>JARQOD010000001.1:601337525-601366576 GCA_033576555.1 Oophaga sylvatica | reverse complement strand
CTTTTGGAATCCAGTTTTGTTCACTCCCGACGAACAGTTTTCTTTTAAAAAAGGGTTCTGTAGGTGTCATTAAAGCTCAGCGTGATTTTCGGAGCGGTTTGGTCTTGCGACCTCTCTCAAAATTTCGTTTAGGTCCGACGGTCTCTCTCGTCAACTTCATTTCGGCCGACCTGTGCTTTCTGCGGACGTTTTTCCTTCTCTTTCAAATGCAGTCATTACTTTGGAGACAGTACCTCTTGAAAACCAAGCATTCGGGCACATTCGGTTACACTAGCGCCTGCATACGAGCACCAACAATTTGGTCTCTTTGAAAATCCGAGAGGTCTGCTTTGGAAATCATTTCTCAACAATGTTCCTACAATTATGCAAAACAAACAGTTAATTTACATACACATATCACATAACAAAAATAATCAACTACCAAACATTACCATATCTCAGGGTTTGCATGTTTATAACGTGTTCGAAGATTATGATGCAAAACGTTAGGTGTTTCCATTATTTTGTCCAACCCCTGTATATAGCGCATTTTGTTGCTTTGGTTTTGCTTTCCGTGGTTACTACTATAGTGCTAAACTATAACCTATACTTTTTTATTCTCTTGTAAAAGGATGAGAAGAACTCAGAAATACCATCAGGTCAGTAACATTTTCTACATTAATAGTTGCGGTTATGAGCTGGGAAATTTTATAAAATACAACAATTTCTGACTTTTTAAATTTCTATTTAAACGTTATTTTCCTAATTCTGTTTTATATTTCATCTGTTTATACTTTGCACTATGGTGCTACCAAAAAATTTACTTGCAAAGGAAAAATCTGAAATTTTGTCTCTACTCGTTACTGTTAATTTGCTAAGGATTCTTTGGTCATTTACAGGCAAAGATTTCTTTAATTTTATGTATATAATAGATCTATAAAATTTCTAGAATATTTGCATGCGATGAGTTGTATCTAACCGCTTAGCAATAAATATTGTATCCACTAAATTGTAATCACTTATTAGCAGAACATGTTGAGCAACCACATAGCGAAGATTCTCACTCACTGAATAGCAAGTTTGAGACTTCACTCATTGTCTCAGGTCATGAGAATGGACACCTCTGTTTGTGGAATGCTAAGGTAATAGTATTTTATTCTCAAGTTGTGTTACAATTGATCTCAGCAACATACCTGGTAAATATTACATGAAAATCTTGGTTTACATTAATGAACAAAACATGAACTCTTCCATCCCTGTTCGGTCTATACATGGCATGGGTTGGAGGACATTACATGAACCAGCCTATATGCACACACTTGTGCTCCTGCTCTTTAACATCGGCTGCATTTGGAGCTATCTGCAATTGCAAATATTTTACCCTTTAAATGTCATGGTCAATAACAAATGCGACGTTAAGGCTATGTGCACACGTTCAGGATTTTTCGTGATTTTTTTAGCGTTTTTACGGTGGTTTTCCACTGCAAAAACGCTGAAAAAAACGCATGCATTAAGCATCCTATTATTAGAATGCATTCCGCAATTTTTGTGCACATGCTGTATTTTTTTCCGCGAAAAAAACCTATTGCGGAAAAAAATGCAGCATGTTCATTCTTTTTCTGGAATCGCAGCGATTCCGCCGCCATAGGAATGCATTGAACCGCTTACTTTACGCATGTGGCTATGCCCACCATGCTCAAAGTGAGCGGTTCATGTGCGGATGGTACCCAGGGTCTGGATGAGAGGAGACTCTCCTCCAAGCCCTGGGTACCATATCCCTGATAAAACAATAATTAAAATAAAAAATCCTGATATCCTCACCTTCCGGCGGCCCCTGCAGCTTTCCTGCTCCTCAGCGACGCTCCCGGCAACTCCCGTTCCCAGTGATGCCTTGCAAGAATCACCCCAGATGACGTAGTGGTCTCGCGTGATGCTACATCATCTGGGGTCATTGTCGCTAAGCATCACTGGGAACGGGAGTTGCTGGGAGCATCGTGAGGACCAGGAAGGCTGCGGGGGCCGCCGGAAGGTGAGAATATTAAGATTTTTTAAATTATTTTTAACATTAGATCTTTTTACTACTGATGCGGCATAGGCAACATCTATAGTAAAAAGTTGCTCACACTTGTAAAACACTATGTTTCACTAGTGTGACCAACCTGTCACACAGATCGCTTGGAAAACACTAGCATTATGCAAGCTAATTACACTTGCAAAACGCTAGTTTTTAGCGGGAATACACATACCTATAAAATGCGTATTTCCCACGGCAGGGAGGTGCGGGATTGCCGAGGAAATTTCCACGGCAATTCTGATACCTGAGCCTTAATGGGTTTGGTCCCTCTGTCGGCCCATTGGTGCCGCCGTTACGACTTGCCTGGGTGACAGGCAGGGTTGCCAATTTCTAGACCGTCTCTAAAAATATTTTTTGGAAGATGGAGAGGCTTGAATAAAATATTGTAATTGCAATTATCATCATTTTATGGTTTAGAGTAAATGCTGCCAATGAGTTCACATACTATTCTTTGCCTACGACCTGTTGTACCTAAAGGTGTTGTATCTAAAATTTGTAAGTGTAGCAGAACTTGTAGTTCAGGTATTTAAAATTGAAAAACGTTTTAATCAACCGATGTGTACCATGGTAACGTTTCTAGTCCACAGAGCCTTTGACAAAGCTCTGTAGAGCTGAAACGTTACCTTTGCACGCATCGGCTGATTAAAATATCTTTCAATTTTAAATACCCGAACTACAAGTTCTGCTACACTTACAAATTTTAGATGGGCTGCAACTAATCATCATGCTGCTATCTATCTATTTCTATCATTCTATCTATCTATCTATCTATCTATCTATCTATCTATCTATCTATCTATCTATCTATCTATCTATCTATCCATCCATCTATCTATCTATTATCTATCTATCTATCTATCTATCTACTATCTATCTATCTATCTATCTATCTATCATCTATCTATCTATCTATCCATCTATCTATCTCTATCTATTACTATCTATCTATCTATCTATCTATCTATCATTTCATCTATCTATATATCTATCTATCTATCTATCTCCCCATATCTATTTTATCTATCTATCTATCTATTATCATCTATCTATTCATATATCTATCTATTCTATTTTGCATGTTTAAGTTGACTAACATATAGTAGTTATTCTTGCAGGGAGAATTGATAAGCAAAGAGCTACCTTATAAAAAAGCAGCCTCCTATTTCCCTGACAGTACTCTGTACAAATAAATCCAGTAATATTATCGTAGCTGGTAACAAGGGTAAGTGCACATTATAGTTTTATAAGTTACCATATATATTCCAAAAATCTAACATGTCTGTCTGTAACTAGACTTCATAGTTCAATCCCAGAACTGAGCTTTCAATATGCAACTTGTTATGGAATGATAACAGTATAAAACTGTAGCATGATAGCATTTATATAAGGATCCTGACTAGGTTTGAGGCAATCTGTTCTGCCCGTCTTATGTGTATGTGTACATAATCCTTGCAGACAGCATAAACCTTGATCCCAACAGTGATTTGATAGACACGTGATGTCTGTTACCAAGTTTATTGCAGGAATCGAATATGGTAAAAAACTGTGGAACAAATAACAGTATTTTACTATGTGCTCACAAACATGTGGCAAGCATACAATATATACACAATATACAGTGGTGAGGGAACACACTATATGCATAACATGTAGTTACATATAACATGCGGTATATCCCATGCTTACTGACCAGTCGGAAAAGCATGGACTACAACTCTCACATTTTCATAACAGCATGATGTAAACATCCCAATATTTATACGGCTGTCAAGTTCATGGTGAATGTGTTTAGGACCTACCGATTGTGCGGCTACAGATCTGGATGTAAGAGATCACTATTGGATTCTGATGTCAGGAGGTACTCAGGAATGAACTGTCTTAGTTGTATACTGAGCAAAAAACATGGCTGCTGGGGCTGGCTGATGAGTCATCAAAGCTATAACTCATGAACTACGGTGTGGTAGATATGTCAAAAAACCTCAATATCAACAACCAAAGACATTCTATAAAATGACCACTAGATGGTGCTGTTATACCACATAACAAATCTGAATATTTACACAGAAAATTCTAGTGGAACATCACACTCCTCGCCTGGTATCTTAAAGATACCACTTTAAGGTACCTCTGGAGAGAGCAACAAAATCAGTTCAGTGACTGGTCTGAGGAAAAGTTTAGGTTCGTGTTGCCTGCAGATTTTGACCTCCACTTTCCTAACTTTTCCATCTTCACTTGGAAACACTTTGGTTATCAGTCCCAAAGGCCAGTCATTTCTTTTTGACTGAGTGTCTTTGACTAGAACAACATTACCAACCTCCATGTTGGGTTTACTGGCTTGCCATTTATTCCGGGTCTGTAAGGTAGAAACATAAGGACGAATCTCTGCATCAGAATCTGGTTCTAACATTTCAAATGTGTCTTTCTCAAAAGTGTCTTGTACTGATTTGTAGAGGAATGCTGGTCCTGTGAGCCATGTAGTGTCTTTAAGATGGGCTGCAGGAACAGCTCTTGTTGCGTGGTCTGCTGGGTTGTGATCAGTTGATACATAACGCCACTGGGTAGGTCGTGTTGACCTCCTGATTCTTTGAACTCTGTTATGTACGTAGACATAGAATCTTCTAGTCTCATTGTGAATGTAACCCAGCACTACTTTACTGTCTGTATGGAACACCGTATCTTCAAGCTTTAAATCTATCTCTGTCACAATGAGCTCAGCTAGCTCTGTTGCTAGAACAGCAGCACAAAGTTCCAGTCTTGGTATGGTAAGCTCAGGACATGGTGCCAATTTTGCCTTTCCCATCACGAAGCCAATCTGGACTTGACCTTTGATATCTGTTGTTTTAAGGTAAGCGACTGCAGCTATCGCCTTTACTGAAGCGTCACAAAATATACACAACTGCTTAGTCTGAACCTCTGCAGCAGAGATGTGAGCATATGGTCTGTGAATGTGTAGATTAGACAATGTCTTTAGAGAGTCTCTCCAGGTTACCCATAGAGCTTCTTTCTCTGGGGGAAGTGGAGAGTCCCAATCACATGTGTCTGCAGTTAAATCTCTGAGGAGAGTCTTACCTTGGATGGTGACTGGTGCTGCAAATCCAAGTGGATCATATAGGCTGTTGATGGTGGATAAGACACCACGTCGTGTGAAGGGCTTTTGCTCTTGGTCAACCTGGAAGGTAAAGGTGTCAGACTTGAGATCCCAGCTGAGCCCTAAGCTGCGTTGCATGGGTATGGGGTCTGTTGCAAAGTCTAGGTCTTTCAGATCGCTGGCATGATCTTGAACTGGGAAGGCTGCCATAACATCTTCGCTGTTTGAAGCTATTTTATGCAGTCTGAGGTTTGAACAGGAAAGCATACGTTGAGTCCTCTTGAGTAGGCTGATTGCAGCCTCTGGTGAGGGAAGTGACTTTAGGCCATCATCCACATAGAAGTCTCTTTCAACAAACTTCTTAACGTCTTGTCCATAGTTTTCTTCACCTTCTTGGGCAGAGAGTCGCAGTCCATAAATGGCGACAGCAGGAGATGGACTATTGCCAAAAACATGTACCTTCATGCGGTATTCTATGACGTCTTTGGTAGGGTCGTTGTCTCTGAACCAAAAAAACCTCAAGAAGTTCCTGTGTTCTTTTTTAACTAGGAAACAATAGAACATTTGTTGTATATCAGCGACTATGGCAATAGATTCTTTACGGAATCTGATGAGGACACCAAGAAGCGTGTTATTTAGATCTGGTCCTGATAAAAGAACATCATTTAGGGAAACTCCCTGGTGTTGTGAGCTGGAGTCAAATACTACTCGGATTTGACCTGGTTTCTTGGGGTGGTAAACACCAAAGATTGGCAGATACCAGCACTCTTCTTTTTCTTTTAAAGGCGGGGCTACTTCTGCATGGTCATTTTCAAATATCTTGCTCATGAATGAGAAGAAGTGCTCCTTCATTTCTGGTCTTTTCTCAAAGTTGCGCCTGAGAGAACTGAAGCGTTTTGTGGCTTGAACTCTGTTGTTAGGAAGGTGGGTTCTCTGTGTTTTGAAAGGCAGTGGTGCTACCCAGGTATTTGTTTCATCTTTAGAGAATCCTTGTTCCATTATACTTAAGAAGGTCTCATCTTCAATAGAGCAAGCGGTCTTGTTGTCTTCCTTTGTCCTCTGGAACACTGTACACCCCAGATGATCTTCATCTTCTGCACAGTCCGGGTATAACACACTTGTAGGCTTCTCTCTTACAAGGAATCTGTTAGGACAAGGCTGAAAGAGGGATGGACGTCCATTTTCCAATGTATTTGTGAAGAGAGAATTCACAGTGGTTGGCTTGTGAACGCTTCCTAGGCAGACATCGCCTATAATGACCCACCCTAGGTCGAGCTTCTGAGCATAAGCAGAACTGTGAGGACCGTTTATCTGTTTCCTCACCTTGTGGACTCGTATGATGTCTCTTCCAAGCAGAAGTACTATTGGAGCGTCTGGGTCGACTTCAGGAATTAGGTGCGCTATATTTTTTAGATGTCCATGATGTGATGCTGCTGCAGGTGTAGGAATCTCTTCTCTGTTGTTTGGGATCTGATTGCATTCTATCAGCGTAGGCAGAGGCAGGGATGTTTCACCATTTAAGGATTCAATTTGGTAACCAGTAGCTCTTCTCCCTTTTTCTTCACTCACACCTGTGCAAGTCTTAAGTGAATATGCCGAGCTGTTTCCTTTAATGTCGAAGATATCAAAGAAAGTTGAATTAGCGAGAGACCTGTTGCTCTGATCATCAAGGATGGCATACAACTTTACAGCTTTCTCTTTGTGACCAATGGGGTAAACTGTGGCAAGACAGATCTTGGAGCAAGATTTGTTGCTAAGTCCTTCTCCACAGACTTGGGTGCACTGAGGTGTCACTTCAGGAGGTGTAGGGTCTCTCTGCTCCTCGCCGTGCTCTGCCACTTGGTCTGAGGGTGTGAGAGTCCATGGAGCTGGTCCTGGGTGTAAAGCTGTGTTATGCTCTTCACTGTCACATTCTGAGCATTTAATGTTTGTTGTACAGTATTTTGCAAGATGTGAAGTTGCTGCGCAGCACCTGTAGCAAATGTGGTTTTCTTTGAGGAAAGTTTTGCGATCTTTGAGCTGTTTTTCTCTGAATCCTCTGCATTTCAACAACGAATGTGGTTTCTTATGCAGAGGGCATTCTTTGCACGGGTTTTTAGATGAGGTCTTATCAGTCTCTGCAGTACTATAAGTTTTGCGTGAAGTGTCTTGAAGAGATACACTGGTTTTGTATACTGCCACTGGTGTATCTCTCAGGTTACGCATTGAGACAGGTTTACCTGATTTGGGGTACGTGGTGTCAAACATTGAGAAGTCAAAGCTGGGGTCATTTCTAATCTTTGCTTGTTGGTGTACAAAGTCCACAAAGAATGAGAATGGAGGAAATGGGACGTTGTATCGTTCCTTGTATTTGGAGCCTTGACCGATCCACTTATCTATCAGGCCTTGCGGAAGTTTGCGTACTATGGGATTTACACCGCGTGCTGTGTCCAAGAATGCTAGGCCTTGTAAGTCTCCTTGAGCTTTGGCAACTTGAAGTTCTGTCAACAGATCGCTCAATTCTCTCAGTTTTTGGAAACCTTTGCCTTGCATCTTGGGGAAATCCTCAATTCTTTTGAAGAGTGCGTTTTCTATCACTTCTGGTGAGCCGTAACACTCCTCCAGTCTCTCCCATATCAGGTTTAGTCCTCTGTCGGGATAGTCTAAATTCATGTCCCTAATCCGTTTTGCATGCTCTGTGGATTCATTTCCTAGCCACTTGACTAAAAGGTCGACCTCCTCGTTTGCAGACAGATCCAGATCTTTGATTGTATTTCTGAATGAGGATCGCCATGCTCTATAGCCTTCAGGTTTGTCGTTAAACTTGGAGAGTCCTTGGGTTATCAACTCACGTCGAGCAAGGAATTTGAGAACATCTGACATACCTTGATTTCTGTTTGATGAATCTGGAAACGAGCTGAGGTGCAGAGGTCCATGTGGGTTAGAGTAGTCTTTAAACTTGTCTTTATTGTAATAACTACCATCTACTTGTTCCTTCTTGAAGGCTGGAGCTGCTCTGCAGTTGTCTGTCGGTTGGAATGCAGGTTGCATATATGATATATAAAATTACTGTCTTGCTTGATGTATGGCATTTGGAAGGCTGAGGCTGCTTGTTGTGTGACAGGATTAGGCTGGAGTTTGTAAGCAGGGGTTGACTCAGCTCCTGGACCGTAATACAGACCGTCATCTGACTTAGCATACTGCAGTACGTATTTTGAAGTGTGTCGTGCTTTGTCCTGTTGACTGAGCTCTGATCCAAGAATACTGCTGCGTCTATTACTTGCGATACTTGCTGCCTCCTCCAAAACTTCAGCCTCTGCCAGTGCAACTGCGGCTTCCCTCTCCAATGCTAGTTTTTTCATGTGTGCTTGTTGTTCGGCCAGAGCTGCTTTCATGCGTGCTTCCTTTGCTTCCATGTGTGCCTGTTGTTCGGCCAGAGCTGCTTTCATGCGTGCTTCCTCTGCTTCCATGTGTGCCTGTTGTTCGGCCAGAGCTGCTTTCATGCGTGCTTCCTCTGCTTCCATGTGTGCTTGTTGTTCGGCCAGAGCTGCTTTCATGCGTGCTTCCTCTGCTTCCATGTGTGCCTTCATTTGTGCTTCCTCTGCTTCTAATTGCCTTTCTTGCTCAGCAAACGATGCTCGCACTTTGGCAGCTTCTGCTTTTGCGCGGGCTATGGCGATGGTAGAGCTGCTCACTGACTTCTTTGAGCTCTTGCAGCTGGCTGAGATTGCAGATCTTGTGGTGAATGATCAACCTTCTGCGGCTGACATGGTGACGCTCTGACAGGATTCGCGCCCTTTCAGGCTTGACAGAAGCTTGGTTTCACGACGATCACTATGTGCGAGCTGCGGTATCTTCTATCCAGCTTGTAGCGGGCAGTTTTACTGCGATCAGTATGTGAGAATCCGCAGTTCTTCTATCCAGCCTGCGAGGGTTAATCGTTTTTTACTGTTCTGCCCGTCTTATGTGTATGTGTACATAATCCTTGCAGACAGCATAAACCTTGATCCCAACAGTGATTTGATAGACACGTGATGTCTGTTACCAAATTTATTGCAGGAATCGAATATGGTAAAAAACTGTGGAACAAATAACAGTATTTTACTATGTGCTCACAAACATGTGGCAAGCATACAATATATACACAATATACAGTGGTGAGGGAACACACTATATGCATAACATGTAGTTACATATAACATGCGGTATATCCCATGCTTACTGACCAGTCGGAAAAGCATGGACTACAACTCTCACATTTTCATAACAGCATGATGTAAACATCCCAATATTTATACGGCTGTCAAGTTCATGGTGAATGTGTTTAGGACCTACCGATTGTGCGGCTACAGATCTGGATGTAAGAGATCACTATTGGATTCTGATGTCAGGAGGTACTCAGGAATGAACTGTCTTAGTTGTATACTGAGCAAAAAACATGGCTGCTGGGGCTGGCTGATGAGTCATCAAAGCTATGATTCATGAACTACGGTGTGGTAGATATGTCAAAAAACCTCAATATCAACAACCAAAGACATTCTATAAAACGACCACTAGATGGTGCTGTTATACCACATAACAAATCTGAATATTTACACAGAAAATTCTAGTGGAACATCACACAATCCTAGACCTATTTATGATCAACATATGTGTGGCCCATTAGTTACATGGCTAAATGAAAAAAAAGAGCACATAGATTCTAATTTGTAAAAAGTATCTTTAGGTTGCCCTAAAAACACATCTCTTTAGACAACTCCATGATATCACTTCACTAATCAAAGCGTGCTTTCTTCTCCCTTCCTACTGTAGGGGTTCACTCTTTCTGGTAGGCATTAGGCCTTAGGTCGTGTTCACACAGGCAAACAACATTTACAAAATACATTTTTTAGGGACCACATCACATTTTAAATGTCTTTGAGCAGTTTATGTGACAGAAAACACCCAAAAGTGACACCATTCAAAACCACAGTCAAGAAGTTTATTAGTTTATTAACCCTTTAGATGCTCCATGAGATTAAACCAATGTGTAAGGAAAAAAAATAAACTTTTAATTTTTCCCACAAAAATGTTGCTTTAGCACCAAATTTTTTATTTTCACAAGGGTAACAGGAAAAAATGGACCTTCCAATTTGTTGTGCAATTTCTCCTGAGTACACCAATATCCCATATGTGGTGGAAAACAACTGTTTGGGTGCACTGCAGGCCTTGGATGGGAAGGAACACCAATTGAGTTTTGGAACGCACAATTGGCTGAAATAGATAGTAGACTCGCTGTTGCGTTTGCAGAGCCCCTGATATGCCTAAATAGTGGAAATCCCTCACAAGTGACCCTATTTTGGAAAGTATTCACTTCAAGGATTTTTTTCTAGGAGTGTGGTGAGCATATTGAACTCACAGGTACTTTACAGAATTTTATAATATTGTGATGTGAAAATTAAAAATTTGTTTTTTTTTATATGAAAAGGATGTTTTAGAGCCAAAATTTTAATTTCACAAATAATAATAGGGGGAAATAGTTCCAAGTTCCCGGCCATTTATAAAGCAATATCTTCTGAATGCAGCACCAACCTATATGTGGTCATATACTTTTGTTTGAGCGTAGGTCAGGGCTTAGAAGAAAGATCATCATTTGGCTTTTAGGGAGCAAAGTCTACTGGGGTAGTTTGTGTGTACTATTTGCATCATCTAGGGGCTTAGTGACTATATTGACAGCACTGGCATTCATCAGAAATTGATTTTGCAAAGTGAAAATTCCAAATATGTGATTTTAGTGCCTGATACATAGTACTTGTGTTTCCAGAGACATAGATTGTTAAAATGGTTTTACAGGACTTAACACTTAACAATGCATCTCATTATAAGGTTGGTGGGGGTCCGACACTCTGACGATCAGCTGAAACTGCTCCGGCAGCTGCCTGAACTAAGACTAGGTCTACAATGCGCTTGTGGACACTGTTGGGTGCTTACGCTCAGGACGTATGCGCCCATTAGGGTGCACTGTCAGGATAGATTCTGAGGCATCTATCCACCATAGGGATCCATTTTAACCTCTTCATGACCTATGATTAGTGATGAGCGAGTATACTCGTTGCTCAGGTTTTCCTGATCATGTCCTCTGAGTATTTCGGCATGCTCGCAGATTAGTTTTTACCGCCGCAGCGACAAAACAAACAGGCAATCCTCACATGTATTCAGGCTGTCTAGCAGCCGCAAATCATGTAGCTGCGGCGACAAAAACTAAATCGCTGAGCACGCTGAAATACTCGGAGGACACCCGAGCATGCTCTGGAAAACCTGAGCAACAAGTATACTCGCTCATCACTACCTATGATATATACAGTAGGTACGTCATAGGTCGTGTCCCGGCATTTGATGTGGGCTCCGGCACTGAGTCCGCATTTTTTCCGCCACATGACAGCTGTTTTGATCAGCTGTCATGGGCCCTGACAGCGACGGGTGAAACCGCGATCCAACAGTGGCTGTTAACAAGTTAAATGCCGCTTTCAATCTATGACAGCGGCATTTAACTTGCGCTAACAGGAAGCGCATCACAAACACAGCCCATTGCCACCCCTGATACAAGATCGCCGGGCGCTGATGGGTTGGCATTACAACTGGGGGTCTGCAGAAGACCCTCCTGCTTGCCATTGCAGATCTGCTATGAACACTTGCCCGTATCAGGTGCTCATAGCAAATGTGCAATTCTACTACACATAGCAGAGCTTTAGCCCTGCTATGTATAGAACAAGCGATCAGAAGTTCGCAGCTTCAGGTCTCCAGGGGACTATTGAAGCAAGTAGAAAAAAAAATGTTTTTAAAAATATTCTAAAATTAAAAAAATATGTAAAAGGTCAAATCAAGAATAAAGAATTATAATAGTAGGTCAGTTTTAGCATTTAGTGAACATGGAAAAAAACAAAACAAAAAACTATTGTGGAATTTCACTTTTTTGCAATATCACCGCACTTGGAAATTCTTTCCCGTTTTCCAGTACACAATATGGTAAAATCAATAGTGTCGTTCAAAAGTACAACTCGTCTTGCACAAAACAAGCCCTCACATGGCCATATTGATTGAAAATATATAAAGTTATGGCTGTGGGAAGAAGAGGAGCAAAAAATGAAAGTGCAAAAACGGAAAATCCCAAGGTCATGAAGGGGTTAAAGAGACGTATATCACATGATAGAAAATCTCTTTTCAGTGTCCCCCTCTATTGGAAAGCGCAATGTGCTGCGTTTTCCTATACAGTTACTTAAGTGTATGCCGGCCAAATGGAGACTGAAAGAACATTCTGGTGAATGGTCGGCCATGGTGATGTTACAGTATAAAAGTTTCCAGACGTATAGGCTTGGAGCACGGATGCAGCGTGCACCTAGCCGAAACGATGTACAGGTTGTATACAGCAACCCCATACATTGCTTGATAGCCACTGCCTGAATATTGCAGTACATTCAGTTCAATGGGAGATAAAGCTCAGAAAGAGTGAGGTGCTGCTGTATTCCGCCCCTACATCACTTAGGTCTGGACGCTGCTGGAGCAGTTTTCAGCTGATAGGTGGGTGTGATGGTGTTGAATCCTCAACGATCTCAACGATATTGAAGAACTATCCAGTAGATAGATCAATGATTAGATCCAGAGAAGCCCTTTAGACCGGGGTCAGACTAGCGTATGGCATCCAATGCGATATGCTAATGACCCTCGGCTCCTGCTCTGCTGCGTGCGGGGGTCCCGAGTGTCATGTGACTGTTCTCTGAGCCTCTCGCACAGAGCGGATCGGAGCACAGCTGCGGAGGAGGCGGTGAAATGAATTTCTCCATCTCCTCCATTGCCGGAGTTAGCGTATATCGCACAGCACTCGGATGATATCCGAGTGATGTGCATTGTCTCACTTGCACCCATAGGCTTATATGTTTGCGAGTGAGCAGAGACTTGGCCGAGTGTCGGTGACAATCGCAGCATGCTGCGGTTTCACTCGCATGTTGAAGACGGCCGAGATAAAAAACACTGATGGGAGCTGCCCCATAGATGAATACTGGTCCAAGTGCTATGCGATGCTTTATTTGCTATTTGTGCATGCTACAACACTGTTGCAAAAAAATATTTGTTATTGCATTGCCATATTCTGAGAGCTATAACTTTTTTATATTTCCGCTGAACGAGCTGAGTGGGGGCTTGTTTTTTTGCGGAATGAGTCGAGATTTTTATTTATCATTTTGGACTGCATAACATTTTTTTGATCGCTTTTTTTCGATTTTTAGGTGACAGAGTGAACAGAAAACAGAAATTCATAAGTGGTGTTTATTATTTTTTTTCACTCCGTTCAGCGTGCAGTGAAAGTGATCGGGTAACTTTATTCTTCAGGTCATCGATCGCAGTGATATCAGATTTATATGGGTTTTTATATGTTTTGCGTCTTTTGCACACTAAAATCAAGTTTTTACAAACAATAATTTGTTTTTCTATCGTCATACTTTGTAACTTTTTAATTTTTCTGTCAAGAGATCTATAGAAAGGCTTGTTTTTGCGGAACAAGATGACATTTTTATTGGTACCATTTCTTTTTGTGTGATTTTTTTTTATCACTTTTTACTCTATATTTTGTGTGTCCATGTAACAAAAAGCAATTTTATTGTTGTTTTATTTTTCAGTGTTCACCAAACAGATTAAATAATATGACCGTTTTATAGATTGTTTTGTTACGGATGTAAATATCTGTACTTTTTTCCTTCATTTTTTTGTGAATAAGTGCATTTAATTCAATTATTCTTTTAATACTTTCCATTTTATTAATGCATCAACTTTTATTAAGACTTTTTTATTTTTTTTACTTTGTCTGCATATAGGACCTCAACTTCCCCTGGCCTGATCGCTGATCTAAGGGTGAGCTTCCACGGTCAGGAAACGCTGCGTGTTTGGTGCTGTGCGCTGGCGCAGCGCCAAACACGCATCGTCCAGATGTTACAGCATAATGGAGGGGATTTCAAGAAATCCCGTCTCCACTATGCGTAACAACACGCAGGCGGAAGACCTGCGTATCCGGACATGCTGCGCATCTTTTCAGACCGCAGCATGTCCTAGCTTATTGTGGCGACGCTGCGTCGTCGCAACGGAATTTAGCATAGGGCTATGTAGCCCTGCGTTCTTTCCGGAGGTGTTCCGGAGGTGTCCTGAACACCTCCGGAAAGAGCGCGCGTCAGAAAGGGGGCGGGACTTAGACGGAGCGGAATTTCCGCTCCGTCAAATGCTCTGTGGTTCCGGACCGTGGAACCACAGCCTAATACTCTGCAGTGCTTTTACACTTCAGGGCATTAGAGCTGTCAATCAGACACAGGCAGAAGGCTTGTCAGGTCCTGCTCAAAGCAGTAGCCTACACCGTACCTGGGTTACCCCACAGCCATCTTTTAGCCTGGGGCCAGCATGGAGACCATTGGCACAACTCGATTGCAATTGCGTTGCACCGATTGGAGCAAAGAGCTCCCTTCCTCCCTCTATAAGTTGATTGACGCCGCTCTTGCTATTGACTTGTATGGCAGTTTGCAGGAACACAAATGCATATACAGCGGATGTCGTGAAGGGTTTAAGTAGTGAAAAAATTTCAGAATGTTTGGTTTAGCGCACCCAATATTTTTCTATTTTCTCTGTCAAACTACTACTTTTTAACGAGAACCCGTCAGAAGGTCAAAAGTGGCCAAATTTTACTCTTATTTTATTACTGTTGCTCTATGTATTTCCATTTTTTTTTTTTTTATTTTTTTTTTAAATCCTTTATTGTTCCTTTTTAAGGAAATGTCAATCTCTGCTGTCACCAATTTTTGCTGTAAATCTTTTGCAGTCATTTGAGAGTTTTTGACCACCTGCCTCCTAAGGAATCTGGTGGCAGCCAGTGATACATTCCTCTTTATGCCATGCCACACGGTGTAGCCAATTTTCCATCAATGGTGAATTTATGAACTTTATCTCTTCATGTATCCTTTTCCTTGATTGTGCAATGTCATAATCTCTTCTTTTAACTTTTTGAACCATTCTCTTGACACTCAAGACTATTATAAAACTGAATGATAAGGCTGTTGTGAAAGAGGAGAAGGTTAACATTTATCAGGAATGCTGCTAGAAGCTGGTGTTTGGCTATGTATTATGTTTGTAGCAGGTCATAAGTAGTAAAGACCTTTGTCATGACCGGAGTTAAAATAATTCTGAAACTGCGGTAGTTATTAAAAGTGGCATTTTGTGTTGAACGGGGCAAATTGTTCTTGTGTAACTGGTTTATTGAAAATTACAGTAAGCTTGTAAATGTTGCTACTAAAACTAATTTGCAATGGGGTTGAATAATTTTGATTACATCATTAACTATATTCATTATAGTGCAGTTATAATAGTGGAAAATGTATAGATTTGTTCGATAAGCAATTCATTATAACATAAGTCTGGATTTAGTGGCCCTTTCAATAAGCATAGATACAATATTTAACATTTTTACAGAATGTAATTTATGTTATGTTTCTGATTGCACATACTCCATTTATTCCATTTATAAATAGAGGGCTACATTATAATATGGAGGTTCCTCAACTGTGAAGAGTACCATCAACAACGATCTGAGGTAAGACAGCAGTCTTGTATTGTAATTTACATACATTCTGCTTGGGAAAGTCTGCCTGTAAATGAATGTTCAAGTAAGTCATATGAGGAAACGGCCAACAAACAGTATAACACCCCCCCACATAGCCCTGCAAAAAACTATAATGACCCCGCCATAGCCTTGCAAACAATATAACGGCCTCCACATAGCCCTGCAAGCAGTATAATACCCCCCAATAGCTCTACAAAAGACTATAATGGCCCACCATAGCCTTACAAACAGTATAATGGCCCCCACATAGCCCTGCAAACAGTATAATAGCCTTCACATAGCCCTGAAAACAGTATAATAGCCTTCACATAGCCCTGAAAACAGTAAAATGGTCCTTACATAGCCCTGCAAACAGTATAACAGCCCCTACATAGCCCTGTCATACTTACATAGCCCTGCAAACTGCCCCTACATAGCCCTGCAAACAGAATAATGGCCCCCACATAGCCCTGCAAACAGTATAATGACCCCTACATAGCACTGTAAACAGTATAACAGCCCCTACATAGCTCTGTTATACTTACATAGCTCTGCAAACAGCCCCTACATAGCCCTGCAAACAGAATAATGGCCCTCACATAGCACTGTAAACAGTATGACAGCCCCTACATAGCCCTGCAAACAGTATAACAGCCCCTACATAGCCCTGCAAACAGTATAACAGCCCCTACAAGCCCTGCAAACAGCCCCCACATAGCCCTGCAAACAGTATAATGGCCCCCACATAGCACTGTAAAAAGTATAACAGCCCCTACATAGCCCTGCAAACAGTATAACGGCCCCACATAGCCCTGCAAACAGTATAATGGCTTCCACATAGCCCTGCAGGCTGTATAATGGCCTTACATAGCCGTGCAAACAGTATAATGGCCCTCACATAGCACAGCCAACAGTATAATGATTCCCAAATAGCCCTGCAAACAGTATAAGAGCCCCCACATAGCCTTCCATATAATATAATGGCCCCATATTGCCTACTATGTAATATAGTGACCCCATATAGCCTTTCATATAATATAATGACCCCACATGGCCTTCCACATAATATCATGGTCCCACATAGCTTTCCATATAATATAATGGGTCCCACAAGTACTCATTGATCTAAAAAATAAATAAAATACTTGCCTCTCCCTGGTACCTTGCTGCTTTGGTCTCCTCAGCATGTCTCGGCACAGCAAGCACATTGTAATGACGTCAACGTGCCCGATGCGATTAGACGTCAGATGCAGAATGATGGAGGTTGGAAAATCACCTGATGCTCCCTCCTCCATCATTGCCTTCAACGGTATCGGCATCCAGGATGGATGCTGGCACCAGCCCCCAGACTCACAGGCCCCATAGTGGTCACGTGGTACTGCTGTGGACATAGTGGAGATTATGATGTTTTAGGGCCTTGTGTTTTATATGGGGATACTGAAGTAGTTAGAGATTCTGTAATATTGGACAATTTTCCACATGTCTATAATGTGGAAGGGCATTGAGACAATTTGCAATAGTTTTGGCATTATAATGATAATTTGCACATCATTCAAAAAGCTATCTGTACACATTGCATCAATGGCACTATATAACGATTACCGGCAATGATAGATGAAAATACTCTTTGGTAATGTTTTTATTAATTAAAAAGAAAAAAATAGAAAATCTGATCCATTGTGAAGTGATTCACAATCGTTCTTTGATACAAATGATAACTATCAATCAGAAAATAAGATTCCACAATTTTTTTACCCAAATGGGTATGCGTGGCTCAATGCAACTCACAATCAGATTGCTACTTTTTGAATGGATGAGCAATTCAAGCTGCTTTTTTTTCTCATTTTACTCTGTCTTTATGTATAAGAATGGCACAGTTAAAGCCAGACAGTTTATGTATGCGATTTCTACCTAAATAATATCTTTTCCAGCAGACATTAAAGCAGCAGCTTTGCTGGAAGGCCCACACTCTGAAAATAACTAGCCTGCATTACGAGGACAGCACAAATATTGTGATATCTGCGTCTGCTGATGGATCTATTAGGTAGCTGAGTTTTATTAATAGCTGAACGATTTTCCTTAAAAGGGTTGTCTGATCTTTTGATAAGTCTGCAGACTTTTGACTCCTTACTGTGTGCGCATTGCATGCTGTCAGAAGAGGCAGCCGCAAGAGCTGGTGATAACTTGGCTACAAACATACAATTCATTCTTATTTAGGTTATGTTCACACGTTGCGTTTTTGCTTTTTTTCATGTTAATTTTAAGCTGCATTTTATAGTACCAGCAAATGCTATCAGATTTCAAAAATCTCATGCACACACATTGTTTTTTCCTGACTGATTTGGAAATCTACTGCGTTTTTGCAAACTGCAGCATGTCACTTCTTTCAGAGTACGAGCAAAAATTCAGCAAAAATGCAGCTATCAGATTTTGCTGCATATTTGGTGCAAAAACCTAAGGAAGTTGCATCATGTTTTTTTAGATGGGCACTAAACATTTTCAATATGCAGCAAAAAGCGCATCAAAAATAGAGATGGGCGGACACCTGGATGTTCGGGTTCGGCTGAACAGTTACAAAAAGTTCGGGATCAGGTGCCAGAACAGTACCGGACCATAACCCGAACCCGCACCCCATTCACTTGAATGAGGGGCCTGAACATCCAGTGTTTGCCACACTGTCATGTGCATGATAGCGCGGCAAACACCGCTTCTGATCGGCCGTGAAATCATCCCTGACGGTCAGAGAGCTGCGATTTCCACGCTGTGAAAAGACAGCATGAGTGCTCAGCTGTGATTGGAGGTATAAGGCTGAGGTCACACTGGCGACTAAATCGGACGACTGCAATACGATGAAATATCGCATTGCAGTCGGGCCTATGTTAATCTATGGAGCAGCTCCCAGTATCAGATTTTTTGTGGTCCGTTTTAAACGTCCGAGTGCAATCGCAGCATGCTGCGATTGTCACCGATTGTGGGTCAACTATCGCCAATCCAAGTCTATGGGAGCGATGAAAAATCGGATTACAAACGGACTGCACGTGTGACTTGCGATTAAATCGCACCTGTGTCCTTTAGAAAAGCTGGCAATTCATCCCCGGCTATACTGTAAAATCACACTGACAGCTTTAATAAAGAATAGAATCAATACATATACACACATAGAATACATATATATATATATTATATATATATGTCATTGTGACATATATATATACATATATTTATAGTTCTTACACTTCTGACAACTATCAATTATTAATCCTATTGAAGGAAATAAAAAAATCACACACACTTTAAGAATAAATAATTTTAATGAAATAAAAACACATTTTTTTGACCATCTTTTATTTAACTCTTAATCCCTGCGAAGCCCTTGATCTTCAATAATAAAGAAAAAATAATAAAACAACATTATTCTTACCTATCTGGCGATCTGTCACGTCCCACGATGTAATCCTTCACAAAGGGTTAACTAGCAATCAGCTAAGCAGCGCAAGTAATCCTGCGTGCTCAGCTGAAAGCTCCTGAATGAATGAGCTTATCTCCTGCCGACAGGAGAGGATGTGATTAATGAATGAAGCTTAATTGATTGTGTCCCACTTTCACTTTAGGTCAGGTCACTGAAGTGAAAGTGCCAATAAATCAATTAAGCTCCATTCATTAATCACTTCCTCTCCTTTCGCTGGGAGAGGAAGTTATTCATTCGGGGTGTTACAGCTAGCAGACAGCATTAGCTCTCTGCTAATAACTGTAACCTGTTAACCCTTTCTGATGGATTACAGCGTGGGACCTGACTGTGCATCGGATTGGTAAGAATAATTTTGCTTTTTTATTTTATTTTTATTACAGGAAATGGTTTTAGCAGGAAAATAAAATATGGTCAAAAACTGTGTGATTATTTAATTAAACTTCTTTTTTATTAAACTGTGTGTGTTTGATTTTTCTATCATACAATAGGATTAATAATTGATAGTTGTCTAATTGACAGCTCTCAATTATTAACCTGGCTTAAAGTGACCTTTCAATAGCAAGGTGGCTTCAACCCCTTATTAACCCATTCGCCACCGCTACAAGGCAATGGGAATAGATGGGCAAAGTGGCAGAAAGGGCGAATCTAATTAGAGATTTGCCCTTTCTGGGGTGTCTGGGTGCAGATGTTAGTAGCCAGGGGAGGCACAAAAAAAATGTACCCTCCCTAGGCTATTATTATCTGCCCCCACTCGCTGGCTTTGTCTGTCTGGTGGAGAAAATACAGCGGGAGCCCACGCATTTTTTTTCAACAAATTTACACCTTTAATTAATCCCTACATGTCTGAAATTTTGCACACATACACTTATGTAATTGTAAGTTAAAACCATATATCAAAATACATGAAATGACATGGTTAACTGTGTCTAAACAATGTATCATTTCATGTCGGCTTCTGTGATTTCACAAAAGCCGGCAATTGAATTAGCGGCTATTACAGTATGTAGAAGTCTAGGAACTATAAATATATATATATATATTACATGTCACAATGACATGTATATATATATATATGTGTTCTATGTGTATATATCTATTCTTTCTTTTGTGATTTAAATACTATTCTTTTGGATCCATTATATGTCAGTTTTGCAAGCCTGCGAGAAATTCTCGTAAGTCGGATGAAAATCGGATGTTACAAGGTACACACACATGCGACTAAATCGCATCTTTGAAGGAAAATCGGATGCCAGGCGGATGTGTGATGTTTAAATTTTGCTCCGATAATCGACCGACTAAAACGGTCCGTTTTTTTGTAGTTGTGTGTGACTCCGGCCTAAAGCTCACCTCCGGTCACTGGTGTCAGCTGATGGGACTACTGGTCCCATCATCCGACACCTGCTGCCGCTAATAACAAGGAGAGTAGGAGTGGCTGATGGGTGTATTCATTAGCTGGCTCCTGCGCTGTAAATAAATAATTAAAAAAAATGTTGTGGGTTCCCCTGTATTTTTGATAACCAGCCAGGCAAAACTCACAGCTGGGGGCTGCAACCCTCAGCTGTCAGCTTCAATAAGACTGGTTATCAAAAATAGAGGGGTCTCCATGCAGTTTTTTAAATTATTTAAATAAATAATTAAAAAAAACAGTGTGGGGTCCCTCCCCATTTTTGACAACCAGCTTTGCTAAAGCAGACAGTTGGGGGCTGGTATTCTCAGGCTGGTAAGGGGTTATGGATATTGGCCTCCTAGCCTAAAAATAGCAGCCGCAGCTGCCCAGAAAAAGCACATCTATTAGATGCGCCAATTCTGGCTCTTTGCCCGGCTCTTCCAACTTGCTCTGTAGCAAGTGGGGGTTCATATTTATGGGGTTGATGTCACCTTTGTATCGTCAGGTGACATCAAGCCCACGGCTTAGTAATGGAGAGGCGTCTATGAGACACCTATCCATTACTAATCCTAGAGTTATATGGTATATAAAGAAACAGCAAGAATAGTCGTTTATTAGAAATAAAACAAAACACACTTTTACTTTTTTATTTAAAAATAACAAACACAGTCATACTCACCAAACGCCTATCCCACCGAAGCCCTCGTTCTCCTGTAATAAAACTAAAATAAAATAAAACAATATCCCTCACCTCTCCGTCGTTCTGTTCGTTCCTGGTGAAGTCTGTGTTTGGTGTCTGTGCCCGAACAGTAGGTATTCGGTACGGAAGCTGAACTTTACTGTTCGGTTTTGCCCATCTCTAATCAAAAACTCAGCAAGACATGCTTTTTGTAAGCAGCTTCTTTACTGCCAAGAGAACAGGTTTTGCCTGCAGAAAAAAACTAAACATGTGAACATAACCTAATAGCATTCACATTTTCTGCAGTGCTTTACAGACAACATCCTGTCCCAATATGAGCTTACAATCTGAATTTCCTATAAGTATGTCTTTAGATTGTGGGAGGGTATCTGGAGTAAACCCACGCAAACACAGGGAGAACATCCAAACTTCTTATGTCCTTGGTGGAATAGTACTTAGGACCTCAGCGCTGCAAAGCCACAGTGCTAACCATTGTGCTGCCCAATTTGCATACTTCTGGCCACATTCCATCTAGACATGCTCAGCCTTGCTAATCACATGTATTGAGCAAAGTTGAGCTTGTCTAGTTGGCACGTGACCCCATGTATGAAAATGAGCATACTTTCGGTCATGTGAACCCTTGCTTTTGACATCAACACCGGAGAATCCTAATAGCATGCTGCCTACAGAAATCTGCAGACACATAAAGTGACTGAAGACTTTAATTGTAATACCGGACAACCCCTTTAATTATTATATTGTACACCTATATCTTACAAAATCTGTAAATGTTTTATCTGCAGACTCTGGCATGCTTCAAATGGACATTACATTGGTTACTATGGGCAGAGAAGAGCTCATGTGTTAACTGATCACAAGGAATTTATTCTACCATTTGATATACATGAGATGTCTGTTCAGAGTAAATCCGAAATAAATAAGAAGAAAAACTATGAATTTCCACTTGTCTTTGACAATGAAAGGTACATTGTTTGCAAGTAATATGAAAAAAATCTTTCTTGTATTTATAATTACCGTAACTATATGATCATATGGTATTGTACGAATGATACTTGAAAAGTAATAACTAACATTCACCAAGAGTTTGGTAAACCTGAGCCCAGATTATAGGTTTTCAGGGCTATGGTTGTATATGTTTAAACATGCATGCAACTCTATGAACCGTTGATTTAGTATTATTGCATCTTGGGGCCAGGATAATTTATTTTTTGCTTTTAAGGCAGATTATGTTTTTTTACTCTTTAGTTCAGCAGTACTAAGTTCTAAAATACAGTATATGTATTCTCCAATATTTTATCCTCTCCTTTTTTGTGGTTGAACTTGATGGCTACGGTATTTCTATTTTTCAAGCATACTAGTCATACACAATAGAATCAAACTCCCAGCATTCTTTTTTTTTAAGTATTTATTTTCTAGTTTTACTATTAGCAATAAAAAAGCATATAATTATGTGTGTGTGAGATAATCAATGTCCAAAATAGTCAAAATGGATTCAAACTAAATTGATTTAGAAAGCATTGCACATATCATAAGTTACAATAGACAATAAGTAACTAATATTAGTCAGGTGATCAGATGTGACCTGATACCACATGCCCCCATGCCAATACCCTTTGTACTACAATACTCAAGCAGTCAATGATGCAATGGCAATTTGAGCACTTAACCATGGGTCCCAAATCTGGTAGAATCTATCTGGAGCATTTGTATCTGAAACGAGATGAACTGGAATATACGTTGGTGTGCATGCAGCATATACTGTAAGTGCATGTTCACACTGGCCACCAAACAGACAAAACTCAAGATAAAAACATAAAAAGCAAATACCATGCAAATACCATGCAAATACCCTTTTCTTTGAGCTGGACATTACATTCATGTGGATCCCCATGCCTGGGAGTCCTTCTTGGCTCTTATCCACATGTACGTCACGTGACAAATTGTAAGGTTTTAATATTAAAGGTTAGGACTGTCCCGAATAGGGTCATCGTGACGTGATGGAATGGCTTTTTCATTTTTTTTCATCAAAATTATGTTAGCTAATTATTTTCATGCACTATTGCTGTTTATTTACTGCAAGGCATTTGCTTTTTATGTTTTTATCTTGGGTTTTGTCTGTTTAGTGGCCAGTGTGAACAGGCGCTTACATGCTGCATGCACATCAACTTATATTACAGTTCATAACTTCAGATGTTTTTGTTTCAGTGCTTTTGCATTCTCTTCAAATAAAGGAGTGGCCTCCCTTTTCTTTGATCTGGACATTACATTCATGAAGTTCCCCATGCCTGGGCTCAGTCATTTTCAGCTCTAATCCACACGTTCGTCTCGTGATAAATGGTAAGGTTTTAATATTAGAGGTTAGGACTGTCCCAAATAGGGTCACAATGACATGGTGGGATGGCTTTTTCCATTTCTTTTAATCAAAATTATGTTAACTAAGTACTTTATATTATTTTCATGCACTATTACTGTTTATTTACTGAAGGATATTTGTTTTCTATGTTTTTAAATCTTGGGTTTTGCCCCTCTACCTGAGTAAGGGGACTTTCAATTGAGCATATAATCAGTTCATGCGCGCAACGGCCACACTTGGAAAGCACATGGACTCATTATAGCCAGTGTCCTAGTGCGCATGGACGATTTTCCTCATGGTTAGCTTGTCTGCATGGGAAATATTGCAGCACTATTCTGGTTAGTTTTGCCTCCCAGAATAATGCATGCAATGCAAAGGCAACATCTATACTTGTCTGTTGTGAATGTTTTAGAAATGAATTCTGAGCAGAAGCTCCCTCTGGTGGTTACAAACAGTACTGAACCATTCAATGAGGATTGGCAATCAGGAATCACAGACTGGCTGGATATAAGGGAGGTTCCCTCCCATCATGGTTGCCGGTGATCAATTGTTCTTGTCTCAACGTTTCCTGGTTCACTTGGAAGCTTGCTGAGTCTTGCCTCTTCTCCTGCTCTCAGATAAGATATTTTCTGTTTTTTGTTTTTTGCTTACCATTTGCATATTTCTCTGCTTTTCTGTGAGGTTAGCCAGGTTCCCCCCCCCCGGGGGGCTTGGGCTCCTTTCAGTTCCTCTGGAGCCACTGTTATTTGTTCATTTGCCTTTTCCAGTTTTTTCAGTGGCTGCTGCTTAGTTTTGTTACACCAGAGAACTAATTTAGGTGGTAGAGGTCGTGTGATCTCAGGTGTTTTTGCAATTAGTAGCGTTGGCATTTTCTCCTTCGCCTCATTGGGGGACACACAGACCGTGGGTGTTATGCTGCTGCCACTAGGAGGACACTAAGCAATACATTAAGCACAAAAGATTAACTCCTCCTCCTGCAGTATACACCTCCTGTTGGCTCAATCCTGAACCAGTTCTTGCTTAGTGTCTGTAGGAGGCACTAGGGTCTGCTCTCAGACCCCATTTTTTTCTGATTTTTTTCTGATTTTTAAACCTTTTATTATTTTTACTTTTTTCACGCACGGATGGGCGACGGGACTTGTACGAAAAGTCACGATCTCCCAAAAACCAACAACAGGCGGCATCGTGCGAATGTCGCCTCCACGTACCCCTCCTGCCACGCTACCATGGGGCGACAGATCCCTGATATGGGCCGCTCTCCCCATGAGATATCCCACGAGGTAGATGACGGATTCGCGTGGCACCTTTGATTGAATATCCCGCTCACCTCTCCTGAAGCGGTGGCGGTCTGATGCATGAAAGATCCCTCTCCACCCCCCTAATGAAAGGGGTTGGTGGATTGAGGAAGTACGGCCATAAATGCTGTAATCCTGCGGTCTCCATCTTCGCCCCCCGCAGTGAGTATATCAGGAGAGCGATGTTGCCTCATGTCGCCGCGACCGCTTTAGCGTCGCATCGCGGCCGCAGCGGTGTTGCGCCGCGCCGCTAGCGCTACAGTCGCGCCGCTACCGCTATATTCGCGCCGCGGCCATGGCCTTAAATATACTCCCCGGCTTCGGCTCCGGGGTAGGCCGCAAAAAATTTAGGCCCCGGCTTCGGGCCGGCATAGGCCGCATCTTCTAAATTTAGTCCCCGGCTTCAGGCCGGGATAGGCCTCAAGGGAAGGGGCGGGCCAAACGGCTTCGCCCATCTCTAACGCTATTGGCCATCGTTAGATCACATGGGTCTCTCTCCTGGGTCCTCCCCCTCTCCTCCCACTGCCTCTGGCGCTTCTCGTACCACACGAGAAGCGCTGCTATAATCTCGGGCGCCATCTTTTTGGTGGAGCAGCGCTGGCAGACGCTGTTCTCCTTCTTCCCTGCACAGGACCTGGGTAAGTGCACGCTGCGACTAGGTCGGCACAGCGATTAACCCTTCTACTGCAGCAGGCTCCAAAAATTGCAGAAAATATGTCGCAATCAAGGACGCTAAAAAGGCTAAAAACTACACTGTAGTATATGCCGCCTGCATTGCATGCAACGCTTCACTGCCGTCAAAGCATGGTTCCCAATTCTGTACAACATGTGCCCAAGAGCCCACTGCTTGTGCCGCTCAGGAGCCCCCTACTACCGTTCAGGAGTCTCTGCCTATTCCTGATCCCATTGAGCCAGGTCATTCAGGATGGCCAGAATTTCTGGCGCATTCCATGGATTCTCTGACTAGGGCCTTGGATACTTTCCGCGGCTCCTCTTCTTCCCAGGGCGTCCTTTTTCCAGAAAGGGGCCCGTTAGCCTTCAGAGAGACCTCATCCGACAGGGGCCGACCCTCGGCGTCCGCAAAGCGGTCGTCCAGAAAACGCCGCCATAATGCGTCTCCCAATCCATCCAGCGGTTCGGCATCGGCGAGCTCAGGCTCTCGCTCTCCCTCGCCCAGATATCGTAGTGATCATGATTCCGAATACGAGTCGGACATTGGTGATGACCCCAACTCGCCAGAATTTCAGGAATCGTTAGATTCTCTCATTGAGGCAATTAATAAAATCCTCAAACTAGATGAAGAACCCGGGTCTCAACCAAATCACCCTATCTCTTTCAAAAGAGCTAAACGTACTCACAAGGTGTTTAGTAATCACCCTGAATTTACGGAAATTGTCCAGGGACAGAGGGAGCGTCCAGACAAACGTTTTTCAGGGCTGAAGTCTCTGAAAGCTCGTTACCCATTTTCAGCAACTGTAGCGAAAGAGTGGACCGAATCTCCAGTGGTAGATCCCCCAGTATCTCGCCTATCTTCAAAAACCCTGCTCTCTGTGTCAGATAGTTCATCCATTAGGAACCCGTCTGACAAACAAATTGACAACCTCGCAAAATCAATTTTTGAGGCGGCTGGAGCCTCTCTCTCTCCCTCCTTTGCGGCCACCTGGGTAGCAAGGGCTATGGTGGCTTGGGTTGAGGACCTAGTTAAAACAACTAGCGATATCTCCCTTTCACCCGAGGCACGTAATCTGGCCTATCAGATTACTCGGGCAGGTGACTACATGGTTCATGCGTCCCTAGATGCAGCTCATTGCGCTGCACTCACAGCAGCCAATGCTATCGCTATTCGGAGGTCCCTCTTGTTCCGAGAGTGGCGTGCAGATGCTGCTTCAAAGAGAACTTTGACTTCGCTGCCTTATCTTTCAGGACGTCTTTTTGGAGACCGTCTTGATCAAATTATTTCTGACGCCACTGGGGGCAAGAGCAAATTTCTTCCGCAGCGCAGAATCAATCGACTTTTTCGGTATCAATACCAAGGTCGTTCCCGGCCATTTCGTAGCTCCTTTAATTGGTCCTCCACCTCGAACCTCGTCTCGAGCACCCCGTCCATCTCGCAGAGATAGGGGCTCGCAACCATCGTCCAGGTCCTCTCAGCCCTGGAGAAACAGATTTTCTCAGGCGGGAAATAGGAGCTCCTCTTCTCGCAAACAGTCTTCCCAATGACTCCTTACCAAGGACGGGGGACCCAAACAAGGTAGGCGGCCGCCTACTCTTGTTTCGCGAGGTCTGGGGGTCGGTCATTCAGGACCGGTGGGTCCTCGATCTTGTACACTCCGGCTACAAGATCGAATTCTTGTCCCTCCCCCCAACACGTTTCTTTTAGTCACGTCCCCCCAAGTCCAAGGATTTCATAGTCCCCTTCCTCCAGGCTCTGGACATACTTCGTTCCAGCGGCGTCATCGTCCCAGTCCCTCACAGGGAAAGATTCAAAGGGTTTTACTCAAACCTCTTTGTGGTTCCCAAGAAGGACGGCTCCTTGCGTCCTATTCTAGACCTAAAATTACTAAACAAGTTTATCAGAATCCGTCATTTCAGGATGGAATCCCTCCGTTCTGTGGTCGCATCTCTAGAAAGGAAAGAATACTTGGCGTCTATAGACATCAAGGATGCGTATCTACACATTCCAATTTTCAGAGGTCATCAAAAGTTTCTGCGTTTTGCTGTCGGAGAGGATCATTTTCAATTTGCCGCTCTGCCTTTCGGTCTCGCAACCGCCCCCAGAGTGTTCACAAAGGTCATGGCGGCCGCCATGTCAATTTTACACTCTCGGGGTGTGGTAGTCCTCCCGTATCTGGACGACCTACTCATCAAAGGTCCGTCTTTTCAGGCCTGCGCAGAAAGTGTCGAAATCACTATCGACACCCTTTCTCGCTTGGGCTGGCTAATCAATTTGGACAAGTCTCTTCCCATTCCGTCTCAGAAGATTCCTTTTCTGGGAATGATTCTGGACACCTTCCAAGGGTTGGTATCTCTCCCTCCAGAGAAGATCAACTCTCTGAGACGGGGAGTACTCCTGTTGTTTCTAGGCTACTCGCACTCTCTGCGGAGCGCGATGCAGGTCCTGGGGAAAATGGTAGCGTCCATCGAGGCAGTACCATTCGCTCAGTTCCACCTTCGTCCTCTTCAACAGGAGCTAATTTCACTTTGGGACAGGAACCCTGCGTCTTTAGGTCGCCACTTCCGTCTGTCTCCCACAGTCAGAAGCTCCTTAAAATGGTGGACAAAGGCTTCATCTCTGAATCAGGGAAAATCCTTTCTGCCGATCCATTGGCTGGTGGTGACCACCGATGCCAGTCTCCTCGGATGGGGAGCAGTGTTCCTCCATCACACGGCTCAAGGCCGATGGTCTCTATCAGAGACCCGTCTTCCGATCAACATCCTGGAGATCAGAGCTATCAAGTTAGCTCTCGTGCAGTTCCATCATCTACTGGCCGGACGTCCCATCCGGATTCAGTCAGACAACGCCACGGCCGTGGCGTATATCAACCGCCAGGGGGACACTCGGAGCAGAACAGCTATGCTCGAGATATCGCACATCCTGCGCTGGGCGGAGGCAAACCGCTCGCCCATCTCCGCGGTTCACATCCCGGGAGTGGACAATTGGGAGGCCGACTTCCTCAGTCGCCAAGGCTTAGACTCAGGGGAATGGGCCCTTCACCCGGAAATGTTTCAACTCATTTGCCATCGTTGGGGAATTCCGGATGTGGATCTCATGGCATCCAGATTGAATGCCAAAGTTCAGACTTTCATAAGTCGATCACGCGATCCATTAGCCATCGGCTCGGATGCGCTAGTTCTCCCTTGGAGTAAATTTCGCCTTCCTTACATCTTCCCACCTCTTCCGTTAATCCCCAGGGTGATTCGGAAGATCAAAGCGGAAGGCGTTCCTCTCATTCTGGTCGCTCCGGACTGGCCTCGCCGTCCGTGGTATGCGGAACTAGTGCGTCTTGTCGCAGACGTTCCCTGGAGATTACCAGATCGTCCGGACCTTTTTTCACAGGGTCCAATTTACCATCACAATTCGAAAGCGCTGAATTTGACGGTATGGCCATTGAAGC
>JARQOD010000001.1:601250119-601337425 GCA_033576555.1 Oophaga sylvatica | reverse complement strand
TTCCTCTATTTATGGGGACACACTATGATTCCTCTATTTATGGGGACACACTATGATTCCTCTATTTATGGGGACACGCTATGATTCCTCTATTTATGGGGACACACTATGATTACTCTATTTATGGGGACACACTGTGATCCCTCTATTTGTGGGGAAGCACTATGATTCCTCTATTTATGGGGGCATGCTATGATTCCTCTATTTATGGGGATACGCTATGATTCCTCTATTTATGGGGACACACTGTGATCCCTCTATTTGTGTGGAAGCACTATGATTCCTCTATTTATGGGGACATACTATGATTCCTCTATTTATGGGGGCATGCTATGATTCCTCTCTTTATTTGGACACATTATGATTCCTCTATTTATGGGGACACGCTATGATTCCTCTATTTATGGGGACACACTATGATTCCTCTATTTATGGGGACACTATGATTCCTCTATTTATGGGGACACGCTATGATTCCTCTATTTATGGGGACACACTATGATTATCTATTTATGGGGACACACTGTGATCCCTCTATTTGTGGGGAAGCACTATGATTCCTCTATTTATGGGGGCATGCTATGATTCCTCTATTTATGGGGATACGCTATGATTCCTCTATTTATGGGGACACACTGTGATCCCTCTATTTGTGTGGAAGCACTATGATTCCTCTATTTATGGGGACATACTATGATTCCTCTATTTATGGGGGCATGCTATGATTCCTCTCTTTATTTGGACACATTATGATTCCTCTATTTATGGGGACACACTGTGATTCCTCTGTTTATGGGGGATGCACTATGATTCCTCTATTTATGGGGACACACTATGAATCCTCTATTTATGGGGACATACTATGATTCCTCTATTTATGGGGGCATGCTATGATTCCTCTATTTAAGGGGACACACTATGATTCCTCTATTTATGGGCACACACTATGATCCCTCTATTTGTGGGGAAGCACTATGATTCCTCTATTTATGGGGACATACTATGATTCCTCTATTTATGGGGGCATGCTATGATTCCTCTCTTTATTTGGACACATTATGATTCCTCTATTTATGGGGACACACTGTGATTCCTCTGTTTATGGGGGATGCACTATGATTCCTCTATTTATGGGGACACACTATGAATCCTCTATTTATGGGGACATACTATGATTCCTCTATTTATGGGGGCATGCTATGATTCCTCTATTTAAGGGGACACACTATGATTCCTCTATTTATGGGCACACACTATGATCCCTCTATTTATGGGGAAGCACTATGATTCCTCTATTTATGGGGACACACTATGATTACTCTATTTATGGGCACACACTATGATCCCTCTATTTGTGTGGAAGCACTATGATTCCTCTATTTATGGGGACATACTATGATTCATCTATTTATGGGGGCATGCTATGATTCCTCTCTTTATTTGGACACATTATGATTCCTCTATTTATGGGGACACACTGTGATTCCTCTGTTTATAGGGGACGCACTATGATTCCTCTATTTATGGGGACACACTATGATTCCTCTATTTATGGGGACACACTATGATTCCTCTATTTAAGGGGACACACTATGATTCCTCTATTTATGGGCACACACTATGATCCCTCTATTTATGGGGAAGCACTATGATTCCTCTATTTATGGGGACACACTATGATTCCTCTATTTATGGGGACATACTATGATTCCTCTATTTATGGGGGCATGCTATGATTCCTCTCTTTATTTGGACACATTATGATTCCTCTATTTATTTGGACACTGTCACGCTGCCTGCCCTGCCGCCCCACGAGCCCCAGCATACTTACCTCCCCACGGCGTCCCGGCGCGCTCCCAGTGCTGATTCGTGTCAACCGGCTTCCTCTCTTCCGGTCTCGTGGCCGGCTTCTGGCTACCATCGGGAGCGGTGCACGTCTCTGGCACTGGGTTCAGCGGCGCACGCACATCACTCTGCCTGACCTCTACCGCTCCTTTCCCGTCCTCTCTATGTCCCGGGAGGACGCTGACCCGGAAGTCCCTGGCGTGCTCTGCATATCAGGCAGCCTCTTCCTCTAGGCTGTGCCTGACTATCATTTGCACATTACTTTTGATTCGGGCCCCACACTTCCCTGCGATCCCTCTGTCCTCCGGCTACCCATCCTGTCTTGTGCTGTTACTACCTTTTCCTCAGTCCTCACCCAGGTTCCTCTCTGTGTTCTTTCCTAGTGCCCGCCTGCCAGTGTCCCAGGCCTGCCTGTGTCCCTGTGTCTCAGTCGTGCCCATCTGCCAGTGCTTTAGCCGTGCTTCCCTGCCAGAGTCTCAGCCGTGCTTCCATGCCAGTGTCTCAGCCGTGCTTCCCTGCCAGAGTCTCAGCCATACCCGCCTGCCAGTGTCTCACCCGTGCCTGCCTCTTTGCTAGTCCTTCCCGCCTCCTGCTTGTGTCTCCTATTGTTCCATCCCTAGGTACCAGCTGTCGCGGCGATAGTCTCCCCTGGGCCTGCCCCAGACGTTCCCTGTATAGGGGGTGGTTTACCAGGTCAGCTTGCCCAGGAGAGGTTCATTGTCGTGGCCCAGCGGGTTAACTCTAGGAGTTCCACAAGTTCTTACAGTATAGTCAGGCCATGGACCCCGCTGGTACCTCGGCCGCAGCTCGAAAAAGTTGCTCTTTTTACAGGAAAACCAGACCCGGATTATGTCCTTTATGAAATCTATGGACTCCCGGCTGTCCGCCTTGCAGACCTCTGACCCAGGGAACGCCTCTCTGCTGGCCGGTCTCCAGTAGGAGCTCGCTCAGCAGCGCGATACCCAAGCCCATATTCTCAGCTACATGGCGTCCATGGATGACCGACTACTCTCTCTGCAGTCATACGCCGCTGCCTCTGTCCCACCTCGTGACCCTGCCCCTCACCCTCTGCCTTATATTGGTAAGCTGCCTAGGTATGGCGGAGATCCCAATTGTGTAGAGGGTTTTTGAATCAGTGCCGCCTTCATTTTGAGCTTCTGCCTCAGCAATACCCCATGGATCGAGCAAAGTGACGTTTATTGTGTCTCATCTCGAGGGGGAGGCCTTATCTTGGGTGAACCCCAGTGGGAGCGTGACGACTCTATTGTCTCTAGTATCCAGACTTTCTTAGATACCTTTCATAGGGTTTTTGATGAGCCAGGCCATTTAGCTTCCACTACCGAGTCACTTTTTAACCTCCACCAGGGTACTCTCTCTGTTGGTCAATATGCAATCCGATTCCGTACTTTGTCCTCCGAGCTGAGTTGGAACAATGAGGCCTTGGTAGGAGCTTTTTGGCGAGGTCTGTATGCTCGAATTAAGGATGAGCTGGTGGGCCGGGACACACCAACTTCTTTGGAGGATTTAATCTCCCTGGCGACTCGCCTTGATCAGTGCTTCCAGGAGTGCTCCCGTGAGGCTGTCAGAGAGAGAAGACTTCCCCGTCTATCCTCAGCTACATGCAGTCCCTCCCGCTCGCTGCCAGTGTCAGCTTCTGCGGCTTCTGCACCAGAGCCTATGCAGGTGGACCGTCTCAAGCCGGTAGAATAGCGCTGTAAAGAGAGGCTCGCACAAGGTCTCTGTTTTTACTGTGGCAGTGCTTCCCATCTATTGGGTTCTTGTCCCGACAGGCCAGGAAACACCTCCGCCTAGGACAGGTAAGAGAGGCCTCCCTAGGTATCTGAAATTCCTCTCTGCCCTTGATCCTCTCTGTTCTATTGAATTGGGGTTCTAGTCGTTTTTCTGAGGTGGCCTATATAGATTCAAGTGCAGCAGGGAACTTCATTCAGCTCGAGGCGGTCAGTAAATTTCAGATTCCTGTCAGGTCCTTGGACACTCCTCGGCAGATAGCTTTGGTTGACGGCAGGCCCTTGCAGGATACCGTTACTCAGGTCACCGAAGAGGTGGGGCTACAGATCGGAGCCTTGCGTACGGAGAAGATAGCCTTCTACGTTCTGCCCTCGTTGTCCCATACGTTTCTTCTGGGACTTCCTTGGTTAAGAACTCATGAGCCCATTCTTGATTGGCGGTCTGGGGACATTTTGCGTTGGGGACAATCCTGCCAGAAAAGGTGCTTGCTTCCCGTCCAGCCAGTGAATTCTTCTCGGTCAACCTCGGTGCCTGCCGACTTGCCTTCAGCCTACTGGCCCTTTGCGGATGCTTTCAATAAGAGGGAGGCTGAGAGTCTGTCTCCGCATCGTCCGTATGATTGCCCGATCGACCTCGTGCCTTGCTCTACTACGCCTAGGGGCCGAATTTACCCATTTTCCCCTGCTGAGACCCAAGCCATGACCGAGTACGACCAAGAGAATCTGGTCAGAGGCTTTATTCGGAAGTCCTCTTCGCCCGCAGGCGCGGGTTTCTTCTTTGTCAAGAAGAAGGATGGGTCCCTCCGTCCCTGCATTGACTACCGGGGCCTCAACGTTATGACCATTAAGAACAAGTACCCCCTTCCTCTCATTCCGGAGCTTTTCGACTGGCTACGGGGAGCACGAATCTTTACAAAGCTGGATCTTCATGGGGCCTACAATCTAATCCGTGAGCGCCCCGGAGATGAGTGGAAGATCACTTTTAACACTCAAGACGGACACTACGAGTATTTTGTCATGCCCTTCGGCTTGTGCAACGCCCCCGCAGTATTCCAGGAGTTTGTTAATGATGTTTTCCAGGATCTACTGTACTCCTGTGTGGTGGTGTACTTAGATGATATTCTCGTGTATTCTCCAGATCTGTCTACCCATAGAAAAGACGTCCGACAAGTACTGCTGCGTCTGAGGGAAAATCGTCTTTATGCTAAGCTCGAGAAATGCGCCTTCGAACAGTTGTCTCTTCCGTTCTTGGGTTACATCATCTCTGACTCTGGCTTACGCATGGATCCAGGGAAGGTGTCCACCGTGCTCAACTAGCCGCATCCCTATGGTGTTAAGGCGATCCAGCGATTCATTGGGTTTGCGAATTACTACCGGCAGTTTATCCCACACTTTTCCTCCTTGACCGGTCCAATTTCCTCTCTGATCCGCAAGGGGGCCAATCCTCACGTCTGGTCGTCTGAGGCCGAGAACGCCTTCCTATCCTTGAAACAAGCCTTTTCTACGGCTCCTGTACTCCATCGTCCTGAGGCTAACAAACCCTTCATTCTTGAGGTGGATGCTTCAGCCTCCGGGGCCGGTGCAGTGCTTTCTCAAAGGTCTTCCTCTGGACGGCTGGTCACCTGCGGATTCTGCTCCAAGACATTCTCCAAGACGTTCTCCTCCTCGGAACGGAACTACTCCATTGGGGACAGGGAGATGTTAGCCATCAAGCTGGCGATAGAGGAGTGGCGATACTTCCAAGGTCATCACGGTAGCTCCTGTCAGCCTAAATTCTCTACCTCCGGGTAAGACTTTCGATTCAGTGAACAATAGGGGGCGAGTCTTACACTGGGGACATGCCTCCAAACTTGCAGGCCATATCGGACTCAAAAAACCCCTAATTCTCGTGTCTCGCTACTACTGGTGGCCAACACTTCTCCAAGATGTCCGAAGCTTTATAGCCTCCTGCCCGTCTTGTGCCAAGAACAAGGTTCCTAGGCAGCTACCCTCTGGACTCCTACACCCGCTTCCAGTCCAGTTTAGGGGGACACTCTATGATTCCTCTATTTATGGGGACGCACTATGATTCCTCTATTTATTTGGACACAATATGATTCATCTATTTATGAGGACACACTATGACTCCTCTATTTAGGGGGACACATTATGATTCCTCTATTTATGGGGACACATTATGATTCCTCTATTTATGGGGACACGCTATGATTCCTCTTTATTTGGACACATTATGATTCCTCTATTTAGGGGGACACATTATGATTCCTCTATTTATGGGGACACATTATGATTCCTCTATTTATGGGGACACGCTATGATTCCTCTTTATTTGGACACATTATGATTCCTCTATTTATGGGAACACACTATGATTCCTTTATTTATGGGGACACATTATGATTCCTCTATTTATGGGGACACACTGTGATTCCACTATTTATGGGGACACACTATGATTCCTTTATTTATGGGGACACACTATGATTCCTCTATTTATGGGGACACAATATGATTCCTCTATTTATGGGGACACACTGTGATTCCTCTATTTATGGGGACACACTATGATTCCTCTATTTATGGGGATACGCTATGATTCCTCTATTTATGGGGATGCACTATGAGACCTCTATTTATGGTGATGCACTATGATTCCTCTATTTATGGGTACACACTATGATTTCTCTGTTTATGGGGACATTCACACCGTGCTAGTACCGTTTATGGTAAATGTTCTGCTAGTACTGCTTATGGGAAAATTACCCGCTAGTACTGTTTATGAGGATACACTGATTTTTCTATGCAGAGGGGACACTCACACCCTTCTAGTACTGTTTATGGGGAAAACCTCTGCTATTACTGTTTATGGTGACAAACGTTTCTGGTACTGTTTATGGAGACAGTCTGCTCTCTTTATATATGGGGACACACTCGGCTAGTGATGTTTATTGGTACACATTCTTCTGGTCCTGTGGATGAGGCGACACCCTTCATCCTCAAATTATGTTTATGGGGTACACATTCTTCCATTACTGATTATGGAGGGACACTCTACAAGCTGTAATTATGGACATACACTCACTCAGGTATTGCTATGGGTACACACTCTTGTATTGTTTTTGGAGGAACTTTTCTAATTTTCTTTGACAATTTATGGCACTGATTAGGGAGGGCACTCTGACTAGCTTTCTTGAAGAGTGGAGTGGAGGCATGCTCTATATGGAGCCAGATTTATGTGCGAAATATATTTTAAATCTCTGAAATTAATAATGAAAATTACTGTAGGCTAACAATAACCAAATTGACATTATTTTTTTAAACCTTTGCAATGATAATTGTATTGAATAAATTAAACATTATTATATTGGGGATTATTACATTTACTTTTCATATCACTCAAAACAGTTTAGGCTGATTAGGTAATTTTTAATAATATTGTTCGTATGTTACAGCTTTAAAATGCACTTGCAGCAAGAGCTTATTCCGTTCGAAAAAGATTTGCTCAGCAACTAAGATTTTCTATAAAAATATGACTGCTACTAAAATAAACATTTAGTGAAGACACATTTTTTTTTATAATGCAGTATTAGAAAATGAACACAGAATTTTCACCAATAAATTCGGTGGAATTGTGCATTATGGGGACTACAAAGGGCCCATATATTGTTCTTTCGCAGGGGCCCCCTTCTGTCTGTGTATGCTCGTGATACCAACAATTCCTTATGGAACTTATACATAATATTCAACGTTCTCTAGTCCTTGAGTGCTAAATAAGTAGCAGTAATTAAATAAGTAGCAGTAATTTTACTTGGGAACAAACCCCATAGGTTGAAGAACCAAAGGACACAAACTAATAAAAAAAAGTAAATGTATGACAGCCAGTACACATTTAGCTGTTTTTCATTGGAGGGCAGCAACAATATTGCTTGCTATTGCCAAGAACAGACTTTCTAAAATTATGCTGTACAGAAAAAATAAACAAAATGCCATTAGGAAAAGTAGGAAGAAGCAAAAAACTTTTTCAACCATGGCTAGATTATATCTTCAGAAGTCTCAAAATCCCTTTTAGGGAGTATTAAAAACAAAAGCGTTTACTTACTAATCCCCCTTATGGGTTTTTTGTGGAGCTATCCAGGTTCATTACTGGTCTCCTTCTTTCCTCTTCCAGGGGAAATAAAGGTGGCTGCTGCAGACAACCACTGTTTATCTTGGCTCTTTACTTACCGTATGTTGTTTGCTGTTGTACAGGAGCTAATACATAATGATTATGGTTTTTTTTGCCCTATGTGAGAAATTTGTTGCTTCCTCTCTGTAAAAACCACCTCTTTTCAATAAAGCTTTTGTGATACTGCTCCACTGCTCTATTGAGAGGTTAGCTCTGTATTCAGTGTACTGTAAAACTAGAGGCTTCATAGCAGTACAAACATGGCAGACATGGGCATTAACACTTGTCCGGACTTTCATAGGCCCTGTGGTCAGTATTGTAAAGGCTTGGCAGGACTTAGTGCAATTTCATAGCGGCTAAAAAACAAGACAGCAAGCTACCATCTGGTAACAAATAGGTCACAATTAGTGATGAATGATCTTGCACTAAAATGCTCGGGAGCAAGCCGAATGGGCTCGACTCAAATAATGCATATAATGGAAGTCAATGAGAAACTCAAGAATTTTTCTGGAAGACCCTAATAGGAGGGCTGGGGAAGGGCAGTAAAATAGCTGAAATTGATGGAGACAGTGCTCAAATTGAATGGGAACAGCATGAGGAAGATGCCTGGACGCATCTGACTATATTGTCGCTGCTGGGAGCAATGTTGTCAGAGTATTGCTCCACCTTTACGGACTAACAATAAAACATTGTTTCCTGTATAGTGACTTGTATATAAGGCAAAATTAAAAAGAAAAAAAAGCCTCCTCCACGGCTTAATAGCCAGGCCATCTCTAACCATATTTCTCTGTTGTGTATGACTACTGTAGATAATATAACAGATGAGAAAATAAAACTACGCCATTGGAAGTCACCAGTAAATGTAATGTTAACATTTTACTACCTTATCTGGGCATGTGTGGTGTGTGTTATGGTCGTGCATATCCTGTTTAATTTATGAAGGAGGGAATCTGAAACTCACAAAGCCTCATACATATTGTGTTAAAACTTTTACGTCGTTGGACTCCTAGATTCATAGCCAATGCACTAAGTGCAAGAGCAGCCTGTCATGATTCTGGACAGGATGGTTCCGCCTCCATCCTGGTCAGGTCTGGATTAACTCTAGTTCACCTCTCTTTGGTTCTGGGGCTGCTATTTAATGTTGGCAGTTCCTGGATTTCGTGTCAGTGCTACTTCCGTATACTCGGTTTGTGGTTGCTGACCCAGGTTACTCGTCCGTAAACGTTGTGCCTCTGTTCGTGTGTGCTTTGCTGTGTATGACCCAGTTTGTCCCCTGACTTTTGCCTCTGAATCCTACTTTGTACTGCCCTGTCCTTCCTGGTTATTTGACCCCTCGGCTCGTCCCCGGTTACTCTCAGTCTTATCCCTAGGTACCTCGCTCTCGTCTGGCTTTTGACCCTCTGCTATTGTTTGACTATGTTTACTTTCTGTGCCCTGAACTCAGCTGCCTTCCCCATCCTCATGAGCGGTGAGTCTGCCCCCTGGTCACGTGACTGCTTAGTTTCAGGTCCTGTGCTCACTGCTTAGTCTCAGGTCCTGCATGCTTTGTTCCTCCACTCTCTGCGCTTGTTCACGTGCCCCCTGATAGCACCCCTAGGCTGCGCCGGTGACACCATCAGTGTCATCACTCAGCCAAAAATATAAACTGCAATATACTCTGGAAGACAAAAATGATAAACGAGTGCCGCATGATGACCCTCTAAAAGTTTTGGAGAATGACACATAAATACCCTATAAAAATTTGTAGTGATGGCCGCATGATGAACCTACATTTGAACTGGCTTTATGTTCCGTTGTCATCCGATGCAGTTGAGAAGTCTGGGCCAATCCAGGCCTTATTCATTTTGAGAGGACCGCCTGATGATCTTCTAAAATTTTTGAATGAGGGCTGCCTGATGACCCTATAAAGATTTTGAGTGAGGGCCGTCTGATAACCCTTTAAAGATTTTGAGTGAGGGCTGCCTGATCACCATGTTTATATGGTGGAGGAGGACAAGAAAAAGAAGGGTGGGAAGGGGTGCATGGCTATAAAGCAGAAATAAGCGAAAAATGTAATTGGCTTTATGTTCCACTGCTGTCATCAGTGGGGTTGAGAAGTCTGGGCCAATCCAGGCCTTGTTCATTTTGATGAGAGTCAGCCTGTCAGCATTTTCAGTTGACAGGTGGATGCACCTATCAGTTATTATGCTTAAAAATCTGCTCTGACAAAATGCTAGGAGCAGGGAAGGCCAGCACCTTCAAGGCGTAGAGGGACAGTTCATGCCATGTGTCCAGCTTGGATACCTAATAGTTATGCAGCACAGAGGAATCACAGAGGATGCTGGTACTCCTTCACCATCTTAAAAAACTTTTCTCTCCTTGTCAGACTACCCTGTGAATAAGGGCCTGAGCGCTGGCAGGGTCTAATGAAACTGTCCCAAATCTTTATTATTGTTCCAATGCCTCTCTTGGACCTGGTGTGTGTCTCCCTCATCTTTCCTCCTTGGTTGCCCAAGGATCCATGACTTTTGCTGCCAGCGTTGTCAGATGAGAATTTTTTTTACATATTGTTCAACTAGGGCCTTCTGGTATTGCACCATTTTATTAGCCCTCTCTGCTGCAGGAAGGAGAGATGGAAAGTTCTCCTTGTAGCATGGGTTGAGCAGGATGAACAACCAGTAATCAATGTTGGCCAAAATGCATATAATGTGAGGGTCATGTGAAAGGCAGCGGGACATAAAGACATAAAGTCAGCCATATGTGCCAGACTGCCAACAGGCAAGAATTCCCTGTCCTCACCAGTAGTATGACTCTCCATCTAGTTCTCTTCAGCCCATCCATGCTGAACAGACTGGATGAAGCTGGTGTGAGTTTTACCCTCTGTAGCGCAGGCAACCATCTCATGTTCCTCCTCCTTCTCATTATCACACATTCCCCACTGAGAAAATGAGATGAGGCTGGCCTGTGTACTTTCTTCCTCCATCTTCACTTGGTCCACATGCAAAGCTTCCTCTTTAATAGCAGCATGTGTTTGAGTAGACACAGAAGCAGGATGGTTACTGTTGTGAATGTGTTAGAAATGAATTCTGAGCAGAAGCTCCCTCTGGTGGTTACAAACAGTACTGAACCATTCAATGAAGATTGGCAATCAGGAGTTACAGACTGGTCTTATATAAGGGAGGTTCCCTCTCATCATGGTTGCCGGTGATCAATTGTTCTTGTCTCAACTGTGGTTCCTGGTTCACTTGGAAGCTTGCTGAGTCTTGCCTGCATCTTCTGCTATCAGATAAGATATTTTCTGCTTTTATTTTTGTGCTTGCTTTTTGCATTGTTCCCTGCACTTCTGTGGAGGTCAGCCGGGTCCCCTCCGGGGGCTTGTGCTCCTCTCAGTTTATCTGAGCCACTGTTATTTGTTCATTTGCCTTTTCCAGTTTTTCTGTGACTGCGGCTTAGTTTTGTGACACCAGAGAACTAATTTAGGTGGTAGAGGTCGTGTGATCTCAGGTGTTTTTGCAATTAGTAGAGTTGGTATTTTTTAGGGTTTTTTGGATTGCAGTAAGTGTCCTTCCTATCCTTTTCTGTCCAGGTAGATTGGGCCCCAAAGTTTGCTCATACTATTTTCTGTCTGTGTCTGTATTTCCTCTTGTCTAACCGCCTTTACATGTTTGGGGGCTTCTATGTTCTTTGGGGATCTGCTCCGGGGCAGATAGCTTTCCTCTTTCTATCTTTAGGTGTAGTTAACCTCTCAGGCTGTGACGAGGCGTCTAGGACCAACGTAGGTACGCTCCACGGCTGCCTTTAGTTGTGGTGGTTAGTCAGGGTACTGCAATCCAGTAGATTCCAACCTCTCTGGTGTATTGCCGTTTTTGCCTACTCTCCTCAGCTACCAAATCATAACAGTATCACCGGCCAAACTGAAAATTATATGGTACTCAACAGAAAGGAAAAATAGTAAAAGGAAAAAGAAAAAAGGAAGTTGTCAGAAATTTTTTTTTTCTCTGTTTGTTGCATTTTTTCCCTCTTTTTCTCTGGGTGCTGAGGAGGATTTTTTTTTTCTCTCTCAATGGAGTTTGTACAGTTGTCTGGCCGTGTGGATCAGCTTGCCACTGAAGTTCGGAGTATTGCTACCTATCTTGCTAGGTTGCCGGTTGTGGAACCTAGGATCCCCATGCCAGATTTATTTTTGGGGGATCGAGCTAAATTTCTGAATTTCAAAAATAACTGTAAGTTGTTTTTTGCCTTAAAACCTAAGTCCTCAGGGAACGCAGCACAGCAGGTTCAAATTGTCATCTCTCTCCTGCGCGGCGATCCTCAGGATTGGGCTTTCTCCCTGACACCTGGGGACCCTGTTTTGAGTAATGTTGATGCATTTTTTCTGGCTCTGGGGTTATTGTACGATGAACCTAATGTCACTGATCAAGCTGAAAAAACTTTGTTGGCATTAAATCAGGGGCTTGAGGACGCTGAGTTGTACTGTCAGAAATTCCAAAAGTGGGCAGTCCTGACCAAATGGAATGACGATGCTTTGGCAGCCCTTTTTCGGAAGGGTCTGTCTGAGAATGTAAAAGATGTTATGGTTGGTTTCCCTGCTCCCTCTGGTCTCAATGATTCTATGTCATTAGCGATTCAAATTGACAGACGTTTGCTTGAGCGTAGAGGTATGCGTGGAATAGTGTTGCCTTGTGAACCAGCTTCTGAACCCATGCAGTGTGATAGAGTGGCTTCTGGGGCACAGAGTCATGAGTTTCGAAAACGCAATGGGTTATGTTTCTACTGTGGTGACGGCTCTCATGCTATTTCAGTCTGCCCTAAGCGGGGAAGACATTTTGCACGCTCAGTTGTCTTGGGTAGTGTTCAGACTAAATTTCTGTTGACTGTTAACCTGATTTGCTCCCTGTCCACATTTTCTGCTCAGGCTTTTGTTGATTCGGGAGCAGCTATTAACCTGATGGATTTTGATTTTGTCAAACGTTGTGGGTTTCCCTTGATACCCCTACGGAAGTCTATTCCCCTACTGGGGATTGATTCTACCCCTTTGGCTGAGAATAAACCCCAGTTCTCTACTCAGGCGATAATGAGGGTTGAACCTGATCATCAGGAGAGTTGCAAATTTTTGGTGCTGTATAATCTGCATGACATTTTGTACTGGGTTTCCCTTGGTTACAGTCTCATAATCCTGTTTTGGATTGGAAATCTGTGTCTGTGACCAGTTGGGGCTGCCAATGTGTTAATGCCAACACTCCTGTTTTTTCTGCCTCTCCCCAGGCTCAGGATGTTCCTGACTTTTTGACTGATTTTTCTGATGTGTTTAGCGAAAGTAAATCTGCATCCTTGCCCCCCATAGGAGCTATGACTGCGCTATTGAATTAGTGCCTGGTAGTAAATTCCCTAAAGGTCGCCTTTTTAACTTGTCTGTACCTGAACATGACGCTATGCGGTCTTATATCAAGGAGTCATTGGAGAAGGGTCATATCAGACCATCCTCCTCACCCTTGGGTGCCGGTTTTTTCTTTGTGGCCAAAAAGGATGGTTCATTAAGGCCGTGTATTGATTATCGTCTCTTGAACAATATCACTGTGAAATATCAATATCCGTTACCCTTGATTTCTGACCTGTTTTCCAGGGTGAAAAGTGCTACTTGGTTTACCAAGCTTGACCTCAGGGGGGCGTTTAACCTTATTCGCATTAAGCACGGGGATGAGTGGAAGACGGCGTTTAACACCCCAGAGGGGCATTTTGAGTACCTAGTGATGCCCTTTGGGCTCACTAATGCTCCTTCCGTCTTCCAGTACTTCATGAATGACATTTTCAGGGATTTTGTGGATAAATTTCTGATTATTTATTTGGATGATATCTTGATTTTTTCCAATGACTGGGACTCTCATGTGAAACATGTTCGGACTGTGTTCCAGATCTTGAGAGAGAATGCTCTGTATGTGAAGGGATCAAAGTGTCTTTTTGGCGTACAGAGGATCTCATTTCTGGGATTCATTTTGTCTCCGTCTGTTATTGAAATGGACCCGGTCAAGGTTCAGGCCATCTGTGATTGGGTCCAACCTACTTCATTAAAGGCTCTTCAGAGATTCTTGGGTTTTGCCAATTTTTATCGCAAATTTATTGGTAATTTCTCTGTTATTGTTAAACCTTTGACTGATTTGACCAAAAAGGGTTCTGATGTGGTGAATTGGCCTCCTGAGGCAGTCTCTGCGTTTCAGGAACTTAAGCAGAGATTCACTTCTGCTCCTGTTCTATGGCAGCCTGATGTTTCTCTGCCATTTCAGGTGGAGGTTGATGCCTCTGAAATTGGGGCAGGTGCCGTTTTGTCCCAAAGAGATCCAGAGACCTCTAAAAGTAACCCTTGTGCCTTTTTCTCTCGAAAATTTTCTCCAACTGAACGTAATTATGACGTGGGTAATCGGGAGTTATTGGCCATGAATTGGGCTTTTGAAGAGTGGAGACATTGGCTGGAGGGAGCCAAACATCAGGTGGTGGTCCTCACGGACAATAAGAATCTGGTTTATCTGGAATCAGCCAAGCGACTTAATCCTAGACAGGCCAGGTGGGCCTTGTTTTTCACACGTTTTAATTTTGTGGTTTCCTTTCTTCCTGGCACTAAGAATGTTAAGGCGGATGCCCTCTCGAGGAGTTTCCTTGCAGACTCTCCTGAGTTATCTGATCCTGCTGTTATTTTGAAAGAGGGTGTAGTTCTTTCCGCCATCTCACCCAATTTGAGATGGCTCTGGAAGGGTGTCAGGAGGATAAACCCGAGCACTGCCCTATTGGGAAATTGTTTGTCCCAGACCGGTGGAAAAAGAGTGTGATGTCTGAGATTCATTGTTCCGCGTTGGCCGGTCATCCCAGAATTTTTGGTACCAGAAACTTGGTTAGTCGGTCCTTTTGGTGGCCTACTTTGTCTCGTGACGTCAGGGAATTTGTGCAGTCCTGCGGGACTTGCTCTCGCTCCAAGCCTTGCTCTCGCTCTAGTGGTTTGTTGATGCCATTGCCTGTGCCCAAGAGACCATGGACCCATATCTCTATGGATTTCATTTCCGACCTCCCTGTTTCTCAGAGAATGACCGTTATCTGGGTGATTTGTGATAGGTAATGGCACAAGATGTATCATTTTGGAAAACCTAAGTTGCCTTCCTCCTCCGAATTGGTGCCTTTGTTCCTTCAGCACTTGGTTCGGTTACACGGCATTCCTGAGAACATTGTGTCTGACAGAGGAGTCCAGTTTGTTTCCAGATTTTGGAGGACTTTTTGTTCTAAACTTGGTGTTCTATTGTCTTTCTCCTCGGCTTTTCATCCTCAGACCAATGGACAAACTGAGAGAACAAACCAGACATTGGAGACTTATCTGAGATGCTTTGTGTCTGCTGATCAAGATGACTGGGTCTCTTTTTTGCCTTTGGCTGAGTTTGCTCTTAATAATAGGGCTAGCTCTGCCACTTTGATGTCTCCATTTTTCTGCAATTTTGGGTTTCACCCTCTATTTTCTTCGGGACAGACGGAAGCTTCTGTCTGCCAGGTGTTGACTCTGTTGTGGAGCGTATGCAGCAGATTTGGAACCAGGTAGTGGAGAGGTTGTCCCTGTCATGTATAGTGTACAGTTCCTATAGCGTCTTGTGCTTGGGTGCGAGGAAAACACAGGAGACATAGGTTGAAATGAAATGACTTGTATTACTTCATACAAGCATGCTGAAAAGTTCACACAGTTTGCAGGAACAGCGACAGGAGACACAGCAGGCCAGAGTAACTTCAAGCACTACAATAAATCTCCAAAGCAGGTTCAGGATCTCTTCTCTGTACCGTAATTCCTCTGCAAACATGGATTCACCAAACAACAGGTTTCCAGAGTCCAAAAGTGTTCCAAGGTTCCTCAGTAGGGAATAGCTGGAGTACAAGTCCAAGGCTTCCAGGAGTCAGGTCACAGACTGACTGAGGCTTGATTCAGGAGCACTGATTGTTCAGCTGAGGCTGCTTAAGAAGCAAGAGGGAAGAATCAGGGCGGGAACATGAAAACTGGAAACTCCATATTAACTGAGGGCAAGAGCTGCAGAAAGACAGAAAGCAAAATGGCCGACGGAAAACTGAGTTTCAAGGAACATGTCAACAGAGACAAAGAAACTTACATTACTCCCCCCTTAGGGACAACCTCCGGATGACCTCAGACCAGGCTTGTCAGGGTACCTCTGATGAAACTGGCGGAGCAGGCGAGGAGCATTTACATTATTGACTGGTTCCCATGAGTTGTCCTCCACTGGGTAGCCCTGCCATTTAATCAAATATTGCAACTGATTTCTGTACAACCTGGAATCTAGAATCCTTTCCACCATAAATTCTTCCTGACCATCGACCAGCACTGGGTCAGGGCAAGGAGAAGAACGTCCAGGAAACGTATTGGGTGTTGCAGCCTTTAGTAGGGATACATGAAAGACAGGGTGGATTCTCATAGTTCTGGGCAGTTGAAGACGACAAGCAACAGCACTTATAATCTTATTGATCTTATAAGGTCCAATGTACTTATGTCTCAATTTAGACGATGGAATCTTTAATTTAAGATTTCTGGTTGACAGCCAGACCAAATCTCCTACCTTGAAAGCTGGTGCAGGTTTACGAAATTTATCTGCTGCTTTCTTGTACCTTTCCTGAGCCAATTCTAGATTTTCCTTTAGAAGATCCATATTCTTTTGTAAAGAAGTGATTCTTTCAGCCACTGCCGGCAAGGGCGTATCTATGGGAAATCGAGGAAGAATGTTAGGATGATAACCTAGATTGGAGTAAAAAGGAAACTGCTTAGTGGAGGCGCTCTGAGTAGTGTTGAGCGATACTGCTCGATATCTAAAAATATCGTATCGAAATGGTATCGCCGATATCACTAAATATCGTCGATATCCGATTCCGATATCGGAAGTCCAATGTAAGTCTATGGGAACAAAATATCGCAACTAAAAAAAACCTTTATTTCCTTGTAAACACTAAATATACACACATAGAATACAATATATAATATATATATACATGTCATTGTGACATATATATATATACATATATGTATAGTTTATACACTTCTACATAGTAAAATATCCTCTGATTCAATTGCCGGGTAAAGCCGGCTTCTGTGAAAAGACAGAAGCACCCGACATGAAATGACACTTGGTGTACATAGGGTTAACCATGTCTTTTCATGTCCTTTGCTATCTGATTTGCACAAACAATTACATCAGTCTATGTGTGCAAAATTTCACACCTGTAGGGGTTAATTAAAGGTGTAAATTCGTTGTAAAAAAACGGACTTTTTTGCTACGAATTTACACCTTTAATTAACCCCTACAGGTGTGAAATTTTGCACACATAGACTGATGTAATTGTTTGTGCAAATCAGATAGCAAAGGACATGAAAAGACATGGTTAACCCTATGTACACCAAGTGTCATTTCATGTCGGGTTCTGCATTTTCACAAAAGCCTGCAATTGAATTAGCGGCTATTATACTATGTAGAAGTGTATGAACTATAAATATAAATATATATATATGTGTCACAAATTCAATGACATGTATATATATATATATGAGGTGTAAAATTGTTTAAAAAAAATGCGTGGGCTCCCGCCTTATTTTCGCAACCAGACAGACAAAGCCAGCGAATGGGGGCAGATAATAATAGCCCAGAGAGGGACCATTATTTTTGGCCCCCCTTGGCTACTAACATCTGCCCCCAGACACCCCAGAAAAGACAAATCTATAATTAGATTCGCCCTTTCTGGCACTTTGCCCGTCTATTCCCATTGCCCTGTAGCGGTGGCGAATGGGTTAATATGGGGTTAAAGCCACATTGCAATTGAAAGGTGACCTTAAGCCAGGTTAATAATTGAGAGCTGTCAATTAGACAACTATCAATTATTAATCCTATTGCATGAAATAAAAATAAAACACACACACTTTAATTAAAAATCATTTTAATGAAATAAAGACACATGTTTTTGACCATCTTTTATTTGACTACAAAAACCATTTCCTGTAATAAAAATAAAATAAAAAAGCAAAATTATTCTTACCTATCCCATGCACAGTCAGGTCCCACGGTGTAATCCTTCAGAAAGGGTTAATGTTTACTGCAGGGACCGCAGCTAATGCTGCAGCCTCACAGTAAACCCCCAAATGAATGAGTTCCTCTCCTGGCTGACAGGAGAGGAAGTGGAAAGCTTAATTGATTGCTTTCCACTTTCACTTCAGGTCAGCCAGGGACACAATCAGTGACGTCAGAGGGAACTGATTAACAAAAATAGGGGTTCCCTTCGAATAAAAAAATGGCGTGGGGTCCCCCCTATTTTTGTTAACCAGCCAGATGAAGCAGACCGCTGAGGCCTGGATTTTCAGGCTGTTAAGGAGCCAAGATCCATGGACCTTGCCAGCCTGATAATACCAGGCCACAGCAGTCTGCATATCTTGGCTGATTAACAAAAATAGGGGATCCCCTCGAAAAAAATTGGCGTGGGGTCCCCCCTATTTTTGTTAACCAGCCAGATGAAGCAGACCGCTGAGGCCTGGTTTTTCAGGCTGGTAAGGATCCAATATTCATGGACCTTGCAAGCCTGATAATACCAGGCCACAGCAGTCTGCTTAGCTTGGCTGGTTAACAAAAATAGGGGATCCCCTCGAAAAAAAAATGGCGTAGGGGTCCCCCTATTTTTGTTAACCAGCCAAGTAAAATGCAGACTGCTGCGGCCTGGTATTAAAAGACTGTCAAGGCCCATGGATTTTAGCCCTCAACAGCCTGATAATACCAGGCTACAGCAGCCCCACATTTGGCGCATCAAAAGATGTGCCAATTGTGGCACTTTACCCGGCTCTTCCCACTGCCCTGTAGCGGTGGCAAGTGGGGTAATAAGGGGTTAATGTCACCGTTGATTGCACGGTGACAATAAGCCCGGTTAATAATGGAGAGGTGTCAATAAGACACCGATCCATTATTAATCCCAAAGTTATTAAATGCATAAAAAAAAAGACAAAGCAAGAAAAAAGTATTTTAATGAAATAAAAGAGACAACACAGTTTTCATTTCTTTTATTACACTCTCATTCCTGCGACGCCATCGATCTCCTGTAAAAAAAGAAAAAAAACAAACCAACAGTATACCACCTGTCCGACGCAGTCCATAGTAACGACTGTCCCACGACGATCCAGCTCTGCTACATCGCAATGACAGGCAGAGCCTGTCATCGCGACGCAGCACAGCTGATTACCTGCTTCCCCGGCGGTGACGTCATCGGACTGACTGCTTTACGGCTGGGATTACCCAGCAGTCACTGCAGTTATCGCAAGAAACTGCATGTGACCGCCGGGGAAAGATGATGGCGGCCATGAAGCAGTCCAGGCCGTGACCGCCGGAGATCTTCTGCCAGGTAAGTGCCGCTGACTCCTGACAGACCCGACCGACGGACACTGACAGTGACAGACCCGACCGACGGACACTGACAGTGACAGTGACAATCCCGATTCCGGTATCCGATATGACGAAAATATCGGTATTCGGAATCGAAAGGCCGATACAGCTAATATCGGCCGATATCCGATATTTGCAGTATCGTATCGCTCAACACTAGCTCTGAGAGTTGTTATAAGAGAACTCAGCCAGTGGAAGTAGATCCACCCAATCATCCTGTAGGTGGCAGATAAAACAGCGGAGATACTGCTCCATGGTCTGATTGGTTCGTTCTGTCTGTCCATTAGTCTGGGGATGAAAAGCAGAAGAAAGGTTTACTTTAATGTCCAAAACCTTGAAGTGAATTGCACCCCTCGATCCGAAATGACCTCATCCGGTACTCCATGTAAGCGAAACACATTCTTCATCATCAAGTCTGATGTCTGTTTTGCAGTGGGTAAGCCGACACAAGGGATAAAATGAGCTGCCTTTGTTAGACGGTCAACCACCACTAGAATGGTGTTCTTCCCTTGAGAGGTTGGTAACTCCACAATGAAGTCCATAGAAATGGATCCCACGGGCGGGACGGGGTGGGAAGAGGTTGCAACAGACCAGTTGGTGAGGAGCGAGGTGTTTTGCATCTTGCACAGAGTTCACATGAAGTGACATAGTTTAAGACATCTTTCCTGTAAGTGGGCCACCAAAAGAAACGAGAAAGAAATTCTTGTGTCTTTAGAATTCCCCTATGCCCGGCTATCTTGGAATCGTGGATGAGTTGCAATACTCTCAATCTGACTGTTTCAGGTATATACAGACGTTGGTATGCTTCCTTGATGTCCTTAAGTAGGTCTTGATTATGAATCACTCCCAGGAATCTAGAGTCAGGAAGAATAGTCTTAGGAGGAGTAAGTGGACGTGTCTCTGCTGAATGAATCCTAGAGAGTGCATCAGCCTTTCCATTGCGCGATCCTGGTCTATAAGAAATGACAAAATTAAATTGGTTTAGGAAAAGATTCCAGCGAGCCTGGCGAGGAGTCAGGCACTTAGCCGACCTGATAAATTCAAGGTTACGATGGTCTGTCAGGACGACTATTTGCTGTGCAGCTCCCTGAAGAAGGTGTCTCCATTCCTTGAAGGCGGCAATAATGGCCAACAATTCTCTATTGCCCACATCGTAGTTCCTCTCAGCCGAAGACAACTTCTGGGAAAAGAAGGCACAGGGATGCAAGACATTCTTCTTCACCTGTTCTCTGAGAGAGTATAGCTCCAACGGCACAGTCTGAAGCATCCACCTCTATTATGAAGGCAAGCTCGGGGTTGGGATGTACTAAGATAGGTGCGGTGGTAAATTTATCCTTTAAACAGGAAAATGCTTCCTGAGCTTGCGGGGTCCAGGAGAACCTAGACTGTTTCCGGGTAAGTTGGGTGATAGGTGACACTACCTCAGAAAAATTCTTAATGAAACGTCTATAGAAGTTGGCAAATCCGATGAAACGCTGCACCTCCTTCACATTTCTAGGAATTGGCCAATCCTTGATGGCTTGGGTCTTGCTTCCATCCATACTAATCCCTTGCGTAGATAGTACATACCCCAGAAATTGAATTTCGGTCCTATGGAATTCACATTTTTCAAGTTTGATGTAGAGATGGTTTTGTCTTAGGCGTTCTAAGACCATTCTCACATGTCCATGATGTTCCTCTGTGGAGTTAGAAAAAATTAGAATATCATCCAGATAAATCACCACAAATGTATCTAGGAGATCCCTGAAGATATCATTCACGAAGTGTTGGAAATTGGCTGGGGCGGTACTCAGACCAAAAGGCATAACTAGATATTCAAAGTGTCCATAGCGTGACCTGAAAGCAGTCTTCCATTCATCCCCAGGTCTAATACGGACCAAGTTATAGGCCCCACGGAGATCCAATTTAGAGAAAATTTTGGCATGCCGCATTCTCTCCAACAATTCAGGGATTAAAGGCAATGGATAACGGTTTCTAATAGTAACCTTATTGAGTTCCCTATAGTCTATGCAGGGTCTCAGAGATCCATCTTTCTTCTTCACAAAGAAGATGGGTGCACCTGCGGGAGATGAAGAGGGGCGTATGAAGCCCTTGGCTAAATTTTCGTCTATATAATCCTTCAAAGCTTTTAGCTCGGGCCCCGCTAGGGGGTAGATCTTACCAAAAGGTATCTCGGCTCCAGGCAATAATTCAATTGGACAATCATATGGACGGTGAGGAGGAAGCTGATCAGCGTTCTTCTTGTCACATAAATCCACATAGTCCTGGTATACAGCTGGTAGTTCAGGGACTGACATGGTTCCTTTAGGAACAGAGCAAGCTGAAACTCCTTGACTCATCTGTTTCTCCGGAAAGTGTAATTCCTTGGTCTCCCAGTTAATCGTAGGATTCTGCGCCTGCAGCCATGGTAGCCCTAGAATAATGGGAAAGTGGGGAGAAGAGATAAGCATAAAAGACATTTTCTCCTGATGATCTTTACCCATAAGGACCCTCAAAGGCTCTGTTTCTTGATCCACTGGTCCAGAAGTCAGTAGAGAGCCATCCACAGTCTCCATCTGTACTGGAGTAGCCTTCTTCACTGAACGTATCCCCTGTTTCAGAGCAAAGGAGATATCCATAAAATTTCCACTTGCTCCTGAGTCGATCATAGCAGAGCTAGACACCCAGACTGAGTCAACCCAGAGTTTGATGGAAAGGAAGCAATGAGAATTGTTTCTTTTACAACTCAGCTGGGACACCGCTGAGGAAACTTGAAAAATTGCAGCGTTTATACCGTCATCGTCCCCAGAACTAACAGAGTTTAAGTCCGAGAAATCAAGATCTCTTGCAGCAGATCTCTCTGGAGCCTGAGGCTCGGACATGACAGCTCCTCTCGCAACACTCACAGTGAATGACTGCTGCAGTAGTCTTACGAGAACGGCTGGGGCAGTTTATAATGAAGTGCCCTGACTTACCACAGTAGAAACATAGATTTTCCTTTATACGATGTTCTTTGCGTGCATCACTAACCCGTCTTTGTAAAGAGTCCACCTGCATGGGTTCAGGTTCTGGTTCCCTTGTGCTCCTACTCAAAGGTTCCTTAGCTGAGGAGGGAGGTAGTAAAAGGTTAGTGCGATTATTTTCGAACCATCTCTCTTGTCTGCGTTCAGTCAGACGAGCATCAATACGGATACAATAGTTAAAAAGTCACCTAACGCAGTGGGAGGGTCGGCACGAGCAAGTTCATCCTTAATTGGTGGAGACAACCCTTTCCGAAAAATAGATTTTTTAGCGGAAGTGTCCCAAGTGGTATCAAGAGCCCATCTCCTGAAATCCAGGGCATATTCGGCTACTGAACGCTTACCTTGGCGCAAAGTTAACATGGCTGCTTCAGCTGTTGCACCTCGATTGGGGTCATCAAACACCTGCCCCATGGCTGAAATAAAAGCATCAAGGTGATTCAAACAATCATCCTCAGTCTCAATCAGAGGGTTTGCCCACATCAAAGCCTTATTGGTAAGCAACATGATTATAGTAAGCACTTTGGATCGTTCAGTGGGAAATTGTGAAGCATGTGCAGAGAAAAATAAATTGCATTGATTAATAAATCCCCTGAATTTCTCACGTTCACCGCCAAAACGAAAAGGAGGTAATTTGGGGATCCCAGAACTTGGGGTTATGGCAGGAGCCTGGGCTCGTTCCTCTAGAGCCTCAATCCTGGCTCGCAATTCCTGGGTAGTCTGTCCAAACACTTGCAAATTATGATTAGTGAGGTCCTGTAGGCTTGCAAAACGGGTTTTTAAAGTCTGTACATCTGAAAGGATTGTATCAGTCACTCCGCAAAGTTCCTTTATGCGGGCCTCCATCTTCCAGATCTTTTAAGGCAGAAGTGCTGGAAGGAGAAGAGGAAAGGAAAAAAAAAAAAACCAATAGTGTTTACCTGTGGTAACACTCCAGAGTAAAATTTTAAGGGAATGCGCTCACCTGGAATGGTTGTGAGAAGTCACAACCACTGTCATCACATAAGGTATTAAACGGACATCTGATATCCACAGTCACAGCAGACACGGCTTTCCCAGACCCAGCAGACACTAAACATTGGCTCCTGAATCTTGTCATGTATAGTGTACAGTTCCTATAGCATCTTGTGCTTGGGTGCGAGGAAAACACAGGAGACATAGGTTGAAATGAAATGACTTGTATTACTTCATACAAGCATGCTGAAAAGTTCACACAGTTTGCAGGAACAGCGACAGGAGACACAGCAGGCCAGAGTAACTTCAAGCACTACAATAAATCTCCAAAGCAGGTTCAGGATCTCTTCTCTGTACCGTAATTCCTCTGCAAACATGGATTCACCAAACAGCAGGTTTCCAGAGTCCAAAAGTGTTCCAAGGTTCCTCAGTAGGGAATAGCTGGAGTACAAGTCCAAGGCTTCCAGGAGTCAGGTCACAGACTGACTGAGGCTTGATTCAGGAGCACTGATTGTTCAGCTGAGGCTGCTTAAGAAGCAAGAGGGAAGAATCAGGGCGGGAACATGAAAACTGGAAACTCCATATTAACTGAGGGCAAGAGCTGCAGAAAGAAGAAAGCAAAATGGCAGACGGAAAACTGAGTTTCAAGGAACATGTCAACAGAGACAAAGAACCTTACAGTCCCTCTCTCAGGAGAGGGCCCAGCGTTTTGCCAACCGGCATAGGACTGATGGTCCTCGGTTTGAAGTGGGGAACTTGGTCTGGTTGTCCTCAAGAAATATCCCTATGAGAGTTGCATCTCCTAAGTTTAAGCCTAGGTTCATTGGACCTTATAAGATCTTGGAGATTCTTAATCCTGTTTCCTTTCGTTTACTTCTTCCAGGGACATTTAAGATCCATAACGTGTTCCACAAGTCCTTATTGAAGAGATTTGTCGAGCCAGTGGTTCCTATGGCTGCGCCTCCTGACCCTGTTTTGGTTGAGGGCAATCTGGAGTATGTGGTTGAGAAAATATTGGATTCTCGTTTTTCTAGACGGAAACTCCAGTATTTGGTTAAGTGGAGAGGTTATGGTCAGGAGGACAATTCTTGGGTGTTTGCTTCGGACATCCATGCTAGGAGACTGATCCGTGCGTATCACAGAGCTCATCCTGACCGACCTGGTTGCCCAAATGAGGGTTCGGTGACCCCTCCTCAAGGGGGGTACTGTTGTGAATGTGTTAGAAATGAATTCTGAGAAGAAGCTCCCTCTGGTGGTTACAAACAGTACTGAACCATTCAATGAAGATTGGCAATCAGGAGTTACAGACTGGTCTTATATAAGGGAGGTTCCCTCCCATCATGGTTGCCGGTGATCAATTGTTCTTGTCTCAACTGTGGTTCCTGGTTCACTTGGAAGCTTGCTGAGTCTTGCCTGCATCTTCTGCTATCAGATAAGATATTTTCTGCTTTTATTTTTGTGCTTGCTTTTTGCATTGTTCCCTGCACTTCTGTGGAGGTCAGCCGGGTCCCCTCCGGGGCTTGTGCTCCTCTCAGTTTATCTGAGCCACTGTTACTTGTTCATTTGCCTTTTCCAGTTTTTCTGTGGCTGCGGCTTAGTTTTGTGACAACAGAGAACTAATTTAGGTGGTAGAGGTCGTGTGATCTCAGGTGTTTTTGCAATTAGTAGAGTTGGTATGTTTTAGGGTTTTTTGGATTGCAGTAAGTGTCCTTCCTATCCTTTTCTGTCCAGGTAGATTGGGCCCCAAAGTTTGCTCATACTATTTTCTGTCTGTGTCTGTATTTCCTCTTGTCTAACCGCCATTACATGTTTGGGGGCTTCCTATGTTCTTTGGGGATCTGCTCCGGGGCAGATAGCTTTCCTCTTTCTATCTTTAAGTGTAGTTAACCTCTCAGGCTGTGACGAGGCGTCTAGGACCAACATAGGTACTCTCCACAGCTGCCTTTAGTTGTGGTGGTTAGTCAGGGTACTGCAATCCAGTAGATTCCAACCTCTCTGGTGTATTGCCATTTTTGCCTACTCTCCTCAGCTACCAAATCATAACAGGTTACGCTGATTATGGTGTCATCGCCACTCACCATCTTGGTTGATTCCTCAAAGTTTTTAGAACCTCATAGATGTCAGAAATCCATGCCCAAGCATGTGGTAGCTGGTATTCAACCACTGCCCTCTGCTGCTCACAAAGCCTTTCCAACATATGTAAAGTGGAGTTCCAGCCTGTGGTTACATCACACATTAATCGGTGAGCTGGCACATGCAAGCACTCCTGCAGCATTGACAGGCCTGCAGCAGATGTAGCTGACTTATGGAAATGGGCACACAAGTGGCGTACCGTCACAAATAGCTCAGGCAAATCTGGGTAGGTTTTCAGAAACCGCTGAACCACTAAGTTGAGCACGTGGGCCAGGCATGGTAAGTGTGTGAGCTTGCCAAGCTTCAGAGTTGCCATCAGTTTACGGCCATTATCACACACAACCACGACTGGTTGTGGGTTCAGAGGCGATAGCCATCGATCTGTCGGGTCTGTTATACCTTTCAATAACTTTGTGGCTCTGTGCTCTTTGTCACCTAAACAAATTAGTTTCAGCAGAGCCTGTTCAACGAGGCAGTGCTTCCAGCTTGCGACTGATATGGATGATTCGGGATGGATGATGAGGAGGAGGGAATGCAGAAACTGTTGTAGGAAGTGGAGGAAACCCTGATAGAACTAGGGCCCACAATCCTCAGTGTCGGTAGCATGTGTGCTGTCCCAGGGTGCGACTTGGTGCCAGCCTTCAATGGGTTCACCCAGTGTGCAGTGAGTGAAATGTAGTGTCCCTGGCCACAAGCAATTGTACATGTGTTGGTAGTTAAGTGGTGATGTTATGGGACATGTGCTGGTGTAAGTCAAAAAGCCGTTTCACCAATAAAAATGCAGTGTGTGCATTAAAACAAATATAAACAAAAAAATGTACACATAATTGGTATTGCAGCATCTGGAATGATCTGAGCTATAAAACTGTAAAATTATTTATGCCGTATGGTGAACAACATAAAAAAAACCATGGCAAAAATTACGCTTTTTCATCTTACTGACACAAAAATGAATAAAAAAAATGAATAAAAAGCGATCAAAGACTCATAAATAGAAAAAAATGGTATAAATGAAAATGCCAAATTGTCCCATAAAAAAACAAGCTCTAATATGCATCATATGGCAGAAAATTAAAAATGTTAGAGTTCTGAGAATATGGCTATGCAAAAACAAATTCATTTTTGTAAAATATTGTTTTTAGACTGTAAGTAGCAAAGTGTAGAAAAAAAAATATAAATCTGGTATCTCTGCAATCGCACTGACCCAACAAACAAATCAGCCTTATCACTTTTACCACATGGTAAACTGCATGAACAATAAAACCAATAGCTGGATTACTGTTTTTTTTTCATTCTGCATCTGAAAAATATAATTAAAAAACGATCAAAAAACGTTATGTACCCCAAATTGGTAGAAAAAAATCTCCAACTCTTTGTGCAAAAAATAAGCCCTCATACAGCTCTGTTCGCCAAAAAATAAGTTTTATAGCTCTCACAGTATGGTGATGAAAAAATGATTTTTTTTAATAACATTTTTTTTTACTGTGTCATGGTTGTAAAACATAACCCCCCCATATAAATCTGGCATCTCTGTAATTACACCGACCTGAAGAAAAAAGCCATCTTATCACTAATACCTCACGGTAAACCACACAAAAATAAAAATAACTATTGTACTGCTGTCATTGTGACTTCCAAAATTAAAGCTTGGTTCACATTTTATCTTGTGCTCGCCACTGAGCATTTATGTCAGGGTTTCCGTGTAAATCCCAAAAAAATTTGATTCAGGTGAAACCCGACACGGAACCATTCACTTAGGAGGCGCATGGAGTCCATTGGACTCCACTTGATCTCTGTTACGATGGTGTCGCACCATTTTAGGTGTCTTTTTAGCGCACAAGTGTGGTTGTCCACGGTTCTGTGCACGCCTAAAAAAGATAGATACCACTGGAACAGATGACAAATATAGTCCAAAGTGTCTCCATCTGCCTCAATACATACCTGTGTATACCTTTAAGAGCAGCCGAGTGAGCTGATCTACCACAACCCCTAGATGAATACCTTAAGCAGTGACATTTTTAATATTGAGTCACTTATTGAGGTTTCTGCTGTTCTGATACCTCAGCGGCTCGGCTAATGGTGTCCAAAATCTATTCAAGCGTAATTGTGTTCTAAAAGCCAAGTAACGCTCTCATCCGATGCCTGCCACTTAAACAGTAGTGTACAACCACATATGGGGTACTGACAAGTTTGGTAAAATTTGCATAACAAGTTATGGGGTCCATTGATACCCCTCATGTAAATTAAAAATTTGATGCTAAAAGTTTTTTAGTGGAAAAAATGTAATTTTTTGGTTTCATATCTAAATGTTATAAAGTTTTCTGAATCATCAGAATCATTTGTAGTTTAAAAATGCTCAGTACACCAATAGATGAATTCCTTGAGGGGGTCTGCTGTTTTGCCATTTTAGGGGCATTCACAATGTATTCCAGACAAACTTACACACCAAAAATCAAATAGTGCTCTCTCCTTTCCAAGCCCTGCCACGTGTCCAAACAGCAAATTTGAGGCTAAACTACATTTCATTGGAAAAAACGTAATTTTAGTTTTCACATCCATTTCAAAAAGTTCACAAAAAAGTTCACATCCATTTCAAAAAGTTCTGTGAAGCACCTATGGGTTCACCAAGCTCAACTGAACCCTAGATGAATTCCTTGATGGGTCTAATTTCCAAAATTGGGTAATTTGTAGGGGTTTCTGCTGCTTTGCTATCTCAGTGGCTCTGCAAATGAAACAAGGTATCTGCAATCTATTCTACCTAAATTTACATTTCAAATACCAAATTTCGCTTCTTCCCTTCCAAGTCCTACCGTGTGTCCAAACAATACTTTTTGGCTACTTGTGGGGCATCACCGCACTCACTTGCAAACGTTTTGGGGGTAAAGCAACACATTGATTGTGGATACTTCACACTAGACCATGAATCAATCTAAACCATGAATATGATACATGCCACTGATTTTTCATCTAGTGATGGCACACGTAAATTTTGTATCGTCCAACATATTATGTGCAATACCGTCGGGGTGGTGTCTATGCAGCTTGTCCCTGTAATTTAGTCTATGTTGGATTAATATCATGGCAGCTTAAAGTACGAATCAGGTAGCACATGAGGGACATCAACAGTGCCAAGCAATCAGAAGATCCCTTACAACTAAAGCCTTTGGTGTGTCATTTTAAACATGTTGTAACTGTGATGCAAATCTACTGAAGTCATTTGGTATTGACTATGTACATATCAATAGCCGTGGTGGAGATTAGAACAGGGTTTTTATCTCAATTAGATTTAAGATGAATCATGAAAGTCAGATGCATTCCTCCAAATGGCCTAAATGAAGTCCTGAGTTTCGCCCCCATTTCTGTGAGAATTTTATTGTTTTTTAAGTTTTTTTTTGCTTGCTCTTTGTTTATTCTTGTTTTTAATTATTTTTGTATTTATCTATTTTTATTCACCTTTAGTTATTTGTGGAGGTATTTAGTCTGCTGAGAGAATCAACTTCAGAAGAACAATCTTTCTGCTGACTCTATTTTCATGGTGGGGTCACCCATCTATCAAAAAGTTACTATATGGCAATTCTTGGAGTAATTATTTTTTAATGTTGGCTGACCAATCTTCTGTATGCTATTATTTTAATAGGAGAAAGAAAAAATTGTTTCTGTCTTTTTGCCCACTTGCAGAATAATGTAATTATATCTTTTTGCACTTTTTTTTCCACTTTTTAGATCAATACTTAGATGTTGGATGACAAACTTACTGTGAATCTTCATTTAAACAAACTTTTTACATTTTTTTTGGCTTAATTGCCCATATGCATTATAACGCACTTTTTTGCATTTCTTGCACTTTTGTGAGATTATTTAATCCCAACCTGTACAGCATTATTGTGTGTCTCATTAGATTAGAAATCCAGAAAATCACATTGTATAAATTATATAAATTTATTTGCATTTTGCAGTGAGAAATAAGTATTTGATCCCTCTGGCAAACAAGACTTAATACTTGGTGGCATAACCCTTATTGGCAAGCACAGCAGTCAGACATTTTTTGTAGTTGATGATGAGGTTTGTGCACATGTCAGGAGGAAGTTTGGTCCACTCTTCTTTGCAGATCTTCTCTAAATCATTAAGATTTTGAGGCTGTCGCTTGGCAACTCAGAGCTTCAATTCCCTCCATAAGTTTTCTATGGGATTAATGTCTGGAGACTGGCTAAGCCACTCCATGACCTTAAGCCCTTTCTACCATCGGACGTACTATGTATGACCACGGACGGGATTGCACGTCACATGCGATCGGACGATCGCGGCCGATCGCGGCCGGGTGTCAGCTGATTATCACAGCTGACACCCGGCACTATGTGCCAGGAGCGGTCACGTACTGCTCCTGGCACATTAATCCCTGGCACACTGCGATCAAACATGATTGCATTGTACCGAGGGCATAGGGAAGCATTGGTCAGGGAGGGGGCTCCCTGTGTGCTTCCCTGAGACCTCCAGAACAGCGCGATGTGATCGCGCTGTTCTGAGGGCTTCCTCCCTGCAGGACCCCGGATCCAAGATGGCCTTGCAGGGAGGCGGCTTCCTCAGTGCCTGCTGAGAACAGGCGCTGAGAAAAACTGCAGCACTGCCTGTGAGATCGCTGATCTGACAGAGTGCTGTGCACAGTGTCAGATCGGCGATCTGACCTTATACAGTGATGTCCCACCCTGGGACAAAGTAAAAAAGTAAAAAAATTCCTAAATAAAGAAATAAAAAATATTCCCCAATAAATTCATTTCTTCATGTAAATAAAAAAAACAAAATAAAAGTACACATATTTGGTATCGCCGCGTCCGTAACGACCTGCCCTATAAAACTGTCCCACTAGTTAACCCATTTAGTGAATCCCTTAAAAAAAACAAAGCAAAAAACAATGCTTTATCATCATACCTCGATCAAAAAGACAGATATAAATAAACATGGTACTGCTGAAAACGTAATCTTGTCCCGCAAAAAATCGAGCCACAATACAGCATCATCAGCGAAAAAATAAAAAAGTTATAGCTCGCAGAATAAAGCGATGCAAAAATAATTATTTTTTACATAAAATTGTTTTTATTGTATAAAAGCGCCAAAACATAAAAAAATGATATAAATGAGGTATTGCCGTAATCGTACTAACCCGAAGAATAAAACTATTTTATCAATTTTACCACACGCAGAACGGTTATAAACGCCCCCCCAAAAGAAATTCATGAATTGCTGATTTTTGTTCATTCTAACCTCCCAAAAATTGTAATAAAAAGCGATCAAAAAAGTCACGTGCCCAAAAATGGTACCAATAAAAATGTCAACTCATCCCACAAAAAATAAGACCTCACATGACTCTGTGGGCCAAAACATGCAAAAATTATAGCTCTCAAAATGTGGTGATGCAAAAAGTATTTTTTGCAATACAAAGCGTCTTCTAGCGTTTGACAGCTGCCAAACATATAAATGGCAAATCAAACCCCCCTTTATCACCCCCTTAGTTAGGTAAAAATAATAAAATTAAAAGAATGTATTTATTTCCATTTTCCCATTAGGGTTAGGGTTAGGGTTGGGGCTAAAGTTAGGGTTGGGGCTAAAGTTAGAATTAGGGTTAGGGTTGGGATTAGGGTTAGGGGTGTGTTAGGGTTAGGTTTGGGATTAGGGTTATGGTTAGGGTTGGGACTAGGGTTAGGTGTGTGTTGGGGTTAGGGTTGGAGTTAGAATTGGGGGGTTTCCACTGTTTAGGCACATCAGGGGCTCTTCAAATGTAACATGGCAATATAATCACTAGAAATTGCCCAAAAACAAAAGTTGTATAAATTTTACCCTACAAGGGTCATATACCACAACATAATATATTAGCACTTTTATGGAAACCAATCAATGAAAGGAATAGTACCACACAATGGTATATTAATCAATAAAATATAACCTTTATTACAATTCTTAAAAAGTTAACAAACTGGTGCAAGGATATATATCAAGGGACAATATTTTCCATAGTAAACCACCACTTCAGCCACAAAATGCAATTACATATATATGCACAAAAATACATGTAACCCTGTTTATTGGTATATCAGAGGGTTAACAGCTGTGTTGTTTTAATAAATCAAGACCGCCATCCAAGGGCATATGTCAACATGAAAATACGCTGCCCAACTCCCTTACTGACCTATTGCCAGGGACACTGAACTATTAAGTTAATACCAAAATGTGCAATTTATTAAGTACATACCGCTAAATAGCCTGTGGTGTTTCCTCGGATGTCCCTCTGCCCGACGCGCGTTTCGCTCAGCTTCTTCGGGAGGCGTGCACCAGTTTGTTAACTTTTTCAGAATTGTAATAAAGGTTATATTTTATTGATTAATATACCATTGTGTGGTACCGTTCCTTTCATTGATTGGTTTCCATAAAAGTGCTAAAAAAAAAAAAAATGTAACATGGCGTCTGATCTCAATTCCAGCCAATTCTGCGTTGAAAAAGTCAAACGTTGCTCCTTCCTTTCTGAGGTCTGCCATGCGCCCAAACAGTAGTTTACCCCCACATATGGGGTATCAGTGTACTCAGGACAAATTGCACAATAACTCTTGGGGTCTAATTTCTTCTGCTACCCTTGGAAAAAAAATTGGGGCAAAAATATCATTTTTGTGGAAAAAAATTATGATTTTTTATTTTTATGGCGCTACATTATAAACTTCTGTGAAGCACTTGGGGGTTCAAAGTTCTCCACACAAATCTAGATAAGTTCCTTTGGTGGTCTAGTTTCCAATGGGGGGTTTCCATTGTTTAGGCACATCACGGGCTCTCCAAACGCGACATGATGCCCGCAGACCAGCATTCCAATATGTCACTACTTCCCTTCCGAGCCCCGACGTGTGCCCATACAGTAGTTTTCTCCCACATATAGGGTATCAGTGTACTCAGGACAAATTGGACAACAACTTTTGGGGTCCAATTTCTCCTGTTACCCTTGTGAAAATAAAATATTGGGGGCGAAAAAAATCATTTTTGTAAAAAAAAAAAAAAGATTTTTATTTTTACGGCTGTACGTTATAAACTTCTTTGAAGCACTTGGGGTTCAAAGTGCTCACCACACATCTAGATAAGTTCCTTGGGGGTCTATTTTCCAAAATGGTGTCACTTGTGGGGGTTTCTACTGTTTAGGCACATCAGGGGCTCTTCCTTGGGGGTCTATTTTCCAAAATGGTGTCACTTGTGGGGGTTTCCACTGTTTAGGCACATCAGGGGCTCTCCAAACACGACATGACACCCCAGACTATTCCATCAAAGTCTGCAATCCAAAACGTCACTACTTCCCTTCCGAGCCCCGACGTGTGCCCATACAGTAGTTTTCTCCCACATATGGGGTATCAGCGTACTCAGGACAAATTGGACAACAACTTTTGGGGTCCAATTTCACCTGTTAACCATGGGAAAATAAAAAATTGGAGACTAAAAGATCATGTTTGTGGAAAAAATATATTTTTTTTATTTTCATGCTCGGGCGTTATAAACTTTAGTGAAACACCTGGGGGTTCAAAGTTCTCACCACACATCTAGATACGTTCCTTGAGGGGTCTAGTTTCCAAAATGATGTCATTTGTGGGGGGTTTCCACTGTTTAGGCACATCTGGGGCTGTCCAAGCACGGCATGGCGTCCAGCCAATTCTGCATTGAAAAAGTCAAACGGCGCTCCTTCCCTTCCGAGCTCTGCCATGCACCCAAACAGTGGTTTACCCCCACATATGGGGTATCAGCATACTCAGGACAAATTGCACAATAACTTTTGGGGTCTTGTTACTCTTGGGAAAATAAAAATTGGGGTGAAAAGATCATTTTTGTGGAAAAAATATGATTTTTTAATTTTACAGCTTACGTTATAAACTTGTGTGAAGCACTTTGGGGTTCAAATTGCTCACCACAGATCTAGATAAGTTCCTTACGGGGTCTAGTTTCCAAAATGGGGTCACTTGTGGGGGTTTTCCACTGGTTAGGCACATCAGGGGCTCTCCAAATGCAACATGGCGTCCAATCTCAATTCCAGCCAATTTTGGTTGGAAAAAGTCAAATGGCGCTCCTTCCATTCTGAGCTCTGCCGTGCATCCAAACAGTGGTTCCCCCCCACATATGGGGTATCAGCGTACTTAGGACAAATTGGACAACAACTTTTGTGGTCCAATTTCTCCTGTTACCCTGGGGAAAATAAAAAATTGGTGACTAAAATATAATTTTTGTGGGAAAAAATAGGATTTTTAATTTCATGCCCGGGCATTATAAACTTGTGTGAAGCACTTGGGGGTTCAAAGTGCTCACCACAGATCTAGATAAGTTCCTTACGGGGTCTAGTTTCCAAAATGTGGTCACTTGTGAGGGGTTTCCACTGTTTAGGCACATCTGGGGCACTGAAACGGAACATGACACCCATCAATGTCTGCATTCCAAAACGTTATTACTTCCTTTCCAAGCCCTGCCGTGCACCCAGTTCCCCCCCCCACATATGGGTATCAACATACTCAGGACAAATTGGACAACAACTTTTGGGGACTAAAAAATGATTTTTGTTGAAAATAGTTTTTTTTTTTCACACCCAGGCATTATAAACTTTTGTGAAGTGCTCACAACAGATCTAGATAAGTTCCATAGAGTGTCTAGTTTCCAAAATGGTGTCACCTGTGGGGGTTTCCACTGTTTAAGGCGCATCAGTGGCTCTTCAAATGCGACATGGCTTCCGATCTCAATTCCAGCCAATTTTGGTTTGAAAAAGTCAAACGGCGCTCCTTCCCTTACGTGCTCTGCCGTGTGCCCAAACAGTGGTTTTCCCCCACATATGTGGTATTGGCGTACTCAGGAGAAATTGCACAACCACTTTATCTGTCCATTTTCTCCTTTTACCCTTGTGAAAATAAAAAAAATGTTTGTAAAAATCATTTTTGTGACTAAAAAGTTAAATATTCATTTTTTCCTTCCATGTTGCTTCAGCTCCTGTGAAGAACCTGAAGGGTTAATAAACTTATTGAACGTGGTTTTGAGTAGCTTGTGGGGTGCAGTTTTAAGAATTGTGTCACTTTTGGGTATTTTCTGCCATATAGACCCCTCAAAGTCCCTTCAAATGTGAGGTGGTCCCTAAAAAAAATGGCTTTGTAAATTTTGTTGTAAAAATGAGAAATCGCTGGTCAACTTTTAACCCTTATAATTTCCTAATAAAAAAAAATTTTGGTTCCAAAATTGTGCTGATGTAAAGTAGACATGTGGGAGATGTTATTTATTAACTATTTTGTGTGACATATTTCTCTATTTTAAGGGAATATAAATTCAAAGTTTAAAAATTGCAAAATTTTCGCCATATTTGCATTTTTTTCAAAATTAAACGCAAGTTATAGCGAAGAAATTTTACCACTAACGTGAAGTACAATATGTCATGAGAAAACATTCTCAGAATCGTGAAGATCCGTTGAAGTGTTCCACTATTGTAACCTCATAAAGAGACAGTGGTCAGAATTGTAAAAATTGGCCCGGTCATTAACGTGCAAACCACCCTTGCGGGTAAAGTGGTTAATGTGCTTCTTTTTGAGCCACTCCTTTGTTGCCTTGGCTGTATGTTTTGGGTCATTGTCTTGCTGGAAAACCCAGCCACGACCCATTTTTAATGTCCTGGTGGAGGGAAAGAGGTTGTCACTCAGGATTTTACGGTACATGGCTCCATCCATTTTCCCATTTATGTGGTAAAGTAGTCCTGTGCCCTTAGCAGAGAAACACCCCCAAAACATAAGGTTTTCACCTCAATGCTTGACAGTGGGAACTGTGTTCTTTTGGGTCATAGGTAGCATTTCTCTTCCTCCAAATACGGCGAGTTGAGTTAATGCCGAAGAGCTCTATTTTTGTCTCATCTGACCACAGCACCTTCTCCCATTCACTCACAGAATCATCCAGGTGTTCATTGGCAAACTTCAGACGAGCCTGCACATGTGCCTTCTTGAGCAGGGGGACCTTGCGGGCACTGCAGGATTTTAAACCTTTATGACGTAATGTGTTACAAATGGTTTTCTTGGTGACTATGGTCCCAGCTGCCTTGAGATTATTAATAAGTTCCCCCTGTGTAGTTTTAGGCTGATCTCTCACCTTCCACATGATCAAGGATACCCCATGAGGTGAGATTTTTCATGGTGCCCCAGATCGATGTCGATTGACAGTCATTTTTTATTTCTTCCATTTTGTTACTATTGCACCAACAGTTGTCTCCTTCTCACCCAGCATCTTACTTATGGTTTTGTAGCCCATTGCAGCTTTGTGCAGGTCTATGATCTTGTCCCTGATATCCTTATAAAGCTCTTTGGTCTTGCCCATATTGTACAGGTTAGAGTCTGACGGATTAATTGAGTCTGTGGACAGGAGTCTTTTATTATGAAGGTGACTACGTAAGACAGCTGTCATTAATGCAGGAAAAGAGTTGATTAGGAGCATCTAACTGGTCTGTAGGAGCCAGAACTCTTAGTGGTTGGTAGGGGATCAAATACTTATTTCTCACTGAAAAATGCAAATAAATTTATATAATTTATACAATGTGATTTTCTAGATTTTATTTTTGATATTCTATCTTTCAAAGTTAAACTTAACCTACCCTTACAATTATAGACTGTTCACGTCTTTGTCAGTGGGCAAACTTGCAAAATCAGCAAGGGATCAAATAATTATTTCTTTCACTGTATATATGTAATTTTCACCCCTTTTCCTTTAGTAGATTTAAGGATAGGAGGTATCTAGCATCTGAATAGGGTTTCACTTAACTGGTATTTTTTTTACATCACACGTTCTGTTTTTTGGTATATTTTAGTGAACATCAAATAAAATTGTTTTTTTCTTTGTTTTGACTTGTTCACAAACCTTGTTGCGATATCTAAAAGTTCTTTGAGTTTACATTTGTTAGATCCCAAATGTGAATCACCTTTGATTAATTGTCGGTGCCCATATGACATGAATTAGCCAGGGGATTGCCTGTTTGTTAGGAAATCCCCACATCTATTCAGACTATCTAGCAGTCGCAAATCATGCATCTGCGGTGACATAAACTAAATATCCGAGTACTTCCAAATACTCTGAGACCACCCCAGCATGCTTGGGAAAACCCGAGCAACGAGCATACTTGCCCATCACTAATCCCAGTGTTTCTGACAGTGTTTTCTTGTGACATATTTTACTTCATGTTAGTGGTAAAATTTCTTTGATATGACTTGCGCTTATTTGTGAAAAAAATTGAAATTTGGCGAAAATTTTGAAAATTTTGCAATTTTCCAACTTTGAATTTTCATGCCCTTAAATCACAGAGCTATGTCACAAAAAATACTTAATAAGTAATATTTCCCACATGTCTACTTTACAGAAGCACAATTTTGGAACCAAAATTTTTTTTACTAGGAAGTTTTAAGGGTTAAAATTTTAACAGTGATTTCTCATTTTTACAACACCATTTTTTTTAGGGATCCCATCACATTTGAAGTCACTTTGAGGGGTCTATATGATAGAAAATACCCAAAAGTGACACCTTTCTAAAAACTTCACCCCTCAAGGTGCTCAAAAGCACATTCAAGAAGTTTATTAACCCTTCTGGTGCTTCACAGCAATTTTTGGAATGTTCAAAAAAAATTAACATTTAAGTTTTTTTCACACAAAAATGTAATTCAGATCCAAATTTTTTTATTTTACTAAGGGTAACAGGAAAAATTTGACCCCAAAAGGAATTTTGCAATTTGTCCTGAGTACGCTGTTACCCTATATGTGCAGGTAAACCATTGTTTGGGCGCATGGCGGAGCTCAGAACGGAAGGAGCGCCGTTTGACTTTTCAATGCAAAATTGGCTGGAATTGAGATCGGACGCCATGTCGCATTTGGAGAGCCCCCGATGTGCCTAAACAGTGTAAAACCCCATACATGACACCATTTTAGAAACTAGACTTCCCCAAGGAACTTACCTAGATGTGTGGTGAGAAATTTGAACCCCAAGGTGTTTCACAAAGTTTATAACGCCCGGCTGTGAAAATAAAAATCATATTTTTTCCCACAAAAATGATCTTTTAGTCTCCAATTTTAATTTTCCCAAGGGTAACAGGAGAAATTGGACCCCAAAAGTTGTTGTCCAATTTGTCCTGAGTACCCTGATACCCTATATGTAGGAGAAAACTACTGTTTGGGCAAACGTCGGGGCTCGGAAGGGAAGTAGTGACATTTTGGAATGCAGACTTTGATGGAATGGTGTTATATTTCGGTAGCTGAGGAGTGCAGGCAAAAAAGGCAATACACCAGAGCAGTTGGAATCCATGGGACTGCAGCACCCCGACCAACCACCACAACCAGAGGCAGCCGTGGAGCGCTCCCACGCTGGTCCCAGACGCCTCGTCACAGCCTGAGAAACTAACTACACCTAAAGATAGAAATAGGAAAGCTATCTGCCCCGGAGCAGAACCCCAAAGATAATAGAAAGCCCCCAAACATGTAATGGCGGTTAGACAAGAGGAAATACTGACACAGAAAGAAAATAGAATGAGCAAACGCTGGGGCCCAAACTATCTAAATAGAAAAGGACAGGAAGGGTACTTACTGCAATCCCAGAAAACCCTGAAAAACACCAACTCTACTAATTTCAAAATCACCTGAGATCACACGACCTCTACCACCTAAATTAGCTCTCTGGTGTAACAAAATCAAAACAGCAGCCACTGAAAAAACTGGAAAAAGCAAAAGAACAAAACTCAGTGGCTGAACTAAACTGAGAAGGCAGAAGCCCCCGGAGGGGACCCAGAAGGCCCCCAAAGAAGTGCAGGACAAAATGCAAAAATATAGCAACAACACAAAAAAGAAAAATTCTTATCTGGTAGCAGGAGATGCAGACACGACACAGCAGGCTACAAGGGAAACTGGAATGAAGGATTCAGACCAGAACAATTGGTCACCGGCAACCCTGATGGGAAAATGACTCCCTTATATAAGACCAGTCAGTAACACCTGATTCCCAGTCCTCACAATCTTCACTAGTACCGCTTGTAACCACCAGAGGGAGCCTCTGCTCAGAACTCATCTCAAACCCATTCACAACAGAATGGTCTGCGGGCATCATGTCGCGTTTGGAGAGCCCCTGATGTGCCTAAACAGTGGAAAAACCCCACAAGTGACCCCATTTTGGATACTAGACCCCCTAAGGAACTTATCTAGATGTGCCTTAACAGTGGCAATGCCCAACTAGTGCCCCCTTTTTGGAACTAATCTACTGTTTCCTGGTATGTGAATTATATAAGTGACCCAGGATCTCACCGCAGCTCAGCCCAGCTGTGAATGGAGCCCAGTGACCAGAGGTAAACTCTATGACGTCACCCCCGGTTACTGACACTGCGTTCCCAGCAGCTCATTCACTAGTGGTTCTCAACGTGGACGGTCGCATCTTGGCACCGTCCAGGTTGAAAACTAATTATCCCCAAGACATTGATTATGGCGTGGGACAGAACGACGGACAGGTTTGGTATATTGTTGCTTTTTTATTTGACTTTTGTTAGAGGAGATCAAGGACTTTGGTGGAATAGGTGAGGTTGTAAGAATGGTTTAATTGAGAATGTTAAAGGAGTCTGTGTCATTTTTTCAATTAAAGGACTGTATTCTGGCTGTGTGTTTATATTTACAATACAACTGCAGGATTAGTAATGGATCGGTGTCTTATAGATGCTTCTCCATTGCTAAGCTGTGGGCTTGTTGTCACCTGAAAGGTGACATCAACCCCACAAATATTACCTCACTTGCCACCGCTAAAGGGCAAGTGGGAAGAGCCGGGCAAAGCGCCAGAATTGGTGCATCTAATAGATGCACCTTTTCTGGGCAGCTGCGGGCTGCTATTTTTAGGCTGGGGGAGGCATATATCAATGGCCCCATACCAGCCTGAGAATACCAGCCCCCAGCTGTGAGCTTTAGCAAGGCTGGTTGTCAATAATAGTGGGGACCCTACGACGTTTTTTAAAATTATTTATTTAAATAATTTAAAAAACAGCGTGGGGACCCCTCGATTCCTGATAACCAACATTGCTGAAACTGACAGCTGAGGATTGCGCCCCAAGCTGTGAGTTTTGCTTGGCTGGTTATAGAAAATACAGGGGAACCCATGCCCTTTTTTTCATTTATTTATTTATAGCGCAGGCGGCGACTGATGAATACCCCCAACAGCCGCTCCTGCTGTCACTGTTATTAGCAGCAGCAGGGGTAGGCTGATGGAAGTAATAGTCCCATCAGCTGCCACCTGCTGTCTCTTTTATCATTTACATTTAACTGTCATCATTCTCCCCTGCTCTCGTCGATTGGTGGCAGAGCAGGCGAGAATGATGACAGCCTTGTTCAGCACCCAGCGCCGGGGAACAGCGCTTACTGCATCGCTTCTTCCCTGTCGCCTGTCCATGTGGTACTGATGCGGCACACGCATGCCACATGTATTACAAACACGGACATTGACATCTCCGGTACCGGAAATATCAGGATGTGTGAAAGAGGCCTCATAGCTGGTTTTTATGTTTGCCACCTGTCACACGCTAAAAGATGCTTTTTATTGCAAAAAATAATTTTTGCATCACCACATTTTGAGAGATATAATTTTTCCATATTTTGGCCCACATAGTCATGTGAGGTCTTGTATTTTGCAGGACGAGCTGTCGTTTTTATTGCTACAATTTTCGGGCACATGACATTTTTTGATCGCTTTCTATTCCGATTTTTGGTAGACAGAATGAGCAAAAACCAGCAATTCATTAAATTATTTTTTTGGGGGGTTTTATACCGCTCGGTGTGTAGTAAAATTGATAAGGCAGTTTTATCAGTACGATTACAGCGATACCTCATTTATTTTTTTTATGTTTTGGCGCTTTTATATAATAAAAACTATTTTATAGAAAAAATAATTGTTTTTGCATCACTTTATTCGAGAGCTATAACTTTTTTAGTTTTCCGCTGATGACATGTATGGTGGCTCGTTTTTTGCAGGACAAGATGATGTTTTCAGTGGTACTATGTTTATTTATATCCGTCATTTTGATTGTGTGTTATTCCACTTTTTTTTCAGTGGTATGATGAAAAAGCATTGTTTTTTGCCTTGCTTTTTTATGGTGTTCACTAAAGGGGTTAACTATTGAGACAGTTTTATAGGTCGGGTCTTTGCGGATGTGGCGATACCAAATATGTGGACTTTTATTGTTTTTATTTTTTTTTCATTCAAATATTTATTTAGAGATAGAACATATAATGATTTTTTTATTATTATTTTTGATTTTTTTTTTTAAATTTTATTTTACAATTATTTAAATTTTTTTTTTACTTTTTCCTAAGTTTTTTACTTAGTCCCACTATGGGACAATCATTTTTTGCAGGCTGATTGCTTCTATAGCATGCAGATAAAGATGTTCTGACCACCGCCACAGAGACAGTGAGTTATTTGGTATCCGGCAACATCCATGCTGGGAGGCAGAGCCCCCATTGCTCCAGGGCACACTATCACACAGGCACAGCACCCCAGCACCTCACCTTTAAGACCACAGACACATTGAGAGTTTTGCTGTGACGTGGGAGTGAGATTCATAGAGTCTGATCAGAATATTAAATTAATTTCAGTTTTGCTAATTTTTGCTTAGTGGCAATAGATGAATGTAAAAGTTTTGGATGTGCTGACCAAGTCTTTTTCTACAGCTATGACATATTACATGGTCGGTCCCCTCTTTTTTATTTTACTTTGACCAGCACTCCTTTCATTTAGCTTAGGCAATTTTAGTCTCAGCTCACAGTATGTGAACATGTGAAAGAGGCGTTTTTAAGCTCTTTTCTCATGTTGTTGGATCTGTGTGGTGGCCATTGTTGCTGTTGTGCTGTTCCTGTAGAGTGGTGTGGACTGGAGTCATGGGAGGTCAGCCTTGCAGTATGGGTGTTGTGGAGCTCCATGTTGCTCAACCTGCTGGTACGTTACTGCTGCAGGACTGGTCGGCACATGGCGTTGCATCTTTAAAGGAAACCTGACAGCTGATACATTCTACTAGATCAATGGACAGCATGTATCAGTAACTGGCTGCACGATTTCAGCTTTATAAGTTTAACTCTGAAACACTGCTGCATTTTAGAGAAAAATATAGATTAGTAGCTGCTGAGGATGGAGAATATTCCAACAGCTTCTCCTCACCCGTTGCCCTGTAATGACATGGCCTGCGTGTGCTTGTAGAAAAAGACCTGTCACTCCAGGGGAGTGGGCAGGGAAAAGTTTCCATCACCTATTACAAACTATATCGACTGTATGTGTTAGCTTGTATGCTCCACTGTGTCCCTCACTAAGACTTGGGTAACTTAATAGCAAGTGCTACTCAACCCACTTGCTAGCTAGTCCCCATGCAGATGTTTCTGTCTGCTGCACAGCTTCTGCTTTTTTTCTGTGCTACCTATGTGCATTTAACCCCTTACTGGCATAAAGGAAAGCCTTAAGGAGCTGATCATATGATGCCTTGTCATTAGCAAATCATCTAATAGCATCTCCACCCCTCAACAGGTTCAACAATAACCTATTGCAATAAACACAGGATATATCAGTCATGGATAGTTCAGAAGATAAAAGTGGGGTCCAGGTGGCATAAGTCCTTATTTTTCTAAGAGTGCGGCAGAATCTCTTTCAACCCTAGTCACTTGTTAAGCCATTGGAATTTTTTTTACTAGATAAACAGTAAAATCCTAATTAGTTTAGGCTAATAGTGAAATGCATCTCTGAATATAATATGCTGCCCTTACATAAAAGAGAACATTCATGTGACAGATCCGCTTTTAAAGGTATAACAAATATTACTAGAAAACAAATGAATGTTTTATATACATGTTTCAGATGATTTCAGCACAGATTCAGCGTTGATTAAAAGAATATAACTTTGCTATGGACACAGAAAACCAGCTTTCACATATCAAGCCATTATATATCAGGTTTTTTGAAAGTGTAATGTGACAGATGCATCTGTCAATGTTATAAAATGACTCCATTGTGGGAATTATACAGATGTCTCCTTCAGGCACCTTCCCTGCACATTCTCATTTGATGACATGATTGAAGTAGTCCTCACAGCAGTCCACTATGCTGACTGCCCGGGAAATGCTAAGGGGAAGAGGACCTGCTGTTGTCAGTCCATGCCTTGATTTACTAGTTGTATAATTTGGGAGAACCATCAGGAAAGGGCACAGAGGTTAGACATTGAATCCAACAGAGAAAAAGGTCTTCTCAATGTACCTGCAAAGGGAGCAGATGTTTTCATGGGACTAAGCCAAGTTCTACATCTCATGTAAGGTTGTAGATTCATAAAGGTCATGTAGGACACTAAAGACTTAACAAGATATTTAGTGTAACAGTTATTGCACATCACACTTTTTTGTATAATTTTCAGACATTGTCATTCTGCAATTCTGTATGTTACTGTTTGGGTCGTTTTTAGTAACTTAATGTAATGCCTTATGTGTACAATATACAGTACAATATTGCTAGTCTACTTTGGAAGTAATATGGCTGCGATTTCATTAAATTGTCCTTGCAGCCCTGTCGTCTAGATTGGTTTTGAAAAGTCCTTGTTTGCTTTGGCACCTGGTTCTTAAGCTACTATAACATTTTGGCCACACTGATTAACTTTACCTACGGGAAATGTGAAATGTCTCATATCTGTAAACATTTCTAAGAACATTTTGGCCTTGTCTTTGCCATTAGGAACTTTGGAAATCCAATTCTAATTTATGAGATAAGTTACACCGGATTGAAAGTACATTCATATTTTATAACAAGAATGTTTGAGGCTTGGCTGTGTAGTGTTATCCCAAGAGATATCAGACTCAGTGGCCTTTTTGAAGTCATTGAAAAAGTAAAATCTGCAGAGCAGATACCCTGGATTCTCGAAATGTGTTCTTTGATAAATGTGATTTTTATAAACATGTCATACTTTTGTTTTACATTTCTTTTTGCTTTCCTTGCATGGCTTCATTGTATGTTTCAAGAAAGTGATAGTCTCAGCTGTATCCAAGTGAAATATAAAGTAAGTCAAGCTAGGTCAGTCTGTAATTATATAGGAACATTAATATAATTACTTACAAAAAAGTGTTATTTTATAGCATTTACCTTTGTTTAAACTACCAAGATTGATATTTGTTATGACTTTTGTTAAAATGGAAGACCAAAAATAGAAAAATGATGTATAGTGATGGCTTTTTTACAATGATATTCTATACCTACAAATGAATAAACATAAGTAAAATAATGTCATGACTTGTAGAATTGGTAGACTAATATACACAATTATTTTTATTAATTAATAAATTTGTTCATTTATTTTACTCACTTATATAGTGCCATTAATTCCACAGCTCTTTTGGCATTATCAGCACTGTCCCCATTGGGGTTCACAATCTAATTTCCCTATCAGTATGTCTTTGGAGTGTGGGAGAAAATTGTAGAATCCGGACGAAACCTACACAAACAGGGGGAGAACACACAAAATCTTTGCAGGTGTTGTGTTTGATGACATTTATGATCATTTAAATGCTTATGCTACCTATACAAAAGTTGAATTTTTATCCTTTAATTATTTTCTTATTTGGTTAGCCTCTTCAGCCATTGTTCATATTATGAACATGTTCATCCATGATCCATTATTTGAACATATGGATATGCTGGAGTTCTAAAGAATTTGAATTTGGCAGGTTATGCTGGACATTAAAATACTTACTCTTTGCGCTGACACTATGAAACCACCAGTTTATTGAAAACCCTTCCTCTTGCCTATTTCTCTTGTTGAAATGCTCTTCCTCTACCCAGTGATAATTTTTTTAAATATCATTGGCTATTACTTAGCAATCACGTTTTGGTGTCACCATGTATTGTAAATAAAAAAAAAGAAGCAACAATATACAAAAGTTTTGATTAAAAATGTCCTATGTTTTGTATCTACAGCTTCTACGCAGACCTATGTATCTCTGTGTTACAGACCATAAGTAAACCCTTTACTGAAGCTGAACTCATTGTATTTTTTTCTGCAGGATATCCATTTATTGTTTTTTATTTTAGGTTTTGTCTGTTAACGGCCGCAGTGTGAATGTGCACCTACACATTGCACTTATATACAGTACAGACCAAAAGTTTGGACACACCTTCTCATTTAAAGAGTTTTCTGTATTTTCATGACTATGAAAATTTTACATTCACACTGAAGGCATCAAAACTATGAATTAACACATGTGGAATTATATACTTAACAAAAAAGTGTGTAACAACTGAAATTATGTCTTATATTCTAGGTTCTTCAAAGTAGCCACCTTTTGCTTTGATGACTGCTTTGCACAATCTTGGCATTCTCTTGATGAGCTTCAGGAGGTAGTCACTGGAAATGGTTTTCACTTCACCAGTGTGCCCTGTCAGGTTTAATAAGTGCGATTTCTGGCCTTATAAATGGGGTTGGGACCACCAGTTGTGTTGTGCAGAAGTCTGGTGGATACACAGCTGATAGTCCTACTGAATAGACTGTTAGAATTTGTATTATGGCAAGAAAAAAGCACCTAAGTAAAGAAAAACGAGTGGCCATCATTACTTTAAGAAATGAAGGCCAGTCAGTCCGAAAAATTGGGAAAACTTTGAAAGTGTCCCCAAGTGCAGTTGCAAAAACCATCAAGCGCTACAAAGAAACTGGCTCACATGAGGACCGCCCCAGGAAAGGAAGACCAAGAGTCACCTCTGCTTCTGAGGATAAGTTTATCCGAGTCACCAGCCTCAGAAATCGCAGGTTAACAGCAGCTCAGATTAGAGACCAGGTCAATGCCACACAGAGTTCTAGCAGCAGACACATCTCTACAACAACTGTTAAGAGGAGACTTTGTGCAGCAGGCCTTCATGGTAAAATAGCTGCTGGGAAACCACTGCTAAGGACAGGCAACAAGCAGAAAAAACTTGTTTGGGCTAAAGAACACAAGGAATGGACATTAGACCAGTTGAAATTTGTGCTTTGGTCTGATGAGTCCAAATTTGAGATCTTTGGTTTCAACCACAGTGTCTATGTGCGACGCAGAAAAGGTGAACGGATGGACTCTACATGCCTGGTTCCCACCGTGAAGCATGGAGGAGGAGGTGTGATGATGTGGGGTGCTTTGCTGGTGACACTGTTGGGGATTTATTCAAAATTGAAGGCATACTGAACCAGCTTGGCTACCACAGCATCTTGCAGCGGCATGCTATTCCATCCGCTTTGCGTTTTGTTGGACCATCATTTATTTTTCAACAGGACAATGACCCCAAACACACCTACAGGCTGTGTAAGGGCTATCTGACCAAGAAGGAGAGTGATGGGGTGCTACTTCAGATGACCTGGCCTCCACAGTCACCAGACCTGAACCCAATCGAGATGGCTTGGGGTGAGCTGGACCGCGGAGTGAAGGCAAAAGGGCCAACAAGTGCTAAGCATCTCTGGGAACTCCTTCAAGATTGTTGGAAGACCATTTCCGGTGACTACCTCTTGAAGCTCATCAAGAGAATGCCAAGAGTGTACAAAGCAGTCATCAAAGCAAAAGGTGGCTACTTTGAAGAACCTAGAATATAAGACATATTTTCAGTTGTTTCATACGTTTTTGATAAGTATATAATTCCACAAGTGTTAATTCATAGTTTTGATGCCTTCAGTTTGAATGTACAATTTTCATAGTCATGAAAATACAGAAAACTCTTTAAATGAGAAGGTGTGTCCAAACTTTTGGTCTGTACTGTATATATACTAGATGGAGGTGGTAATGTCACGATGGGGGCAGGCTTTGCAGTATTGAGAATCTCTCCCCATGTGCTCACCTACCTATCCACTGTCTCTTTCCCCATGTGCTGACTTCTCCCGTCTGTGCTCTCTTCTTTGACCTGTCTACCCCATGTGCTATCCCCCTTGTCTGCTGTCTCTCTCCATCCTGTGCTGTGTTCTCCCCTCATGTGCTGTCCGGTTTGAGCTGTCTCCCCCTGTGCTCTGTCTCTCTCACCCCTGAGCGCTTTCTCTCTCCCCCATTTGCTGTCTTTTCCTCTCATGTCATCTCTTCTTTGACCAGTGTACCCCATGTGCTCTCCACCTTGTCTGCTCTCTCTCCACCAATGTGCTGACTAGTTCCCTCATGTGTTCTCTCGTTTGAGCTGTCTTCCCCCTGTGTCCTCTTTCCTATGTGTATTCACTCCTCCCCCTGTGTTAAAATGAAAGCAAAGTAGGTAAAGGTATCATTTTATTAACATGGAAATATTTATGACAAAGGTCCTTTATATTTATATATATACCATATCTGGTGTTCCGCTGGTGGTACCGGGCAAGAGGCTGCATACTGCGTAAACAGTGTGTGTGTGTGTCTGAGGTGAGTACGGCATATACAGAGTGTGTGTGTGTAGTGTATACGGCGTATACAGAGTGTGTGTGTGTGTGTGGTGCGTATGGCATATAGTGTGTGTGGTGTGTATGGCGTATACAGTGCGTGTGTGTGGTGCATACGGTGTATACAGTGTGTGTGGTGCATACGGCGTATACAGTGTGTGTGCGTATGTCTGTGTGTGGTATGTACGGCGTATACAGTGTGTGTGTGCTGCATACAGATATATACAGTGTCTGTGTGGTGCGTATGGCGTATACAGTGTGTGTGGTGCGTACTGCGTATACAGTGTGTGTGTGTGTGTGTGGCACGTACAGCATATACAGTGTGTGTGTTTGTGGTGTGTACGGTGTATACAGTGTGTGCGGTGCATATGGCATATGCAGAGTGTATGTGTGTGGTGCATACAGCGTATACAATGTATGTGTGTGTGTGGTGCGTACGGCATATACAGTGTGTGTGTGTAGTGCGTACGGCATATACAGTATGTGCATGTGTGGTGCGTACGGCGTATACAGTGTGTGTGTGGTGCATACGGCGTATACAGTGTGTGTGTGTGGTGCGTACGGCGTATACAGTGTGTGTGTGGTGCGTACGGCGTATACAGTATGTGCATGTGTGGTGCGTATGGCGTATACAGAGTGTGTGTGTGTAGTGCGTACGGTGTATCCAGTGTATGTGTATTTGTGTGTGGTACATACGGCGTATACATGTGTGTGTGGTGCGTACGGTGTATACAGTGTGTGTGGTGTGTATGGCGTATACAGTGTGTTTGTGTGGTGCGTACGGTGTATACAGTGTGTGTATGTGTGGTGCATATGGCGTGTTCAGTGTGTGTGTGTGTGTGGTGCGTATGGCGCATACAGTGTGTGTGTGGTGCGTACGGCATATACAGAATGTGTGTGTGTTTGTGTGGTGTGTACAGCATATTCAGAGTGTGTGTGTGTTGTGGTGCGTATGGTGTATACAGTGTGTGGTGCTTACTGCGTGTACAGTGTGTGTGTGTGGTGCATACGCTGTATACAGTGTGTGTGTGGTTTGTACGGCGCATACAGAGTGTGTGTGTGGTGTGTACGGCCTATACAGTGTGTGTGGTGTGTATGGCATATACAGTGTGTGTGTGTGGTGTGTATGGCGCATACAGTGTGTGTGTGCGGTGCGTACGGCGTATACAGTGTGTGTGTGTGTGGTGCGTAAGGCATATACAGTGTGTGTGGTGCGTACGGTGTATACAGAGTGTGTGTGGTGGTGTGTACGACATATACAGTGTGTGTGGTGCATACGGCGTATACAGTGTGTGTGTGGTACATACGGCATATACAGTGTGTATGTGTGTGGTGCATACAGCGTATACAGTGTGTATGTGTGGTGCGTACGGCATATACAGTGTGTATGGTGCATACTGCGTATACAGTGTCTGTTTGTGTGTGTGCAGTGCATACGGCGTATACAGTGTGTGTGTGCGGAGCATACTGCGTATACAGTGTGTGTGTGTGCAGTGCGTACGGCATATACAGAGTGTGTGTCTCGTTCGACTGTGTTCCGCTGGTGGTACCGTGCAAGAGGCTGATACCAGCAGCAGTTTCCATATTGAGACACCAATCACTTGAGTGTCCCAATATGGCGTTCAGTGAACTTCCACCACTTGGAATTCTGGGATCCGGACACATCTGGACAGAACAGGATGTGAAGACATTACAAGGTAAGTATACATTAGATAGTCCCAGGTATCCCAGTCACCACTTCCTTACCCTGGGCCTGCTTTCCTCTGTCCTATTTAAGGCCCACTGACACACACACCTGTGTCTTGAGATTAATACTGCCAGTCCAGTGTTAGGTGTGCTCCACCATCTGTGCTGTTTGTGTTGTATGTTTGTGCTGAAATTCATCCCTACTGGGTTCCACTTCATCCGCCCTGATGATCCTGAGATTTCTGGTGAATCTTTACAGTCCTCAGTGTCCACGTGCATTCTTGCTTGCTGTATCGATATCCAGGGTCCGTGTGCCCACCTGGATCAAAAAGCTTAGAGCATCCAACTCACCTGGTGAGCCTAATCATACACTAAGGCCGGCGTCACACTCACCGTAGAAAAATACGGACCGTATTGTACGAGCGTAATACGCCAAAATGTTGCCGGCACAACCATCCGTATTTCATCCGTTGTCAGGGTGCGGCTGCGTATTTTGCGCATTTAAGCATCCGTATGCAATTCGTATGGCATTCGTACAGCGTATTTTTCTCGCCGCCTTGCAAAATGGACATTTAACGATTTTTAGGCCTTAAACTCATTCAAATCATCATCAGCAAGGCTATTTATTGGCTCTGCATCAGGTTGCAACCCCCAATCTGGCCATTTTTGTGGTGTGCTTGTGTTGGAGGGCTGCTGCTTGGTTGCCAACATGTCTGACAGTCTTCAGTTCACCCCATCTGATCGAGAGTTGTAAAACTGGGTTTTGTCACACAGCTTTGGGCAGCCATACCCAGTGATCGTTGATCCGCGGAGGGGAACATCATGACCGACTCCTTGAGGCGTCCTTCTGGGATGTCTGGCGCTCTTTTTGAGCTAATTTGCATGTGTCAACTTCCTCCTGCATGTGTTGCACCATTTCCTGTGAGCTGCTGATGTCTTCCGTATTTCTCGCAAGTCACACGTCTGGTCCGTGTGTAATCCGTTGTTTTCTCGCACTCATAGACTTTCATTGGTGTACAACGGGCGTAATACGCGTACAATCGCAGCATGCTGCGGGTGTCTCGCACCGTAAGATACGCCCGAGAAAAATACGCATGATCAGAGCTGCCCCATAGAGAAATATTGGTTCGTGTGTAATGCGTGGTTTTCACGCCTCTCACTCGTCCGTATTCCTACTTAGTGTGACGCCGGCCTTACAGCAATGCTGGCCAATAGCTTTGTTTTTCATGTCAGCAATGCATTAAATGTGAGGACAGCCACTGTTATCCAAAATAAAAGGAAAGAATAATCAATCCTAAGTAGTACTGTTCATAGTTTCTATTACTGGAAATCTACTAAGTAATATCCATTAATAACTAGAATTATATAGTATGCTTATATATGTTATTTGTAGCAGTGGTGGATACAGATGAAAGAAGGCCCCTGTGCAAAAACAGCATATAGGCCCTTTAATTTGTCTGTGAAAAAAGCTGTTTGCTGCTTTGGAGGTATAAGTTGGCCCTTTTATTTTTTGAGTCCTTACACAGCTGCACAGGTATGTCTGCCCCTGGTTTGTAGACTACAGAATACAAAATTCAATCCATGCTTAGCAGATACACTATGGTCCTATAAAGTATTTGATGCATTTTTTGTCTACTAACATGTTTAAAGTGCTGGAATAATTATGGTTAATAAAATGAAAATGGTTCCCAGTGCAGCCTGTCACAAAGCTTAAAGCAGCTCATTGCCAAGATGTGATATTAAAGTATATGGTCCTGATCAAGCAGTCATTTCAACCAGACGCCAAAATACTGTACATAAAAATAATGAATGTCCAGGACATCAGATCAGTTGCAGATGTTCTATATTTATTATATGTTCCTTTCATTTAGCCAAAACTGTTAGACAAAAATTATATTTTTATCCTTGACCTAGAATTAAAGTTCTGGAAATGTTGTTCTAGTAGCCATTTATTTCATTACATTTAGACAAAGGAAAACTTATGTGTGATTCAACAAAGACAATCCGTGATCCAAACCAATAGAGTTTCTGAATACTGATAGCAAACAAATGCTTTAAAGATACCAATACCTTGTGGGTGTGTTCTTACACTAAAAGTCAAAGTTGCTAAAATTTTGAAGTTCTTACTTGATATAGCTTGTTAAGTTGATGATTAAAGCCAGCGGTATGAATTTGATGACTGTGGACTGTGTAACAGGTTGCGTGATACAGTGACAGACAGGAGACAGAGCAAGGGTTAACAAATTTAATTAACAGTGGGATACTTCACGCAGGGAGGTAAATAGTTAAACAGGGGAATAGGCAGTTCAAATGCAAATAATATGTGGGGTAAAGGAGCAGTAGAAAGAATAATGGCAGTTCTTTTTGGGGTCAACTTATCCTGTCAGTAGATCCTCAGAGCCGTGGATGTTGCAGAGCGGGTGATGGCGCCAACATTGGCTGGTGTGATGCTTGACTGATGAGGTCCTGCAGGCAACAAGGATCTGTCTTCTGGCGGCAGCGGCTGGCATCTGATACCTTCCGCTGAGTCCTTAGTCCATATACTGACGTGACCTGGAGAGTATAGGCCACTGCACGGTTTGGGCCCGACGTGGCCCGGCAGATATGCACTGGGGGGTCAAAGGGCAGATCATGCTTCCACACACGGCTTCTCTTGGGTGACACGCACACAGTACTCATGGGCCCAGAACGATTAGCATTTTACTGCATGAAGACCAATGGGCACTCTGCATGTCTCTCCTCACCGTCTCTGCTAACGGCAGTGGGGAGGCCCGGGCGCGGGCCTGCGCTATACTGGTGCTCGAGGGACAGAGCACTCACTTCTCCCTGCTGTCTCTTCTCGCCAGATCTGACTGTTCTGCGCGCGCTGTGGCTGCAAGCATTTAGCCACACCCCCTGCTTCTGGATACAAAGATTGTTCCGGGCTCTTAAGCTTTCCCCAGGACAATAGAAGAGACAGCCCCGACAGTTCCGGACCCGGCGCAAAACAGGTACCCTCAGCATGGTCCTTCTTCTTATAGACTGAGCGATGCTTCTGTAAAGGTGGAGTAGATATCGAACAACCTCTCTAAAGACTTATACATTTTCTTGTGTGACCTGTCTATTATTGTGCATGTTATCATCAGGTAGGCTGCTTTTTTCCTGTATTCATTGTTGGCAGAGTTAACCTTAAGGCCAACCCATGGTTTGGGGATAAGTAAGTGGGCACTAGAGCTTAGTTCCTGTTTTAGTGTTGAGTTCAAGTTCAGCTACAGAGAAGGAAGAAACTCTCAGCAGTATCAGTGGTTTGGTGTGTGCAATAAGAGTAGTCTGTAAGATGGCCGCCGCACAAGTTCTTGAGGGGAGATATGTGTCATCGCGGCTATTAGCTGCAGTGATGTGCGCTCGGAAGTATGCTCCAGCACCTATAGTGCTGATAGAGTTATTAGGCCATTCCAGGGCCGAGTTTTACAAGCAGTCATAAGAGATGGGTGGGAATGACTGCTCACATATCCCAACCCCAGGGGTGTGGTTTGGCTAATAAAATGGAGGCCGAATGTCTCATTCAGTGTCTGTGGCTGGAGGTGTAGAGACATCCATTGTGTGTTGCTAAAGACACAGCCCTGAGCGGGCAAACCCACAGTACTATATGCACTGTTTTTCTGTTTGTTTTTCACTTTGTGCCAGAAAAGGCTGTTCGTTTGTTTGGCTATCCAGAGCGGTTTATGCAGTTTTAATAAATTTGCTTGGACATTTCAACAATATCGCTTCCTGGGCCTACCTCGACCTCAGCCGAGTAAGTACAGATCTCTACAAGACTCAGCGAAAGTAGTACAATCATTCAATTTCAAGAAACAGTGGCGGCAGTTCTCCTCTAGCAGGCTAGTTGGGGCATTTAGTAAAAGAGACTTGTAAGCACAAATCTTAGTGTTAGCCTGACCTGGAGGTCTTAGTGAAGTTATATGGGATCAGCCAGGAGGAGACACATCCATAGAACCTGGAAGAGCTCCTTTATATAGTACACAGCTTGTAGTATTGGGTGCCGTGGTCACAGCAAAACACATTGACCTGTGTGGCCCTCTGCTGGGAATATGGAGGTCCTCAGCTAAACTGTTGTTTTACTGCAACATTCTTCACAAGTGATATGCCGCCATCTGCAACCGAAATGTTTGTACCTCTGTCATGTAATGCATGTGTTGTAAGCAGTGGTATTTTGTTCAAAAATGCATGCTCTCATGATGGAAAGCTATAACTAAGCATATCAATGAAAATAACAAATGCAGATTTATGCAGAGCCTAAAATTAGAATTTCTCCTCTAGCTCTGATAAAAGATGTCACGCTCACAGTTGGTGTATGTGGTTTGTGGATCCACTGGGCCGGCCTTGCCTGGGAGGGCCATAGTGTTATGATACTGAAGTAGCACTGCTGGAAACCAATGGCCGAAGGAGTACGAGCAGGAACGGCAAGTGGTAATACTTGTGTTAGAGGTCGAGTTCCCGCTCCTGCACAAGGGGAATCTCGAGCCATTCCCACTGCGGTCCCCCATCCGTCTCCGGCCGCAGTGGAGCCTCCTCAGCAGAGACGTCAGTCCCAGCGTCTTGCACAGCCTGACACAGTACAAAGGGTTACTGCTGCCTTTCCAGGTTCTGTCATTGTAGCCAGTACTGGTCAGCGACCAGCAGACGGCTGTGAGATTAAGTCCTGCTTTTCTCCTTCTGAGCATGCCCAGGGCAAGGTCTTCCATTGGAGACCAAGGGTCACATACTCAGGCACTGCAGCAACTCCTATTGGTCCGCCAGGAAGGTCCTGAAACTGCTTGTGTTCTGGAACAGTTTCTTATTGGTCCTTTTCTGGAAGGTCTTGTAGTTGCTGCTATAAAAGGGTTGCATGGCCGCACGCTAGTATCAATTCTGTTATGTGCTTTGCGCCAGTGTGGTCATGTACGCATGCAGTTAGGGCTCGGCTGAAATAAGCCCCTAGAATACCGGCACCTCCGGTGAGGAGTTTTTGTATGCACGTGTTCAGGGCTTGGCTGAAATAGCCTCTAGAATACCGGCTACTCCGGTAAGGAGTTGGTTGTTTTGCGTTACTGACTGCATGACCACAGACTGCTATCCGCTCAGCAGTTATCTGTGTGCTCCTGTGGTGTTAACAGGACACAGTCTCTATCTCAGCGTCTATGTCAGCGACTCTGTGAAGTAACAGAGTTCGCTCATACCGCCATATAGTGCCACAGCGTCTATGTCTGTGACTCTGTGAAGTAACAGAGCTCGCTTATACCACCATATCCTGTCATCTTACTAGCAGCAGGCTTTGCCTGCACGGTGGACCCCGGGCTGTGAACGCATCCATTATTTATATTTATTTGGTGCGTTTCGCAGAACCTAACAACTTGTCCTTGGAGATAGCAAAAGGTTGAAGGAAACAATTAGTGATGAATGAGAACAGTCTGGGTACAAAAGTTCAGATGCTGGAGACTGGAACTAGACTGACAGCTAGACACAATGCTCAAGCAATGAGTGAGAAATCCATGTGGAAAGAAAGATGGATTCCACAGGTTCAGAATCTGCCATCTTAGTAAAGGGCAATTGCAGAATGCAACAGGAGCCTCCATTGGTAAGAAGTGAAATTGCAGCACAATTATTAAGATGAACAATAGCTGCCACTAGTGGTCAAACTGTAGAAGAACAACAGGAATCCTGACATGTAGCCAAGCGGCTACCTAGTGTTCACTGAAGCTACTGAAGGTGGAGTCAGGCTTGAACTGCAGGTAGCCACCATGTACCACTCCCAGGTAGTTCCCAATACTGCAGCTAACAATCCCAAGGGGTTGGGTTTGCTGGATGGGAAAACGTGACTGGAGTCACTGGCGAGCAGGATTCTGAGACTGACAGAATGTACGGATAACTTGGATCTCGGAGATAGGTTCTTGTTCAGACATGCAGGAAACGGTTCAGATACACTAGTCTACCGGGACGACACAAGATAAGGGAATAACTGTAACAGAAAAAGGACGGGGGGACCTGGCAATATATAGTTGCACACACAAACACCACTAACAAACTAACTACAGAGGTTGCTCAGGCACCTCCCTATTGGGGAGGGTGCCTTATATACAGTCATGGCCAGAAGTTTTGAGAATGACACAAATATTATATTTTCACATGATCTGCTGCCCTCTGGTTTTTATGTGTGTTTGACAGATGTTTTTATCACAGACAGAAATATAATTCCAAACATATGAGTAACAAAAGCTTATATTGACAGTTAGAATGAGTTAATGCAGCAAGTCAATATTTGCAGTGTTGACCCTTCTTCTTCAGGACCTCTGCAATTCTCCCTGGCATGCTCTCAATCAACTTCTGGACCAAATCCTGACTGATAGCAGTCCATTCTTGCACAATCAATGCTTTCATTTTGTCAGAATTTTTAGGTTTTTGTTTGTCCACCCGTCTCTTGATTGACCACAAGTTCTCAATGGGATTAAGATCTGGGGAGTTTCCAGGCCATGGACCCAAAATCTCTATGTTTTGTTCCCTGAGCCATTTAGTTATCACCTTTGCTTTATGGCAAGGTGCTCCATCATGCTGGAAAAGGCATTGTTGATCGCCAAACTGCTCTTGGAGGGTTGGGAGAAGTTGCTCTTGGAAGACATTCTGGTACCATTCTTTATTCATGGCTGTGTTTTTAGGCAAGACTGTGAGAGAGCCGATTCCCTTGGCTGAGAAGCAACCCCACACATGAATGGTTTCAGGATGCTTAACAGTTGGCATGAGACAAGACTGGTGGTAGCGCTCACCTTGTCTTCTCCGAATGAGGTGTTTTCCTGATGTCCCAAACAATCGAAAAGGGGATTCATCAGAGAAAATAACTTTACTCCAGTCCTCAGCAGTCCACTGCCTGTACCTTTTGCAGAATATCAGTCTGTCCTTGATGTTTTTTCTGGAGAGAAGTGGCTTCTTTGCTGCCCTCCTTGAGACCAGGCCTTGCTCCAAGAGTCTCCGCCTCACAGTGCGTGCAGATGCACTCTCACCTGCCTGCTGCCATTCCTGAGCAAGCTCTGCACTGCTGGTAGCCCGATCCCGCAGCTGAAACACTTTTAAGAGACGGTCCTGGCGCTTGCTGGTCTTTCATGGGCGCCCTGAAGCCTTTTTGGCAACAATGGAACCTCCCTCCTTGAAGTTCTTTATGATGCGATAGATTGTTGACTGAGGTGCAATCTTTCTAGCTGCGATACTCTTCCCTGTTAGGCCATTTTTGTGCATTGCAATGATGACTGCACGTGTTTCTTTAGAGATAACCATGGTTAACAGAAGAGAAACAATGATGCCAAGCACCAGCCTCCTTTTAAAGTGTCCAGTGGTGTCATTCTTACTTAATCATGACAGATTGATCTCCAGCCATGTCCTCATCAACACCCACACCTGTGTTAATGGAGCAATCACTGAAAAGAGGTTAGCTGGTCCTTTTAAGGCAGGGCTGCAATGATGTTGAAATGTGTTTTGGGGGATAAAGTTCATTTTCTTGCCAGATATTGACTTTGCAAGTAATTGCTGTTAAGCTGATCACTCTTTATAACATTCTGGAGTATATGCAAATTGCCATTAGAAAAAGTGAAGCAGTAGACTTTGTAAAAATTAATATTTGTGTCATTCTCAAAACTTTTGGCCATGACTGTACAAGATGCCTATCAGATATTGGCTGTGGGCATCTTTGTAGGTCTGCTCACTGACCCTTTAAGGGCAGGGGAGAGCACACTCGCACTCGACACACCGCCGGAAGACACTGCTAAGTGCATCGGCATCCCCGCATTTAGAGAGCAAGGGAACAATGTGGGGGCGTTAGCAATGGCCGTTACAGAAGAACTTATAAAGATTTATCTAATGTTTTCTGCTCCTCTTTTACCTTACAAATTGTAGACTGCTATCTTAATAAAAAACTGGGTCTGAACTGAAAAAATAATAAATTGATGTGTATGCAAAATGTAAATGCATATCAAACACATGACCATTAAACAGAGAAAACATAAAACAAGAAACAAATATCCTAAAATAAAGGATACCCACAAAGGGTTGCCTTGACGTGGCGGGATGGCTTGTACATTCTTTTGATCAAAATTATGTTTACCAAATACCCTTATTATTATTATTATTACAACTTCATGCAATTTTTGCAATATATATTTTTTATTTTGTTTTATTTTAGGATATTTGTTTCTTGTTTTTTGTTTTCTCTGTTTAATGGTCATGTGTTTGATATGCATTTACATTTTGCATACACATCAATTTATTATTTTTTCAGTTCAGACCCAGTTTTTTATTTAGTTCTTAGTGCATTCTGTGCATATAAGGGTGTGACCGCCCTGTTTCTGAGTTGAGAAAATCCATCCTGTCTGGCCTGAGCTTCAACTGGTAGGATCAGTCCCTCTGCCTTGTTCACATTTGTGTCACTTGACAAGTGGAAAGGTTTTTAATATTAGAGTAGGACTGTCCCACAAAGGGTTGCCTTGACGTGGCGGGATGGCTTGTACATTCTTTTGATCAAAATTATGTTTACCAAATACCCTTATTATTATTATTACAACTTCATGCAATTTTTGCAATATATATTTTTTATTTTGTTTTATTTTAGGATATTTGTTTCTTGTTTTTTGCTATCTTAATAAGCATATTGATTAGCAAACCTCTAATCAATATGGGGGATGTCCGCTAATCAGTATTTATTGATGCCGCATTTCGCTACTATCTTATTATTTACATTATTGCTAAGATGCCAGGTAGATAATAATTGCAAGTGACATGACAACCAGTGGGTGACTACACACAGATGCATATCACAAAATAAAGTTTTTGTACTATTATCGTTGTATTTATATCAAAATATATAAGGCAAAGAAAGAAGGTATGGAAAAGACATGTGTTTTCCAAAGTCTCAATATGGAGGTCAGCAATTATAAGTAGCTTCCAAGAAATACTGTATATAAATAATTCTTAAGATCCCACGCTCACTCACACTTATCCCCCTGCAGCTTTGGTTCTGATGTTTATCTGTTCCATGATAATATACTGTATATTTCAGGGTCCCATCTTGGTGCATCAGAAATGGCTGAAAATGCATTCTCAGCTAATCACTGGCTGCAGTTGTGACCCAGGAAATAGAGACTGGCGGGAACCAAATAAGCATCACAATAGTACTTTCTGGATAAAGGTGAGAGTAAGCATTTGTGAGCCCTTTAATATTTTTTCCCTAGAAGAACCCCCCTAAATATTATTTTTAATTGGTTACAATTTGTTAAATTGGTGGTATCTTTCCTTAAGGCTTTAGCTAGAAAAGACAAAAGCCAATTTACATATGTATATTTTATTAATGTATTTATTGAGATGTTACACTTTTTTGCAGACTTTATTTTCAATATGGTATTTGTATTTTAACTTCTTAACATACATTGTATTATGAACTGGATCCAAGGCTCTAATCCCAAAGACAGCTGGCACAGACTGAGGGATATATCGTTGATTGGTTTGTGCTTTGATGTGGTTTATTTATACTGTGGGAAATATGGTTTATATGTGCAATGAGAAATTGATTTGCTCTCAATAGATTTACACCGTAAAAGCAGCCTGTATATGTGATTGAAGAATGCCAGTGGTCCATATTATCATCCTTGGGTTGCAGAAATTACCGTAGTAATTAGTAAGGATCAGACATGCTGAATTACTAAAAAAAAAGACACGTTGACCTACATGTCTTTTAACCCCTTCCCGACCTGTGACGCCACGTAGGCGTCATGAAAGTTGGTGCCAATCCGACCTGTGACGCCTATGTGGCGTCATGAAAGGATCCCGTTCCTGCGGGTCGGATGACCGGGTCACTGAAAGGTCACCCGACCCGCAGGCACAGGACCCTTTGTGCTTCACCACAGGGGGTTGGCTTAACCCCCCCGTGGCCACGATCGCTCTGATTGGCTGTTTCACTTTTAACAACAGTGAAATTGGTGAAATATTACAATCCAGCCATGGCCGATGCTGCAATAGCATCGGCCATGGCTGGAGACAGCGATCTGACCCCCCACATCGAGTCACGGCGGCGATCGGCCGCCGCCACCGAAAAATGGCGGTGATCGGTCACCGCCGTCACTAACAGCTCCCCTCGTCCTGGCCTCCGCTGCCCCCACCTTCCGATCCCCCCCTCACCTTCCGACCCCCATACTCACCTCTCCCGGTCCACCGATGTCCCTGGATCCGTCCCGGCGGCTGCCCGGGATTCTTCATGGGCGCCGCTATCTTGGAAAATGGCCTGCGCATGCGCCCGCCGGCCGGCGCATGCGCAGTGCGCCCTGCAGAGTCCAGAAATTTATTTTGATCACTGTGATAAACTGTCACAGTGATCAAAATAAAAAAAAAGTAAGTGAACCCCCCCGTCATAGGTAGGGACAAATAATAAAATAAAGATTTTTTTTTTTCTATTAGGCCCTGTGCACACGTTGCGGATTTTGCTGCGGATCAGCAGCGGATTTTGCTGCGGATCCGCAGCGGATTTCGCGCTGTGGATCCACAGCAGATCCAGAAACCATGTACAGTACAATGCAAATAAATGGTAAAAAAAAACGCTGTGCACATGCTGCAGATTTTTCAGCGTGGATTTGCTGCGGTTTTAAATCCGCAGCATGTCAATTCTTTGTGCTGATTCCGCAGCGATTTTACACCTATTCCATTATAGGTGTAAAACCGCAGGGAAAAACTGCAGCAAAACCGCAGTAAATCCGCGCTAAATACGCAGGTAAAAGGCAGGTCATTTTACCTGCGGATTTTAGAAAAATCCGCAAGTGAATCCGCAACGTGTGCACGGGGCCTCAGGGTTAGGCTGGGTTCATATTGCATTATGGCAGTCCGTTAGATGGACTGCGTTTCACTGTGGTATAACGCAGTGTAACGCAGTCTGTTAACGCTGCCATTCACCCCATTTGTGTGCGCATCGCAACGCATGCCGTGAAGCAGCATGCGTTCGCGACGTGCCGTCATTCAGTGACGGAGTCTCGGACGCGGGCTGCAGCGTCTGGGCTCCGTCACCGCTAGCACAGATGAATCATCGCTGATTCCTCTGCACTAGCGGGTATAGCATAACGCGATTGCGTTATGCTATACCGTTACCAGCCCGTCAACGCTACGTGTTGAACGGGCTGGTAAAGCGCAATATGAACCCAGCCTTAGGGTTAGGGTTAGAACTAGGGTTAGGGTTAGAACTAGGGTAAGGGTTGGAATTAGGGTTAGGGCTGGAATTAGGGTTAGGGTTGGAATTAGGGTTAGGGTTGGGATTAGGGTTAGGTTTGTGGTTAGGGTTAGAGTTAGGATAAGTGTTAGGGGTGTTTTGGGGTTAGGGTTGGGATTACGGTTAGGCTTGTGGTTAGGTTTATGGTTAGAGTTGGGATTATGGTTAGGGGTGTGTTGGGGTTAGGGTTATGGTTAGGGTTTGTATTAGGGTTAGGGGTGTGTAGGGGTTAGGGTTGGGGTTAGGGGTGTGTTGGGGTTAGGGTTGGAGTTAGAATTGAGGGGTTTCCACTATTTACGCACATCAGGGGGTCTCCATACGTGACATGGCGCCACCATTGATTCCTGCAAATTTTGTGTTCAAAAAGTCAAACAGTGCTCCCTTTATTCCAAGCCCCGACGTGTGCCCAAACAGTGGTTTACCCCCACATATGGGGTATCAGCGTACTCGGGAAAAATTGCACAACAACTTTGGGGGTCTAATTTCTCCTGTTACTGTTGGGAAAAAAAAATTGGGGACTAAAAAAGTTATTTTTGTGGAAAAAAAATGATTTTTTTATTTCACGGCTCTGCGTTATAAACTTCTGTGAAGAACTTGGAGATTCAAAGTGCTTACCACACATCTAGAGGAGTTCCTTGGGGGATCTAGTTTCCAAAATGGGGTCACTTGGGGGGGTTTCTACTGTTTAGGCACATCATGGGCTCTGCAAATGTAACATGACACCCGCAGACCATTCCATCAAGTCGGCATTTCAAAACGTCACTACTTCCCTTCCGAGCCTCAACGTGTGCCCATACAGTAGTTTTCTCCCACATATGGGATATCAGCGTACTCAGGACAAATTGGACAACAACTTTTGGGGTCTAATTTCTCCTGTTACCCTTGGGAAAATAAAAAAATTGGGGACTAAAAGATCATGTTTGTGGAAAAAATATGATTTTTTTATTTTCATGCCCCGGCGTTATAAACTGTGTAGCCCTTGGGGTTCAAAGTGCTCACCACACATCTAGATAAGTTCCTTGCGGGGTCTAGTTTCCAAAATGGGGTCACTTGTGGGGAGTTTCTACTGTTTAGGCACATCAGGGACTCTGCAAACGTAACATGACGCCCGCAGACCATTCCATCAAGTCGGCATTTCAAAACGTCATTACTTCCCTTCCGAGCCCCGAAGTGTGCCCATACAGTAGTTTTATCCCACATATGGGATATCAGCGTACTCAGGACAAATTGGACAACAACTTTTGAGGTCTAATTTCTCCTGTTACCCTTGGGAAAATAAAAAAATTGGGGACTAAAAGATCATGTTTGTGAAAAAAATATGATTTTTTTTATTTTCATGCCCCGGCGTTATAAACTTCTGTGTAGCCCTTGGGGGTTCAAAGTGCTCACTACACATCTAGATAAGCTCCTTGTGGGGTCTTGTTTCCAAAATAGGGTCACTTGTGGGGGGTTTCTACTGTTTAGGCACATCAGGGGCTCTGCAAACGCAACATGACGCCCGCAGAACATTCCATCAAGTCTGCATTCCAAAATGGCGCTCCTTCCCTTCTGAGCTCTCCCATGCGCCAAAACAGTGGTTCCCCCCCACATATGGGGTACCAGTGTACTCAGGACAAACTGTACAACAACTTTTGTGGTCCAATTTCTCCTGTTACCCTTGTGAAAATAAAAAATTGCGGGTTAAAAAAATCAGTTTTTGAGGAAAAAAATTATTTTTTATTTTCACGGCTCTGCATTACAAACTTCTGTGAAGCACGTGGGGTTCAAGGTGCTCACCACACATCTAGATAAGTTCCTTGAGGGGTCTAGTTTACAAAATGTGGTCACTTGTGGGGGGTTTCTACTGTTTAGGCACATCAGGGGCTCTGCCCGCCCGCAGACCATTCCATCAAGTCGGCATTTCAAAGCATCACTACATCCCTTCCGAGCCCTGACGTGTGCCCAAACAGTGGTTCCCCCCACATGTGAGGTACTAACGTACTTAGGACAAATTAGACAACAACTTTTGGGGTCCAATTTCTCCTGTAACCATTGTGAAAATAAAAAATAGTGCGCTAAATAATCATTTTTTGAGAAAAAAAAATGATTTTTTATTTTCACGGCTCTGCGTTATAAACTTCTGTGAAGCACCTGGGGGTTCAAAGTGCTCACTGTGCATCTAAATAAGTTCCTTAGGGGGTCTAGTTTCCAAAATGGGGTCATTTGTGGGGGAGCTCCAAAGTTAAGGCATACAGGGGCTCTCCAAACATGACATGGTGTCCGCTAACGATTGGAGCTAATTTTCCATTCAAAAAGTCAAATGGCGCTCCTTCCCTTCTGAGCCCTGCCGTGCACCCAAACAGTGGTTCCCCCCACATATGGGGCACCAGCGTACTCAGGAAAAACTGGACAACAACTTTTGGGGTCCAATTTATCCTGTTACCCTTGGGAAAATAAAAATTAGTGGGCTAAAAAATGATTTTTGAGAAACAAAAATGATTTTTTTATTTTCACTGCTCTGCGTTTATAAACTTCTGTGAAGCACTTGGGGGTTCAAAGTGCTCACTACTCATCTAGATAAGCTCCTTGGGGGGTCTAGTTTCCAAAATGGTGTCACATGTGGGTTTTTTTCACTGGGGCTCTCCAAAGGCGTCATGGTGTCCGCTAAGGATTGGAGCCAATTTTCCATTCAAAAAGTCAAATGGCGCTCCTTCCCTTCTGGGCCCAGCCGTGCGCTCAAACAGTGATTTATGACCACATATGAGGTATCTGTGTACTCAGGAGAAATTGCCCAACAAATTTTAGGATCCAATTTATACTGTTGCCCATGTGAAAATGAAAAAACTGAGGCTAAAAGAAAATTTTTGTGAAAAAAAAAGTACTTTCTTTTTTTTACGGATCAATTTGTGAAGGACCTGGGGTTTCAAAGTGCTCACTATGCATCTAGAGAAGTTCCTTGGGGGTCTAGTTTCCAAAATGGGGTCACTTGTGGGGGAGCTCCAATGTTTAGGCACACAAGGACTCTCCAAATGCGACATAGCAACCACTAAATATTCCAGTATATTTTCCATTCAAAAAGTCAAATGGCTCTCCTTCCCTTCTGAGCCCTGCCGTGCTCCCAAACAGTGGTTTATGACCACATATGAGGTATCGGTGTACTCAGGATAAATTGACCAACAAATTTTAGGATCCATTTTATTCTGTTGCCCATGTGAAAATGAAAAAACTGAGGCTAAAAGAAAATTTTTGTGAAAAAAAAGTACTTTCTTTTTTTACGGATCAATTTGTGAAGCACCTGGGGGTTCAAAGTGCTCACTCTGCATCTAGATAAGTTCCTTGGGGGCTCTAGTTTCCAAAATGGGGTCACTTGTGGGGGAGCTCCAATGTTTAGGCACACAGGGACTCTCTAGATGCCAAAGAAAAATTTTATTGGAAAAATTAAAATGTCAATTTTTTCCTTCCACGTTGCTTTAGTTCCTGTGAAGTACCTGAAGGGTTAATAATCTTCTTGAATGTAGTTTTGAGTAGCTTGAGGGGTGCAGTTTTTATAATGGTGTCACTTTTGGGTATTTTCTGCCATATAGACCCCTCAAAGTGACTTCAAATGTGAGGTGGTCCCTAAAAAAAATGGTTTTGTAAATTTTGCTGTAAAAATGAGAAATCGCTGGTCAACTTTTAACCCTTATAACTTCCTAACAAAAAAAATGTTCCCAAAATTGTGCTGATGTAAAGAAGACATGTGGAAAATGTTATTTATTAACTATTTTGTGTCACATAACTCTCTGGTTTAACAGAATAAAAATTCAAAATTTGAAAATTGTGAAATTTTCAAAATTTTGGCCAAAGTTCCATTTTTTTCACAAATAAACGCAAAAATTATCGACCTAAATTTACCACTAACATGAATCCCAATATGTCACGAAAAAACAGTCTCAGAATCGCTATGATCCGTTGAAGCGTTCCTGAGTTATTACCTCATAAAGGGACACTGGCCAGAATTGCAAAAAATGGCCAGGTCATTTAGGTCAAAATAGGCTGGGTCATGAAGGGGTTAAGGGACCGTTTACATGGACTGACCAAGCAGCATGAAAGGAGCACTGATCAGTAAACTTTTATCAATCAGAGGACATTTACATACCTGCTTACACAGGAAGATCAAAGGAAATGATGTAGACTAGATCATTTAGCGGGCATAGATCAGTCAGTCTTTAACAAAGGATAATGCACTGCTGAGAACCATGATTTTTTTGCTTGCCTTTTGCTCGTTCATTGGATTATTGGCAGCCTGTTTGCCAATTAATATTAAGATAATCTTGAGTTGAGTGTTTTTGACAACACTCATCACAATTACCTCGCAGTGGTGTACAGCTAGGTTAAGACTTCAAAATCAGTGAGAAAACTTCAAAATGTTTGAGGTTAATGTATCTATGTATGAGAATTTTCAGCTTCGGTAATATATGTGTATTTACATTTACAAAATATTGGTCATCTTGACGTTGAATTAAATCTAAGCATCCAGATTTTACTAAGGATCTATTTCAAATCATCGCCGACATACGGTTTCAGTCTATACAGGTGATTCAATTTTCCTTTGATATTTATCCTGAGACTGGAATTTCATTCTTGCTGTAATTTACTAGACCACTGTCTGAATTTGATAAGGTAAAAGAAAATTGAAACCTGATGCTGAAATTTTCAGGCCCAAAATGACATTTTTTAGCTGTTTTCTTTGGGTTTGGTGCGAGAACAATGTATGTATAAGGCTTAGACCTATTCCAAGTATAACAGTAAAACAAAGAGAATCTTGTGATCTTGTATTTGGCATGGTCATGCTTTTTACAGCAGAACGCTACATTACAAAATATGTCACGGGTCACCCAACAAGGAGAGGCCACAGAACAACAATATACTCTATCACACGGAAAGGTTTGGTTATGAACTTGGGGAATTTGGGTGGTCCCCTTAGCTGGCAGGAGGTCCAATCTGCCATCAGCCATAATCTTCCAAATAAAGTATTAACTGTGAAAGAAAAAAAAATATTCCTTCAGTTAAACAAAATGACAATTCACAGTGATAGCCCCTAAATGTTTTTACATCACTATTATAACACTCTTCCCACAGTATTAGCAATATTTTTTATATAAATGTGAGATTCAGCAAGGGCACAGCGGGAAAAGTATTTAGGCTTTTATTATCATGTGAAAAATACATGAAATATCCACTATAGGGATGTAGCAGAGCAGACTATGATGCTACTACATTAAAAATGTTTGTTGCAAAGGTAAAGTCTAAATAAACTCAGCTAATATTACTCGCAAAAATGTGTTTACAACATCCAGGTGACTATTGCAGCTGCAGGTATGCGAGATAAAGAAATGATCATGGGCAGAATGTTTGTGATCAGTACAAATTAGCCAAGATAAACGCTGCTCTGACAAACAGTCGTATAAAATTGCCCAGAAAGTGACAATAAAATATATCTTAAAGTTTTGTTTTTTTAAAGGAAATCTGTTACTAGTATCAAAAAAGATTAACTATAGTTTGTCGTGCTAATCCATCCAGTAACCATATATCTGTTTCAAAAAAGATGGTGCTGGGTGTTCTGGTTCAACAGGGAAATCCCTACACAAAATAGCAGAAGAACTGTATGCACTTAGTCAATATTCAGTGAGGAAGCAAAACAAAACGTGACCTAAAATCACCAATAGTAAGCCATAACATTCAATCCAAAATCCAGCTAGTTGATAGACATGTATTCAGCAGCCTTTTGTTAAAGAAAGTCTGCTACGTGCAAAGTAAATCAAGTGTAGTGCTGTACTCCGCTCAAATTGTTGTCATTAAACTGCTATATTGACACAAACACTGACCTGCTAATTATTCGTTCTGCTGTCACGGAGGTCGGAGTGTTGCTGCAGGTCTCGGTGTAAATGTGGTAGTGACAGGAGTGGGTGCAGAGCTTCAGAGAGTCCAGAGCAACCGCGCAGAGCCAGGGCAGGCGCAGAGCCAGATACCCTTGACAAAGTATTACAAATACTGGAGGAGACTCACGGGGACCCCACGGATGTAGGGGAATTACGTAAGCGGCTATTTCATCAGGGTCAAAGAGAGGGGGAGACGGTGACCCAGTGTCATGTATAGTGTACAGTTCCTATAGCGTCTTGTGCTTGGGTGCGAGGAAAACACATGAGACATAGGTTGATATGAAATGACTTGTATTACTTCATACAAGCATGCAGAAAAGGTCACACAGTTTGCAGGAACAGAGGCAGGAGAACACAGCAGGCCAGAGTAACTTCAAGCTCTACAATAACTCTCCAAGCAGGTTCAGGATCTGTTCTCTGTACCGTAATTCCTCTGCAAACATGGATTCACCAGACAGCAGGTTTCCAAAGTCCAAAAGTGTTCCAAAGTTCCTCAGTAGGAAATGGCTGGAGTCCAAAATCCTAGATTTCCAGGAGTCAGGTCACAGGCTGACTGAGGCTTGATTCAGGAGCACTGATTGTTCAGCTGAGGCTGCTTAAGAAGCAAGAGGGAGAGAATCAGGGCGGGAACATGAAAACTGGAAACTCCATATTAACTGAGGGCAAGAGCTGCAGAAAGACAGAAAGCAAAATGGCCGACGGAAAACTGAGTTTCAAGGAACATGTCAAAAGAGACAAAGAACCTTACATTACTCCCCCTTTAAGGACAACCTCCGGTTGACCTCAGACCAGGCTTGTCAGGGTACCTCTGATGAAACTGGCGGAGCAGGCGAGGAGCATTTACATTATTGACTGGTTCCCATGAGTTGTCCTCCACTGGGTAGCCTTGCCATTTAATCAAATATTGCAACTGATTTCTGTACAACCTGGAATCTAGAATCCTTTCCACCATAAATTCTTCCTGACCATCGACCAGCACTGGGTCAGGGCAAGGAGAAGAGCGTCCAGGAAACGTATTGGGTGTTGCAGCCTTTAGTAGGGATACATGTAAGACAGGGTGGATTCTCATAGTTCTGGGCAGTTGAAGACGACAAGCAACAGCACTTATAATCTTACTGATCTTATAAGGTCCAATGTACTTATGTCCCAATTTAGACGATGGAATCTTTATTTTAAGATTTCTGGTTGACAGCCAGACCAAATCTCCTACCTTGAAAGCTGGTGCAGGTTTACGAAATTTATCTGCTGCTTTCTTGTACCTTTCCTGAGCCAATTCTAGATTTTCCTTTAGAAGATCCATATTCTTTTGTAAAGAAGTGATTCTTTCAGCCACTGCCGGCAAGGGCGTATCTATGGGAAATCGAGGAAGAATGTTAGGATGATAAACTAGATTGGAGTAAAAAGGAGACTGCTTAGTGGAGGCGCTCTGAGAGTTATTATAAGAGAACTCAGCCAGTGGAAGTAGATCCACCCAATCATCTTGTAGGTGGCAGATAAAGCAGCGGAGATACTGCTCCAGGGTCTGATTGGTTCGTTCTGTCTGTCCATTAGTCTGGGGATGAAAAGCAGAAGAAAGGTTTACTTTAATGTCCAATGCGGCACAGAAATTTTGCCAAAACCTTGAAGTGAATTGCACCCCTCGATCCGAAATGACCTCATCCGGTACTCCATGTAAGCGAAACACATTCTTAATCATCAAGTCTGATGTCTGTTTTGCAGTGGGTAAGCCGACACAAGGGATAAAATGAGCTGCCTTTGTTAGACGATCAACCACCACTAGAATGGTGTTCTTCCCTTGAGAGGTTGGTAACTCCACAATGAAGTCCATAGAAATGGATCCCCACGGGCGGGACGGGGTGGGAAGAGGTTGTAACAGACCAGTTGGTGAGGAGCGAGGTGTTTTGCATCTTGCACAGACTTCACATGAAGTGACATAGTTTAAAACATCTTTCCTGTAAGTGGGCCACCAAAAGAAACGAGAAAGAAATTCTTGTGTCTTTAGAATTCCCCTATGCCCGGCTATCTTGGAATCGTGGATGAGTTGCAATACTCTCAATCTGACTGTTTCAGGTATATACAGACGTTGTCCTGAATCCACACACCATTCTTAAAGACAAGACTTACGTCCCTTGGGGGTTGAGCCAACAAAGAATCCGCATGGTATGCTTCCTTGATGTCCTTAAGTAGGTCTTGATTATGAATCACTCCCAGGAATCTAGAGTCAGGAAGAATAGTCTTAGGAGGAGTAAGTGGACGTGTCTCTGCTGAATGAATCCTAGAGAGTGCATCAGCCTTTCCATTGCACGATCCTGGTCTATAAGAAATTACAAAATTAAATTGGTTTAGGAAAAGATTCCAGCGAGCCTGGCGAGGAGTCAGGCACTTAGCCGACCTGATAAATTCAAGGTTACGATGGTCTGTCAGGACGACTATTTGCTGTGCAGCTCCCTGAAGAAGGTGTCTCCATTCCTTGAAGGCAGCAATAATGGCCAACAATTCTCTATTGCCCACATCGTAGTTCCTCTCAGCCGAAGACAACTGCTGGGAAAAGAAGGCACAGGGATGCAAGACATTCTTCTCACCTGTTCTCTGAGAGAGTATAGCTCCAACGGCACAGTCTGAAGCATCCACCTCTATTATGAAGGCAAGCTCGGGGTTGGGATGTACTAAGATAGGTGCGGTGGTAAATTTATCCTTTAAACAGGAAAATGCTTCCTGAGCTTGCGGGGTCCAGGAGAACCTAGACTGTTTCCGGGTAAGTTGGGTGATAGGTGACACTACCTCAGAGAAATTCCTAATGAAACGTCTATAGAAGTTGGCAAACCCGATGAAGCGCTGCACCTCCTTCACATTTCTAGGAATTGGCCAATCCTTGATGGCTTGGGTCTTGCTTCCATCCATACTAATCCCTTGCGTAGATAGTACATACCCCAGAAATTGAATTTCGGTCCTATGGAATTCACACTTTTCAAGTTTGATGTAGAGATGGTTTTGTCTTAGGCGTTCTAAGACCATTCTCACATGTCCATGATGTTCCTCTGTGGAGTTAGAAAAAATTAGAATATCATCCAGGTAAATCACCACAAATGTATCTAGGAGATCCCTGAAGATGTCATTCACCAAGTGTTGGAAAGTGGCTGGGGCGGTACTCAGACCAAAAGGCATAACTAGATATTCAAAGTGTCCATAGCGTGACCTGAATGCAGTCTTCCATTCATCCCCAGGTCTAATACGGACCAAGTTATAGGCCCCACGGAGATCCAGTTTAGAGAAAATTTTGGCGTGCCGCACTCTCTCCAACAACTCAGGGATTAAAGGCAATGGATAACGGTTTCTAATAGTAACCTTATTGAGTTCCCTATAGTCTATGCAGGGTCTCAGAGATCCATCTTTCTTCTTCACAAAGAAGATGGGTGCACCTGCGGGAGATGAAGAGGGCGTATGAAGCCTTTGGCTAGATTTTCATCTATGTAGTCCTTCAAAGCTTTTAGCTCGGGCCCCGCTAGGGGGTAAATCTTACCAAAAGGTATCTCGGCTCCAGGCAATAATTCGATTGGACAATCATATGGACGGTGAGGAGGAAGCTGATCAGCGTTCTTCTTGTCACATAAATCCACATAGTCCTGGTATACAGCTGGTAGTTCAGGGACTGACATGGTTCCTTTAGGAACAGAGCAAGCTGAAACTCCTTGACTCATCTGTTTCTCCGGAAAGTGTAATTCCTTGGTCTCCCAGTTAATCGTAGGATTCTGCGCCTGCAGCCATGGTAGCCCTAGAATAATGGGAAAGTGGGGAGAAGAGATAAGCATAAAAGACATTTTCTCCTGATGATCTTTACCCATAAGGACCCTCAAAGGCTCTGTTTCCTGATCCACTGGTCCAGAGGTCAGCAGGGAGCCATCCACAGTCTCCATCTGTACTGGAGTAGCCTTCTTCACTGAACGTATCCCCTGTTTCAGAGCAAAGGAGATATCCATAAAATTTCCACTTGCTCCTGAGTCGATCATAGCAGAGCTAGACACCCAGACTGAGTCCACCCAGAGTTTGATGGAAAGGAAGCAATGAGAATTATTTCTTTTACAACTCAGCTGGGACACCGCTGAGGAAACTTGAAAAATTGCAGCGTTTATACCGTCATTGTCCCCAGAACTAACAGAGTTTAAGTCCAAAAAATCAAGATCTCTTGCAGCAGATCTCTCTGGAGTCTGAGGCTCGGACATGACAGAGCTCCTCTCGCAACACTCACAGTGAATGACTGCTGCAGTAGTCTTACGAGAACGGCTGGGGCAGTTTATAATGAAGTGCCCTGACTTACCACAGTAAAAACATAGATTTTCCTTTATACGATGTTCTTTGCGTGCATCACTAACCCGTCTTTGTAAAGAGTCCACCTGCATGGGTTCAGGTTCTGGTTCCCTTGTGATCCTACTCAAAGGTTCCTTAGCTGAGGAGGGAGGTAGGAAAAGGTTAGTGCGATTATTTTCGAACCATCTCTCTTGTCTGCGTTCAGTCAGACGAGCATCAATACGGATACAATAGTTAATAAAGTCACCTAACGCAGTGGGAGGGTCGGCACGAGCAAGTTCATCCTTAATCAGTGGAGACAACCCTTTCCGAAAAATAGATTTTTTGGCGGAAGTGTCCCAAGTGGTATCAAGAGCCCATCTCCTGAAATCCAAGGCATATTCGGCTACTGAACGCTTACCTTGGCGCAAAGTTAACATGGCTGCTTCAGCTGTTGCACCTCGATTGGGGTCATCAAACACCTGCCCCATGGCTGAAATAAAAGCATCAAGGTGATTCAAACAATCATCCTCAGTCTCAATCAGAGGGTTTGCCCACATCAAAGCCTTATTGGTAAGCAACATGATTATAGTAAGCACTTTGGATCGTTCAGTGGGAAATTGTGAAGCATGTGCAGAGAAAAATAGATTGCATTGGTTAATAAATCCACTGAATTTCTCACGTTCACCGACAAAACGAAAAGGAGGTAACTTGGGGATCCCAGAACTCGGGGTTATGGCAGGAGCCTGGACTCGTTCCTCTAGAGCAGACCCGGGCAAGGGGCGGCCCGCGGGCCGCATCCGGCCCGCCGGCTGTCAGTGACCGGCCCGCGGAGGCGCACCGGCAGTCTCAGGGCCCCGGCATCAGCTGGCACAATACTTTCCTCTCTCGTGCCTCCGCTGCTGCAGCCCGGGCTCCACCGGCGCTTCCTCTCACAGCCGGCCGCTGAATGACGTCATCATTCAGCGGCCGGCTGTGTCAGAGAGCGGGGACGCTGGACAGGTAAGACGTGTCTCTGTGTGTGTCTGTGTCTATGTAGTGCGGTGCTTTGTGTGTGTGTGTGTGTGTGATGTATGTGAGAGAGTGCTTATGTGCTGTCTGTGTGTGATGATGGGCAGGCATTGCTGATAATGGGGAGGCATTGATGATGATGGGAGAAGATGATGATAATGGGCAGGCATTGATGATAATGGGCAGGCATTGATGATGGGGAGAAGATGATGATGGGCAGGCATTGCTGATAATGGGGAGGCATTGATGATGATGGGGAGAAGATGATGATAATGGGCAGGTATTGATGATAATGGGCAGGCATTGATGATGGGGAGAAGATGATGATGATGATGATGGGCAGGCATTGATGATGATGGGGAGAAGATGATGATAATGGGCAGGTATTGATGATAATGGGGAGAAGATGATGATAATGGGCAGGCATTGATGATGGGGAGAAGATGATGATGATGATGGCAGGCATTGATGATGATGGGGAGAAGATGATGATAATGGGCAGGTATTGATGATAATGGGCAGGCATTGATGATGGGGAGAAGATGATGATGGGCAGGCATTGCTGATAATGGGGAGGCATTGATGATGATGGGGAGAAGATGATGATAATGGGCAGGCATTGATGATAATGGGCAGGCATTGATGATGGGGAGAAGATGATGATGGGCAGGCATTGCTGATAATGGGGAGGCATTGATGATGATGGGGAGAAGATGATGATAATGGGCAGGTATGTATATATACAGTATACAGTATATATATATATATATATATATATATATAAATATATATATATATATGTATATATACAGTATTGGGTAGAACGGAGTTAATTATATTAGTCCGGCCCTCTAAAACCATCCCAATTTCTCATGCGGCCCCCTGGCAAAATTAATTGCCCACCCCTGCTCTAGAGCCTCAATCCTGGCTCGTAATTCCTGAGTAGTATGTCCAAACACTTGCAAATTATGATTAGTGAGGTCCTGTAGGCTTGCAAAACGGGTCTTTATAGTCTGTATATCTGCAAGGATTGTATCAGTCACTCCGCAAAGCTCCTTTATGCGGGCCTCCATCTTCCAGATCTTTTAAGGCAGAAGTGCTGGAAGGAGAAGAGGAAAGGAAAAAAAAAAACAATAGTGTTTACCTGTGGTAACACTCCAGAGTAACATTTAAGGGAATGTGCTCACCTGGAATGGTTGTGAGAAGTCACAACCACTGTCATCACAGAAGGTATTAAACGGACATCTGATATCCACAGTCACAGCAGACACGGCTTTCCCAGACCCAGCAGACACTAAACATTGGCTCCTGAATCTTGTCATGTATAGTGTACAGTTCCTATAGCGTCTTGTGCTTGGGTGCGAGGAAAACACATGAGACATAGGTTGATATGAAATGACTTGTATTACTTCATACAAGCATGCAGAAAAGGTCACACAGTTTGCAGGAACAGAGGCAGGAGAACACAGCAGGCCAGAGTAACTTCAAGCTCTACAATAACTCTCCAAGCAGGTTCAGGATCTGTTCTCTGTACCGTAATTCCTCTGCAAACATGGATTCACCAGACAGCAGGTTTCCAAAGTCCAAAAGTGTTCCAAAGTTCCTCAGTAGGAAATAGCTGGAGTCCAAAATCCTAGGTTTCCAGGAGTCAGGTCACAGGCTGACTGAGGCTTGATTCAGGAGCACTGATTGTTCAGCTGAGGCTGCTTAAGAAGCAAGAGGGAGAGAATCAGGGCGGGAACATGAAAACTGGAAACTCCATATTAACTGAGGGCAAGAGCTGCAGAAAGACAGAAAGCAAAATGGCCGACGGAAAACTGAGTTTCAAGGAACATGTCAAAAGAGACAAAGAACCTTACACCCAGATTCTATTCTCTCTCCGTTATCCATTATATTGGAAAAGGTCTTAACCCCATTAGTCAAATCTACACAATCTTTTCTTCTAGATACTGGGTCTTTCGTACAACTTATTAGAGTTATGGGCACACTTCCTGGACAGACGTTGCTCGTCACATTAGATGTTAATAACCTATATACCTCCATTTTACATACTAAGGGTATTGCAGCTACTCAAAGAATACTAGAGGGATCTTCCTCCTTCTCTGGTTGGGTTATCACCTCTCTGCTGGAACTTCTCACGTTAATTCTTACAAAGAACTTCTTTATCTTTGAGGACCAATTCTATCTACAAACACAGGGCACCGCGATGGGGTCGAACGTAGCGCCACCCTACGCAAACTGCTATATGTCCTGCTTTGAAACTGATTATATCTACTCAAATGCATTGTACCAGAAACACTGTCTATTATGTCGTCGCTATATCGATGATATTTTTTGCTTGTGGCATGGTCCTTTGGATACTCTAATTGAATTCTTTGATTCTATTAATTCAATTTGGCCTGAATTAAAATTTACCTTAAATCACAGTGATAAGAAAATTAGTTTTCTGGATACTTCAGTATTATTGGATGGTGATGGGAATCTCTCCTTAGATTTATTTGTCAAAAATACAGACCGTAATAATCTCTTAATGTTTCAGAGCTGCCATCCCAGGGCAGTGAAGAAGTCAGTACCGACTTCACAATTCGAGAGGGTGCGTAGGATTGTAAGTGATCCTTCTATACGCACCCAGCGTTTAGAAGAAATGGAGAACAAATTTATAGAAAGGGGCTATCCTAGATCACTACTACGCAACTCTCGTTCACCACAAACTATTTCACCATCACAAACAGTTAATAGGATTCCAATTGTCCATACCTACCATCCCTGATGTATGGTCTTCATCATAGAATCCGCAAACACTGGTATGTCCTTCGGGATAGTTTTCCTGAAATCCCTGAATTTCAGGTTCCGTTTTTACCATGTTTCAGAAGGCCCAGTAATCTAAGAAATAAATTGGTTAGAGCCAATTTAGGCTCAGCTCACACCGTATCCAGACAAACTTTTTTTCGGACCCAAAAGAAGGGCACTTTCCCTTGCCTACACTGTGCACAATGTGCCAATATCCTTAAGGGCCCAAATTTTGCACATCCCTGCACCGGTATAGATATTCCAATCAAAGGCTTTTTTACCTGTAATTCCACAAGTGTAATCTATGCCATAAAATGCCCATGCGGGAAAGTATATGTGGGTGAGACCACCCAAGCCATTAAGGACAGAATATCACATCATAAATCGGATATACGTTGTAAGGAAAATCATTTGCCCATTCCATATCATTTCAACACAGCAGGACATACAATAGCACAACTACGGTTTTTGGTATTGGAACAAGTACAATTGAGTAGAAGAGGTGGAAATCTGATTAAAAAATTATGATATAGGGAGGCATATTGGATACACCGACTGCAGACCCTGGAGCCAAAAGGCCTTAACAGGGAATATGACACTGTTGGTCTATACTGAAATTTGAGGAATATTACATAGTTGGTCTGGACTTTATGTACAGACACTTACAATTAAACATTATGATAATGGGTTATCTAAGCCCCCTAATATATAAACTATTTAATAATGAGTCTTCAGTGTTTTCCACCTTTCTACATATGTACATTACTATGTACATAAATGTCCGCAAAGTTCTTATTTCTCTGCAAAAATGTGTCAAAAACTTTATTCATTATGTCTATTAGGTTCAATGTACTAAACATTATATTTTCTCTAATTCTCATAGGCGAATCAATAACTCTTCTGTCACTGATACTTAGCTGCACATCGTTCCAGCGGTACTTAGCCTCTACAGTATTCACAGTCACAGTGCACTGCCGTTTGCGTTCCACAGAGCGTTCCACCGCCCTGAGAGTATGGTTTATGACCTACTTCCGGTCTAGTCACTCTGTTTGCGCTCCACATGCGTTTCAGCAGACAGCCTCAGGAGATTGAGGTCACTTCCGGTCACATGGTAACGCCAGGAGTCTTATAAAACCACATGTATATCGTTCTTATACAGCGCCTTACTTTATAGCCAATCTGCTTTACTACTTTAGCGCTTTACCTCACCTACATAACCTAAGTGGACTTCACATGGTAAGACTCTTTTTTTGCACCACTTATGTTATATGTTAGTTCCTGAAGGGACTCTTTGCTTTATAAGCTATGGTGATTACAGCGGTCTGTGTATATTTCTGTTCACAGAACTCACTTCACAGTTCTTTGCAATTCGGTAAGGAAATCATTCTTTGATTCTTGCACTATGCAGAGGCTTTATCACATTCTGCACTTACTTATACCATTATATGGTCATATGTTCTCTAAATATTACTCTGCTCAGGTTAGACAATAAAGAGCATTGGAGGAATTTTTTATGTTGTTCTAATTTTTTATGTTGTTCTAATTTTGTTCATAATGGTTCATAATGTTACTGTAGAAGCCTATCTTTATACAAAAGCATGTAGTACTTTAATATAATCTGATGTGTATGATTTAATACTGCCATATAGTGCATCTATGCCTATTTTTTTGTATTTTTTTGTATTTTTCTGTTTTCTTGTGAATAATTTTCAGTATATTGCTCATTATGATGAGTATTATTGATTTGTTTGTTTGATTCATTTTATTTTATATTCCTTAGTCTGAAGAAGGTCAGATGCTTGACCGAAACGTTACACATGTTGTGGATTGCACATTTGAATTAAAAATACCCTTTTTCACCCTCATTTGAGTGCCGGATTTATCTTTGAATTATTGTTATAATGGGACTGGCATCCCAAATCCGAGCACCTTTTCTATACTACAAGGAGTGACGTGTTAATATACTCGACCCAGTATATGAACGCGTTGCAAGAAATTCACACTGCAATAGTCAGAAAAGACAGCTTAGGAATAGGGCCGACTGATGTGGTGTTACAAGACCAATTAGTGACCGGGATGAGAAATGCGTTGCTTAAGCAGGCCCTGCGAGAGCGCTTGCGCGTGAACCCACACATGACCTTTGCAGATGTGGGAAGCGAGGCGCGCGCGTGAACGGGAGCAGGGGGTGACAGTCCTGGCGGCAAAGGCCCGAGCGGGAGGCAGCCGTGAATGCAGCTGCTGGATCAGGATGTGTGGAAGATTTACGGAAAGAGGTCCAATCCATGAGGGAGGACCTGAGCAAAACTAAAAGGAAGATGACCTCGTTACATACACCGGGAAGCAGAACCCTCACAGAACAATGACAGGGTGGAAGAGGATATTGTCAGGGAGAGCCCCCAATGTGTTACCTCTGTGGAGAATTAGGACATGTGGTCCGGGCCTGCCCGCAATGTGGGCGGCCACTACAGCGTCGCCCATTAAATTAAGGGGCTCCGAGACTGGGGGATGCCACCTGGAGCCAGAACAGCCCGAAAGGAGCACCAATAGTCCCACCAATTTAGTGTCAGTGAGTCCATTAGTATGGGCCGAAATAGATGGACAAGCCGTACGCTGCTGGTAGATACGGGCTCTCAAGTAACCAGGATGCCTGAGAAATACTTTAAAAGACACTTCCCAGAAACCGTGAGGCCTGAGTGTGGGCCAGTGATCAAGTTGACGGCCGCCAATCAACTGCCTATCCCGGACACAGGGGTGGCATGGATGCAGATGAAGGTCTGCGAGGGAGTGGTGCAGGGACATACCGTCACACTAGGAATGAATGTACTCAGAGAGTTTGGAAGTCTTCTTATTAACGAATCTCCGAACGTGTTTGTGAGGGATCTCAAAGGGGAAGGGGGGTCAACTTCGCTCACCTCGGGGGAGGGGAGAGAAGGACTTAGCAGGGGGTCTGCTCTCTGGCGCCACCTCTTGCTCCAGGTCAGTCAGGGAACTGCACCTAGGGCAAATAGTCGCCGGAAAGGCTTCCCTTATAGGTGCGAGTTAGTGAGTTGCTCCCAGTGAGGGGGGATATATATCACCAGTCCACGCTGGGGATATATATATATAAACCTCCCGGCTGTCACTGCCAGAGTTCCTCACTAAAACAATATGGTATTCTGCCACCAGTTCCTCGTTTGAAATAAGCCCCGTCCGACAGCAGGCTTACAGTATATCGGGTCAGGAACCCACCCGGGTAGCGTATCATATAACCAACCGAGCGTGCAGACATGGGGATTTGTGGATCGTGATAAAAGAGCAACCCAAGATTAATTTTATATTTAATCGCCTAAAAGGCGCACTAGAAATATACAAGCATATATTTACAGAACAATATACAGGTATGCAGTCAGGAGTGTAGTACAAGGATAGGGTATAGATAGGTTGCAATTACCGTGTTATGTAACATGTGACCACAGGGAGGCGCTGATGGATCACAGGTCCAAATCTTTATTACAGGCTTTCTTAGCCCCATCTGATAACGGGTTCCACGGCCAAAAGAAAACTACAAACTGAGCTCCAAGTGAGGAGCTGACACTTATCTCCTTGGCTGTTCCTCTCACACTCTGCACCCACTCATGGGCTTGTGCAGCCTTTCTCCTCCCATCTGAGAATATGATTTTCAGTCTAGAACTGTGGATGGCCCATAACTTTCCGCCAGAAGCTCCAAATGGGATGGCAGCGGTGCCACTGGATTCTGCTGGATTTTATCTGCGCATAGAGACTAAATATGCCTACTGTATGTAATTCCTATTAGCTATGCTTTATAACTCCATAGCACATAGTGCTACAATTGGCTGCCGGGCACGAACGTATGGGGGAAGGAACGCCGATTCAGTTGATGTGCTCGGCTAGGCTCAGAGGTATTGCATTCTGTTATTATAGGTAATTTTCCAGATTTAATACCTCATAGCCTTGCTGTGATTTGCTATACGACAATGAATATCAGGGCTTGCAGCTGCAGAAATTTTCACGCCTTGTGTTATCAGCTTCAATGGCTTGTTCTTGGTTTTTAATTAAAGATAAACACTGCATGGCTTATTATGGCCTTGGGGAATGCAAGGGTGGGGGCACATTTCAAGAGTGGAAGGAGTTGTCCTGAACTTAAAATCCAAAATGGATTTTCTCTTTTCCCTCACAGTGTTCCTGAAACAATGGAGCCCGCACACACCACAAGCTAAAGTGTTCCAGCAATTGATCCCGACGGCACAGGCACAAGAGGTCTCCTATGAAGGAAAGGTGTTGGGAAAAGTGATCATTCCGACTGGCAACCAACCTGGACCTACCTCTGGGTCAAAGTGTGCTGTCACTACCTGTCCGAGCTTGTACCCCACTGGAGGCGGTCGAAGTACAACTAGAACCAGCTACTGTGGAAAATCTACCATCAGGGCTCTTAGTAACCAGGACTTTAGCTACCGTGCGTGATGGAATGGTACCCATGCGGTGTGTGAATTTAAGAGAAGACACTCTGATGTGAAGTGAAAATGGGCAGATTGTAGGCATGCCAGAGGATCTGATACCATCACAGGCCGTCCAATTAAAGGCCAAAAGGGAAGGTCCATGGACTGTAGCAGTGGAGACAGTCCCTGTGTTCGAACCCCAACCACAGAGAAGGGGGCGTCACATCCTAGAACAAACCCGGACTGAGTTGACAGAGTTCACAATGCAGTAGGAGGAACAGGTGGAGACCTTACTATGACTTTATCAGGATGTGTTCACTCGACATGAAGATTATTTCAGTTGTACGACTGCCATTACACATGAAATTCCGATGGGCAATGCTGTGCCTGTGAGAGAACGTTATCAACAAATTCCTCCACAAATGTACCAGGAGGTAAAAGGAATGCTCACACAAATGTACAGAATGGTGTCATTCGAGACAGCCAAAGCCCGTGGACTGCGCCATTGTCCTAGTGCTGAAAAAAGACGGTACTCTACGTTTCTGTTTGGACTATTGTAAATTGACTGCCTGCACAGTGCGAAATTCATATCTACTACCCTGTATTGAAGAATCTTTGTCCTCTCTAGTGAACACCAGATAGTTCTCTACTCTAGACCTGGCTGGTGGGTACTGGCAAGTGCCGATGTCAGAACACGACCGAGCGAAGATGGCCTTCATACTACCTATGGGCTTGTGTGGTATTCGCAGGTACGTGGGATGCAGTGATGAGACGGAGACAGAGCAAGCTTAAATTGAACCTTTATATGCTGATTAGGGAAATAACTGAGTGGCTAATAGGGTTCTCCTAACTGGGAAGCTATACACCAATACACAGTAATGTAAGCGAACGGCTATTAGGCAAGTGCCAATACCTATAGGGCCATGATAGGGCCGACTAGATGTCTTAGAACTAGATTTAACAATAAACAGAGTGTCACTTATCGGCTCTGACGTCCTGCAGAGTCGTGGTCCAATGGATGTCCGTTTGGCGTCTCAGCGCTGGGCTCAGCCGACGAGGAGTTGCTGCAGACTTCGGGATTCCTACACCCAGGTGTAGATGGGGCGCAACAGGCCTGGAGAAGCACACTGGTGAAGAGTCCCCCCTCCGGGGGGCGAGATGGCGGCAGCTGAGAGCTCTGCTGCTTAGGCCGCAGCCGCGGGCTGTAGTGGGACAGTGATGGTCGCGGCTGCCACAGCCGCGGGCTGTGGTGGGACAGTGGCGGTCTCGGCTGGAGACGGACAGGCTGCAACCGCGGGCTGGGGTGAGGCAGCGGCGGTTGCGGCTGGAGATGGACAGGCAGCAACGCGGGCTGGGGTGAGGCAGCGGCAGTCGCAGCTGAAGGTGGACAGGCTGCAACTGCGGGCTGGAGTGAGGCAGTGTCAGGTGAGTGCCTCACAGTCCTCCCCCTTCTGCGTTCCGCTTGGGTACGTCCTCTCCCCGAGTCACCTGTGTCTCTCAGTCTGCTCACAAGTGGCAGCTTGCCTGTGCGTCCTCTCCACTCCTCAGCAGGTCTCTCCTTCCTTCCTCCTGTCTGTCTCTGCGCCAACTTCCTCCTGCTGGTCTCCTGTGCTCCTTTTATATTAGCACCGCCCCCGCACCTTCCAGAACAGTCTCTGCCTCCCCCTCCAGCTACTTCCCCCGGGCACTTTCTCCCTAGGAACTTATGTGACAGCCCCCTTGGTTCCAGCCCGGACACACAGCGGGGGCCCACTCCCTTACATTTTTACGAGTTCAACAGAATGCCGTTCGGATTGGCTAATACTCCTGGTAATTTTCAGCAGCTCATGGATAGATGTTTGGGGGATCTAAACTTTGAAGACACTCTCATCTACCTGGATGACATAATTGTTTGCCCCTATGTTCGAAGAGCATTTTCAGCATCTTGAGCAAGTACTCAGCCAACTCCAGAAGCATGGGCTGCGAGTGAAACCATCTAAATGTCACATGTTCCGCACCCAGATTGAGTACATGTGGTTTCGCAGAAGGCGTACGACCTTCCCGTGAGAAGATTGCAGCAGTGCAAGACTGGCCTACCCAGATAACCGTGAAGGATATTCAAGCCTTTTTAGGGCTGACTGGGTATTATTGACGGTTCATGAAAGACTTCACCCACATTGTGAAGCCGTCACTAGAACTGTTGAAAGGAGTGCCAGCAGGAGCAAAAAATCGGGAATTCATTGGGGGGGCGCAAGGAGAAAGCGTTCCAAGCCTTGAAAATGGCTCTGACTGAAGCCTCGCTCCAGGCCAACGCTGATTTTTCTCAACCCTTCATTCTCCATACTGATGGGAGCTTACACGGGCTCAGAGCCATACTGTCGCAGATTCAAGATGGGAAAGAAAGGGTGATTGCCTATGCGAGCTGTTCCCTCCATGACTCGGAACGGAATCCAGACAACTACAACTCGCTTAACCTAGAATTGTTGGCACTGGTATGGGCCATGACAGAAACATTTGCGGAATACCCTGTCTGGGTCTGAAGTACTGGTGCGCACGGAAAACAACTCACTGGCCCACCTGGAGAATGCGAAGTTATTGGCCCTGGAGCAACGCTGGGTCGCTAGAATGGCTGAATACCGGTACAAGATAGCCTACAAACGGGGGGCTGAAAACACCCATGCTGATGTGTTATCCAGGATTCCATGTAAGCAGTCCGGCCCTAACCGAGATGAAGAGTTGGAGGCTGAGAAGTGCCGAACTTCCGAGGATCTGTCAGGACGTTGGCAGCTACAGGAAAACAAGATGGGGCAGAACCTCAGGAAAGTGTGCCGGGATAGCCCGTGATGAGTGGGTACAGATTCAGCAGGAGGATGGAGAGCTCGCCTGACTTCGGCAGTGGGTGGCCCTCAAACAACTGCCTTGCTGGGAGGAGAGAGAGAGCCTGTCTCCTGGGGTGAAACAAATCCTACGGCAATGGGGGAGTTTCCACCTAAGAGAAAGATTGCTGTATAGAAAAGTCCAGCTACAGCGTGTCATGATTCTATAGTAAGGATCTGAGCAGGAACCTCGGGGGTTAATGCTTGTGGCCTCTCTTTGAACTGGGCAGGGCTTTTTATGGCCGCTCTAGCCTTGCATCCCTGTCAGTTATACTTTTGCCTCGGCTGAGTTAATTGACCCCTGTGCGTTTGTGTGCCTGTGCCTTGTGCCTGCGTTTCCTGAGTGTTTTTGACCCGGCCTGTCCCTCATGTTACTCTTGTCCTGTGTTTTGGTACAGTCTGTGGCTCTCTCGGTATTTGACTCTGGCTTGTTTTCTGGTTATCGTTCTGTCTAACCCTTTGGTATTGGTATTGGGCATCTGACATTATAACTGACCAATACAGTCTCCTTTGGTGGTTAGGGTGCAGGATGGATTCAATGCACATCTTGTCTGAACAGGTAAAACACCTGTCTCAGGTAATGCAGAAGCTGAACTTAGAGCAGTAAAATTTGGCTCTGTCCCATCAGCAGGTGCCTGAGACAGTTAAGAGGGCTCTGTCCTCGGGATTGCAGGGGGCGGGGGCTGGAAAAGTCGCGTTGTTTCCCCCAAACCTCCTGTTAAATTACCGGACACGTTTTCTGGTAATAAAAAGGAATTTAGAGTCTTTAACCCTTCACCCCAAGGGTGGTTTGCATGTTAATGACCGGGCCAATTTTTACAATTCTGACCACTGTCTCTTTATGAGGTTATAACTCTTGAATGCTTCAGCGGATCTTAGCGATTCTGAGAATGTTTTCTCGTGACATATTGTACTTCACGTTAGTGGTAAAATTTTTCAATATAACTTGCATTTATTTTTGAAAAAAACGCAAATATGGCAAAAATTTTGAAAATTTTGCAATTTTCAACCTTTGAATTTTTATTCCCTTAAAACAGAGACATATGTCACACAAAATAGTTAATAAATAACATTTCCACATGTCTACTTTACATCAGCACAATTTTGGAATCAATTTTTTTTTAGTAGGAAATTATAAGGGTTAAAAGTTGACCAGCGATTTCTCATTTTTACAACAAAATTTACAAAGCCATTTTTTTAGGGACCACCTCACATTTGAAGTCACTTTGAGGGGTCTATATGGCAGAAAATACCCAAAAATGACACCATTCTAAAAACTGCACCCCTCAAGGTACTCAAAACCACATTCAAGAAGTTTATTAATCCTTCAGGTGCTTCACAGGAGCTGAAGCAACGCAGAAGGAAAAAATGAACATTTAACTTTTTAGTCACAAAAATGATCTTTTACAAACTTTTTTTTATTTTCACAAGGGTAAAAGGAGAAAATGGACAGATAAAGTTGTGCAATTTCTCCTGAGTACGCCAATACCCCATATGTGGGGGAAAACCACTGTTTGGGCACACGGCAGAGCTCGTAAGGGAAGGAGCACCGTTTGACTTTTTCAAACCAAAATTGGCTGGAATAGAGATTGGACGCCATGTCGCGTTTGGAGAGCCCCTGATGCGCCTAAACAGTGGAAACCCCCACAAGTGACATTTTGGAAACTAGACCCCCTATGGAACTTATCTAGATCTGGACCTCAAAACGACGTTTCTCACATCAGAGGGTCTTTTTGAAAACCTGGTCATGTCGTTTGGACTTATCAACGCTGCCGCTATTTTTTGAAATTTCATCAATGTGGTATTTGCTGACCTTATAAGACATTTTGTTATTGTTTACCTAGATTATATTTTGGTGTTTCTCCCGGAGAGGCAGACTCGTTTGTGACATCTACGAACTGTTCTCCAAAGACCAAAGACTCGGGGAAAATCATTTATTTGTTAAATTGGAGAAATGTTCATTTTTTGTGCAAGAACTATCTTTTTTAGGTCTGATTGAGTCCTGTGAGGGGTTTCGTATGGATCCCAGGATGGTGTAGGCAATCGCTGATTGGGTTCAACCCGAGTCCTTAAGGAGCTCGAGCGCTTCCTGGGATTTGCCAACTATTATCGTAAATTTATTAGGGGGTTTTCGCAGGTGGTTAAACCTCTTACTGATCTTACCCGCAAGGGGGCAGATGTGAAAAATTGGTCAGGGGCCGCCAAGGAGTCTTTCTTGGCATTTAAAAAATGTTTCATGTCTGATCCAATTTTGGTTCAACCAGATACGTCCAAACTGTTTGTTGTGGAGCTGGACGCTTCGGAGGTGGGGGTGGTGTTGTCCCAGGGACCTGCCACCTTGACTAATCTCAAGCCCTGTTTTACAAGAAGTTCTCTTCTGCCGAGAAAAATTATGATGTGTGCAATAGAGAACTTCTTGTGGTCAAGTTGGCATTCGAAAAATAGAGACACTTTTTGGAAGGGGCGGCTCACCCTATTACTGTGATCACTGATCATAAAAATTTGGCATATATTGAGGCGGGAAAAAGATTGACCCCTAGACAAGCTCGGCGGTCACTTTTTTTTCCCCGGTTTCAGTTTTCTATTACTTTTCGTCCTGGTTCTAAGAACATTAAAGCTGGTGCCTTGTCCCATAGTTTTGAGCCTGTTTCTTCCCCGAGCCGCCATCCTCCATTCTTCGGGTGGTGATAGTGGGGATTTCGTCAGAGTTGGTACAAGAGATTGTGGGGGCTCAGTCTTTGGCCCCGGCTTCCAAGCCAAGAGATAAATTGTTTGTCCCGGATCAATTTGGGCTAAGCTCCTTCAGGAATTTCATGAGTCTAGATTGAGTGCCCATCCTGGGATCATGGCCACGCAGGAGGCGGTGGCAAGGGTTTTTTGGTGGGCTTCACTGGGCTCTGATGTCAAAATATTTATTTCTGCATGTAGGGTTTGTGCACGTTCCAAAAGCTCTCATAGCGGCCAGCTGGGGAACTGGTGCCTTTACCGATTCCTGAAAGGCCTTGGACTCACCTGTCCATTGACTTCATCACCGGTCTCCCTCCATCCAGGGATAATACTGTGATATGGGTGGTGGTGGACAGGTTTCCTAAGCAAACCCATTTAGTTCCGTTGGCCTCTTTACCCTCAGCAGAGACTTTGTCCAGATTGTTTGTTCAGCATGTGGTCCGTTTGCATGGGGTACCCCTGAATGTTGTGTCTGACAGAGGTGTGCAGTTTGTGGCTAAGTTTTGGGGGGGGCGTTCTTTAAGAAACTGGGTATTTCTTTGTCTTTTTCCTGCGCATATCACCCGGAGAGTAATGGGCAGACAGAACGCACCAATCAATCCTTTGAACAGATTCTTAGGTGTTTGACCTCTGTAAGGCAAGATGACTGATGTGACGCTTTACCCTTTAGCTGAATTCGCCTGCAACAACCGAGTATGTCAGTCCACTAATATGTCCCCATTTTTGGTCAATTATGGTTTTAGTCCTCATTTTGGGGAATTTTTACGATTGGATTCCGGCTGTCCCAAGGCGGAGGGGTCAGTTCAGCGGTTAAGGGATCTGTGGGCTGAGGTATGGTGTAATATTTCTAGGGCTCAAGGGAGGTATAAGTTGTTTGCTGATAGAAAAGAACTCCAGGTCACATATTTCAGGTTGGGTAAAAGTTTGGCTTTCCACTCGGAATATCAACCTGAAGGTTCCGTTGGCCAAATTAGGCCCTACTGTAAGTTTATGGGCCCGTACGAGATTGTGGAAATTGTCAATCCGGTAGCCTATAGGTTGCGTCTTCCAGCCTCATTTAAATTGCATAATGTGTTTCATAAATCTCTATTAAAACCATTAGGGTCAGTCAAGGAAAATTCTGGGTTGGCACCCCCTCTGGTGTTGGTGGAGGGTCACAGGGAATATGAGGTGGTGACATTGTGGATTCTAGGCTGGTGCACCGCTCTTTGCAGCATTTGGTGCACTGGAAAGGGTATGGGCTGGAGGATCGCTCGTGGGTTTCTGCTCACTTGGTACATGCTGACAGTCTTGTTCGAGCGTTTCATACCAAATATCTGGGGAGGCCTGGGGGTCCAGTGGCCCCCCGTTGAGAAGAGGGTACTGTCATGATTCTATAGCAAGGATCTGAGCAGGAACCTCTGGGGTAATGCTTGTGGCCTCTCTTTGAACTGGGCAGGGCTTTTTATGGCTGCTCTAGCCTTGCATCCCTGTCAGTTATACTTTTGCCTCGGCTGAGTTAATTGACCCCTGTGCGTTTGTGTGCCTGTGCCTTGTGCCTGCGTTTCTGAGTGTGTATCCAATTTTTGATCTGGCCTGTCCCTCATGTTGCTCTTGTACTGTGTTTTGCTACAGTCTGTGGCTCTCTCTGTATTTGACTCTGGCTTGTTCTCCGGTTATCCTTCTGTCTAACCCATTGGTATTGGTATTGGCTCCCTGGTTCTCTGACCCACGCTTTCACCTGATTACTCTTCTGTCTTTGTGCTTGTTGGCATTCCCTGTTTAGGTTTCCTTCTCACCCGTCCTCCTTACCCTAACTAGCAGGGTCTGCACGTTTGGCCCCGCCTCCTGTGGTCACGTGCCGCAGGTCCTGTTAGTTAGCGGTCGGGCTGCTCTTGCTTCCCCAAAATGTTGAGGACCTTATCAAAATGTTGAGGACCTTAGAAGAAGATTGTAAGGCCTGTTGGCCAGACTTTGTAACAGAACTAGTGAGGGTGTTCAATCATAGAGTACATCGCACCATAGGATACACGCCCTATACTCTACTTTTCGGCACGCCAGGAAAAGAGATTACCAAGTTGGAGCTGGACCCGAAGAGGACTACCCACGGATGGGGTGACCACTTGGGTCCGAGAACACCGCTATCGATTGCAGACTCTACATTGTCTAGTGCAGAGTTGGTTTCGAGAGTTGGAACAACCAGAGACGGCTTCTCTATGGGGGACAGCTCTACAGGCCGGAGACCAGGTACTAGTTAGAGAAAAACGTCCTCGAGACAAATTAGACCATCGATGGGAGAAGACACTGTATCGTGTACGGCGGCGAGTCAATTCTGAAGGACCCGTCTATGAAATTTAGCCCGAGGGGGCGGTCAATGCTCCTACTCGTGTTGTGCTCCGAAACATGTTACGCCCCTGCGTGTCCAGAGATCCTATGCGAACAAAGAGAGAAGAGCACGGTGATTTTGAGAATATTCTATTAGTTACTAGTGATGAAGAAGATGACGAATGCCCTGAACCACCACAGGCAGAACAGAAGACGAAGAGAAACCTGAGACCCCTGGGACTCCTGAAACTCCTACAAGTGCTGTTTCTGAGCACGCCCCCACCTTTGTTCATCCAGCTTGATTCAATTACTCAATTAGAACCAACTGATATTCCCAGTTTACGACGTTCTGAACATTCGACAGCAGAAAAAACCCTAACCAATTTGATCAGGATCGTTTTGTTTGGCAGCAAGTTGATCAAAATATAGAAGAATGTCAACGCATACTACAGGTACTCTCGCCCGTGGAATGGTTAGCACAAAGAGAGGGGGAATGTAAGGTGAAGAAACCATCTAGGCATGTCCCCTCCGTAATGAGTCCAAACCATAGGGACTGTTACCTAAGTTGCATGGGGGAAAGCTTAAAACACTGGACTGCTCCCTGTACTTGAGAGAAGGGGTGTGGCTGAGAGGAAGTTTGCGCGAGAGGATTCAAACTGGCTGGGCGGGAACGTCAGGCGCGCGAGACTCCTGTGAGGTAAAAACAGCTGTGAGGCGATGGGACAGAGTAGAACAGAGTCTGTGACATCAGAGCGTTTCAACAGGAGACTATCGACTGAGTCCTGCCCAGGCACCGCTGTCCCCGCTGATATTGCTGACCTCGCTGATACTGCTTACGCAGCCTTACGACACTGCAACAGCTGATCTCGCCGACAGTCCTGACTGTGAGTGACAAGGTCTGTGAACGGGACATAGGCGCATATCCATACGGTACTACGAACTGGGCTGCACGTTGTGAACTGTGCGTAGGCAGTGCTGCAGGTCTCCATAGTGCTGGGACATTCTCCGCTGAGGAAAAGTACGTTTCCCTCTTCATCGCCTCATCTTCTGGACCCAAGACCTGCATCAGGATCCCGAGGAGTCGCCACCATCTCAAGACCACGAGAGGACAACGCCATCATCAGGATATATTATACCAGATTCCTCAGGACTGTGTCAGACCTCCACTGCGACACATCCTAAGCGGCCCCAGTCACGGTCAGGAGTCTAACCGTGACTGACACCTGAGTGATAAGTTGTATTTAATTGCACTGTCTGCCTTACTTATTCTTGTGCCTTAAGTTATCCCCAATAGTCATTAGCTGTATTAGAGAATATTAACCCTCGTTTTCTCCCTGCATGGAGTTTTCTGTTGTATAATAAACCTGTAACAACCC
>JARQOD010000001.1:601226259-601250019 GCA_033576555.1 Oophaga sylvatica | reverse complement strand
TCCAAGACGCATAGCAATACTCCTCCGCTGGCCAGTCTCTTTGCTGATGTTGGCGCAGTGTTGACTCAGCCAAGGAGACATGGTTAGGTTCATCTTATATAAGGCCTAGTGCCCGAAAAAATTCCTCCACTGTCTGCTTGGGGTCCACCTGCAGGAGCGATATTATTATCCACATGCATTGCTCCTCTGTACCTGAGGAAACAGGACGTAACTTAAAGTCCAGTTTACAAGCCTCCCTGAAAACAGCAAACTTGTCATACCCACCCAGAGAACCTATCAGGCAAAGCGATCTTAGCCTCCACTACGGACATGATTCCTACACCAGATGTATTAGGGTGCTGCAAAACAATCGTGCGCTAAATCTGCCACCTGGAAACTGAGATACTGCAAATGCCCCATCAGAGCAGTAATAAGATCCATAATGGATCAGAAAATGGTTATGGTCAGAGCTAATTTCACCACTGAGCTGTCGGGTTACCCGGGACCAGGGGTTTCCTTCCCTGTCCCTACCACTAGGGGGCGCCTAGCTCACTCTATTCCTGGGATACTACTAAAGGTGAAGACGCCGGGCTGCCACCCTTGCCTTATCTCCTGAGTTAGCCCTCCATCTGTTCTCTTCTCTCACCCAGGGAAGAGGGGAGCTACTGTGCACCATAGTACACTAACCCAACAAACAAGGCTACACAAACAAGGGGGTAACTGAAAATACCAGGCATACAAGTATTCACTCACATATAACAGAGGAATACATTGGGGAGTGGAGGATGAGGAAAAACCAAAGTAAGAGGAGGGAAGGGAATTACCACACATTCAAACCACACAACAGTCACAGATAACTGTTCAAAAAGCTTGTTCTCATATGGACTCCTCTCCTCCTAAGCCATGCAGCAAATGCTAGCTCTGACATGGGTTTGAATCAGCACCCAGATTATAAAGAGGATGGGACTGGCTAACCGAACTCAGCTGAGAGCTCAGAGTTTCCAACATGGCCGATAAACCCCTATTTTGCCAAAAGAAATAAACACTATTAAAAAGAAGGAGAAGTGCTTCTTCTCAGCGCAGTAGTAGGAACAATCAAAAGCTGCGTTCTTCTGGTTCCTCTCTGTTGCGGTAACCGCGTAACACCATGTTTGACATTTCTATAGTGAAGAGAATCCACCTAATTTACAGGTGCATGAGCAGGGCGCAATATATGAGCACTATAACGTACAGGTCACTACAACGTAAGTTTGCAAATTTCACTCAGAAACATCCACTGCTTCTGGAGAACACTCATGGAGTCACAACACCTGCAGATAAAGTCCCAAAGGGGGATAATTTCCAAAATGGAGTCAATTGAGGGGGATTCTGCTATTCTAGCACTGTATGTGGAGTCCACAAACTCTTATAGATAATTCTGCACTCCAGGATGCCTCCTGTATAACAGTACTGCTTAGTCATACAGTGAGACTCTGGAGGGATGGAGCACTATTTGCCAGTAGTGCTCCATCTCTCCCTAGTCTCGCCATATGAATAAGCAGTACTGTACAGCCACACATGGGGTATTTCTACATTCAGCAGAAATTGTGGGACAAATTTTGGTGCAATTTTTACCCATTTCACAGTGTGAAAATGTAAAATCTGGGACTAAAAGAAAATGTTGGTGCTGAAAATGTAATTTTTTTCTTCAGTGCCCAATGGTGTAAAAATCTGTAACCCACTTTTTCTGAGCCCTGCCTGCGTCCAAATAGTAGTTTACCCCGACTTATGGAGTATCTGCTACTCAGAAGAAACTGCACAATAAATTTTGGGGTCCATTTTCTCCTGCTATCCTTGTAAAAATGACAAATTTGAAGCTAAAATATTTTTTTTTGTGGGGAAAATGTGATTTTATTATTTCCACGGCTCAATGTTATAAACTTGTGTGAAACATCTGGGGTTTCAAACTGTTTATCCCACATCTAGATAAGTTCTCTGAGGTTTTTAGTTTCCAAAATGGTGTCACTTGTGGGAGGTTTCCACTGTTTAGGCACATCAGGGACTCTCAAAACCCGACATGGTGACCACTAATTATTGCAGCAAATTTTGTATTCAAAAAGTCAAATGGCGCTACTTCCCTTCCAAGCCCTGCTGTGAAACTGAACAGTGGTTTTCCCCTATATATGGGGTATCAGCATACTCAGGAGAAAATGCACAACACATTGTATGTTCAATTTATCCTGTTATCCTTTTGAAAATGCAAAATTTGAGGCAAAAATATATTTTTGTGGAGAAATATTTTTATTTTTTAATTTTCACGGCTCAATTTTACAAACATTTGTGAAGCACCAGGGGGTTCCAGGTTCTCATTACACATATAGATAACTTCCCTGAGGGGTCTAGTTTCCAAAATGGTGTTACTTGTGGGGAGTTTCCACTGTGTAGGCACATCAGGGGCTCTCCAAATGTGACATGCCATCCGCTAATTATTCCAGAAAATTTTGCATTCAAAGTCAAATGGCACTCCTTCCCTTCCAAGGGCTGCCGTACACCCAACCAGTAGTTTTCCTCCATATATTGGGTAACCGTATTCAGGAGAAACTGCAAAACAAATTGTTTGGTGCAATACCTCCCATTACCCTTATGAAAATGCAAAATTTGGGGCTAAAAAAACATTTTTGTGGGGAAAATGTGATTTTTTTTTTTATTTTTACAGCTAAATGTTGGAAACTTCTGTGAAGTACCTGGGGAATCAAGGTTCTCACCACATTTCTAGATCAGTTCACTTCAGCATGTCACTTGTGGGGTGGTTTTCACTGTTTAGGCACATTAGGGCTCTCCAAATGCAACATTGCATCCACTATTTATTCCAACAAATTTTACATTCCAAAAGTCAAATGGTGCTCCTTCCCTTCCGAGCCCTACCGTGTGCCCAAACAGTGGTTTTCCTTCACATATGGGATATTGGCATACTCAGGAAGAAACACACAACATATTTTGGGTCCATGTTTTCCTGTTACCTTTGTGAAAAAAAAAGAATTTGGGTCTAATGTAACATTTTTGTGACAAAAAGTTAAATGTTTCCTTTTTTAAACCAAAGGGCATGACAAGGTTTTCATAATGCCTTTCAGGATTGTTAAAGGCAGTCTTCCACTCATCACCCTCCTTGATCCTTATCAGATTATAGGCTCCCCTTGAAGTCGAGCTTATGGAACCATTTTGTCCAAGCAATCTTATTAAATATGTGGGAACGAGTGAGAGGGGATAAAGGTCTCGGATAGTAAGGGTCCCGTTACACATAGCGACACACCAGCAATCCCGACAACGATATGCACGTGTCAGGATCGCTGGTGTGTCACTACATGATCCGCTGCTGCAAACAGGCAGCTCAGGCAGCGATCAGGACAGCGACACTGCGGGTAACAAGCGACGCACGTTGCTTAGTTACCCGCAAGTGTACCTTAGATACCAGCGCGCTTGTGCAGGGAGCTGGTAACCAAGGTACACATTGGGTTTCCAGGCCCCCGCCTGGAAACCCGATGTTTACCTTGGTTACCATCTCCAGCTTGCTTATGCTGGTCTCCCACCTGTCACACGCAGCGATGCGCGCTGGCCAGCGGGAGACCAGCGATCAAAAAATGGTCCAGGACATTCAGCGATGATCAGCGACACCCATCAGGGGGCTGATCGTCGCTGAGTGTCACACTAAGTGAGATCGCTGGCTAGGTCGCTGCTACGTCACAAAATCGGTGACGTTTCAGCGATCTCGCTAGCGATCTCGCTATGTGTAACGGGGCCTTAAGTATCTCATGAAAATGTAAACAGGGACACAGACACCCATCTTTCTTTTTAATAAAGAAGAACTCCGCCACTACGGGTGAAGAGGAGGGTCTAATATGTCCCTTAGCAAGACTCTCAGAGATGTAATCTTTCATGGCCTGCCTTTCAGGGCCAGACAGATTGCATAATCTGGTTTTGGGTAATTTTGATCCAGGGAGCAAGTTTACGGGGCAATCATATACACAGTGGGGAGGCAGTCCCTGGCACCTCTTTTCTGAGAACTCACCCACAAAATCAGACAGAAAAGAGGGTGTGGTTTTAGTGGAAACAATAGAAATAATGGTACCTAGGCAATTATTTTGCAGAGATCACTCTATTTGACTATTTCTCTGGACTGCCAGTCAATAACCGGATTATGCACAGTTAGCCAGGGAAGGCCTAACACAATAGGAGTAGGGAGACCTTCCAAGATATAGCAAGAAAAGAGCTCCCTGTGAAGAGCCCCTATGCGCAGGTTCACACTATGCACTATTTGCGTAATATTTCCCTGACCGAGAGGTGCACAGTTAATTGCAGATATGGGGATGGGCTTCGTCAGAGTACTACAGGGAAGACCAACGTCCCGTGCAACCCAAGCATCCACCATAAAGGCTTCCGCCCCACTATCAAAGAGGATAGATATTTTCTTTCTCAGTTTTCATACCAATAACCACTTCTGCGGGTAAGAAAAACTGAGGTATACATGAGGAGGAAGTATATACACCCAGGTTGTTATCCTCCACACAACCTGGGGTTAGAAGTTTTCCAATGGCTTTTTGTACTTTGGTAAAAAAGGACAGACCCTAATGAAATGCCCCTTTTGACCACAGAAAAAACAGAACCCCGTTTTGGGCTAACTACAAGAGACTCATATAGAGGGCGAGGCACTTATAATTGCATCAGTTCTTCAGAGCAAACAGGGAGAACCTCGGTTTTAGGGAGTACCATGGGGGATGGAGTCACAACAGGTCTATCTCTGAGGCTTCAATCTACACATATGGCCAGAGCCATGGCAGCCTCCAATGACTCAGGAGTTTCGTAAAGCGCTAGTGCATCTGTTAATCCTTCACACAGGCCCTGACAAAACTGACTCCTAAGAGCAGGATTGTTCCACCGGGTGTCAGTGGGCCATCTAAGGAACTCTGAGAAAGAATTCCTTTGCCCGCCGATCTCCCTGTTGGAGCTTATATAGCTTAGACTCAGCAAGGAAGACATGGCCTGGATCTTCATACACGAGGCCTAGAGCCTCAAAAAAAACATGACCTGACCAGAGAGACAGTGCGTCTCACAGAAGTGAAAAGGATTGAGGATCTCTTTGAAGCAAAATAATAACAATCCCAATCCGATGCTCCTCACTCCCAAATGAACGATGATGAAGCCTAAAATAAAGCTTGCAGGCTTTACTTAAAACAACTAATTTATCCCCATCCACTAGAAAACCTATCTGGGAGGGCCACCTTAGGTTTGGATTCAGCCTGACTGCCCTACAGACCAACAGTCTGCTGCCTTGAGACCCTAGATTCCAGGTCTGAAGTTCAAGCAACAGACCTTACAATTGTTTGGCAAGGACTACAACGTGATCCACACCAATATACAGAATGGTAGGCAAGGGAAAATGTTACGCTCTGACGGTCTTCGGTAAGGAAGGGTGGCCTCAATCTGTCCTTGGAATTTGGACCCTAACTATCCCTGTCCCAGGGGTACTCTTACTGGTAGAGACACCCTGAGTCTCCAAACTTGCATTTCTTCTGTTAAACCCTGATCTGTCCCTCCCCCACGCTGTGAGGCATGAGACTGAAATGTATGGTAAACAAGACACAAAGACAAAACAGGGATAACAGAAAACATCTATCATACAAGAGCACTAACCAACACTAATGGAGGAGGATAAGGACAGGGAGGAATAAATGAATTGGGAACAGGGACCAGGAGATAAACACACACGTACTACAGCAAATCAGAGAATACTTCTATAACAACTCTACTCCAAGCACTTATCTTTAGCACACAGCATAGGAAAACTAATCTTTCACTGGTAGGGACTAGAAGGTCTGACCAGTTTATATAGGAAAAGATAATGAAAGGATCAGAAGTAGCTGTCATAGAATTGCATGTTTCTGACCAGCATAGAAAGGATCATTAGCCTCTTCAGCACCAGATTAAATGAAATCCTTTTAATCAGGGACACAAATCACGCCATCTCTAAAGAAGACCCAAAGAACACTTTACCCAACATGGATGGGATTGAAAGTAAAGTGTCAGTCTTTGCTGATGACAAAAAACTATGTATGATATTAAAATCTGATGAGAGAGCGAGAGGCTAGCACACGACTTTGGGATTGGTGGTGCTGGTGAACGAGATCAATGATCCCTCAAGTCATAATGTCAGAATAACACCGCACTCATTGGGAATATGCTTCAAGTGAAAAAATGTTTATTGTTTCATCTCATATGGAAAAAGCGACAAGCAATTAACGTTTCGGCCACTGCCTGGCCTTGATCACAATGTCGCTGTGAAAAACAGAACAAAAAGTGTATATTATATACAGTGAAAGTAAACACTGCTATTTCACCACCACTCGTGACTTCCTCTATAGTGTGGTAAATACAGCCTTCTTATCTATTGGGTACATATCTGCATACTTTGATATATAGGGTATGCACACTAAACAATATCGCTAACGGGATCGCTAAAAAACGTCACTATTTAGCGATCCTGTTAGCGATGTTGTTCAGTGCGGCAGCTTCCAGCGACGAGCTTCCTGCTGTGATCTCGCTCGTCGCTGGAATCGTTCTGGACCCTATTTTCTCGTCGGCGCTCCCGCTGGGTAAGTATCTAATCGCTGTGTGGCACCTTTTCTTAGCGATTTAGCGGTACTTTTGTACCGCTAAAGTCGTTAAGAAGATCGCTAACGGCGATAGCGTCGTTAACTATATCGCTAAATGCGGCCGCATTTAGCGATATAGAAACAATCCCGCTATCGATCGCATTAGTATGCGTCGTTATTGTGATCGCTAGCGGGATTGTTTAGTGTGGCAGTACCTTTAGCCCTCATCTGGTATAACTGCTCCTACAGAGCAGCATCCCATGCAATCATTTTATGATCTATATCAGCAGTCTTTGATTTTCCCTACAATGTGGTAAATACAATTTCCAATATCATGCACTGGATTTCTTTTATGGGACTCCAAACTGCCTTATCCTCCACCATAATGGGATTTTCAAAACATGACTTTGTCTCTCACTGTTCTGTTATGCAACACCCTATCATAATTTTTCTTCTTTTCTTTTTCTTTTATGTGATGTCCTTTCAGTATGTTACCTGACATTGGATCAACATCCTATTACTAAATTATTTTGTGCATTACCTGACACTTATCATTTCTGTACAGGACTATCACTCGTGCTCTACACTTATCCTCCTAAGGGATTCCAAAGATCACAACTAGTGATACGTTTCTATATGGGTATGTCTTCCTTCTCAATATGTGATTAATATATACGTGTAGTTTCCTATTCTCTCTGATCTGAGTCTCGTGTGATGTTGTTTAAAAAACCCATACAAGTGTCTGCATAGTATTCACTGTGTTATAAAAATTCTATTAAGGAACACTTAATACCCAAAACCATACCCACAAGATTCCTATTTTGCTTCTCCCACTGAGAGCACTCTATATAAAAATTCTATGACATGGATTTTGTATATATTTTGTATATTTTTATGTATATATTTTATATATATATTTTTTATCTGTTTACTTTCACTGTATATAATATACACTTTTTGTTCTGTTTTTCACAGCGACATTGTGATCAAGGCCAGGCAGTGGCCGAAACGTTAATTGCTTGTCGCTTTTTCCATATGAGATGAAACAATAAACATTTTTTCATTTGAAGCATATTTCCAATGAGTGCGGTGTTATTCTGACATTATGATATTAAAATCAGACCTAGACATTACAATATTGTAAAATTATCTGAATAAGAAAACTGAATAGGCAAACACTTGGCAAATGAGGTTTAACCCCTTAACCCCCAAGGGTGGTTTGCACGTTAATGACCGGGCCAATTTTTACAATTCTGACCACAGTCTTTTATGAGGTTATAACTCTGGAACGCTTCAACGGATCTCAGTGATTCTGAGATTGTTTTCTTGTGACATATTGTAATGACAGTGGTAAAATTTCTTCGATATAACTTGCAGTTATTTATGAAAAAAATGGAAATATGGCGAAAATTTTGAAAATTTAGCTATTTTCAAACTTTGCATATTTATTCCCTTAAAACTGAGAAATATGTCACACAAAATAGTTACTAAATGACATTTCCCACATGTCTTCTTTACATCAGCACAATTTTGAAACCACATTTTTTTTTTGTTACGAAGTTATAAGGGTTAAAAGTTGACCAGCGATTTCTCATTTTTACAACAAATTGTAGAAAACCATTTTTTTAGGGACCACCTCACATTTGAAGTCACTTTGAGGGGTCTATATGGCAGAAAATACCAAAAAGCGACACCATTCTAAAAACTGCACCCCTCAAGGTACTCAAAACCACATTTAAGAAGTTTATTAACCCTTCAGGTGCTTCACAGGAGCTGAAGCAACTTGGAAGGAAAAAATTAACATTTAACTTTTTAGTCACAAAAATGATCTTTTACAAACATTTTTTTTATTTTAACAAGGGTAAAAGGAGAAAATGGACAGAAAAAGTTGTTGAGCAATTTCTCCTGAGTACGCCGATACCCCATATGTGGGGGAAAACCACTGTCTGGGCTCACGGCCGCGCTTGGAAGGGAAGGAGCGCCGTTTGACTTTTTCAAACCAAAATTGGCTGGAATTGAGATTGTCGCATTTGGAGAGCCCCTGATGTGCCTAAACAGTGGAAACCCCCACAAGTGACACCATTTTGGAAACTAGACCCCATAAGGAACTTATCTAGATCTGTTGTGAGCGCTTTGAACCCCCAAGTGTTTCACTAAAGTTTATAATGTCTGGGTGTGAAAAAAAAAATTCCACAAAAATGATTTTTTAGTCCCCAATTTTTTATTTTTTCCCAAGGAAATTGGACCCCAAACGTTGTTGTCCAATTTGTCCTGAGTACGCTGATACCCCATATGTGGGGGAGAAATATTGTTTGGGCGCACTTCAGGGCTCGGAAAGGAAGTAATGACGTTTTGGAATGCAGACTTTGATGGGTGTCATGTTCAGTTTGCAGAGTCCCTGATGTGCCTAAGCAGTGGAACCACCCACAAGTGACCCCATTTTGGAAACTAGACCCCCTAAGGAACTTATCTAGATCTGTGGTGAGCACTTTGAACCCCCAAGTGCTTCACACAAGTTTATAATGCCCGGGCATGAAAATAAAAAATCCTATTTTTTTCCCACAAAAATGATATTTAAGTCACCATTTTTTTATTTTCCCAAGGATAAAATGAGAAATTGGACCATAAAAGTTGTTGTCCAATTTGTCCTGAGTACGCTGATACCCCATATGTGGGGAGGAACAACTGTTTGGGCGCACGGCAGAGCTGGAAGGGAAGGAGCGCCATTTGACTTTTTCAAACCAAAATTGGCTGGAATCGAGATTGGACGCCATGTCGCATTTGGATAGCCCCTAATGTGCCTAAACAGTGGGAATCCCCCACAAGTGACCCCATTTTAGAAACTAGACCCCCTAAGGAACTTATCTAGATCTGTGGTGAGCAATTTGAACCCCCAAGTGCGTCACACAAGTTTATAACGTAGAGCCGTAAAATTAAAAAATCATATTTTTACCACAAAAATGATCTTTTCACCCCAATTTTTATTTTCCCAAGGGTAACAACACCTCCAAAGTTATTGTGCAATTTGCCCTGAGTATGCTGATACCCAATATGTGGGGGTAAACCACTGTTTGGGTGCATGGCAGAGCTCGGAAGGGAAGGAGCTCAGTTTGACTTTTTCAACGCAGAATTGGCTGTATGCATGTCGTGTTTGGAGAGCCCCTGATGTGCCTAAACAGTGGAAACCCCCCACAAGTGACACCACTTTGGATACTAGACCCCTTAAGGAACTTATCTAAATCTGTTGTGAGCACGTTCAACCCCCAACTGTTTCACTAAAGTTTATTATGCCTGGGTGTGAAAAAAAAAAATACCGCAAAAATGATTTTTTAGTCCCCAATTTTCCAATTTTTGATTTTTCCCAAGGAAATTGGACCCCAAACGTTGTTGTCCAATTTGTCCTGAGTACGCCGATACCCCATATGTGGGGGGGAAATACTGTTTGGGTGCACGGCAGGGCTCGGAAAGTAAGTAATGACATTGAATGCAGACTTTGATGGGTGTCATGTTCAGTTTGCAGAGCCCCTGATAAACCCCCCACAAGTGACCCCATTTTGGAAACTAGACCCCTTAAGGAACTTATCTACATCTGTGGTGAGCACTTTAAACCCCCAAATGCTTCACACAAGTTTATAATGCCTGGGCATGAAAATAAACAATCCTATTTTTTTCCCACAAAAATGATCTTTTAGTCACCAATTTTTATTTTCTCAAGGGTAAGGTGAGAAATTGGACCCCAAAAGTTGTTGTCCAATTTGTCCTGAGTACTCTGATACCCTATATGTGGGAGAAAACTACTGTATGGGCACACGTCGGGGCTCGGAATAGAAGTAGTGACGTTTAGTAATGCAGACTTTGATGGAATGGTCTGCTGGTGTCATGTCGCATTTGGAGAGCCCCTGATGTGCCTAAACAGTGGAAACCCCCCACAATTGACACCATTTTGGAAACTAGACCCCAAAGGAACTTATATAGATGTGTTGTGAGATCTTTGAACCCCCAAGTGCTTCATAGAAGTTTATAACGTAGAGCCATAAAAAATCATATTTTTTTCCACAAAAATTATATTTTCGCCCCCAATTTTTTATTTTTCCAAGGGCAACAGAAGAGATTGGACCCCAAGAGTTATTGTGCAATTTGTCCTGAGTACGCTGATAGCCCACATGTGGGGGTTAACTACTGTTTGGGCGCATAGCAGAGCTAGGAAGGGAAGGAGCACCGTTTGACTATTTCAACGCCGAATTGGCTGGAATTGAGATAAGACGCCATGTCACGTTTGGAGAGCCCCTGATGTGCCTAAACAGTGGAAACCCCCCAATTCTAACTCCAACCATAACTCCAACACACCCCTAACCCTAATCCCAACCCTAATCATAACTCTAATCACAAACCTAACCCTAACACACCGGTAACCATAGTCCCAACCTTAACCCTAACTTTAGCCCAAACTCTAACCCTAACTTTAGCCACAACCCTAACCCTAATGGTAAAAAGGAAATAAATACATTTTTTTATTTTATTATTTTTCCCTAACTAAGGGGGTGATAAAAGGGGGTTTGATTTACTATTTATATGGGGTTTTTGTGATTGGCAGCTGTCACACGCTAAAAGACGCTTTTTATTGCAAAAAATAGTTTTTTGCATCATCATATTTTGAGAGCTATAATTTTTTCTTATTTTGGCCCACAGAGTCATGTGAGGTCTTATTTTTTGCGGGACGAGGTGACGTTTTTATTGGTACCATTTTTGGGCACATGACATTTTTTGATCGCTTTTTATTACGATTTTTGGGAGGCTGAATGAACAAAAACCAGCAATTCACGATTTTCTTTTTGGGAGGGAGGGCGTTTATACCGTTCCGCATGTGGCAAAATTGATAAAGCTGTTTTATTCTTCGGGTTAGTACGATTACGGCGATACCTCATTTATATCATATTTTTATGTTTTGGCGCTTTTATGCAATAAAAACGATTATATATAAAAAATAATTATTTTTGCATCGCTTTATTCTGCGAGCTATAACTTTTTTATTGTTTTGCTGATGATGATGTGTGGCAGCTATTTTTTTGCGGGACAAGATGACGTTTTCAGCGGTATCATGATTATTTACATCCGCCTTTTTGATCACGTGTTATTCCACTTTTTGTTCGACAGTATGATGATAAATCATTGTTTTTTAGCCGTATTTTTTTTAAGGGGTTCACTAAAGGGGTTAACTAATGGGACAGTTTTATAGGGCGGGTCGCTACATACGCGGCGATACCAAATATGTGTACTTTTATTGTTTTTTTTATTATTTACATGAAGAAAGGAATTTATTGGGGAATTTTTTTTTCTTTATGAATTTTTTTTACACGTTATTTTTTTATATTTTTTTAACTTTTTTACTTTGTCCCAGGTTGGGACATCACTGTATAGAGGTGGATCGCTGATCTGACACCGTGCATAGCACAGTGTCAGATCGGCGATCTGACAGGCAGTGCTGCAGGCTTTCTCAGCGCCTGCTCTCAGCGGGCACTGAGGAAGCCTCCTCCCTGCAAGACCCCGTGGCCATCTTGGATCCGGGGTCCTGCAGGGAGGAGGGTCCCTCGGAACAGCACGATACATTGCGCTGTTCTGAGGGTCTCAGGGAAACACGTAGGGAGCCCCCTCCCTGCGCGATGCTTCCCTGTGCCCCGGTACACTGCGATCATCTTTGATCACAGTGTGCCAGGGGTTAATGTGCCGGGAGTGGTCCATGACCGCTCCTGGCACATAGTTTTAGGGCTGGCGGAATGTACAAAATAAATATAAATAATAAGTGCGTTCGCAGCCCGGAGTCCACCATGCAGGCAGAGCCTGCTGCTAGTAGGATGGCGGTATGGCGAACTCTGTTACTTCACAGAGTCTCAACTATGGACACTGTGGCCCTATATGGCGGTATAAGCAAACTCTGTTACGCCACAGAGTCACTAAGGTAGAAACGCAGAAATATGGACTGTGTCCTGTGAACTCCACATGTATGCACAGACAACTGCTGTGCGGACAGCACTCCGTAGTAACGCAATCAGCAACGGAATCAGACAATCTCCTCACCGGAGAAGCCGGTATTCTAGGGGCTTATTTCAGCCGAGCCCTAAACACGTGCATACAATCTCCTCACCGGAGGTGCCGGTATTCTAGGAGCTTATTTCAGCGGAGCCCTAACACATGCGTGCTAAGATCACCCTGGTGCAAAGCACATAATGTGATTGATACTAGCGCATGGCGGCACGACCATGCCACCCTTTTATAGTAGCAACTACAGGGCCTGCCAGATAAGGACCAATAGGAAACCGCTCCAGAACACAAGTGGTTTCAGGACCTTCCTGGCGGACCAATAGGAGCTGCTGCAGTACCTGAGCATGTGACCCCTGATCTCCAATGAGAGATCTTACTCTGGGCATGCTCAGAAGGGGAAGGCAAGGACTTTGTCCTAAAGATGTCTGCTCGCCGCTAACCAGTACTGTACTGGCTACAATAGCAGAGCCTGGAGGAGCAGCAGTAATCCTCTGCACAATGTTAGACTGGGCGAGACACTGGGACCGATGTCTAAGCTGAGCAGAGTCCACTGCGGCTGGAGACGGATGGGAGACCACAGCAGGGACAGCTCGAGATTCCCCTTGTGCAGAAGCGGGAACTCGACCCCTAACACATAGTGCCAGGTGTCAGCTGTGAAAATCAGCTGACACCTGACCGCGATCAGCTGCGCTCCCCCCGGGAGCACAGCTGATCGCATGTGACATACTATTCCGTCCTTGGGATTTATGTCCCAGGTCACATGGATGGAATAGTACGTCAGATGGGATAAAGGGGTTAATGTAGACAAATGAAAAGTAATGCACCTAGGACAGAGTAATCCTATTGCTGCATATACATTAAATGTGAGTGTACTCGGGGCTACAGAACAGGAGAAGGACTTTGGTATTCTGGTTACAAGTAAACTGAGCAGTAGTACTCAATGTCAAGTAGCAGCTGCAAAAGCACACAAGATTTTAGGATGTATACAAGAGAGCTAAAATCCAGCGATTGCAACGTATTATTATCCCTTTATAAATCACTGGCCACATCTAGAATATGGGACCTAGTTTTGGGCTCAACATTTTGAAAAGGACATACAAAAGTTAGAATCAGTTCAAAGACGGGCAACTAGATTAATACAAAGGATGGAAGGTCTCTCATATGATGAAAGGTTGGAAAAGTTGGGCTTGTTTATCTTAGAAAAAAGATGCCTCAGAGGAGATCTCATCTACATGTATAAACATGTGTGTGACCAGTACAAAACACTGATACGTGACTTATTCTTTCCAAAGGCCATGCTAAGGACCAGGGGGAACTCATTATGGGTGAAAGAAAGGCGATTCTGGCAGCTAAATAGGAAAGGGTTTTTTACAGTTAGAGCAATCAGAATGTGGAATGCCCTACCACAGGAGGTAGTAATGGCTGATACTATAACAGCTTTTAAAAAAGGGCTGGACGATTTCCTTGATACACATAACATTGAGAGCAATGATTAAGAGCTGATGAGCTTGAAACGGGTCTGTTCTGTCCCACCTCTCGTGGTGACAATATGCTGACAACGAAGTTAGTTTTTATATAACTTAGTCCAATAAAAGCAATTTCTCCAGGAACGGGAAGCTGGATTTCTTCTATTCATTTGGACATAACATTATGGGTTATAGTTAATTTAGTGACAAATTGTACAATTGGTGGAGGAAGGTTGAATTTCATGGACTTAGGTCTTTTTTCAACCTATGTAACTATGACATGAACGTTTAACTCCAGGTCTTCCAAGGGAACGTGACACCTCTTGAAAGGTCTATTATCTTGCCGGCATAGGGCATGTTTGATAGCCATATTGCTGATTTCAAATGTACCACTGATATATTCATCTCAAGGTACTTTGTTTGCACACAACACACCAAGTGCTTCTGGTGATATTCTGATTATAATTATTAAAGATGAGCAGATCTGACCAAATCACGTGAAATTCAATTTGCAAATTGAAAGTCCCTTATTATGATCTGGGATGAGAGCAAAATAAATGTAAGATGTAAAAAACAAGAAAGTATATTCACCTCACTGCTGAAATTAGATTTTTTTGTAAACTTTTGCTAGCTGTTTATGGTTCAGCAAAATGGCAGCTATTCAATGATAAATAACTCTCACAAAACATAAGAATCACATAAAATATCTATATCTGAAAACTGCACTTCCAAAAGTCACAATAAAAATGTTTATAAGCAGTTATTTTGAATGGTACATTTTTGTTCTTCTTTTATTATTTCAGTAGTTCTACTTGTACCATTTTATTCAAATAGAAGTTCTTAATACCGTATATTGCTTTTTTTCTGCTCCAAGAAAACATGTGGAAAAAAAACAGCACCATTTGGACTATATGTGTATTTTTCCATTGAAATCAATAGGAAACATATTTAAAAAAAAGTATTTTTTATCTGGATTTTCCAGCATAATGTGCTTTAAAATCTACATCAACATACATCAAGCTACATCAACTGAACCTTATAATGTTTAGGGGAAGTGTTCCAAAGTCTCAATACAGATGTCATGCCTTCAATGTATTGAGCTAAAATTTGTGGTGAATTGTTAGCACAATCTGCATGTAAAAAAGACCTGGGCAAAATGTAGCCCCTAGGCCACATCTGGCCCTATGGCAGTTTCACTCTGACCCGCGAACTGAGACAGCTAAGGGGCTAAAAACAGTGGCTTACTGGCCGCACCACGTCCCCAGCCATCCACATCCCATGTCCGGATATCACTGCTATCTGAATCCACAGATAGCAGTGAATACATTGGTAGAGAACCGAGCCACCAGCTCCTTTTTCCTCAAATTAGTGTATGCGACTGAGACAGCAGACGTGATTATATCACTACATTGCACCTGATGTGTAGAGAGTCAGTGCACTAGAGACCGGAGCATAGCACTGAGAGAATGGGAGCAAGGGATATGTTTTTTTATATGTGTATAAGATGTGTACTTGTATATAGGGGACTAGGTGGGGGTTCATACTAAATATAGGGAAGCTATGTGAGGGCTTTCACTGTTTATAGGGGGCTATGTGAGAGCTCATACTGCAAATAGGGGTTTATGAGGAAGCTGATATTGAATATGGAAAGACTATGGGGTCTTATACTATATAAAGAGGGTATGTGGGGTCTGATGGCCTTCACTGTTCAAAAACATGTCCGCCATTCTTCTGGATTTTTGTAAAATTCAAGAATTCAATTCATCTCTAGTACTGCCATCTGCAGCATAAATTGACATGTTGTGTATATCAAATTTACAGCACAAGATGGGGAATAACAACACCATATCAACAACTTATTGACGAACATTGCTATTCTTTACGCCACAAATCTTACTCTAGTCTCAGACTGGAGTAAGATTTGTGGTGAGGAGCACGTGGATGAGCTTGACACTTTGCTCCTCACCTAATTCATTAAGAGGCTCTTAGTGAATCAGGTGCCTTGCACTCCATCTTCCCCATGAAAATGTTGGTCTTGATTAATTGGATCCATTGTGTTATATGTGGATTTTTGTCAGATTTTGTGTTGCATTTCTTTCCACATATATACCTGTGTGATGCAAAGAATGAAATTCATAATATACTCTGTACAAAGAAATTAGCAAAGCATGTCAATTTCTGTGCAGTAATATTTTTCAACATGTAGATAACATTTGTTGCAATCTACTTAGCTGGTACTTTATTACACTGTTGATCTCTGTATGCGATTCTGTGCAACAAAATCTACGGTGAATGTGCAATGCATGATGTATGTAAATGGAATGTATTTGCTGCAAAATTTCTGCAGTGTAAATTCCCAGTAAATTTGCAGTGGTATATTCTATATACTATTCTTTGGTATTTTTACGCTCATTTCACTTTTGATACTCGCACTTTTACACCTGTATAAAAATCCAATTATTGCTTTTTTCTTTTGAGATAAACCTCAAATTGCTTTTACTTTAAAAATAAGTTCATATTATAACAAATATGTTTGGTATGTGCAGAACAAAACCAGAATGCATGCATTACTGGGTAATTCCTCTTGGCTGGAGCTTTGTGTCATCTTGCAGAAGGATGTTTATGTCCTGTCCTCCGACCTCAGTGAAGTTAATGAAAAAAGGAACAATTCTCTTGTGACCAACCACCTTTATTAAATCCAGCGACTTCTGTCCACATCACACTATCATTAAAAGGTGCCGATATTCATCTTATTTCAAAAGGAATTTGCATGTGAATAATTCAACACCATTAATTATTGCTTGCCTACATGTCGGTTTGATGCAGCTTCTGTGGACACATAAATGTGACTGAAGCCTGTACAAAGTCTCTAAGCTCCACTTTCCATACAGGACATGCTAATGCTACCAGCCAGCCTTAGCCACAGGGACCTAATTAAAGGAAAATAAATTAATCTTACTGATGAGGCAATTCAAAGGACGTAGTCATTTACACTAATAAACCAACTCTTTAACTTGGCATAAAGCAGAAACAAGATGCAGCGACTCAATGAACATCAACTTGGGGAATAAAATATATATAAAGTCTGGGGAGATTTTAAATGTCAAAATGAAGTTTTTGCTTTTTGTGGAGTTCTATGAAAACTTAAAAATACTTTAACTCCTCCTGTGCTGCACATTTAAAGCTCATATTGGTTGTGAATCTTCTTCCGAGTTGGATTCACATGGAATTACAAATTAATTTATTAATTCATTTATTTGCTGCTATTTCTATAGATACAACATTTTCTGCAGCATTAAATCATATGATCGCTATTTTAAAGTTTGTATATAACTTCTATTAAAAGTTTACTAATTTTTAGTGATGAGTGAGTATACTTGTTGCTCGGGTTTTCCCGAGCACGCTCGGGTGTCCTCTGAGTATTTTGGCGTGATTAAGTTTCTGTCGACGCAGCTGTATGATTTGTGGCTGCTGGACAGCCTGAATACATGTGAGGAATGCCTGTTTGTTAGGGAATTCCCACATGTATTCAGGCTGTCTAGCAGTCGCAAATCATGCAGCTGCGTCTACAGAAACAAAATCTCTGAACATGCCAAAATACTCGGAGGACACCCGAGCAATGAGTATACTCGCTCATCACTACTAATTTTATTTATGGGCAAAAATTGATACAATTTGGCTGCATGTGGTCACTGTCATGACTCTGTTGTCAGGTGTCTCGGGACCAGGAGCTTCTTCTCTGTCCTTAACGCTATAGGCAACTTGCTCGCCCTGTTCCCCGGATTACTTCTGATGGTGAGGATGCCAGGGCTATGTACCTTGCCTCAGCTGTTCAATCCGCTCTCAGTCTGTACCCATTCCCCACTCAGGGAAGAGGGGAGTAGTAGTGTACGCAATACACCAACTAGACTAACAAGGTAATGCAAGCAGTGATACAGTAAAATATCACTAATACAAATATACTCACATAAACAACGAGGTTAACGCCAGGGAGTGAAAGATGGGGTAAAACCAAAGTAGGAGAAGGAGGGGAATTATTACACACCCAAAACCTAGCAACAGACTCAGATAAATTCACCAAACGCCTTCTCAAACAACAACCACAAACCACTATCTCTTAACCGTGCAGCATAAGCTAACTCTAGCAATGAGTGCTATCCAGGACCTAGATTACATAGAAGATGGGAGTGGTTAATAGTGAACAGCTGAGAGCCTTAAAGCAGGAAAGCTTCCAAGAGCTCTCAACTGAGCAGATTAACCCCTGCACTGCTATAAGAAACGTGTACAGTTTAATTTGAAGGTGAAGTGCTTCTAAACAGTGCAGGAGTAGGAGAAATCGCTGCAGTCTTCTGGCTCCTCTCTGTCCCGGTAAACCTATGGCAGTCACAATGTGTAAATGTTTTATGGCTTCATTGTGCTTCATGACTGTATAGAGCAAAAGCATGGCACTCTCAAAGCTATGGACCTTTGGAGAAAATATGGCGACAGGTTTCTATATACAGTAAGTAATGTGCAAAGGTTTTAGGCAGGTGTAGGGAAAAATGCTGTAAAGTAACAATGCTTTAAAGAAAAGTAGTGTTAATTGTTTATTTTAATCAATTAAGAAAATGCTAAGTTCATGAACAAAAAAGAAATCTAATTCAAATAAATATATGGTATGAGCACCCTATGACTTTTTAACATATCAATTCTTCTGGGAACAATTGCACACAGTTTTTGAAGAAAATCACATTGGAGAACCAACCTTGGAGAATTTGAAGGTTTTGAAGAAACTTGAAGAACTTGAAGTTTTGGAAGAAACTGACCTTAGAGAACTAACCACATATTTCCTGTGGATGTAGACTATCACAAATATTGATGTCACTTGATGTAATGAAATTTCAAATTTTGACTCATTAGTATGAAGTACCTGCACCTCTTTCTAAACCATGGACCCTATGATTTAGTGTATGATTGAGTTGCTTCACTTTGTATACAAATAAGTTAACATGATGTGTCTTTCATCTGCCACACTACGCTTCCTTAGCCAACCACTGCATCTACTATCTCCTTAGTGTTTCCCATTTCTCGGTGCTTCTTCAAAAGAGATTGAACAGCACATCTTTAAATCTCAACCTGCTTTGAAATCTTTGCCTGGAATAGACCTTGCTGATGCAGTAAAACTACCTTTTGTTTTGTTTCTGTGCTCAGTCTTGCCATGGTGTATAACTTATGAAATCAAAGAAAAACAGAGTCTTGGAAGTGATAATCTGGCCTACACAAAGCCCTGATCTCAACATCATTGAGTCTGACTGGAATTACATAAAGAGATAGAAGAATTTGCCTAGCTTATATCCATAGATCTGTGTTTATGTCTTGAAAATATATTGAACAACCTCCTTGCCGAGTTCCCTGAAAAACTGTGTAAAAGTATACATAGAAGAATTGATGTTTTGATGATCTTTTGAAGGCAATGGGTGGTAACACCAAATATTGATGTGATTTAGATTTTTCCTTTGTTCACTCACTTCGCCTTTAGTTAATTGATAAAAATAAACTATTAACACTATTTTTTAAACCATCTTTACTTTGCAGTATTTTTTTCATGCCTGCCTAAAACTGTTGAACGAATAGGAAAACACATGGCATATGAGATTTAATGTTGCTAAAAGTAGAGTAATGCCCCTAGGACAGAGTAATCTTCTTCCTTCGTGATAAGCGGAGCGGATGTGCCAGCGCATGGCAGTGATATCATATGCCGGTGACGTGTGCTCTGAGCTCAGTTGCTGGTCTCTGATTGGCTGGTGGCTGTTAACTAAGTGTCTCACCCAGTCAGGGCTTCCCCTCTTTGCTTCTGTTCACCAGGCCCCATACACTAGTATAGGTAGTAATACACTGTTGGTGGCCCTGCCAGTGTGTTCAACCCATGAGGCCTGGACTGATGGGAAGATTGTTGGAGGACTGCACCTCTTGACAATACATAGGTTTATTTTCCCTCTGCTATCAAATTCCTAAATTAAATCCCAGCAGCATCAACCTTAGGAAAGAGACCGTTTAGAATTGCTGCTTCGCTCCTGACTGATATTTACAGCTGTATACTAGGAGAGTCAGCAGGGAAAATCTCTGCCAAACTGCCTTGTGCGTCCATGAGTTGTCAACCTATCAGTGTACAGTGCTTCATTTCAGTACCACAGAACAGGAGCTGGCACTGTGCTGTCTTTGTGTAAATTACAGCCTAGTTCTGATTGGCTGAATATCAGCCAATCGGTGTAAAGCTTGCTTTTTACACTGCTGCTTCATCACTGCAAATACTTCAAGCAACAGTGCTGTGACAAAGGACACTACAAGTGTTTGAAACACATTACTGTGGTGATTGATGCCATGTAATTTTTACCATTACCAATAAATTGAAGCCTTCACAGAAGCTGGACCTCTTCATTTTTTCCAACCTAATCAAAGGGGTTGTCCAATGGATTAAGTTATCACCTATCCACAGGATGATGGATCATTGGAATGATACTTTATCTTCATACATTTTGCACATGCAGTTGACTGTCGTGTGTAAATTGAAGTGTAATGAGTCCAACATGACACCTTTCGACGCTTGTTATATGCAGATGTTCTTTTCTTGTAAAAAGACCCAAAGAGGTGTAGCTTTGACTTTGTTTCGGAATACTGGGAGAGATTCATAAAACTTAGTTAGAGGGGAGTATTTCTCACAGCAACCAGTAAAATTTCATTTATTTTCGGAATCCGTGAAAGCAGCAATTTGAAATTGCTATACTGTACTTATCCTTTACACTAGTTTTGCTAAAACCCTCTAATTTTGTAGCCAGAAAATAAAATAAATAATGAAATTAATAAAGGATCCTGTGTTTGTATACATAGTGCTGCACAGTTTGGCTATATAGGCTTGTAGCTGGTAATCTTAAATTATGTTTACACAGAGTGTTTTGAGTAAATCTGCTTCAAAATGTTCCCAAAAATGTTTAAAATATGCTTCCTGTTCATTTCTATAGAAAAGAAAAAACAAATGCAAGTAATTTCTATGAGGCTGATCCCATTGGAATTCTCTCCAAACAATGCAATGTAAAAGGCTACCAAAAAAAAATCACAAAAAACACAAACACCCAAACGGTTCAAAGCATCTTCAAAACTTCTTTACAAAATGAAAACTACTCCAAAAACTTCCCAAAAAAGGAACATTTTCCTGAAGAGGATTCTGCTTGAAAATCTCATCATTGTTGAATATTTAGACTTGAGAGTCCTCAGTGGTTGATACCTTTTAATGGCTAACTGAAAAGATGGTAACAAATTGCAAGCTTTCGAGACTACTCAGGTCTCTTCATCAGGCAAAGACTAATACAACATCTGAAGAATCACATATTTATACACAACACAGCACAGAAATAATGCAATAAGATAAGACAAGTGACGTGAAGCAGAACTGTCATTATGAATTTTTATGGACAACCTTCTAGCGGGTTCAAGGTTGTTCACCTTATCTCTACTCCAGGGTGTGGTCTGGGGTTTAACTAGTCGGCCTCCTGAGGCCTTTAGTGTTCAGTGTGTCTGGAGAGGCTAACTCCAGAAAAGTGTTCATGTTTGTGCTAACCTGAACTGTGTGATTTTGCTAAACCTGAGCGGATGCATCCCCGCTACCACAAGGACTATGCTTTGTGTTACTATTTTGTTTTGTTTTCCTGTTTTTGCCTAAAGGGCCATGTTTAATTTTACTTCACCATGGTTTATGCTGCATATATAATAAACTAGTGAAGATCTTAAAGAGACAGTGTTCCAGTGTCTACCTCTGTGCACAGCTGAGTGAGACGATCTACCACATAGGCAGGGGCGCCGCTATAATGAGGCGACTTGAGCCTCTTGTCTCAGTCGGCGGCAGCTAGGGGGCGGCAAAGCAGGGGGCACAGTGAATGAATCGGCCCGTGGGCCTGCCAACATTGAACTGACAGTTCAGTGCCGGTGGGCCCTTTAATCGCGGGCGGAATGTGGTGACTGGTGAGGAAGGCCTTGCGGCCTTCCATGTGCAGCACAGACGACGTGATCGTCATCATGCCGCCTGCGCGCCCTGATGACGTCATGCCACCTGTGCCAGGAGAAGACGGAGTCCAGCGCGCTTCTTCAGAGCTGCGGGGGAGATAGGTGAGTACTGGCTATTTTTTTTTTAACGCCGGGCCCGGCCTATGGGGTATTATCTGGCTTGGGATTATGCTGGCTATGGGGGATATTTATGGATGCTGGCTATGGGGGATTATGCTGGTATGGGGGATTATGCTGGCTATGGGGGATTATGCTGGCTATGGGGGATTATGCTGGCTATGGGGGATTATGCTGACTATGGGGGATTATGCTGGCTATGGGGGATTATGCTGGCTATGGGGGATTATGCTGGCTATGGGGATTATGCTGGCTATGAGGGATTATGCTGGCTATGGGGGATTATGCTGGCTATGGGGGATTATGCTGGCTATGGGGATATGTGCTTGGGATTATGCTGGCTTTGGGGTATTATGCTGACTATGGGGGATTATGCTGGCTATGGGGTATTATGCTGACTATGGGGGACTATGCTGGCTATGGGGTATTATGCTGACTATGGGGGATTATGCTGACTATGGGGTATTATGCTGACTATGGGGCATTATGCTGGCTATGGGGATTATGCTGGCTATGGGGGATTATGCTGACTATGGGGATTATGCTGGCTATGGGGGATTATGCTGGCTATGGGGAACTATGCTGGCTATGGGGGATTATGCTGGCTATGAGGGATTATGCTGGCTATGGGGGATTATGCTGGCTTTGGGGTATTATGCTGACTATGGGGGATTATGCTGGCTATGGGGTATTATGCTGACTATGGGGGATTATGCTGGCTATGGGGTATTATGCTGACTATGGGGGATTATGCTGGCTATGGGGATTATGCTGCTATGGGGATTATGCTGCTATGGGGGATTATGCTGGCTATGGGGGATTATGCTGACTATGGGGGATTATGCTGGCTATGGGGATTATGCTGACTATAGGGGATTATGCTGCTATGGGGGGATTATGCTGGCTATGGGGGATTATGCTGCTATGGGGGATTATGCTGACTATGGGGATTATGCTGACTATGGGGGACTATGCTGGCTATGGGGATTCTGCTGCTATGGGGATTATGCTGACTATGGGGGATTATGCTGACTATGGGGACTATGCTGACTATGGGGATTATGCTGGCTATGGGGGATTATGCTGACTATGGGGGATTATGCTGGCTATTGGGGACCTATGCTGCCTATTGGGGACCTATGCTGTCTATTGAGGACATATGCTGTCTATTGAGGACATATGCTGCTATTTTGGGGAACTATGCTATGGCACTATTTAGGGACCAATGCTGCCTATTGGGGACATTTACCTGCCTATTAGGGACTCTCGCACCACACCAGTCTGAGCCTGAGCTAAAAGCGGAGTGCCCAAATGTGCACTGATGAGGATGAAATGATATGGATTGGCAAGGCTGCAGATGATGGGCAGTGCAGGCTGTATGTATCTGTGTGGGCAGTTTTATTGCTGGTATATTGTTTTTGTAGCGCTGTATATATATTGGTATTTTAATAGCAATTTGGAACCCTAGGAAAAAATGATACAAAAAAGAGAAAAAT
>JARQOD010000001.1:601207579-601226159 GCA_033576555.1 Oophaga sylvatica | reverse complement strand
CTTATATGTCTAATCTGTGTATTTAGCTGAGATCAGCCCATATCCCTTTGGTGGTAGTCAGGATCCTTCTTAGGACTGATTACAGGGTTCAGGGTCTGATAGGAGACAGGGTTAGGTTGGAGACTTGGACCTCTGAACCATTATCAGTACCTCCAAGGTGAGGGATTAGTTAGGACCCCAGTTTAGGGTCAGGTTAGATCCCGGTCCTCCTCTTTCCTGTTACAGCTCATCAAGTCCTCAAGATTAACCCTGAGTTCAGCAGATATCGTGTCAGGTAAATCTATTCTATACTTACATGCTGATGTTGCTATACTAGTTGTTGTATAGAGTGTTGTTCCTGTATTAATAGTTTACTGACATTGTATACATATCATTAGACAGCGTGACACTGCCCATGTCATCTCGTTGCCCACAGTGTACGTCCTTGCTCATTGACTGAGAAAAGGCGCCTGCAAGCATTATAGGAAAACCGACTTTGGCGCTCGGGTCGACGACCGCTTGGCCGACTTCATGCTATGGTCGGGTTTCGCTCGGCGAAACCAGAATTTGGCGAAAGTCTGCGACTTTTGAATCTGACTGACCTGTTTTTCTCAACTCTAAAGATGATCCATATGGGATCCATTTTTTTTTAACACACATAGATTTGGAAAGATGAGTCTCATCCAAAATACATAAGAGGCTGGTGCACACATCTGAATGAGATCTTAGAAGTAGCAGCAAATAGAACAGGCTGTATATAAGGGGAAAAGCACACGCAGAGGTAATAAGTGCAGTAATGGAGCTGTACTGATATATGAATTTATCAAGACAGCAGCACCGTGGATACATGCAGAGCTCACATCCAGCCTATATTATTGGGAGACATGATCACACAAGTGAAAAATCTAAAACTTGGATTAGGCTACCAACTGCAAATCAAGGGTGAGAAAGTGAATGAAGTAATGAAGATTGCAGGATGATACCGTGCAATTTTATTAAATAAAGTGAAACACTAACATATGTAAAAATCACTTTTTACCTCTTTGAAGGTGTCTATAGCTTTAAACCACTACATTTTAGTTATACTTTTATATATACTGTATGGAAACATAAAGGTTTCTTCAATAAACCAATATGTTTCAGAACAAGATTTGAAAGGACAAAGTCTTTGACTAGATAATAGGTGCATAAATTTATGCAACTCTGCTTCAACTCTGCAGTCTTCAGAATAGCAGGGAGAGGCACTGGAGTAGGTGACGTCATCAAGCTGGAACTGCGTGCTCCGGCACAACTATGTAATCGCGTAGTTCCACCCACACTTTCATCCTTTCTTCTGGCAAGTTCTCCAGGATCCAGGCTTAGGTAAGTAAAAGATGGTTTTCTTTAATTTTAATAGTACATGTGGGCCCTGACTTCTGTGAAATGTTATACAGTGTGAAGGCCTACTGGTGGCCATGTCGGTATGGCAACTGGAGGCCATCATACAGTGAGGGGGCTACCAAGGAAGTTATACAGAGTGGGGGGCTACTGGCCACATGGCGGGCCATCATACAGAGTTGGTGGCTGCTTGGGTCCATCATACAGAGTGAGTGGCTGTTCGGGGCTGCCATACAGGAAGTGTGGGGGCTACTGGGAGCATCATACAAAGATGTGTCAGATGTGTCTTTGTTGGAATATCTGCAGACGAGTCATTGCTGGAGAAGTCATGATATCAACATTGACCAAATGAAAAAAGTGGAAAAAGTGAACGACTCCATTATAGCGAAAGTCAGTTGTAAGTTTCTATAACTGTAATTGTACTGTAATCTCTTGTATGAGCTGTGTTACTCACGCAAATGGTGCACGTGGTTCGTGGATCTACTGTGTCACGGGGCCGGGCTTACCTAGCAGTGGAATAGCTAGGCAACTAACTGGTATTTACTCGAGCTCTAGATGGTGCAATCAGGCTTAAGCTGCAGGTAGCCACCAGATACCACTTCTAGGTAGTCCCCAATACGGCAGCTGCTAATCCGAAGGGTTAGGTATGCAGACACAGACAGGACTAGGGCTCTGTTCAGACTAATAGACTCTGGATCCTTGGATAGAATGGATATGGACATGAAGACTAAGACAGGACTGTTTCAGAGACTGATTTGGGGGAGCGCGCGCACTAGGTGCGCCGCAGGGACTCAGAAGTAGACAGAAAGCAGGAAAAACACCAGGGACCACGCCGCGCGGCCGGGACGGGTAGTTTGTCAGCATCATTGCATGTAGGGAGAAGGGGTACCATGCAGGGGTGCTGGCAGTAGCATTACAGTCTGCATGAATGGTATCTATCTACCACTATATGGTCACTATATGGTGGTAATATTAGAGATTATCAGTAACAGCATTATCATCTACTGAGGTCTTTTCCCTTTTCCTATATATACTCACTATTAGGGTGTGCCACCATAGTTATAAACAGGGTTACCTGGTTAGGGGCCCACTCCTGAGCTGAACATCTAGCTACACCTCTGACCCAGAGCCAGGGGCGGACATACCATTGGTGCAGCCTGCACAGGTGCACATGGGCCCAAGAGGTAAGGGCGCCACTTATCCTCCAAAGCATGTATTATGATGATCTACTAGACAGAAAAGAGCCCATATATTGTTCTTGCACAGGGGCACTCTTTTGTCTGTGTCCACCAGTGCTCAGTGCCATTGTATATTTAAGGTGCAGGAATAAAGCTTCTGCAATCTAGCAGTAGCAGCGCTGGTCCCTATTTGTCAGACACAGCCAGGGTCCCTGGGGAGAAGTCAGGTGTGGTTTATTACCTCTTCTGTGTTCTCTAATTTCCGCTATATAGCCTTAGTAAGTGCTATGCATTGAACAGAAGCAGAAAAAATGTCACAAGCATACAGTATTTACATTTTTTCATTTTTATCACTTGAAAATCTAAAGTTCTGATATTAAATATACCATAACCAAAAGAGGAGGATACTTTAATAGAGAATAGAGATATTTTGGCAGTAGACCACCAAAGTTAGGAAACCTACTCATGCCACATAAACCATATTACAACTTATTGCAACCATCATTATTGGCAAGTTTATTCATATCTAAAACGAAAACACATATCTCTGCTGATTTGCAGAAAATACTTTGTAATGTGGATTATATGTAATAATTTCAATCACAAGTAAGAAAAAAGAGTGGGCACTGCTACACAAGTGTTGCTGCGCTCCACAATGGGGTCCATATAATACACTGAATACACAGAATAACAACACTATTCAAAGTATTATGTGTGTCAAAAAATAATATTTTAGTGGAATTATTAAAATCAAACAGATATGGAATAGAAACCAATGACCACAACTTGGGGCGCGAAATGTATCTTAGATTCACAGCAGTGATTTGCAATGTTGTAATTTAAAATGCTCCTCTATGAGAAATGATAAGGCTGACATTGACTAATAGAAGTGTCAAAAGTCCAGAACCTTCTTAACAGTGAGAATTAATTATCAGAACTGTAGCGCTATAGCTTGCAAACACGAAATATGAAAAATATGAAAAATGAATTGCATCATTACCTTAGAAATATGAAAAATTGAGAAGTCTTAGCGCATAAGATGGCCAAATTATGTGAGCCTGATAGCCACGTCAAGGCTCTTCTCGTATATCAGGTCCTAACTAATGCCTATCCTCGCTTAGAAAAGTCTGTCTGCATGGGAACGTATGAATCCTCTCTTCAGACTAAAATCTACATCTCTGTGGAGGGGTGATGAACCTGTTGTAATTAAAAAGCCTGTGACCACCAGGTGGAGTGCTCAGGTAGAAGGTAAATGAATACATATCAAAAAACTGACCGGCACATCCAAACATAGATTCAGTGTGTGCTAAACCTAGAGTCACCAACTCATATACATACAAGAGAAAAAGGTAGCACACTGTAGCGCTATAGCTTGCAAACACGAAATATGAAAAATATGAAAAATGAATTGCATCATTACCTTAGAAATATGAAAAATTGAGAAGTCTTAGCGCATAAGACCTTCTACCTGAGCACTCCACCTGGTGGTCACAGGCTTTTTAATTACAACAGGTTCATCACCCCTCCACAGAGATGTAGATTTTAGTCTGAAGAGAGGATTCATACGTTCCCATGCAGACAGACTTTTCTAAGCGAGGATAGGCATTAGTTAGGACCTGATATACGAGAAGAGCCTTGACGTGGCTATCAGGCTCACATAATTTGGCCATCTTATGCGCTAAGACTTCTCAATTTTTCATATTTCTAAGGTAATGATGCAATTCATTTTTCATATTTTTCATATTTCGTGTTTGCAAGCTATAGCGCTACAGTGTGCTACCTTTTTCTCTTGTATGTATATGAGTTGGTGACTCTAGGTTTAGCACCTGTTCACACTGAATCTATGTTTGGATGTGCCGGTCAGTTTTTTGATATGTATTCATTTACCTTCTACCTGAGCACTCCACCTGGTGGTCACAGGCTTTTTAATTACAACAGGTTCATCACCCCTCCACAGAGATGTAGATTTTAGTCTGAAGAGAGGATTCATACGTTCCCATGCAGACAGACTTTTCTAAGCGAGGATAGGCATTAGTTAGGACCTGATATACGAGAAGAGCCTTGACGTGGCTATCAGGCTCACATAATTTGGCCATCTTATGCGCTAAGACTTCTCAATTTTTCATATTTCTAAGGTAATGATGCAATTCATTTTTCATATTTTTCATATTTCGTGTTTGCAAGCTATAGCACTACAGTGTGCTACCTTTTTCTCTTGTATGTATATGAGTTGGTGACTCTAGGTTTAGCACCTGTTCACACTGAATCTATGTTTGGATGTGCCGGTCAGTTTTTTGATATGTATTCATTTACCTTCTACCTGAGCACTCCACCTGGTGGTCACAGGCTTTTTAATTACAACAGGTTCATCACCCCTCCACAGAGATGTAGATTTTAGTCTGAAGAGAGGATTCATACGTTCCCATGCAGACAGACTTTTCTAAGCGAGGATAGGCATTAGTTAGGACCTGATATACGAGAAGAGCCTTGACGTGGCTATCAGGCTCACATAATTTGGCCATCTTATGCGCTAAGACTTCTCAATTTTTCATATTTCTAAGGTAATGATGCAATTCATTTTTCATATTTTTCATATTTCGTGTTTGCAAGCTATAGCGCTACAGTGTGCTACCTTTTTCTCTTGTATGTATATGAGTTGGTGACTCTAGGTTTAGCACCTGTTCACACTGAATCTATGTTTGGATGTGCCGGTCAGTTTTTTGATATGTATTCATTTACCTTCTACCTGAGCACTCCACCTGGTGGTCACAGGCTTTTTAATTACAACAGGTTCATCACCCCTCCACAGAGATGTAGATTTTAGTCTGAAGAGAGGATTCATACGTTCCCATGCAGACAGACTTTTCTAAGCGAGGATAGGCATTAGTTAGGACCTGATATACGAGAAGAGCCTTGACGTGGCTATCAGGCTCACATAATTTGGCCATCTTATGCGCTAAGACTTCTCAATTTTTCATATTTCTAAGGTAATGATGCAATTCATTTTTCATATTTTTCATATTTCGTGTTTGCAAGCTATAGCACTACAGTGTGCTACCTTTTTCTCTTGTATGTATATGAGTTGGTGACTCTAGGTTTAGCACCTGTTCACACTGAATCTATGTTTGGATGTGCCGGTCAGTTTTTTGATATGTATTCATTTACCTTCTACCTGAGCACTCCACCTGGTGGTCACAGGCTTTTTAATTACAACAGGTTCATCACCCCTCCACAGAGATGTAGATTTTAGTCTGAAGAGAGGATTCATACGTTCCCATGCAGACAGACTTTTCTAAGCGAGGATAGGCATTAGTTAGGACCTGATATACGAGAAGAGCCTTGACGTGGCTATCAGGCTCACATAATTTGGCCATCTTATGCGCTAAGACTTCTCAATTTTTCATATTTCTAAGGTAATGATGCAATTCATTTTTCATATTTTTCATATTTCGTGTTTGCAAGCTATAGCGCTACAGTGTGCTACCTTTTTCTCTTGTATGTATATGAGTTGGTGACTCTAGGTTTAGCACCTGTTCACACTGAATCTATGTTTGGATGTGCCGGTCAGTTTTTTGATATGTATTCATTTACCTTCTACCTGAGCACTCCACCTGGTGGTCACAGGCTTTTTAATTACAACAGGTTCATCACCCCTCCACAGAGATGTAGATTTTAGTCTGAAGAGAGGATTCATACGTTCCCATGCAGACAGACTTTTCTAAGCGAGGATAGGCATTAGTTAGGACCTGATATACGAGAAGAGCCTTGACGTGGCTATCAGGCTCACATAATTTGGCCATCTTATGCGCTAAGACTTCTCAATTTTTCATATTTCTAAGGTAGTGATGCAATTCATTTTTCATATTTTTCATATTTCGTGTTTGCAAGCTATAGCGCTACAGTGTGCTACCTTTTTCTCTTGTATGTATATGAGTTGGTGACTCTAGGTTTAGCACCTGTTCACACTGAATCTATGTTTGGATGTGCCGGTCAGTTTTTTGATATTTAATTATCAGAACTGTCCTGAGGAAAGTTCTTTGTTTCTTACAGTAGCCGGTTAACATTTTGCTTTTGTTTTCTAAACTTTACTGGAATAATGAGACATGAAAAACATTGGTTATGAGGCAGATTTCATCGGTCCTTCAGACTTTTTCAGAACACTCCTTGATAAGTAATACACATGCACATTGTGTTTCTTCAATAAATCCTCAATAAATTCCTGATCTGCTTTAGAACAGACAGTTGAACAATCCATTCTATATTATAATACATTGAATAATGGAAAACTTGTAAGATGCCATCAACTGTCCAAGTCAAGGTTAACGGCTTTCAAAACGAAGTAGACAAGGTGTCAGTAGACAACACTCCAGGTATCATATCAAATGACTGCCTTTCGTTTTCCTGCATGACTGCAGATGTATCACGGATGATATTCTGTGTTGATGTGCCAGTCTTACCCTCAAGCCAATATGTTGTCATATCGCCTTTGCCCTGTGTGAATGAAATGACATTATAGAGATGTAAAACACATCATTGGTTGAAGCATTCTCTCAAAATACATGTCAATCATTTTTGGCTAAACATACAGCTAAAACACACATAAATAATTGTAAGTGTAATATATTTATTTATGTAATTAGAATATATGTATTTATATTTTATGGTCAATTGACAAACTGGTAAAACAACAGCTCTGTCTTGGCAGTTTGCGTGCTATATTAATTTGTCATGTAGTATCTAAGCCTATATTACAGCAAATGATTTATTGCAAACTCTTTTAAATAACATTTCCCAGATCATAGGCTCACAGTCTTGAAAAAATAAACAAACTGATCTCTTAATCACCCTTCCCAGGTCGAACGAAGCCTCTCCTGACTTCATTGCAGCGGTTACGTCACATTCACAGTTCTGCAGCCAATCATTGGGCTCAGTGGCTTCTGCTGTCTAGATCAGCAGAACCACTAAACTCAGTGATTGGTGTGGTAGTTCAACTCACTCTGCGGTACACGGAGATAGAAAACAGGAACACTGCCTCTTTAAATTTTCGGTTGGTTTATTATATGGGGGCAACAAAGCCCTTCAGGCAAAAACAGGAAAACAACAAAGAAAACAAAATGCTGTAACAGAGTCCATACATTTATGGGTAGCAGCCCGCTCTGCAGCAACACAGGTTCAGTTTTTCCTCCTCAGGACACAAACCACTGGAGGTCCTCCCTCCAGTCCTGCTGAACAAAGACTGCCTCTGGAGCCCAGCTATTTAAGCCCCAGAACATGTGACTCCTTTCCCATGTGACTGAACACATGACTGTGACATCACACAGGTCCTATCAGTATACTGCGGTGCCAGCTCTGCAAGTGGAGATAAGGTGGACATCCTCCCATCCTTTCTACGGATGTCCACATAAAAGCCAGCCCATTATGCAACTTAGCTTAATCCTCACAACATTTAGTGTGGTGGAGGAAAATACTCTGGATTTCACATTACTGACGCCATTAAGCATAGTGACACATACCTCCCCTCCAGCACTTTACCAGTGACTTTGTCACATTGGTTACAACATTGTCTATGCGACGTCACTGCTGTATCCTACCAACAAAGACCAGACCTGCTGTGGAAAGGCATTACTAGACTTGGAGAGGCTGAATGAAATTTTAGTTTCTTATTTTTTGAGTCTTTGATCCTTTGAGCTCATGATATTTTAAAACAACCCCTTTAAGAGTGATATTTTCTAGCTAGTGACATATAACATTTGGCTTATAGGGTATTTGATATGTTTTGTTGGTTTCATGTTTTTTTCTGTAAGTACCTTGATTGATAACATCCCACGGCATATCAGTTTATATCCTCCAATTTGGCTTAGCAAATCATGAGCACTGGAACTGCACTGGATTTTCAACGCTACAAAAAAATGAAAACATTTGGAATAGGAAATTTGGTAAAACAATGTTTTATTGTAATGATTGTACTATGTTTAGCATGCCCACTGAACAGATCTCTTCCAAGACAATCGTATTTGATGGAGGCTATTTGGCTACACTTAAAAGGGTTTTCCCACAAACAAACGTATATTTTAATCAATAGATCTCAGAGTAATAATAACTTCCACAATTGGATGTGTTTAAATAATATGTTCCACTGCTGAGATAATCTTATATATCTGTCCCTGCTGTGTACTGTGTAATGCCTGTATCTGACCGTACAGGGACATTGTCTGATCATACCACAGCTCCTGGGCAAGGAAGGAAGGAAAAGACAATACTGACAGTGCAGCATGGGATCGCAGGTGATTCTTTCTTTGAAGTAAATCATTGCTTAAAAACAGGCAGGGAAATGTTTTACCTCACAGAACGAATCATCTGTGATCCTGTGCTGTAATGTCAGTATACTCTTTTTTTTAACTCCCCTGCCCAGGAGCTGTGGTATATCTGACTGATTCCTGCATGGTAAGACACAGCCATTACACAGTACACAGCAGGGACAGATATATAAGATTATCTCACCACTGGAACATTTTATTTAAACACATCCAATTGTGGAACTCCTTCACAACATGCGTCGCACTATTATTGCACATGTCATGTCTCCCCCTTTGATGTGGGCTCTGGTGCTGAGCCCACATCTTGCTGGCATATGTCAGCTGTTTTGAACAGCTGACATGTGCCTTTAACAGCTGCGGGTGGAATCGCGATCCACCTGCGGCTGTTAACCCATTATATGCCGCTGTCAAACTCTGACAGCAGCATTTAACGCGCACTTCTGGCAAGCACACCAGAAATCCCTCCATCAGTGACTCCGTCACTTGATTGCGGATCACCAATGGGTTGGAATGACAACCAGTGGTCTTCATCAGACCTCTATGGTTGTCAAGGCCAGATTACTATGAGCGCTGCCCGGTGGTCGGCGCTCATAGCAAGTGAGCATTTCTCCTACACACAAGTGATCTGATCATCACCTGTATTTAGCAGAGCCGATCGGACAACTGCAGCTTCTAGTCTCCCATGGAGACTATTGAAGCATGCAAAAAGTTAAAACAAAACATTTTTTAAAATATTAAAAGATAAAAATATATACAACTTCAAATCACCCCCCTGTTTCTGCACCAAAATGGTATCATTAAAATTGTCAGCTTGGCACGCAAAAAATAAGCCTTCACCCAACTCGAGATCACGAAAAATGAAGATGCTACGGGTCGCGGAAAATAACGCAATTGTTTTTAACAAACTTTGGATTTTTTTTTCACTACTTAGATAAAAAAGAACCTAGAACCTGGTAAAAACAAATGCAAAAACTAGTTGTGGAATTGCATTTTTTTTGCAATTTTACTGCACTTGAAATTTTTGTCCCGTTTTCCAGTACATGACATGGTTAAACCGATGGTGTCATTCAAAATTACAACTCGTCCCACAAAAAATAAGCCCTAACATGGCCATATTGACTGAAAAATAAAAAAAAGTTATGGCTCTGGGAAGAAGGGGAGCCAAAAACCGAAACGCAAAAACAAAAAAGGGCTCCTTCATGAAGGGGTTAAAATGTTAGTGCTGTCCTGATTTCTGTTCTTGTGGCTGAATTGATGACTACAGCCATGTATAAACATGTGCTAACAGTTCAACAATGCACAACAATACACATTCCATAGTCCATGAGTTTTCAGTCTATAAGTACGGTGAGGCCCAATGCATTACAGAATGCGATAGTCAATAGTCACTTATCACGTCTTCTTTCACATTTGATAGCTTTGAAGTTATGTTTAGTCTGATGGTGTAAGAACATGTTGTCAAGGAACATTAAGTGGCTTTTATCTTCTCACCTTGTTACAGATATGTCATCCACCACTTCTAATTTTGATCTCAATTTAGAAAGCAAAACACAATCCTTTATTGATTTTACGCAATGTTTCTACATTCAATTATGTCATGTGAAATTAATGTTTTCTGGGAATGTCCAGAAAATAATTGCCCTATATTTGTATTATAGGGTAGGTTGTGAAAGGAAGAAATCTAAAAATATCACCTTCACTTGTGGACTCCATTCTTGAAGCAGTGTTTACTGTGTCTCCGAACAAGCAGTATCTGGGCATTTTAGTTCCAACAACACCAGCAACTACAGGTCCTACAAATCACACAATATATTTAATTATGAAGCTGTGAATATTGCAAATTATATTCTCTACAACCAGTCCGAAAAGAAAGGAACAATAGTAGTAAGTGTACTATAGACGTAAGAGACTCTGATTGTAGTGGAGCAATGTTGTAATAGGTATTAGACGTGTTATATTCACCCCAATGGGTTAACCACTCTTGTTCCTTTCCTTTTTAGGATAGGCTAACACCCCTAGATAGTCTTTTGGGACTTCGCATCTGATCCCTTCCATATCCTTATCTGATAGGATTGATTTTATATAAATTCTCGTGTTCTTTCTGAAGGAGGATTATAGTTCCTTAAAGCACAGAACTTTTGATATATGGATGTATAATAGTTGTATCCCATATTGTATGGCAAATTTTCTCTCAAATGACATACCGTACATGTTTGTTTTTCTGTATTTGAATTGTATTTTGTCACTATTCACTATTGTTCTTTTGTATGTGTTGTAGCACAGTTCTGATGAAGACCGAAAAGTTAAATATTTTATGGATTGCCAATAAATCTGTTTCACTTTTTACAAAATCTGAGTGCCAAGTTTTCTGCTATTATACCTTAAAGAATTATTCCCATCCTCATAGACTGGTATTGTTGGATAGTGCTTGCTAAAACAAACATTTTTACAATTTATAGTTTATTAAAATTTTTAGCCGTACTTGAGATATTACGCTTTTCTTTTCTTTGTTTGTATATAGCTCATTGCCTAGGTGAACGACCACCATTACTGTATAACAGCAGTGACGACACATGCAAAGTGCTTACAAGTGTTTTTCTATCGAGCTTATAAACATTGTTTTGTAGCTGACCAGGATCGCTGGAGTGCGCTGTTATTTCCTACTACGGTCTACCTTCAGCTCAGTGCTTAAAAGCAGCAGTGGTCAGTCTCCTAGGCAACTAGATGTAAACATCTAAAAATGATGCCCAATGAGGAACATAGATTTGAAAAAATGCATTTAGGAAAGTAGTAATTATGCATAAAAATATGTAATAAATGTATGAAACCCAACACAACAAATCAACAATGAATAATTAGTATCACAGTGATGCATAATGTAGAGATTAATGTATGAAATGTTGTTATAGTGAAGTTATCTTAGAATCAGTTGGTGCCGCACCCATATGGATGTATTAGATAGATAGTAAGTATAATTATTATGCGTAGTGCCTTTTACCAATATAGCAAACCACAGTATGTGGGTGGGAAGTCAGGAAGGAATATTCACGCATACTTAGACCATGAAGACCATACAATGACAGATGCGTGTTTTGTCGTGGCTTCTTCCAAGGCAGTGCTTCTTGGAAGAAGCCGTGGCAAAATACAGCCACAGCGAAACGCATGTTGGGAATTGAGAAGTTCTGAATCTTAGGACATCATGCACTACGTTTTAACTGTTTGTCTTTTTGACACTTAACTGTGTGTGTGATAATGCTTATAATGCCTTTATAATATGTGTAAATATACCAGATATACATACCGTATATACTCGTGTATAAGCCGACCCGTGTATAAGCCGACCCCCCTAATTTTGCCACAAAAAACTTGGAAAACTTATTGACTCGTGTATAAGCCGGATGTATAAGTTGCCGTCCTGCTCTGTGCTCCCCCATCCAGCTCTGTGCGCCCCCATTCTCCTCTGTGCTCCCCTCCTCCTGCTCCATTATCCTGTCCTGCTCCGTGCTTTCCATCCTCCCCGTCCAGCTCCGTGCTCCCCATCCAGCTCTGCACTCCCCCATTCTCCTCTGTGCCCACCCCCGTCCTGCTCCGTCCTCCCCCGTCCTGCTCCGTGCTCTCTGTCCTCCCCCAGTTCTGCTCCATGCTCTCCGTCCTCCCCCCGTTCTGCTCCGTGCTCTCCGTCCTCCCCGTTCTGCTCCGTGCTCTCCGTCCTCCCCCCGTTCTGCTCCGTGCTCTCCGTCCTCCCCCCGTTCTGCTCCGTGCTCCTTGTCCTCCTCCATGCTCCCCCCATCCTCCTCCATCATACTCACCCTCCCCGTGCCATCGCTGAACGTCCCGGCCGGCAATCCTGCGTTCTCCCCGGCTTCCTGCAGCTCTCCAGCGCAGAGCGGTGACGTAATACCGCTCATTAAGGCCATGAATATGGAGGCCACGCCCATGGGAGTGGCGTTGCGTCCATATTACATGACCTTAATGAGCGGGTATTACGTCACCGCTCAGCGCTGGAGAGCTGCAGGAAGCCGGGGAGAACGCAGGATTGCAGGGACGTTCAGCGATGGCACGGGGAGGGTGAGTATGATGTCCCAGCCACCGGCTCCTGCATCCCCTCCCCCGCTGGTTTCTGCCCTATGACTCGTGTATAAGCCGAGGGGGCATTTTCAGCACAAAAAAAGGTGCTGAAAATCTCGGCTTATACACGAGTATATAATGCGGCCAAGTACAGAGATAGCCTGGATGAAAACCTCTTCCAGAGTGCTCTGGATCTCAGACTTGGCTGAAGGTTCAACTTCCAACAAGACAATGACCCTAAGCACACAGCTAAAATAACAAAGGAGTTGCTTCAGAACAACTCTGTGACCATTCTTGACTGGCCCAGCCAAAGCCCTGACCTAAACACAACTGAGCATCTCTGGAGAGTCCTGAAAATGGCTGTTCACCAACATTCACAATCCAACCTGACGGAACTGGAGAGGATCTGCAAGGAAGAATGGCAGAGGATCCCCAAATCCAGGTGTGAAAAACTTATTGCATCATTCCCAAGAAGACTCATGGCTGTGCTAGCTCAAAAGGTGCTTCTACTCAATGCTGAGAAAAGGGTCTGAATACTTATGACCATGTGACATTTCAGTATTCCTTTTATAATAAATTTGCAAAAATTTCTACCTTTCTGTTTTTTTCAGTAAAGATGGGGTGCAGAGTGTACATTAATGATAAAAATGAACTTTTTTGCATGTACCAAATGGCTGCAATGAAAAAAGAGTGAAAAATTTAAAGGGGTCTGAATACTTTTTTAACCCCCTGCATGTACCTGCCTCTTTTTAAAGGAATCAAAAGTAATTGGACAGTTATCTCAAAAGATCTTTAATTGGCTGCAGAGGCTATTCCATCATTAAACCATCATCAATTAAGCAGGTTTGGATGCACACAGTAGACAACACAGGTGGATGATCGCAGAATCTTTTCTATGGTGATGAAAAACCCCTTCACAACATAAACCCAAGTGAAGAACACTCTCCAGGAAGTAGATATTTCAGTATCTAATTCTATAAATATAAGGAATAGGGGGAGCAGGAGGTTCAGAGTGGGGGTTTTGAGGATGCCGTAGTGTGAATGGTAATGAATTGGGGGAAAGAGTACAGGCAATTAATAATTTATTGATTTATTGGGTAAGGAAAGTGCTATTTGTAGTTAATGGGGGCACAGTGGTGAATTACAATTTATATTTGGAATATTTTTGATGACCAGCATGACAAAATTGACAGCTGCGGGCTGCAACCCTCAGCTTTCAGCTTTATCATGGTTGGTTATCAAGAATAGAGAGGTCCCCATGCCGTTTTTTAACTAATTGAAATAAATAATTTTAAAAAATGGCATTGTGTCCTGCCCATTTTTTATAACCAGTCAAGCTAAAGCAGACTGTTATTTTCAGTCTAGTAAGGGGCCATTGATATTGCCCCCCCAGACTAAAAATAGCAGACCGCTGCATGACAGAATGGCAAACAATGGATTTTTGGGCCCCTTATACATCTGAACAGTACCATGAACTTTTTTAACTGTTCAGCGGAACCCACCAGACCTGAGCATCCAGGGGTTCACCAATCACTATTCTGTATCAAATATTAAGTTCTGTTTTTCTGTTGTATCAAATACTTATTTCATGCAAAAAATGCAAACTAATTATGTTAAAATCATACAATGTGATTTTCTGTATTTTTTTTAAGATTCTGTCTCCCACAGTTGAAGTGTACCTATGATAAAAATTACAGACCTCTCTATTCTTTGTAGGTGGGAAAACTTGCATAACCAGCAGTGTGTCATATACTTATTTTCCCCACTGTACGAGGCATTATTCAGTCACTATGTAGTGGTAATAGTTGATCTGGTCATGGTGTGGCAGTATTTTTTCCTTGTATGTGGTATTACTTCTCACTATGTGGTGGTGATATGTGGTCTGGCTATGATGTGACAGTATTTGTTCCTTGTATGTGGTATTATCGGTCATTTAAAAAAAATGTATATGACACATTTCCTTAAAGAAATATAAATAACAATAAACCTAAAAAGAGTATTGGATATATTAAGACATGTTTAGTAAGTTAGAATTGAGTAGGGCCCTGCCAAAAAATCTACCTTGTTGGCTTAAAAAAATCTTTTGGCAAAATCAAAAGCTGATGGCTATGTATGTAATGGGGTGTTCGATGGGAACTGTTAATTTGTGATTGGTGAGGATGTTGGGCAGAAGTGCAGTTTTTCCTACAGTGGGAGTGTGGCAAGTTTGAGGAGTGGAGGAGGAGCTGGGGTGTAGCCTGGGTGGAGTCGCAAGGGGGCCCTTAAATTTTGCCAGTATGGGGCCTAGAAATTCCAGGTGGCAGCCCTGGTTATACTTTCTGCTCAGATTCAACCAAATGCAGCAAGGGCTGATTGGACAGCGCTTCACAGGACAGATGGACAATAACCCAAAACATACTGCCAAAGCAACCCAGTAGATTTTAAGGCAAAGAAGTGTCATATTTTGTAATGGCCAAGTCAATTACCAGATTTCAACCCCATTGAGCAGACATTTTGTCACGACTATGTTTTCTGGTGTCACGGGACCAGGGTCTCCTTCCCTGTTCCTAACGCTAGGAGCGCCCTAGCTTGCACTGTTCCCTTGATTACTCCTAATGGTTAAGATGTCGAGCCCACGTACCTTGCCTTAGCTCCTGAATCCACCCCCAGTCTGTAGAGGAGAGGGGAGTATAAGTGTACTGTAATACACCAACCAGACTAACAAGGTAATACAAACAGGGAAAAAGGAAAATACCAATCATACAAATATACTCACACAAACAACAGAGGTAAACAGCGGGGAGTGGAGGATGGGAGTAAAACCAAAGTAGGAGAAGGAAGGGAATTAGCATACAACCAAAACATAGCAACAGTCTCAGATAAATCCATCAAACACCAACACAACAAACCACCATCTCCTAACCATGAAGCATAAGCTAGCTATGGCAATGAGTGCTTGCCAGGGCCAATAATGTACAGGGGAGGGGAGTGGCCAACAGTAAACAGATGAGAGCCTTAATGCAGGAAAGCTTCCAATAGCTCTCAACTGAGCAGATTAACCCCTGTACTGCTGAAAGAAACCTGCACCGTTTATTATGAAGGTGAAATGCTTTTTAACTGTGCAAGAGTATGAGAAATCAGACTCCTTTCTGTCTCAGTAAACCCGTGACACATTTCACATGCGACAAAGTATAAGGCAGAAAGACATACAAACAACAACTGAAGTAAGCTGCAGTAAATGCCTGGGACAGCATCACAAAAGAGGAGACCCAGCGTTTGGTGATGTCCATAGCTTCCAGTCTTCAGGCAGTCATTGCCTGCAAATGATTCTCTACAAAGTATTACAAATTAACATTTTGTTTATGGTAAAGTTAATTTGTCCAATTACTTTTGAGCCCCTGAAATGAGGAATCTTTGTAGAAATATAGTTGCAAGATTCAGTCACTGTGCAAATATTTCTGGACCTAACTAGTAATAAATGGTTGTTTTCATTTGTTTACTCTGCCAAGGTTGGTAATGCAAGCCTATCTTAAAGGAAATATTCACAGCATACTGTATTTTCTGCATACCTGAATGAATTCCTGCTCGTATCCTCAGCTGACTGTTGGGCTTATGTGGTATTCTAAAAGTCTTGCACACGGCCACTAAGTCTAATGCCATACTTGCGATCTCACTTACATGGTAAATACCATTCTCTTTGGGAACTCCAGACACAACCATATCTATGTAAAACAAAAATGTACATGTACAAAGGTATTGAATCATTTGTATTTCACATATTCATCTGCTTGTCCACTGTAGCCTATTTGGACGACAGTGATTAAACAGACTAAGCTTCACTAGGCAAGATTTCTCAAGACAAGTGCAAAAGATAAAGGAATATCCTCATATTGGGATACTCTGAAAGGCTAGCCATGACTAGTGATGGAGTGAGCACAAGATTAGCAATTTCTTCTGGTTGTCTCTGAGCAATCATGTAGCTCATTTTCAGGCAGTGAGATAATAGACAGGTGCAAAAAAAACCCAAAACAATAAAAAGAACATAGCAGGTTCCAACAGGTACTGAAAATAAATTCTTGCACGGCTGTCATTGACCTGTCAAATTAAGTTCTATTTCCTCCTGCAAGGAAGGAGCGCTAATTTTGCCTAAATACAGTCTGAGTAATTACTAATGGGAATAGAACGATCTGTGCAATGTTTAATAAAAAAATTAAAAACAATCTAATTACCAAACAAGAGTGTTTACATGGCATGATAATCGGAAACCAGTCTTCTTAAAAATGATCATTTTACAATATGCAAATTGCCTCTTCAAAAAAAAAGAGGACTTGAACTCTATAGCGCCATCTATTGGAAGTAGCGATCCTACAAGTCACAATCAACCCTTTAATGAGTCTTGTAATATGACTTAGGATAAAAGCCAAATCAGTATCTCCATTTGCAGACACGGTGTTTCGGACTATTGGTCCTCGTCACACGCCAGAGCTGGTACTGTTAGAACCCTCTTGTTTTGTTTCAGTTTGCTGGTTACATGACCTTTTTTCCCTATTTGTCTGGCTCCGCCCTTCTGGCTTTGCTGGACTTCATTGTATTACCTACTCTTAAGCTAGCCGGGTGCTTAGGTGCCTTACTCAGTCAGTTTTGCTTGATCTTAGGATCTCTAAGTAATTTGTTTTCTGTTTGATTTTCTCTGCTACAATTTCTGTTAGGAGGTGTCCACCTTTTCTCCCAGTCCCTAGATCTTGTAGGGATTCCTTCCTCGCAACTATAGGTCTTCGTTCAGACTAGCTGAGGACTTTAGCGGGTCTGGTCGCATGATCAGGTTCCCCGTTACATCGTAGGGATCCAGCTTAGTTCTATTGTAGGGACAGAATTCCCATCTTTCCTTAGTGCTTGTAGCAGATCATAACAGGTACGTCACTCTCCACAAGGAGAAACCTTACCCATTTTACAATAGTCAATGTTTCTAAATGCACCTTTAAGCTAAGGTCACAAAACCATAGATTCTCTCATCCAACAGAATTGGGTTAGTTATGCTAATGACACTCAGATCAAACTCTGATCAGAGCTGATGGATAGCTAAAACATGAAGTGAACATAGCCTTAGCTGGAGCTGTTCGTTAACCTTGGTATAATTGACTTGCAGATAAGAAAAACATTAGCTCCCACCTTGTTGAATCTTCCCAAAATTACTTACAGGCATCACCTATGGTCTCCACTTTATATACTCCATAGTTGTCAATTATGTCATCAAAAGTGGTGTAGAGTTTGTTAAGGAAATCTACTACTTGGTAAGGGGTACTGGTGCTGGACAAGTGAGTGAATCCAACAATGTCACTACAAAGATGGAATAAACACAAAATATACTTGTTAGCATTTTTTTTTAGTTTTGCACCATTCAGAAAAAGATGAATTCTATAAAGAATGCCAAACCAAGCTCTACATATTCATCTGATCTCCAGTGGAAATGTGTCATGTAAGGTATGACTTATTTGGTATGTCATACCAATGCTCTGTAGGTTTCAGCAATTTAAAGATGCATAATTTTAGGAAGAGATTTTATATTTAGAATTTTCGGATATATCATCATTATTACAGTGGACATTACTGTACTTTTTTGAGTCTCTGTGAGGACTGTAATTTCTTTGAAAATTTTAAGTAAGCCTCCTGGAAATAATGAAA
>JARQOD010000001.1:601140468-601207479 GCA_033576555.1 Oophaga sylvatica | reverse complement strand
TTTATTATAAAAGGAATACTGAAATGTCACATGGTCATAAGTATTCAGACCCTTTTCTCAGCATTGAGTAGAAGCACCTTTTGAGCTAGCACAGCCATGAGTCTTCTTGGGAATGATGCAATAAGTTTTTCACACCTGGATTTGGGGGATCCTCGCCATTCTTCCTTGCAGATCCTCTCCATTTCCGTCAGGTTGGATTGTGAATGTTGGTGAACAGCCATTTTCAGGACTCTCCAGAGATGCTCAGTTGTGTTTAGGTCAGGGCTTTGGCTGGCCAGTCAAGAATGGTCACAGAGTTGTTCTGAAGCAACTCCTTTGTTATTTTAGCTGTGTGCTTAGGGTCATTGTCTTGTTGGAAGTTGAACCTTCAGCCAAGTCTGAGATCCAGAGCACTCTGGAAGAGGTTTTCATCCAGGCTATCTCTGTACTTGGCCGCATATATACTCGTGTATAAGCCGAGATTTTCATGCACCTTTTTTTGTGCTGAAAATGCCCCTCGGCTTATACACGAGTCATAGGGCAGAAACCAGCGGGGAGGGGATGCGGCGGCAGAGCCGGTGGCTGGACATCATACTCACCTCCCCGTGCCATCGCTGAACGTCCCTGCAATCCTGCGTTTCTCCCCGCTTCCTGCAGCTCTCCAGCGCTGAGCGGTGACGTAATACCCGCTCATTAAGGTCATGTAATATGGACGCAACGCCACTCCCATGGCGTGGCCTCCATATTCATGCCTTAATGAGCGGTATTACGTCACCGCTCTGCGCTGGAGAGCTGCAGGAAGCCGGGGAGAACGCAGGATTGCCGGCTGGGACGTTCAGCGATGGCACGGGAGGGTGAGTATGATGGAGGAGGATGGGGGGGGCATGGGAGGAGGACAAGGAGCACGGAGCAGGACGGGGGGAGGACGGAGAGCACGGAGCAGAACGGGGGAGGACGGAGAGCACGGAGCAGAACGGGGGAGGACGGAGAGCACGGAGCAGAACGGGGGAGGACGGAGAGCATGGAGCAGAACTGGGGGAGGACAGAGAGCACGGAGCAGGACGGGGGAGGACGGAGCAGGACGGGGGTGGGCACAGAGGAGAATGGGGGAGTGCAGAGCTGGATGGGGAGCACGGAGCTGGACGGGGAGGATGGAAAGCACGGAGCAGGACAGGATAATGGAGCAGGAGGAGGGGAGCACAGAGGAGAATGGGGGCGCACAGAGCTGGATGGGGGAGCACAGAGCAGGACGGCAACTTATACACCCGGCTTATACACGAGTCAATAAGTTTTCCAAGTTTTTTGTGGCAAAATTAGGGGGTCGGCTTATACACGGGTCGGCTTATACACGAGTAATATACGGTATGTATTTCTGGTATATTTACACATATTATAAAGGCATTATAAGCATTATCACACACACAGTTAAGTGTCAAAAAGACAAACAGTTAAAACGAGTGCATGATGTCCTAAGATTCAGAACTTCTCAATTCCCAACATGTGTTTCGCTGTGGCTGTATTTTGCCACGGCTTCTTCCAAGAAGCACTGCCTTGGAAGAAGCCACGACAAAACACGCATCTGTCATTGTAAGGTCTTCATGGTCTAAGTATGCGTGAATATTCTTCCTGACTTCCCACCCACATACTGTGGTTTGCTATATTGGTAAAAGGCACTACGCATAATAATTATACTTACTATCTATCTAATACATCCATATGGGTGCGGCACCAACTGATTCTAAGATAACTTCACTATAACAACATTTCATACATTAATCTCTACATTATGCATCACTGTGATGCTAATTATTCATTGTTGATTTGTTGTGTTGGGTTTCATACATTTTATTACATATTTTTATGCATAATTACTACTTTCCTAAATGCATTTTTCAAATCTATGTTCCTCATTGGCATCATTTTTAGATGTTACATCTAGTTGCCTAGGAGACTGACCACTGCTGCTTTTAAGCACTGAGCTGAAGGTAGACCGTAGTAGGAAATAACAGCGCACTCCAGCGATCCTGGTCAGCTACAAAACAATGTTTATAAGCTCGATAGAAAAACACTTGTAAGCACTTTGCATGTGTCGTCACTGCTGTTATACAGTAATGGTGGTCGTTCACCTAGGCAATGAGCTATATACAAACAAAGAAAAGAAAAGCGTAATATCTCAAGTACGGCTAAAAATTTTAATAAACTGTAAATTGTAAAAATGTTTGTTTAGCAAGCACTATCCAACAATACCAGTCTATGAGGATGGGAATAATTATTTAAGGTATAATAGCAGAAAACTTGGCACTCAGATTTTGTAAAAAGTGAAACAGATTTATTGGCAATCCATAAAATATTTAACTTTTCGGTCTTCATCAGAACTGTGCTACAACACATACAAAAGAACAATAGTGAATAGTGACAAAATACAATTCAAATACAGAAAAACAAACATGTACGGTATGTCATTTGAGAGAAAATTTGCCATACAATATGGGATACAACTATTATACATCCATATATCAAAAGTTCTGTGCTTTAAGGAACTATAATCCTCCTTCAGAAAGAACACGAGAATTTATATAAAATCAATCCTATCAGATAAGGATATGGAAGGGATCAGATGCGAAGTCCCAAAAGACTATCTAGGGGTTTAGCCTATCCTAAAAAGGAAAGGAACAAGAGTGGTTAACCCATTGGGGTGAATATAACACGTCTAAATACCTATTACAACATTGCTCCACTACAATCAGAGTCTCTTACGTCTATAGTACACTTACTACTATTGTTCCTTTCTTTTCGGACTGGTTGTAGAGAATATAATTTGCAATATTCACAGCTTCATAATTAAATATATTGTGTGATTTGTAGGACCTGTAGTTGCTGGTGTTGTTGGAACTAAAATGCCCAGATACTGCTTGTTCGGGGACACAGTAAACACTGCTTCAAGAATGGAGTCCACAAGTGAAGGTGATATTTTAGATTTCTTCCTTTCACAACCTACCCTATAATACAAATATAGGGCAATTATTTCTGGACATTCCCAGAAAACATTAATTTCACATGACATAATTGAATGTAGAAACATTGCGTAAAATCAATAAAGGATTGTGTTTTGCTTTCTAATTGAGATCAAAATTAGAAGTGGTGGATGACATATCTGTAACAAGGTGAAAGATAAAAGCCACTTAATGTTCCTTGACAACATGTTCTTACACCATCAGACTAAACATAACTTCAAAGCTATCAAATGTGAAAGAAGACGTGATAAGTGACTATTGACTATCGCATTCTGTAATGCATTGGGCCTCACCGTACTTATAGACTGAAAACTCATGGACTATGGAATGTGTATTGTTGTGCATTGTTGAACTGTTAGCACATGTTTATACATGGCTGTAGTCATCAATTCAGCCACAAGAACAGAAATCAGGACAGCACTAACATTTTAACCCCTTCATGAAGGAGCCCTTTTTTGTTTTTGCGTTTCGGTTTTTGGCTCCCCTTCTTCCCAGAGCCATAACTTTTTTTATTTTTCAGTCAATATGGCCATGTTAGGGCTTATTTTTTGTGGGACGAGTTGTAATTTTGAATGACACCATTGGTTTAACCATGTCATGTACTGGAAAACGGGACAAAAATTTCAAGTGCAGTAAAATTGCAAAAAATGCAATTCCACAACTAGTTTTTGCATTTGTTTTTACCAGGTTCTAGGTTCTTTTTTATCTAAGTAGTGAAAAAAAAAATCCAAAGTTTGTTAAAAACAATTGCGTTATTTTCCGCGACCCGTAGCATCTTCATTTTTCGTGATCTCGAGTTGGGTGAAGGCTTATTTTTTGCGTGCCAAGCTGACAATTTTAATGATACCATTTTGGTGCAGAAACAGGGGGTGATTTGAAGTTGTATATATTTTTATCTTTTAATATTTTAAAAAATGTTTTGTTTTAACTTTTTGCATGCTTCAATAGTCTCCATGGGAGACTAGAAGCTGCAGTTGTCCGATCGGCTCTGCTAAATACAGGTGATGATCAGATCACTTGTGTGTAGGAGAAATGCTCACTTGCTATGAGCGCCGACCACCGGGCAGCGCTCATAGTAATCTGGCCTTGACAACCATAGAGGTCTGATGAAGACCACTGGTTGTCATTCCAACCCATTGGTGATCCGCAATCAAGTGACGGAGTCACTGATGGACGGGATTTCTGGTGTGCTTGCCAGAAGTGCGCGTTAAATGCTGCTGTCAGAGTTTGACAGCGGCATATAATGGGTTAACAGCCGCAGGTGGATCGCGATTCCACCCGCAGCTGTTAAAGGCACATGTCAGCTGTTCAAAACAGCTGACATATGCCAGAAAGATGTGGGCTCAGCACCAGAGCCCACATCAAAGGGGGAGACATGACATGTGCAATAATAGTGCGACGCATGTTGTGAAGGAGTTCCACAATTGGATGTGTTTAAATAAAATGTTCCAGTGGTGAGATAATCTTATATATCTGTCCCTGCTGTGTACTGTTTAATGGCTGTGTCTTACCATGCAGGAATCAGTCAGATATACCACAGCTCCTGGGCAGGGGAGTTAAAAAAAAGAGTATACTGACATTACAGCACAGGATCACAGATGATTCGTTCTGTGAGGTAAAACATTTCCCTGCCTGTTTTTAAGCAATGATTTACTTCAAAGAAAGAATCACCTGCAATCCCATGCTGCACTGTCAGTATTGTCTTTTCCTTCCTTCCTTGCCCAGGAGCTGTGGTATGATCAGACAATGTCCCTGTACGGTCAGACACAGGCATTACACAGTACACAGCAGGGACAGATATATAAGATTATCTCAGCAGTGGAACATATTATTTAAACACATCCAATTGTGGAAGTTATTATTACTCTGAGATCTATTGATTAAAATATACGTTTGTTTGTGGGAAAACCCTTTTAAGTGTAGCCAAATAGCCTCCATCAAATACGATTGTCTTGGAAGAGATCTGTTCAGTGGGCATGCTAAACATAGTACAATCATTACAATAAAACATTGTTTTACCAAATTTCCTATTCCAAATGTTTTCATTTTTTTGTAGCGTTGAAAATCCAGTGCAGTTCCAGTGCTCATGATTTGCTAAGCCAAATTGGAGGATATAAACTGATATGCCGTGGGATGTTATCAATCAAGGTACTTACAGAAAAAAACATGAAACCAACAAAACATATCAAATACCCTATAAGCCAAATGTTATATGTCACTAGCTAGAAAATATCACTCTTAAAGGGGTTGTTTTAAAATATCATGAGCTCAAAGGATCAAAGACTCAAAAAATAAGAAACTAAAATTTCATTCAGCCTCTCCAAGTCTAGTAATGCCTTTCCACAGCAGGTCTGGTCTTTGTTGGTAGGATACAGCAGTGACGTCGCATAGACAATGTTGTAACCAATGTGACAAAGTCACTGGTAAAGTGCTGGAGGGGAGGTATGTGTCACTAAGCTTAATGGCGTCAGTAATGTGAAATCCAGAGTATTTTCCTCCACCACACTAAATGTTGTGAGGATTAAGCTAAGTTGCATAATGGGCTGGCTTTTATGTGGACATCCATAGAAAGGATGGGAGGATGTCCACCTTATCTCCACTTGCAGAGCTGGCACCGCAGTATACTGATAGGACCTGTGTGATTTCACAGTCATGTGTCACATGGGAAAGGAGTCACATGTTCTGGGGCTTAAATAGCTGGGCTCCAGAGGCAATCTTTGTTCAGCAGGACTGGAGGGAGGACCTCCAGTGGTTTGTGTCCTGAGGAGGAAAAACTGAACCTGTGTTGCTGCAGAGCGGGCTGCTACCCATAAATGTATGGACTCTGTTACAGCATTTTGTTTTCTTTGTTGTTTTCCTGTTTTTGCCTGAAGGGCTTTGTTGCCCCCATATAATAAACCAACCGAAAATTTAAAGAGGCAGTGTTCCTGTTTTCTATCTCCGTGTACCGCAGAGTGAGTTGAACTACCACACCAATCACTGAGTTTAGTGGTTCTGCTGATCTAGACAGCAGAAGCCACTGAGCCCAATGATTGGCTGCAGAACTGTGAATGTGACGTAACCGCTGCAATGAAGTCAGGAGAGGCTTCGTTCGACCTGGGAAGGGTGATTAAGAGATCAGTTTGTTTATTTTATCAAGACTGTGAGCCTATGATCTGGGAAATGTTATTTAAAAGAGTTTGCGATAAATCATTTGCTGTAATATAGGCTTAGATACTACATGACAAATTAATATAGCACGCAAACTGCCAAGACAGAGCTGTTGTTTTACCAGTTTGTCAATTGACCATAAAATATAAATACATATATTCTAATTACATAAATAAATATATTACACTTACAATTATTTATGTGTGTTTTAGCTGTATGTTTAGCCAAAAATGATTGACATGTATTTTGAGAGAATGCTTCAACCAATGATGTGTTTTACATCTCTATAATGTCATTTTCATTCACACAGGGCAAAGGCGATATGACAACATATTGGCTTGAGGGTAAGACTGGCACATCAACACAGAATATCATCCGTGATACATCTGCAGTCATGCAGGAAAACGAAAGGCAGTCATTTGATCTGATACCTGGAGTGTTGTCTACTGACACCTTGTCTACTTCGTTTTGAAAGCCGTTAACCTTGACTTGGACAGTTGATGGCATCTTACAAGTTTTCCATTATTCAATGTATTATAATATAGAATGGATTGTTCAACTGTCTGTTCTAAAGCAGATCAGGAATTTATTGAGGATTTATTGAAGAAACACAATGTGCATGTGTATTACTTATCAAGGAGTGTTCTGAAAAAGTCTGAAGGACCGATGAAATCTGCCTCATAACCAATGTTTTTCATGTCTCATTATTCCAGTAAAGTTTAGAAAACAAAAGCAAAATGTTAACCGGCTACTGTAAGAAACAAAGAACTTTCCTCAGGACAGTTCTGATAATTAAATATCAAAAAACTGACCGGCACATCCAAACATAGATTCAGTGTGAACAGGTGCTAAACCTAGAGTCACCAACTCATATACATACAAGAGAAAAAGGTAGCACACTGTAGCGCTATAGCTTGCAAACACGAAATATGAAAAATATGAAAAATGAATTGCATCATTACCTTAGAAATATGAAAAATTGAGAAGTCTTAGCGCATAAGATGGCCAAATTATGTGAGCCTGATAGCCACGTCAAGGCTCTTCTCGAATATCAGGTCCTAACTAATGCCTATCCTCGCTTAGAAAAGTCTGTCTGCATGGGAACGTATGAATCCTCTCTTCAGACTAAAATCTACATCTCTGTGGAGGGTGATGAACCTGTTGTAATTAAAAAGCCTGTGACCACCAGGTGGAGTGCTCAGGTAGAAGGTAAATGAATACATATCAAAAAACTGACCGGCACATCCAAACATAGATTCAGTGTGAACAGGTGCTAAACCTAGAGTCACCAACTCAAATACATACAAGAGAAAAAGGTAGCACACTGTAGCGCTATAGCTTGCAAACACGAAATATGAAAAATATGAAAAATGAATAATAATAATAATAATAATAATAATCTTTATTTATATAGCGCCAACATATTCCGCAGCGCTTTACAGTTTAACAGTTTCAAAACACAAGTCATAGGTAACAACGTTAACAATACAATAATTAAAGCAAAATAAGCCGACCCTGCTCGTGAGAGCTTACAATCTACAATGAGGTGGGGGAGATACAAAGTACAGGTGTGTATATACAATGGTGCATTTACAATAATGGTCCAGCCATCTTGAGGGAGTGAGGCATGGATGGAGATAGTGAATGGGCTACACATACACACTTAAACATAGAACGACTTTGGTTAGTGAATGTGATAGGCCACTCTGAACAAATGTGTTTTGAGGGAGCTCCTGAAACCATGCAAATTGTGGATAGTCCTAATTTCTTGGGGTAGAGCATTCCAGAGGATTGGCGCAGCGCGGGAGAAGTCTTGGAGTCGGGAGTGGGAGGTACGGATTAGTGCAGAGGTTAGTCGAAAGTCGTTTGCAGAGCGCAGCAGTCGGTTAGGCCGATAGATAGAAATGAGGGAGGAGATGTAGGGGGGTGCTGCACTGTGGAGAGCTTTGTGGGTGAGAACCAGTACTTTGAATTGGATCCTATAATGAATGGGCAGCCAGTGTAAGGACTGGCGAAGAGCGGACGCGTCCGAGTACCGATTAGCCAGATGGATGACCCTGGCTGCTGCATTAAGGATGGACTGGAGAGGGGATAGTCGAGTAATGGGGAGGCCAAGTAATAGAGCGTTGCAGTAGTCCAGGCGGGAGTGGATCAATGCTACAGTGAGGGTTTTTGTTGTTTCCATGGTGAGAAAAGGGCGGATTCTAGAGATGTTCTTTAGGTGTAGACGGCAAGAGCGGGCATTGCATCATTACCTTAGAAATATGAAAAATTGAGAAGTCTTAGCGCATAAGATGGCCAAATTATGTGAGCCTGATAGCCACGTCAAGGCTCTTCTCGTATATCAGGTCCTAACTAATGCCTATCCTCGCTTAGAAAAGTCTGTCTGCATGGGAACGTATGAATCCTCTCTTCAGACTAAAATCTACATCTCTGTGGAGGGGTGATGAACCTGTTGTAATTAAAAAGCCTGTGACCACCAGGTGGAGTGCTCAGGTAGAAGGTAAATGAATACATATCAAAAAACTGACCGGCACATCCAAACATAGATTCAGTGTGAACAGGTGCTAAACCTAGAGTCACCAACTCATATACATACAAGAGAAAAAGGTAGCACACTGTAGCGCTATAGCTTGCAAACACGAAATATGAAAAATATGAAAAATGAATTGCATCATTACCTTAGAAATATGAAAAATTGAGAAGTCTTAGCGCATAAGATGGCCAAATTATGTGAGCCTGATAGCCACGTCAAGGCTCTTCTCGTATATCAGGTCCTAACTAATGCCTATCCTCGCTTAGAAAAGTCTGTCTGCATGGGAACGTATGAATCCTCTCTTCAGACTAAAATCTACATCTCTGTGGAGGGGTGATGTACCTGTTGTAATTAAAAAGCCTGTGACCACCAGGTGGAGTGCTCAGGTAGAAGGTAAATGAATACATATCAAAAAACTGACCGGCACATCCAAACATAGATTCAGTGTGAACAGGTGCTAAACCTAGAGTCACCAACTCATATACATACAAGAGAAAAAGGTAGCACACTGTAGTGCTATAGCTTGCAAACACGAAATATGAAAAATATGAAAAATGAATTGCATCATTACCTTAGAAATATGAAAAATTGAGAAGTCTTAGCGCATAAGATGGCCAAATTATGTGAGCCTGATAGCCACGTCAAGGCTCTTCTCGTATATCAGGTCCTAACTAATGCCTATCCTCGCTTAGAAAAGTCTGTCTGCATGGGAACGTATGAATCCTCTCTTCAGACTAAAATCTACATCTCTGTGGAGGGGTGATGTACCTGTTGTAATTAAAAAGCCTGTGACCACCAGGTGGAGTGCTCAGGTAGAAGGTAAATGAATACATATCAAAAAACTGACCGGCACATCCAAACATAGATTCAGTGTGAACAGGTGCTAAACCTAGAGTCACCAACTCATATACATACAAGAGAAAAAGGTAGCACACTGTAGTGCTATAGCTTGCAAACACGAAATATGAAAAATATGAAAAATGAATTGCATCATTACCTTAGAAATATGAAAAATTGAGAAGTCTTAGCGCATAAGATGGCCAAATTATGTGAGCCTGATAGCCACGTCAAGGCTCTTCTCGTATATCAGGTCCTAACTAATGCCTATCCTCGCTTAGAAAAGTCTGTCTGCATGGGAACGTATGAATCCTCTCTTCAGACTAAAATCTACATCTCTGTGGAGGGGTGATGAACCTGTTGTAATTAAAAAGCCTGTGACCACCAGGTGGAGTGCTCAGGTAGAAGGTCTTATGCGCTAAGACTTCTCAATTTTTCATATTTCTAAGGTAATGATGCAATTCATTTTTCATATTTTTCACATTTCGTGTTTGCAAGCTATAGCGCTACAGTGTGCTACCTTTTTCTCTTGTATGTATATGAGTTGGTGACTCTAGGTTTAGCACCTGTTCACACTGAATCTATGTTTGGATGTGCCGGTCAGTTTTTTGATATGTATTCATTTACCTTCTACCTGAGCACTCCACCTGGTGGTCACAGGCTTTTTAATTACAACAGGTTCATCACCCCTCCACAGAGATGTAGATTTTAGTCTGAAGAGAGGATTCATACGTTCCCATGCAGACAGACTTTTCTAAGTGAGGATAGGCATTAGTTAGGACCTGATATACGAGAAGAGCCTTGACGTGGCTATCAGGCTCACATAATTTGACCATCTTATGCGCTAAGACTTCTCAATTTTTCATATTTCTAAGGTAATGATGCAATTCATTTTTCATATTTTTCATATTTCGTGTTTGCAAGCTATAGCGCTACAGTTCTGATAATTAATTCTTACTGTTAAGAAGGTTCTGGACTTTTGACACTTCTATTAGTCAATGTCAGCCTTATCATTTCTCATAGAGGAGCATTTTAAATTACAACATTGCAAATCACTGCTGTGAATCTAAGATACATTTCGCGCCCCAAGTTGTGGTCATTGGTTTCTATTCCATATCTGTTTGATTTTAATAATTCCACTAAAATATTATTTTTTGATACACATAATACTTTGAATAGTGTTGTTATTCTGTGTAATCAGTGTATTATATGGACCCCATTGTGGAGCGCAGCAACACTTGTGTAGCAGTGCCCACTCTTTTTTCTTACTTGTGATTGAAATTATTACATATAATCCACATTACAAAGTATTTTCTGCAAATCAGCAGAGATATGTGTTTTCGTTTTAGATATGAATAAACTTGCCAATAATGATGGTTGCAATAAGTTGTAATATGGTTTATGTGGCATGAGTAGGTTTCCTAACTTTGGTGGTCTACTGCCAAAATATCTCTATTCTCTATTAAAGTATCCTCCTCTTTTGGTTATGGTATATTTAATATCAGAACTTTAGATTTTCAAGTGATAAAAATGAAAAAATGTAAATACTGTATGCTTGTGACATTTTTTCTGCTTCTGTTCAATGCATAGCACTTACTAAGGCTATATAGCGGAAATTAGAGAACACAGAAGAGGTAATAAACCACACCTGACTTCTCCCCAGGGACCCTGGCTGTGTCTGACAAATAGGGACCAGCGCTGCTACTGCTAGATTGCAGAAGCTTTATTCCTGCACCTTAAATATACAATGGCACTGAGCACTGGTGGACACAGACAAAAGAGTGCCCCTGTGCAAGAACAATATATGGGCTCTTTTCTGTCTAGTAGATCATCATAATACATGCTTTGGAGGTTAAGTGGCGCCCTTACCTCTTGGGCCCATGTGCACCTGTGCAGGCTGCACCAATGGTATGTCCGCCCCTGGCTCTGGGTCAGAGGTGTAGCTAGATGTTCAGCTCAGGAGTGGGCCCCTAACCAGGTAACCCTGTTTATAACTATGGTGGCACACCCTAATAGTGAGTATACTGTATATAGGAAAAGGGAAAAGACCTCAGTAGATGATAATGCTGTTACTGATAATCTCTGATATTACCACCATATAGTGACCATATAGTGGTAGATAGATACCATTCATGCAGACTGTAATGCTACTGCCAGCACCCCTGCATGGTACCCCTTCTCCCTACATGCAATGATGCTGACAAACTACCCGTCCCGGCCGCGCGGCGTGGTCCCTGGTGTTTTTCCTGCTTTCTGTCTACTTCTGAGTCCCTGCGGCGCACCTAGTGCGCGCGCTCCCCCAAATCAGTCTCTGAAACAGTCCTGTCTTAGTCTTCATGTCCATATCCATTCTATCCAAGGATCCAGAGCCTATTAGTCTGAACAGAGCCCTAGTCCTGTCTGTGTCTGCATACCTAACCCTTCGGATTAGCAGCTGCCGTATTGGGGACTACCTAGAAGTGGTATCTGGTGGCTACCTGCAGCTTAAGCCTGATTGCACCATCTAGAGCTCGAGTAAATACCAGTTAGTTGCCTAGCTATTCCACTGCTAGGTAAGCCCGGCCCCGTGACACAGTAGATCCACGAACCACGTGCACCATTTGCGTGAGTAACACAGCTCATACAAGAGATTACAGTACAATTACAGTTATAGAAACTTACAACTGACTTTCGCTATAATGGAGTCGTTCACTTTTTCCACCTTTTTCATTTGGTCAATGTTGATATCATGACTTCTCCAGCAATGACTCGTCTGCAGATATTCCAACAAAGACACATCTGACACATCTTTGTATGATGCTCCCAGTAGCCCCCACACTTCCTGTATGGCAGCCCCGAACAGCCACTCACTCTGTATGATGGACCCAAGCAGCCACCAACTCTGTATGATGGCCCGCATGTGGCCAGTAGCCCCCCACTCTGTATAACTTCCTTGGTAGCCCCCCTCACTGTATGATGGCCTCCAGTTGCCATACCGACATGGCCACCAGTAGGCCTTCACACTGTATAACATTTCACAGAAGTCAGGGCCCACATGTACTATTAAAATTAAAGAAAACCATCTTTTACTTACCTAAGCCTGGATCCTGGAGAACTTGCCAGAAGAAAGGATGAAAGTGTGGGTGGAACTACGCGATTACATAGTTGTGCCGGAGCACGCAGTTCCAGCTTGATGACGTCACCTACTCCAGTGCCTCTCCCTGCTATTCTGAAGACTGCAGAGTTGAAGCAGAGTTGCATAAATTTATGCACCTATTATCTAGTCAAAGACTTTGTCCTTTCAAATCTTGTTCTGAAACATATTGGTTTATTGAAGAAACCTTTATGTTTCCATACAGTATATATAAAAGTATAACTAAAATGTAGTGGTTTAAAGCTATAGACACCTTCAAAGAGGTAAAAAGTGATTTTTACATGTTAGTGTTTCACTTTATTTAATAAAATTGCACGGTATCATCCTGCAATCTTCATTACTTCATTCATTTTCTCACCCTTGATTTGCAGTTGGTAGCCTAATCCAAGTTTTAGATTTTTCACTTGTGTGATCATGTCTCCCAATAATATAGGCTGGATGTGAGCTCTGCATGTATCCACGGTGCTGCTGTCTTGATAAATTCATATATCAGTACAGCTCCATTACTGCACTTATTACCTCTGCGTGTGCTTTTCCCCTTATATACAGCCTGTTCTATTTGCTGCTACTTCTAAGATCTCATTCAGATGTGTGCACCAGCCTCTTATGTATTTTGGATGAGACTCATCCTTCCAAATCTATGTGTGTTAAAAAAAAATGGATCCCATATGGATCATCTTTAGAGTTGAGAAAAACAGGTCAGTCAGATTCAAAAGTCGCAGACTTTCGCCAAATTCTGGTTTCGCCGAGCGAAACCCGACCATAGCATGAAGTCGGCCAAGCGGTCGTCGACCCGAGCGCCAAAGTCGGTTTTCCTATAATGCTTGCAGGCGCCTTTTCTCAGTCAATGAGCAAGGACGTACACTGTGGGCAACGAGATGACATGGGCAGTGGCCACCACCATCTTAGAGAAGGGCGTTGCAGTGATTGGCTTGCTTTGTGTGGAGTCACAGTGGCTATAAAAGCCCTGACCGCCGACCGCCATTTAACTTCTGCCGATCTTAGCGTAGGTAGAGGTTGCGGACGCTGTTTATCAGTAGGGAGAGAGTTAAGGGCCCGTCTCACATAGCGATATCGCTACCGAGATCGGTGCTGAGTCACTAGTTTTGTGATGCAGCACCGAGCTCACCAGCGATATCGCTGTGTGTGACATTCAGCGACGATCAGCCCCCCTGCCGGGTATCGCTGATCGTCGCTGAAATGTCAGGACATTTTTTTGATCGCTGGTCTCCCGCTGACAGGCACGCATCGCTGCGTGTGACAGGCGGGAGACCAGCGATCCGCTGGTAACCAAGGTACACAGCGGGTTGCCAGGCGCGGGGCTGTGCCTGGAAACCCGCTGTGTACCTTGGATACCAGCGCCCTGATGCAGGGAGCTGGTATCCAAGGTAAACAGCGGGTTTCCAGGCACCGCGCAGCGCTTGGAAACCCGCTGTGTACCTTGGATACCAGCTCCCTGCATCAGGGCGCTGGTATCCAACGTACACTGCGGGTAACTAAGCGATGTTACCCGCAGTGTCGCTGTCCCAGATCGCTGCCTGAGCTGCCTGTTTGGCAGCTCAGCAGCGATCATGTAGCGATACACCAGCGATCCTGACAAGTGCATATCGTTGTCGGGATCGCTGGTGTATCGTTATGTGAGACCCAGCCTTTAGGCAGGAAAGAAAAGTTATTCTGTGCTTGTGCTGATAGCAATTGTGCTGTACAGTTAGTGTGCAGTGACAGGGGAGGATTTTGTTGTGTGCAGCAGCGCTGGTTATTAGGCTGCCTGCCAGTGACAGGGGAGGATTTTCTTGTGTGCAGAAGCGGTGGTTAATAGGCTGCCTGCTAGCTGTATTGCTGTGTGTACACTGCTGTGCAGACTGCTTTTTACACAGCACTAATACTTTTATTCTTTTTTTTGGCACAGTTACAGAGTGTCCTTTTTTCCCACACCGTATAGAGCTGTACGCTCCTCACACACTACCATGTACCTGCTGGTATCACGGACTAATACATACTGTGTGTGACTCCGGAAATATATACGGAGATTTACAATTATTTATCCCTAGACTGTATACAGCTGTACACTTGTGATACAGTACCCTTTTTCTGCTTTTTATATTCTGGTCTAATCCATACTGAGCCTGTGAGCGTCTGTGTGTTACTCTGGAAATATATACGGAGATTTAAAATTACCCCAACACTGTACATAGCTGTAAGCTTGTGATACAGTACCCTTTTTCTGCTTTTTATATTCTGGTCTAATCCATACTGAGCCTGTGAGCATCTGTCTCTGACTCCGGAAATATATACGGAGATTTACAATTACCCCTACACTGTATACAGCTGTACGCTTGTGATACAGTACCCTTTTTCTGCTTTTTATATTCTGGTGTAATACATACTGAGCTTGTGAGAGTCTGAGTCTGACTCCGGATAAAATACAGAGATTTACAATTACCCCTACACTGTATACAGCTGTACGCTTCTGATACATTACCCTTTTTCTGCTTTTTATTTTCTGGTGTAATCCATACTGAGTCTGTGAGAGTCTGTATCTGACTCGGGAAATATATACAGAGATTTACAAGTACCCCTACACTGTATACAGCTGTACGCTTCTGATAAATTACCCTTTTTCTGCTATTTATATTCGGGTGTAATCCATACTGAGCCTGTGAGAGTCTGCGTCTGACTCAGGAAATATATACGGAGATTTACAATTACCCCTACACTGTATACAGCTGTACGCTTCTGATACATTACCCTTTTTCTGCTTTTTATATTCTGGTGTAATCCATACTGAGCCTGTGAGAATCTGTGTCTGACTCTGGAAATATATACGGAGATTTACAATTACCCCTACACTGTATATAGCTGTACGCTTCTGATACATTACCCTTTTTCTGCTTTTTATATTCTGGTATAATCCACCCTGAGCCTGTGAGCGTCTGTGTGTTACTCTCGAAATATATACGGAGATTTACAATTTACCCCTATACTATATACACCTGGTATCTTCTGATACAGTACCCTTTTTCTGCTTTTTACATTCTGGTATAATCCATCCTGAGCCTGTGAGCATCTGTGTCTGACTCCGGAAATATATACGGAGATTTACAATTACCCCTAGACTGTATACAGCTGTACGCTTGTGATACAGTACCCTTTTTCTGCTTTTTATATTCTGGTCTAATCCATACTAAGCCTGTGAGCGTCTGTGTCTGACTCCGGAAATATATACGGAGATTTACAATTACCCCTACACTGTATACAGCTGTACACTTCTGATACATTACACTTTTTCTGCTTTTTATATTCTGGTCTAATTTATACTAAGCCTGTGAGTGTCTGTGTCTGACTCCGGAAATATATACGGAGATTTACAATTACCCCTAGACTGTATACAGCTGTAAGCTTCTGATACATTACCCTTTTTCTGCTTTTTATATTCTGGTGTAATCCATACTGAGCCTGTGAGAGTCTGTGTCTGACTCCAGAAATATATACGGAGATTTACAATTACCCTACACTGTATACAGCTGTACACTTCTGATACATTACACTTTTTCTGCTTTTTATATTCTGGTCTAATTTATACTAAGTCTGTGAGTGTCTGTTTCTGACTCTGGAAATATATACGGAGATTTACAATTACCCCTACACTATATGCAGCTGTAAGCTTCTGATACATTACCTTTTTTCTGCTTTTTATATTCTGGTGTAATCCATACTGAGCCTGTGAGAGTCTGTGTCTGACTCCAGAAATATATACGGAGATTTACAATTACCCCTACACTGTATACACCTGGTATCTTCTGATACAGTACCCTTTTTCTGCTTTTTATATTCTGGTATAATCCATACTGAGCCTGTGAGCGTCTGTGTGTTACTGTCAAATTATAAAAGGAGATTTACAATTTACCCCTATACTATATACACCTGGTATCTTCTGATACAGTACCCTTTTTCTGCTTTTTATATAATGGTCTAATCCATAATGAGCCTGTGAGCGTCTGTGTGTTACTCCTGAAATATATACAGAGATTTAAAATTACCCCAACACTATATACACCTGGTATCTTCTGATACAGTACCCTTTTTCTGCTTTTTATAATCTGGTATAATCCATACTGAGCCTGTGCGCGTCTGTGTGTTACTCTCGAAATATGTGCAGAGATTTACAATTTTCCCCATCACCTTATACAGCTGTACGCTTCTGATACAGTACCATATATCTGCTGGTATTTTGAGTACATTTTCACAAACATGAGGAAGTATGGTGGAAGAGGCCGCGGACGTGGGCGTGGGGGCCAGCTGGTACTGATGGTGGTATTGGTGCATCTGCTGGTAGTGCCAAAAGCACAATAGCACCTAAGGCAGGAGGTGTTGGGCCTGCATCTTCGTCTGGCTCCAGAAGGCCTGGAAGGCTCCCTTTTCTGGGAGTAGGTAAACCGTTTTTAAAGCCGGAGCATCAGGAACAGGTTTTGGCTTACATTGCCGAAACAGCCTCCAGCTCTATCGCCTCCTCTTCTGAAGTTTCAAAAAATGCAAGCACTAAGTCATCAGTGCAGGCTTCTGGTCAGGAGCAACACCTTTCCTTGTGTCCTTCACCCCCACCAAAAGTGAAGGATGCAGCAGGCCACATTTCACATTACTCCAAGGAGCTCTTTTCACATACCATCCTGGGTTATCAAGTCAAATCCTGAATTCCCCAGTCCAAGATGAATCTGACATGGAGTGCACTGATGCACAGCCACTGCTAGATGATTCTGCTGGTACATTCACCCAGAGCACTATATTGCCCTCGCAGTCTACTGAGCCAGAATCTGACCCTGATGAAACTCAGGTGCCCCTACCCGCATACTATACCACCTAACACGGTGACACAGAGGAAGGTGCAGATGAAATTGAAGAGGAGGTGATGGATGACCCAGTTGTTGACCCGGATGGGCATCCATTGGGGAAGAGGGTGACGCTGGCAATAGCTCAGAAGAGGAGACGGATCCACAGCAGGCATCGACATCGCAGCAGCGGTTATCTGGCAGGCCCGTTGCTGTCCAAAGACGTGTTAAAAAAACAAAGAGTTGCAGGACAACTTGGCCAGACGGTCAAATTAGCACAGCGTGCAAGCCCTGAAAATTTATCCCATAGTAGTAAGAGTGCAGTGTGGCACTTATTTGATCAAAATCCTATTGATGAGGCAAAGGTTATCTGTAAGACGTGCGGAAGGACCTTTAGCCGAGGGAAAAATCTCCGAAATTTGAATTCCAGTTGCATGCTTAGACATTTAATCACCATGCACTTGCAAGCGTGGACGGAGTACAAAACCTCAGGTAGCACATGTGCACCTGCTCCGACTGAAGGTAGCCAGCAACGCTACATCACTTCCCCCACTGCAAGCCCACCGGTTAGCACACCACCAGCAAGAAATGTTGAGGTGTCGTCGCAAGGCCAAAGCAGTCAGGGAATCACAATGTTTTTGCAATGAAAGACTGAATCTAGGCCATCACCACCACCACCATAACCATCACCAACCCGCTCTCAGTCCGTCATGTCCACCGCTAGTTCCCCCATATGCAACTCTCAAGTCCAGCTCACCCTTGCATACACTCTGAGTAGGACAAGAAAGTACTCATCCTCTCATCCACGTACACTGGCTTTGAACGCCTACATTGCCAAACTGATCTCATTAGAGATGATGCCCTTCCATTTGGTTGAAAGCGCAGCATTCCGAGAGCTCATGGCCTACGCTGTCATACCCAGTCGGCACTTCTTTTCTAGAAAAGCCATCCCTGCCCTCCACCTGCACCTGCATGTGAAAGACCGCATTGTCCATGCACTCAAACAATCAGTGAGTGGAAAGGTGCACCTCACAACAGATGCATGGGCCAGTAGGCATGGCCAGGGCCGTTACGTGTCCATCACTGCGCACTGGGTTAATGTGGTGGATGCAGGGTCCACAGGGGACAGCGGCGGTGGGACAGTGCTGCCTAGCCCAAGGTATAGGAAACAGGTGGCTGTAGGCGTTCAACCCTCCTCCTCCTCCAGAAGCGAAAGCTGTCGACAGAGTGCAGTCGCACGAGTACTCCATCCACAGCTGCCAGTGTTGCACACGAGGTGTCCCACTATCGAACAGCGAGTGGTAAGCGTCAGCAGGCTGTTTTAAAGATGATGTCTTTGGACGACAACAGACACACCGCGGAGGTACTGGCCGACTACTTGCAGCGAGAAACTGAGTCATGGCTGGGCAGTCTACATCTTGAGCCAGGCAAGGTAGTCAGTGATAACAGCCATAATTTTGTGGCATCCATAGCCCTGGCAAAACTCCGACACATACCTTGCCTGGCTCACACCTTGAACCTGGTGATGCAGTGCTTCCAAAATAATTATCCGGAGTTAACAGCCCTGCTCCATAAGGTGCGAAGACTGTGCTCGCACATCCGTCGCTTGCCCGTAGACTCCAGTGGTATGCAGAGGCTGCAGTGATCGCTCCACCTCCCCAAGCACCGCCTAATCATATACGTTGCAACAAGTTGGAACTCGACCATGCACATGATTGAGAGGCTGTGCGAACAGAGGCAGGCTGTAATGCATTTGTGGGAGGATACACGGGCAGGCAGTTTGAGGGCAGACATGGAGTTGTCGGGTGTGCAGTGGTCAAAGCTGAAAGACCTCTGTAAAGTCCTTCAGTGTTTTGAGGAATGCACACGGCTGATAAGCGCAGGCGATGCCATCATAAGCATGAGCATCCCACTTATGCGTCTGCTCATGCAAACTTCGACACACATTAAGAATCAGGTGTTCGCAGCGGAGGAGGAAGAGGAGGAGGAGGAGGGAAGCCTTGCTGACAGTCAGCCATTGTCTGCTCTGGGAACTGTCCTGGATGAGGTGGAGGAAGAAGAGGAAGAGGAGGAGGAGGATGAGGGGGATGATTATTTTGGGGAGGAGGATGCTTCTCAGGGGGCAAGAGAAAATGTTGGCTTGCCAAGGTCAGGTACAGGGTTTGTGCGTGACTGGAGGGATGTGGATTTGGCAGAAAATGCTCCTCCACCCACCACTGTCAGTGCATCATTGACACCTGGAACATTGGCCCACATGTGTGATTATGTCTTGCGGATCCTAAAAAGGGACCCCCGCATTGACAAAATTATGAAGAATGACGACTACTGGTTGGCCAGCATCCTCGATCCACGCTATAAAGGCAAATTACAGAACATCATGCCACAAGAGAACCTAGAGCTAATATTGGCGAACTAACAAGCAACTCTGGTAAACCGTTTGTTAGAGGCAGTCCCAGCACACAGCAGCAGTGCAGGTTCTACCACGAGCCGTACTGGGCCAAATGGAAGAGGTGTTCGTGGTGTACGCAGCCGACCTGTCTTTGGAAACGGGTTTCATGACCATGTTGTGGACTGATTTCTCGAGTACCGCTCACACGACTGTTAATACTGAATCGATTGCGACAGGAGACAGCAGTTGTCAACTATGGTTCAAAATTACCTCTCCTCCCCTATCGATGTTCTCCTTCACGTTCATTCCCCTTTGACTACTGGGCCTGTAAACTGGACACCTGGTCTGAATTGGCACAATATGCCTTACAGGAGCTCGCTTGCCCTGCTGGTAGTGTGCTATCAGAAAGAGTCTTCAGTGCTGCTGGACCAATCCTGACAGAAGAAGGACACAGCTGTCGACCCAAAATGTTGGTGATCTCACCTTCATTAAAATGAACCATGCATGGGTTTCAAAGGATTTTGTCCCACCTTCCCCTGATGACACATAGGTTGCCAGCAAAATGGCTCGCTTTGTCCTCCTCTTCCTCCGACTTCTCCAATTCCTCCATTTGCAGCTGCTGAATGTCCAGCCTACACCTTAACATATGCCAGTTTTTCCACCTCCCTAACTGGGCTGTATCCCCCCCAGGGCCGGCGTCAGCACCTGGCGCCCTAGGCAGGTGGGGGGGCCCACTCGTGGTGGTGGGGCCCACGTGCCATCAGAGACACCGGCGTACTACGAGGGGCCCTGTGCCAGTGCCGTCGCCCATGAGTGGGCCCCCCCTGCTTGCTCAGCGCCCCAGCACTTGCAATACATACCTCTCCCTGCTCCACCGCTGTGACGTCTTCCGCGTTTCCTGACAGTGACATTCAGGTCAAAAGCGTGATGACGTCCTGTCTGTTTGCCCTCTGACTGAACAGTCCAAGTGCAGAGAGCTGGAAGATGGCGACGCTGAGGAGTCTAGAGTAGAGCAGTGACCAGCGAGGAGAGGTATTTCATTTTTTTTAACGTTTGGAGCAATATATGGGGAGCATTATACACTGGAGAATTATATATGGGGCCCATCATACATTTGAGTATCATAGATAGGGCCCATCATACACTGGAGCATTAAATATGGGGCTCATCATACACTGGAGCATCATAGATAGGGCCCATTATACACTGGAGAATCATAAGGGGCCCATTATATATGGAGCATTATATAGGCCCATCATACACTGGAGCATTATAAATGTGGCCCATCATACACTGGAGAATCATATTCGGGGCCCATTATACACTGGAGCATTATAAATGGGGCCCATTATATATGGAGCATTATATAGGCCCATCAAGCACTGGAGCATCATGCATGGGGCCCATCATACACTGTAGCATTATAAATGTGGCCCATCATACACTGGAGCATCATATACGGGGCCCATTATACACTGGAGCATTATAAATGGGGCCCATTATATATGGAGCATTTTATAGGCCCATCATACACTGGAGCATCATCCATGGGGCCCATCATACACTGGAGCATTATAAATGGGGCCCATCATACACTGGAGCATCATCCATGGGGCCCATCATACGCTGGAGCATTATAAATGTGGACCATTATATATGGAGCATTATATAGGCCCATCATACACTGGAGCATCATCCATGGGCCCATCATATACTGGAGCATCATATGGGGCCTATTATATATAGAGCATTATATATGCCTATCATACACTGGTGTTATGAATGTGCTAGAGATGGTTTCTGAGCAGAGGCTTCCTCTGGTGGTTACAGACAGTACTGAGCCTTTCAGCGAGGAATGGCAATCTGGGATCGCTGACTGGTCTGATATAATGGAGGTTCCCTCCCATGATGGTTGCCGGTAATCAATTGTTCTTGTCTCAATTGTGGTTCCTGGTTCTTTTGAAGTTTGCTGAGTCTTGCTTGCATCTTCTGCTATCAGATAAGATATTTTCTGCTTTTATTTTTGTGCTTGCTTTTTGCATTGTTCCCTGCACTTCTGTGGAGGTCAGCCAGGTCCCCTCCAGGGCTTGTGCTCCACTCAGTTTATCTGAAGCCACTGTTATTTGTTCATTTGCTTTTTCCTGTTTTTTCAGTGGCTGCGGCTTAGTTTTGTTACACCAGAGATCTGATTTTAGGTGGTAGAGATCGTGTGATCTCAGGTGTTTTTGCAATCAGAAAAGTTGGTATTTTTTAGGGTTTTTTTGGATTGCAGTGAGTATCCTTTCCTGTACTTTTCTGTCTAGACAGATTGGGCATCAGCGTTTGCTCATTCTATTTTCTGTCTGTGTCCGTGCTTCTTCTTGTCTAACCGCCATTACATGTTTGGGGGCTTCCTATCAAACCTCTGACAGTACAACTCAGCATCTTCAAGACCCTGATTTAATCCCAACAAGGTTTTTTCAGCTTGATCAGTGACATTAGGTTCATCGTACAATAACCCCAGAGCCAGAAAAAATACATCAATATCATTCAAAACAGTATCCCCAGGTGTCAGGGAAAAAGCCCAATCCTGAGGGTCGCCGCGCAGGAGAGAGATGACAATTTGAACCTGCTGTGCTGCATTCCCTGAGGACTTAGGCTTTAAGGAAAAAAACAACTTACAGTTATTTTTGCAATTCAGAAATTTAGCCCGATCCCCCAAAAACACGCCTGGCATGGGAATCCTAGGTTCCACAACCGGCAACCTAGCAAGATAGGTAGCAATACTCCGAACCTCAGTGGCAAGCTGATCCACACGGCCAGACAACTGTGCAAGCTCCATTGAGAGAAAAAAAAATCCTCCTCAGCACCCAGAGAAAAAGAGGGAAAAAATGCAACAAACAGGAAAAAAAAATCTCTGACAACTTTTTTTTTTTTTTTTTTCTTTCCACACTATTTTTCCCTTCTGTGAATACCATATAATTTTCAGTTTGGGCCGGTGATACTGTTGTGTTTTGGTAGCTGAGGAGAATAAGCAAAAACGGCAATACACCAGAGAGGCTGGAACCTATTGGATTGCAGTACCCTGAACTAACCACACAACTAGAGGTAGCTGTTGAGCGTTCCTACGTCGATCCTAGACGCCTCGTCACAGCCTGAGAGATAACTACACCTAAAGGTAGAAAGATGAAAGCTATCTGCCCCGGAGCAGATCCCCAAAGAAAATAGGAAGCCCCCAAACATGTAATGGCGGTTAGACAAGAAGAAGCACGGACACAGACAGAAAATAAAATGAGCAAACGCTGGGGCCCAATCTGTCTAGACAGAAGAGTACAGGAAAGGATACTCACTGCAATCCAAAAAAAAAACCCTAAAAAATTCCAACTCTTTAAGAGATTGCAAAAACACCTGAGATCACACGATCTCTACCACCTAAAATCAGATCTCTGGTGTAACAAAACTAAGCTGCAGCCACTGAAAAAACAGGAAAAAGCAAATGAACAAATAACAGTGGCTTCAGATAAACTGAGCGGAGCACAAGCCCCCGGAGGGGACCTGGCTGACCTCCACAAAAGTGCAGGGAACAATGCAAAAAGCAAGCACAAAAATAAAAGCAGAAAATATCTTATCTGATAGCAGAAGATGCAGGCAAGACTCAGCAAACTTCCAAAAGAACCAGGAACCACAATTGAGACAAGAACAATTGATCACCTGCAACCATCATGGGAGGGAACCTCCCTTATATCAGACCAGTCAGCGATCCCAGATTGCCATTCTTCACTGAAAGGCTCAGTACTGTCTGTAACCACAGAGGGAGCCTCTGCTCAGAAACCATCTCTAGCACATTCATAACACACTGGAGCATCATGCATGGGGCCCATCATACACTGGAGCATTATAAATGTGGCCCATCATACACTGGAGCATCATATACGGGGCGCATTATACACTGGAGCATTATAAATGGGGCCCATTATATATGGAGCATTATATACGGCCATCATACACTGTAGCATCATCCATGGGGCCCATCTTATACTGGAGCTTCATACGGGGCCCATTATATATGGAGCATTATAAATGGGGCCCATTATATATGGAGCATTATATAGGCCTATCATACACTGGAGCATCATCCATGGGGCCCATCATTTATTGGAGCATCATATGGAGCCCATTATATATGGAGCATTATAGAGGCCCATCATACATTGGAGCATCATCCATGGGGCCCATCATACACTGGAGCATTATAAATGGGGCCCATCATACACTGGAGCATCATATACGGGGCCCATTATACACTGGAGCATTATAAATGGGGCCTATTATATATGTAGCATTATACAGTATAGGCCCATCATACACTGGAGTATCTTCCATGGGGCCCATCATATACTGGAGCATCATATGGGGCCCATTATATATGGAGCATTATATAGGCCCATCATACAATGGAGCATCATCTATGGGGCCCATCATATACTGGAGCATCATATGGGGTTCATTATTTATGGGGCATCATATAGTGTATGGAGCATCATATGGAGCACATATGGGGCCTATACTGTATGTAGCATTATATGGAGCCTATTCTGTATGGAGCAATATATGGGGCCCATCATATACTGTATGGAGCTTTATATGCGACTCATTATACTGTTTGGAGCAGTATGTGGGGCTCATTCTATTCTATGGGGACCGTCCTATACTGTATGGAACATTATATGGGACCAATTATTCTGTATGGAGCAATATATGGGGCTCATTATTCTGTATGGCCCACTATGTGGTGGCCATAATACTATATGGAGGAATATACTGTCCGGTTTTTGAGCTATTGTAGAATTTAAAATAGATATCAGTCATGTAATGTAAGAAGTGAAGTATTTGTCATTGTACTATACCTATATTTCTCTGCCGTATCAGAGCATCATGAATTGTGGTATGTGTTAAAGGGGCCCACTGACACTCTTTCGCCTGGGGCACACGAAAACCTGGAGCCAGCCCTACCCCCCCACAACTGTAGCCGAATAACCCCCAGTTTTCAATGCGTTACTATTATTATAAAGTAAATTAAGGTTGCCAAGCTTAAGTAATAAGAATTGATGTAGTTGGCATTGAAATGGGCACTGTAGGTGTGTTTACTGTCCTCCACTCCCTGCCGACTTTGCTTCCCCATTGACTTGCATTGGGTTTCGTGTTTCAGTCGGACCTCCGACTTTTCCCGATAGTCGGCCGATTTCGTTCGACTCGACTTTTGAGAAAGTCGGGTTTCACGAAACCCTACTCGACCCTAAAAAAGGCAAAGTCGCTCATCTCTAATCATCTTAATTGTGTCCGATTTCTAAAGATTCATTACAAATAGTGATGAGCGAGTATGCTCGATGCTCGGGTGATCTCCGAGTATTTGGGCGTGCTCGGAGATTTAGTTTCTGTTGCAGTAGCTGTAAGATTTGTGGGTGCTAGACAGCCTGAATACATGTGGGGAATGCCTGTTTGTTAGGGAATCCCCACATGCATTCAGGCTGTCTAGCAGCCACAAATCATGCAGCTGCGGCAATGAACTAAATCTCCGAGCACGCCCAAATACTCGGAGATCACCCGAGCATGCTCGGGAAATCGGAGCAACGAGCTTACTCGCTCATCACTAATTACAAACACTAGCATAATAAAAAGGGATGAGTGGAGAAAAAGAAGGGCTGAAGGCACTACATGTATAATGCAACAGGATCACAAACTATACACTGTTATAAATATGCAAAAAAAAGGGGAGAGGAAAAAACTATGTATGAAATAGTAAGGATCACCAAAATATAATGCAATTAAATTTATTAAACAATAAAAAGATAGAAAACACAACAATTAAAAACATTTAAAAATCTGAAAAACTAATGAGCAATGATAGTGGGCCCATGTAATGACAGCATGAGGAAGATGACTGGATGCATCTCTGACTCCCAGGCCACTGCTGGGAACAATGTTGTCAGAGTATTACGTTACTTTTACGGACTGAAAATAAAACATACAAAGCCAAAGATTAAATGGATATTACAGGAAAAAATTTTAGGAAACATTCTTTCCTGTATAATGACTTGCATATAATGCAAAACTTAACAGTGAAAAAAAAACGCCTCTGCCACCCCTTAATAGCCAGGTCATCTCTCACCATATTTCCCCATCGCCAATGACTACAATAGATAACATAGTAGAGGGGAAATAAAACTGCAACTAGCCGTAGTCATCGTTAATTGTAATTTTAACATTTTACTTCCTTATCTGGGCATGTGGTATGTGTGACACAGTCTAACACATCCTGTTTAATTTATGAAGAAGGGACTATGAAACTTCATGCGGACAATGCAAGAACTGCCAAAAATTAGAAGGAGGAGGGATGCACCTTGCGTTAGACATAAAGGAGGGCCTTATACACATTATGTTAAAGTTGTTAAGAAGTGGGACTCCTAGACTCATAAAGCCTATTGTCACGATCAATTTTTGGATTTGTGGCAGCTCTTCTTCCGCTATAATTAAATGTAGTTTTTCCCTTTTAGGTCTGCAAGGGTTAAATTTCAGTTTCCTTACTGGCAGCTGCTTTGTTGCTAGTCAGCTAATGTGGGTGGTGACCACTTCCATCATCCTTTAACCCCTCTCTGAATCTGACGTACTATCCCGTCCATAAAACCCGTGACAATCTGACCATGGATGGGATAGTACGTCATAGCGATCAGCTGCGCTCCCGGGGGAGCGCAGCTAATCGCCGCCGGGTGTCAGCTGATTATCACAGCTGACACCCGTGACTGTGTGTCAGGAGCGGTCACGGACCGCTCCCGGCACATTAACCCCTTGCACACCGCGATCAAACATGATCGCGGTGTACCGGGGGCACAGGAGAGCATCGCGAAGGGAGGGGGCTCCTGCGAGCTCACCTGAGACCCTCAGAACAGCGCGATGTGATCGCGCTGTTCTGAGGGCTTCCTCCCTCCCAGGACCCGGATCCAAGATGACGCCGTGGTCCTGTAGGGAGGCGGCTTCCTCAGTGCCTGCTGAGAGCAGGCACTCAGAAGCCTGCAGCGCTGCCTGTGAGATTGCTGGTCTCACAGAGTGTTGTGAACACTGTGAGACCAGCGATCTGACATTTTACAGTGATGTCCCACCCTGGGACAATATAAAAAAGTAAAAAAAATAAAAATAAACATGTGTAAAAAAAAATTCCAAAATAAATTAAAAAAAAAAAAAAAATATTCCCCAATAAATTCATTTCTTCCTGTAAGTAAAAAAAATAAAACAATAAAAGTACACATATTTGGTATCGCCGCGTCCATAACGACCCCCCCTATAAAACTGTCCCACTAGTTAACCCTTTTGTGAACCCCTTAAAAAAATAAAATAAAAACAAAGCAAAAAATCAGTGCTTTATCATCATACCGCTGAACAAAAAGTGGAATAACACGCGATCAAAAAGACCGATATAAATAAACATGGTACCGCTGAAAACAGCATTTTGTCCCGCAAAAAACAACCCGCCATACAGCATCATCAGCGAAAAAATAAAAAAGTTATAGCTCGCAGAATAAAGCGATGCAAAAATAATTATTTTTTATATAAAATTGTTTTATTCTATAAAAGCGCCAAAACATAAAAAATGATATAAATGAGGTATCGCCGTAATCTTACTGCCCCGAAGAATAAAACTGCTTTATCAATTTTACCACACGCGGAACGGTATAAACGCCTCCCCCAAAAGAAATTCATGAATTGCTGATTTTTGTTCATTCTAACCTCCCAAAAATCGAAATAAAAAGCGATCAAAAAATGTCACGTGCTCAAAAATGGTACCAATAAAAACATCAACTCGTACCACAAAAAATAAGACCTCACATGATTCTGTGGGCCAAAATATGCAAAAATTATAGCTCTCAAAATGTGGTGATGCAAAAAACTATTTTTTGCAATAAAAATCGTCTTTTAGCATGACAGCTGCCAATCATAAAAACCCGCTATAAATAGTAAATCAAACCCCCCTTTATCACCCCCTTAGTTAGGGAAAAATAATAAAATAAAAAAGATGTATTTATTTCCATTTTCCCATTAGGGTTAGGGTTAAGGTTAGGGTTGCGGCTAAAGTTAGGGTTAGGGTTGGCGCTAAAGTTAGTATTAGGGTTATGGTTGGGATTAGGGATAGGGGTGTGTTAGGGTTAGGTTTGTGGTTAGGGTTGGGACTAGGGTTAGGGGTGTGTTGGGGTTAGGGTTGGAGTTAGAATTGGGGGTTTCCGCTGTTTAGGCACATCAGGGGCTCTCCAAATGTGACATGGTGTCTGATCTCAATTCCAGCCAATTCTGCGTTGAAAAAGTCAAACGGTGCTCCTTCCCTTCTGAGCTCTGCCATGCGCCCAAACAGTAGTTTACTCCCACATGGTGTATCAGCGTACTCTGGACCCTAAGAGTTATTGTGCAACTATTTCTTCTGTTACCCTTGGAAAATAAAAAACTGGGGGCAGAAATATCATTTTTAAAAAAAAAATGATATTTTTTGTTTTTTACGGCTGTACGTTATAAACTTCTGTGAAGCACTTGGGGCTTCATAGCGCTCACCACACATCTAGATAAGTTCCTTGTGGGTCTATTTTCCAAAATGGGGTCACTTGTGGGGGTTTCCACTGTATAGGCACATCAGCGGCTCTCCAAATGCGACATGACGCCCCCAGACCATTCCATCAAAGTCTACAATCCAAAACGTCACTTCTTCCCTTCCGAGCCCCAACGTGTACCCATACAGTAGTTTTCTCCCACATATTGGGTATCCGCGTACTCAGGACAAATTGGACAACAACTTTTGGGGTCCAATTTCTCCTGTTACCCTTGTGAAAATAAAATACTGGGGCAAAAAAAATAATTTTTGTAAAAAAAAAAATTTTTTATTTTTAACGGCTGTTCGTTATAAACTTCTGTGAAGCACTTAGGGGTTCAAAGTGCTCACCACACATCTAGATAAGTTCCTTGTGGGGTCTATTTTCCAAAATGGGGTCACTTGTGGGGGTTTCCACTGTTTAGGTGCATCAGGGGCTCTCCAAATGCGACATGACGCCCGCAGAGCATTTCATCAAAGTCTGCAATCCAAAACGTCACTACTTCCCTTCCGAGCCCCAACGTGTACCCATACAGTAGTTTTCTCTCCCACATATTTGGTATCAGCGTACTCAGGACAAATTGGACAACAACTTTTGGGGTCCAATTTTTCCTGTTACCCTTGTGAAAATAAAATATTGGGGACGAAAAAATCTTTTTTGTAAAAAAAAAATAATAATTTTATTTTACGGCTGTACGTTATAAACTTCTGTGAAGCACTTGGGGGTTCAAAGTGCTCACCGCACATCTAGATAAGTTCCTTGAGGGGTCTAGTTTCCAAAATGGTGTCATTTGTTGGGGGTTTCCACTGTTTAGGCAGATCAGGAGCTCTCCAAACACGACATGGCATCCAGCCAATTCTGCGTTGAAAAAGTCAAACGGCGCTCCTTCCCTTCCAAACTCTGCCATGCACCCCCACATATGGGGTATCAGCGTACTCAGGACAAATTGCACAATAACTTTTGGAGTCTTGTTACCCTTGGGAAAATAAAAATTGGGGTGAAAAGATCAATTTTGTGGAAAAAACATGATTTTTTAATTTTACGGCTCTACGTTATAAACTTGTGTGAAGCACTTGGGGGTTCAAATTGCTCACCAAAGATCTAGATAAGTTCCTTAGGGGTCTAGTTTCCCAAATAGGGTCACTTGTGGGGGGTTTCCACTGTTTAGGCACATCAGGGGCTCTCCAAATGAACATGGCGTCCAATCTCAATTCCAGCCAATTTTGGTTGGAAAAAGTCAAATGGTGCTCCTTCCATTCCGAGCTCTGCCGTGCGCCCAAACAGTGGTTCCCCCCCATATATCGGGTATCAGCGTACTCAGGACAAATTGGACAACAACTTTTGTGGTCCAATTTCTCCTGTTACCCTTGGGAAAATAAAAAATTAGTGACTAAAAATAATTTTTGTGGAAAAAAATAGGATTTTTTATTTTCATGCCCGGGCATTATAAATTTGTGTGAAGCACTTGGGGGTTCAAAGTGCTCACCAAAGCTCTAGATAAGTTCCTTAGGGGGTCTAGTTTCCAAAATGTGGTCACTTGTGGGGGTTTCTACTGTTTAGGCTCATCTGGGGCACTGCAAACGGAACATGACCCCCATCAACGTCTGCATTCCAAAACGTTACTACTTCCTTTCCAAGCCCTGCCGTGCGCCCAAACAGTTCCCCCCCCCACATATGGGGTATCAGCGTACTCAGGACAAATTGGCCAACAACTTTTGGGGTCCAATTTTCTTGGGAAAAATCAAAAATTTGGGACTAAAAAATCATTTTTGTGGAAAATTGTTTCTTTTTTTTCACACCAAAGCATTATAAACTTTTGTGAAACACTTGGGGGTTCAAAGTGCTCACAACAGATCTAGAGAAGTTCCTTAGGGGGTCTAGTTTCCAAAATGGTGTCACTCGTGGGGGGTTTCCACTGTTTAGGCGCATCAGGGGCTCTCCAAACGCGACATGGCATCCAATCTCAATTCCAGCCAATTTTAGTTTGAAAAAGTCAAACGGCGCTCCTTCCCTTATGAGCTCTGCTGTGCGCACAGACAGTGGTTTTCCCCCACTTATGGGGTATTGGCGTACTCAGGACAAATTGCACAACAACTTTATCTGTCCATTTTCTTCTTTTACCCTTGTGAAAATAAAAAAAAAGTTTGTAAAAGATCATTTTTGTGGCTAAAAAGTTAAATATTAATTTTTTCCTTCCACGTTGCTTCAGCTCCTGTGAAGCACCTGGAGGGTTAATAAACTTCTTGAATGTGGTTTTGAGTACCTTGAGGGTGCAGTTTTTAGAATAGTGTCACTTTTGGGTATTTTCTGCTATATAGACCCGTCAAAGTGACTTCAAATGTGAGGTGGTCCCTAAAAAAATGGCTTTGTAAATTTTTGTTGTAAAAATGAGAAATCGCTGGTCAACTTTAAACCCTTATAATTTCCTACGAAAAAAAATTTTGATTCCAAAATTGTGCTGATGTAAAGTAAACATGTGGAAAATGTTATTTCTTAACTATTTTGTGTGACATATTTCTCTGTTTTAAGGGAATAAAAATTCAAAGTTTGAAAATTGCAAAATTTTCGCCATATTTGCATTTTTTTTCAAAAATAAACGCAAGTTATATCGAAGAAATTTTACCAATAACGTGAAGTACAATATGTCTCGAGAAAACATTCTCAGAATCGCGCAGATCCGTTGAAGCGTTCCAGAGTTATAACCTCATAAAGAGACAGTGGTCAGAATTGTAAAAATTGGCCCGGTCATTAACGTGCAAACCACCCTTGGGGGTGAAGGGGTTAAAAAGTCACATGACCCATCTTGTGACTGTCAGTGATAGAGTTTTCTATGTTGACCAAGCCTGGAGTAAAGAGATCTCTGGTAGCAGTAGTGAATCTGCTGTTTTCATGGAGTTCATGATCAAGGTACCTCATCCTCTGCTGTGTGGTGCTTTGCACCAGAGACAGTTGTTAAGTATAAGTTTCCCTCTATGTGTCTGTCTTGTGTTTTGCTATTCTCCCTGTGTTGTTCGTTATTTGCAGTGGTGAGGCTAGCGTCCTTGCCGGCCAGTGCACTAGCTAGGATTAGTGAGGTGACAATCAGGGTCTAGGCATGTGATGGCGGCAGGGGAAAGGACCCATTTAGGGACATGCTCCATGCTCAGGAGTTGCCCCCACCCTCATTCCCTACGGTTTAGGGCCTTCCTCACCCCATTCTATCCTGTTGTAGGTATAAGTTGTGTTGTCCACTGGACTTAACTATATTGGTTTGTGACACCTATACACTAAAAATTATGATCGAGGGCCGCCGGTTGACCCTCTAAAACTTATGAGCGAGGGCCACATGATGACCCTGTAAAAATCTGAAACGAGGGCCACAAGATGACACTGTAAAAATTTAGAGTAAGGGCCGCATGATGACCCTCTAAAAATTTGAAGAAAGGGCCACATGATGACCCTGTAAAAATTTAGAGTGAGGGTTGCATGATGAAGCTCTAAAAATTTGGAGAGAGGGCCACCTGTTCACCCTTTTAAAAATTACAAGCGAGGGCCTCATGGTGACACTGTAAAAATTTGGAGCGAGGATGACATGATAACCCGCTAAAATTTTGGAGAGAGGGCCGCAAGATAACCCTCTAAACATTTGGAACGAGGGCCACATGTTGACCCTCTAAAAATTTGGAGCGATGGCCACCTGAAGATCCTGTTGATATGGTGGAAGAGAAGGACAAGAAAAACAAGAAACTATGAACTGTATACCGTTTTTTAGGTGGGAAGGGGTTCATGGGAAAAAAAACAGAAAAATAATTGCGTTAATTTGCCGCTGCTGTCATCCAGTGGGGTTGAGAAGTCTAGGCCAATCCAGGCCTTGATCATTTTGATAAGAGTCAGCCTGTCAGCTCTTTCAGTTGAAAGGCAAAAGTGCCTATTAGTTATTGTCTTCCAAAATTTTTCCCTCCTTGTCAGACTTGGGTGCTGACAGGTTCTAATGAAACTATCCCAGACCTTTGAAAGTGTTCCCCTGCCTTTGACATGGTGTATGTCTACTTTCTCTTTCCTCCTTGGCTGCCCAAGTATCTATGACCTCTGCTGTCAACATTGTGAGATGGGAATTTTTCTACTAATTGTTCAAATAGGGAGAGATGGAAAGTTCTCCTTGTAGCATGGGTTCAGAAGGTTATGCGAAAGGCAGCGTCACATTAAGTCAGTCATCATGTGTGCCAGACACCAAAGAGGCAAGACTATCCCTGTCCCCACCAGGAAGATGACTCTCCATCTCCTCATCCTCCACCTCCTAATTCTGTTCCTCCACTTCAGCCCATCCACGCTGAAGAGATGGGATGAAGCTTGAGTGGGTAGTCCCCTTTGTGGCACAAGCAACCATCTCCTGTTCCTTCTCTTCCTCATTATCACCCAATCCGCACTAAGAAGATGAGAGGAGTCTGGGCTGAGTAGTAACACCATGTGTACTATCTTCCGCCATCTCCACCAGTCTACATGCAAATTTTCCTCTATAATTGTCAGCAGTGAGCGTTTCAGTAGACACAGTAGTGGGATGGTTACCTGATTATGGCATCATTGCTGCTCACAATCTTGGTTGATTCCTCAAAGTTTTGTAGAACCTCACAGATGTCAGACATCCATACCCACTCATCGGTTTTTATGTGCAGAGGCTGACCGGAATACCTTCCGGGCATGTTGTAGCTGGTATTCAACTACGGCCCCCTTCTGCTCACAAAGCCTTGCCAACATATGCAATGTAGAGTTCCAGCATATGGTCACATTGCATCGCTCGCCAGTCAGTGAACTGGCACTTGCAAGCACTGCTAAAGCACTGCCACACCGACTTCAGCTGTAGGTGACTTGCAGAAATGGACTCACACGCAGCATACCTTTGCAAGTAGCTCAGGCAAACCTAAGTAGGTTTTCAGAAACCGCTGAACCAATAAGTTGAGCACGTGAGCCAGGCGTGGTATGTGTGCGAGGCTACTAAGCTTCAGCGCCTACACCAGATTACAGTCATTATCACACATGACCACGCCTGGTTGTATTTTCAGCAGTGAGAGTCACAGATCTGTCTGGTCTGTTATATCTTTTCACAACTCTTCGATGGTGTGCTGTTTGTCACCTAAACAAATTAGTTTCAGGAGAGCCTGTTGCCACTTCACCAAGGCAGTGCTGCAGTGCTTCCAGCTTGTGACTGATACAGACGATGTGGTCCGAGATGAAAATTCAGAGATGACGGATGAGGAAGGGGTGCAGAAACTGGTGTAGAAGATGGAGGAAACCCTGATAGCACTAGGGCGCCGGTTGCATGTGTTCTATCCCAGGGTCTGACTCTGTCCCAGCCTCTACAAATATCACTCAGTGTGTTGTCAGGGAAATATAGCTTTCCTGACTACAAGCACTTGTCCATGCGTCAGTTATAAATTTGATCTTCCCAGTAACTGCGTTGGTGAGCGCATGGATGATGTTATGAGACACGTGCTGCTGTTAGGTGGGGATGGCACTTCGGAGAAAATAGTGGCTTCTGGGGACCAAGTACCAAGGGACATTAGCTGCCCTGAGGTTACAGAAAGTCTCAGTGTCCAGAAGCCTGTGTTAGGGCTGGCGGAACGCACCAAATAAATATAATTAATAGGTGCGTTCGCAGCCCGGGGTCCACCGTGCAGGCAGAGCCTGCTCTAGTAAGATCGCACTGTATGGTGGTATAAGCGAACTCTGTTACACCACAAAGTCGCTGACATAGATGCTGTGGCACTATATAGCGGTATAAGCGAACTCTGTTACTCCACAAATCGCTGTGGTAGAGACTGTGTCCTGTTAACTCCACAGGAGAACACAGATAACTGCAGAGAGGATAGCAGTCCGTGGTCATGCAGACAGAAACGCAAACAACCAACTCCTCACCGGAGTAGCCGGTATTCTAGAGGATATTTCAACCAAGCCCTGAACACGTGCATACAAAACTCCTCACCGGAGGTGCCGGTATTCTAGGGGCTTATTTCAGCCGAGCCCTAACCACATGCGTGCATGATCACACTGGTGCAAAGCACATAACACAATTGATACTAGTGCATGGCCGTGCGGCCATTCAACCCTTTTATAGCAGCAACTACAAGACCTTCTAGATAAGGACCAATGGGAAACTGTTCCAGAACACAATACAGCTTCAGGACCTTCCTGGTGGACCAATAGGAGTTGCTGCAGTACCTGAGCATGTGACCCTTGGTCTCCAATGAGAGACCTTACCCTGGCATGCTCAGAAGGTGCAAAGCAGGACTTAGTCCTACAGCCGTCTGCTCGCTGCTGACCAGTACTGGCTACAATGACAAAACCAGGAAAGGCAGCAGTAACGCTTTGTACCGTATCAGGCTGTGCAAGACGCTGAGACCGACGTCTCTGCTGAGCAGGCACCACTGCGGCCGGAGATGGAATGGGAGACCGCAGCTGGGATGGTTCGAGATTCCCCTTGTGCAGGAGCGGGAATTCGACCCCTAACAGAATGACTGGCAACATTTCCAGGGCAAGCAGTCTGGAAATTTGCCCATTTAGTGATTGGGCCTGAGGGTTAATGGCTGGGTATTCCATTTGCATTTCAAGGCCTGGAATAGGGACAGCTGAACACTGCACTTGGAGCAAAGGATTGGATGTGGTTACTGGTGGTGTTTGCGAATGCACAACAGGTGCAGGGCAGGAGGCATCCATGCCTGCGTCCTGAACAGGGAATTAGCAAGCAGGTAGCACAGGGGAACAGGCAGTGGTATCACCCGAAGACACTGATTGTGGACCCAGGCGTTAGGCCAACCTAGTCAGGTGCTTTGATGACATGTGCCTGAGCATATTGGTGGTGGTCAGGCTGGTAGTGTTCAGGCCCCTGCTAATCTTGGTATGGCACATGTTGCAAATGACCATTTTTATATTGTGCGCCCTTTTTTTAAAAAAGCGCCAAACTAGGGAACACATTACCCTCGGCATGGGACTGCCTAGGAGTGGTACCTGGTGGCTATCTGCAGCTCAAGCCTGAATCCACCATCAGGCACTCCAGTGAACATCAGATAGCCACGTAGCTATGTCCCTCCTAGGTAAGCCTGTCCCCCGTGGCACAGTGGTCCACAAACCATGTGCGCCACTACCATGCATAATAAAATGCCTGTAAACTTTCTGGTATTAATAGCGAAAAGAAAATATGTAGCCTTGAGAAGGTTTCTTTTTTAGGTTGCAGCAGCAGTATACCTATAGAAGGACAGTAAGGCAATAAAACCCTGCCTATATGCATGTAATCCAAAACTATCACTCCTGCAGCTGAATGCAGTCAACAGCAATTTTGTTAGAGAAAGGATAATATATAGCCCTGAAAAGGACTTTTGGTTTTAGGTTGCAGCATTGTCAAACAACTGTGTTTTCTCTTTTTAAATCACAATGACAACCCAAAACATCCAAATGACCTTGATCAAAAGTTCACATACCCTGGTGATTTTGGCCTGATAACATGAACAGAAGTTGACACAAATGGGTTTGAATGGCTAGCTAAAGTAATATCCTCACCTGTGACCTGTTTGCCTGTAATCAGTGTGTGTGCATAAAAGCTGAGTGGTATTCTGGGATCCATATAGACTCTTACATCTTTCATGCAGCCACAGATGTTTCTGGATTGTGAGCAGGGCTGCCACTAGGAATTTCGGGGCCCCATACTGGCAAAATTTATGGGCCCCCTTGAGACTCCGCCCAGGCTCCACCCCCAGCTCTGCCTCCACCCTAGCTCCTCCTTCACCACGTGAACCTCCCAAAATCCCTCCGCCCTTTCTTGGAAAAACTCCACTTCTTGACTCAATGGTAACAAGAACGAGTGGAGGTGCTGCTGCTTAACTCCGCTATGCAGTGCAGTCATTTTGACAGGGCAAAAATAAATATGGTGCGGACCATTTTTTTGGCCTGTCAAAATGATGAGTCCCTTAGATTGATTTCTGCCCTGGTTCCAGGAGAGGGATTCATGGAGCCAGCAAAGGTCTGTGGACAGAAGTAAGTGGGAAGCACCACATACACAGCAGAACAAGGGATACTGTCTAATAGTCATATGACAGGGAGAGGTTAAATCATATTTAGTAATTAATCTTTATTGGAAATAAAGAATTGCCTTTATTGATATCCCATAACAAGTGATCTCCATACATATCACAGTATTCTCTATACCAAGAGCAATAATACGACATACAAGGAACAAATACCACCACACCATGATCAGACCACATATTACCATCACAGTGACCAAAAAAAACCACATACAAGGAATACATACAACCAATTCATGAAGAGATCATATATTACCACTACATAGTGCCATATTAAAGGGAGAGATATCATCATACCATGACCAGATCACATATTCCCACCACATAGTGGCCGAAAAATACTACATACAAGGGACAAATACCATCACACCATGACTACACCACATAGATAAATACCGTAACACCATGACCAGATCTAATCTATGAGAACATTGTTGAAGCTCTCATATACTTGCATCTAGAGCTAATGGCTAGAGATGAGCAAATTTGTTCAGGTCCCCACTTATTCGTCAAGCTATAGCACTTACCGAATAAGCTACAGCGGGAACGCGGATACCTGGAGCGTGATGGCTGATCAGCACCGCAGCTGCATGTGACACAATACATGCATGGAGAGCTCAACACACAGGCTCTCCATGTATGTGTTGTGACTGTAACACAGCCGCGATACATGCAGCTGTGATGCCAAACAGCTGATCATCGGGAGCTCTCCATGTATCCGGGTTACTGCTGCAGCTTAATCGGTAAGCGCTACAGCTTGCTGAATAAGCAGGGACACAAAGAAATTCGCTCAACTCTACTTAAGACATAGCTTCTGATTTCTTGCCAGTCAGAAACTGCGCTTACAAGATGGCACCGAAATACCAGAGTGATGCTGAAAATTGATATGTCGGACGGTATGAGAGGGAACTTAGGTTTAAAGGGACTCTGTCAGCATAGAGTGACTGTTCTGTTCAAAAAAGTCCCTACATTCTGTTTCACATCGAGGCCAAGCCTTTAAATCCACCTTGCCACCTGCTTGTTTTCCCTCTATGTCCATCCCCTCTCCTTCAATAGACAGCTCTGGCTTCATATCAACAGAGAAGGATGGAGACAGAGGAAAACCAAGCAGGTGGGAAGATGTATTTCAATGATTGCCCACTGTGAAGCACCGAGCACCTGGACTTGAACAGTCATTTTTTGCTGACAGAGTCCTTTTAAAGCAACACTCCAGTGATGGAAAAAATAAAAAACAAGCATAGAGACACCAGCTCTAAACAAAATGTGTGCACCTTGATGGATCCACGGCAGGCTGGCAGCGCTTTTGCTTCACGGATACAGGTGCAGCTCCCCAGACATGCAGACTAGAGGAACCATTGGTGAACATCGGTCTGCACTTGGACCACATTGTCTCCTGACCTGAACTCAGCAGCCTCAGAGCATGTATGAGGATGCTGGTCAGGAGATTGGCGCCCAGTCCAGGCACTGCTGTGCGAGCGCAGACTGGTTTCCCCCTTTCAAAAATTACACTGCCATAATAATAAAGATTTTCCTAATCATATATACCACTTCCATCAATAATTCCTCACCCCCTCCAAACCCCAAACAAATAGAAGCTACTGGATTATCCTGAGCACTGCTGTCTGATGTTATAATTGGGCATTTGGTTTTCCAGCAGGTCAGGATCATCCAGTAGCTTATATATACATTGCTATTGGGTAGTCGAAGGGGAAGGGGTAAGGAATAATTACAGTATATACTCGTGTATAAGCCGACCCGTGTATAAGCCGACCCCCTAATTTTGCCACAAAAAACTGGGAAAAATTATTGACTCGTGTATAAGCCGGGTGTATAAACTGCCCTCCTGCTCTGTGCTGCCCCCGTCCTGCTCCTTGCTCCCCCATCCAGCTCTGTGCTCCCCCATTCTCCTCTGTACTCCCCCCTCCTGCTCCGTCCTCCGCTGTGCTCCCCCATTCCTTCTCCGTCCTCCTGTGCCCCCTGTCCTGCTCCGTGCTCCTCTGTGCCCTCCATCCTCCCTGTCTTGCTCCATGCTTCCCCCGTCCTCCTCCACGCTTCCCCTGTTCACCGATCTCCCCCCCTGTCCTGCTCCATGCTTCCCCTGTCCTCCGTTCTCCCCGTCCTCCTCCATGCTTCACCCGTCCTGCTCCAGCTTCCCCCGTCCTCCTCCATGCTTCCCCCGTCCACCGTTCTCCCCCCCGTCCTGTTCCGTGCTCCTTGTACTCTCCTCCATCATACTCACCCCTCCCCGTGCCATTGCTGAGCGTCCCTGCAATTCTGCGTTCTCCCCATCTTCCTGCAGCTCTCCAGCACTGAGCGGTGATGTAATACCGCTCATTAAGACCATGAATATGGAGGCCATGCCTATGGGAGTGGCGTCGCGTCCATATTACATGACCTTAATGAGCGGGTATTACGTCACCGCTCAGTGCTGAAGAGCTGCAGGAAGCAGGGGAGAACACAGGATTGCAGGGACGCTCAGCGATGGCACGGGGAAGGGTGAGTATGATCCCAGCCACCGGCTCCTGCCGCGGCATCCCCTCCCCCGCTGGTTTCTGCCCTATGACTCGTGTATAAGCCGAGGGGGCATTTTCAGCACGAAAAAAGGTGCTGAAAATCTCGGCTTATACACGAGTATATACGGTATACAATCATTCCTTACCCCTCCCCCCCTTTGACTCCTCAATAGCAATGTATAACTACAATCACGTACTGAAATAGTGGACAAATGAATACATGGACTTGTTATTTACTCACTCAGCCGGTGTTGCCGCCGTGCCTACCACCCAGTCAAGAAGAATTTAATGGTCGTCTCACCCTGCCCACCGCTGCCGCCTCAGCCTGCCCAACAAATAAAATGAAAGTTTATATTACAGCATATATAATCACTGAATATACACTACAAAAAATTCTTTATTGGTATTTATTAAGCCCCTATAAATTATAGAACATAAATACCTCAAAATGTAACTCTAAGTGATTATGTGAAAGAACAAAAATAAATAAATAAAATAGGAGTCAAGAGTAAAGGGGTGATCACCCCATTTATTTATTTTACTCACTTTTATAGCAGTAATCTTTCCAAAACTTCCCACGGTCAGTAAACGCTACGGTAATGTAGACCCCTTAAGGAGCTTATCTAGATGTGTGGTAAGCACTTTGAACCCCCAAGTGTTTGACAGAAATTTATAATGCAGAGCCCTAAAAATAAAAAAATCTTATTTTTTTTCACAAAAATTATCTTTTCACCCCAATTTTTTATTTTCTCAAGTGTAACAGGAGAAATTGGACCACAACAGTTGTTGTGCAGTTTCTCCTGAGTACGTCGATAACCCAATACGTGGGGTAAACCACTGTTTGGGTGCATGGCAGAGCTCGAAAGGAAAGGAGCGCCGTTTGACTTTTGGAATTCAGAATTGGCTGGAATTGAGATCAGACGCCATGTCACGTTTGGAGAGCCCTGATGTGCCTAAACAGTGGAAACCCCCCCAATTCTAACTCTAACACAACCCTAACCCTAACTTTAGTCCCAACCCTAACTTAAGCCCCAACCCTAACCTCAAACCCTAACCATAGCCCCAAACCCTAACCATAGCCCCAAACCCTAACTTTAGCCCCAAACCCTAACAATAACTATAGCCCCAACCCTAGCCCTAATGGTAAAAAGGAAATAAATATACACTTTTTAATTTTATTATTTTTCCCTAACTAAGCGTGTAATAAAGGGGGGTTTGATTTACTATTTATAGCGGGATTTTATGTTTGGCAGCTGTCACGCTAAAAGACGCGTTTAATTACAGGAAAATTTTTTTACATCATCACATTTTGAGAGCTATAATTTTTCTATGTTTTGGCCCACAGAGTCAGGTCAGGTCTTGTTTTTTGCGGGAAGAGTTGACGTTTTTATTGGTACCATTTTGGTGAACTGACATTTTTGATCGCTTTTTATTCAATTTTTGGTAGGCAGAATGAACAAAAACAAGCAATTAATGAATTTCTTTTTTTGGGGGGCAGTTTTATTCTTCGGGTCAGTACGATGACAGTGATACCTCATTTATTTTTTTTTATGTTTTGGCGCTTTTATACAATAAAAACTATTTTATATAAAAATAATTATTTTTGCATCGCTTTATTCTGAGACCTATATTTTTTTCTGGTGATGACGCTTGTTTTCAGCGGTACCACATTTATTTATATTCATATTTTGGATCGCATGTTAATCCACTTTTTTTTTTTGGCGGTATGATGATAAAGCATTGTTTTTTTGCCTTTTTTTAATGGTGTTCACTAAAAGGGTTAACTAGTGGGACAATTTTATAGGTCAGGTCGTTGCGGTGGTGATACTAAATATGTGCACTTTTAGTGTTTAGATTTTTTTATTCAAAGATTGATTTAATGATGGAATATTGATTTATTTATATATATATATATATAATTTTTTTACAATTATTTATTTTTTAAATTCTATCTTTTACACTGTGGACCCTGTTGGTGGAATGCTGCGGCTGCGCTGGGCCCCCCCTGCCTGCCCTGGGCCGGGGCTCTGTTGGAATGCTGCGCTGGGCCCCCCTGCCTGCCCTGGGCCCTGTTGGAATGCTGCGCTGGGCCCCCCCTGCCTGCCCTGGGCCCTGTTGGAATGCTGCGCTGGGGGCCCCCCCTGATTGGAATGCTGCGCTGGGCCCCACTGCCTGCCCTGGGCCGGGGCCCTGTTGAAATGCTGTGCTGGGCCCCCCTGCCTGCCCTAGGCCGGGGCCCTGTTGGAATGCTGCGCTGGGCCCCCCCGCCTGCCTTGGGCCGGAGCCCTATTGGAATGCTGCCCTGGGTCCCCCCATGCGTGCACTGGGCCGGGGCCCTGTTGGAATGCTGTGCTGGGCCCCCCTGTCTGCCCTGGGCCGGGGCCCTGTTGGAATGTTCCGCTGGGCCCCCCTGCCTGCCCTGGGCCGGGGCCCTGTTGGAATGCTGTGCTGGGCCCCCCTGCCTGCCCTGGCAGGGGCCCTGTTGGAATGCTGCCTGGGCCCCCCTGCCTGCCCTGGGGGCCCTGTTGGAATGCTGCCCTGGGCCCCCCTGCTGCCCTGATCAGGGCCCTGTTGGAATGCTGCCTGGGCCCCCCTGCCTGCCCTGGACTGGGGCCCTGTTGGAATGCTTGGCTGGGCCCCCCTGCCTGCCCTGAGGGCCGGGGTCCTGTTGGAATGCTGCATGGGCCCCCCCTGCCTGCCCTGGGCCGGGGCCCTGTTGAAATGCTGCGCTGGGCCCCCCCTGCCTGCCCTGGGCCGGGGTCCCTGTTGGAATGCTGCCTGGGCCCCCCTGCCTGCCCTGGGCCGGGGCCCTATTGGAATGCTGCCTGGGCCCCCCCCTGCGTGCCTGGGCAGGGCCCTGTTGGAATGCTGTGCTGGGTCCCCCTGCCTGCCCTGGGCCGGGGCCTGTTGGAATGCTGCGCTGGGCCCCACCTGTCTGCCCTGGGCTGGGGCCCTGTTGGAATGCTGCGCTGGGCCCCCCACTGCCTGCCCTGGGCCGGGGCCCTGTTGGAATGCTGTGCTGGGCCCCCTGTCTGCCCTGGGCCGGGCCCTGTTGGAATGCTGCACTGGGCCCCCCTGCCTGCCCTGGGCCGGGGCCCTGTTGGAATGCTGCGCTGGGCCCCCCACTGCCTGCCCTGGCTGGGGCCCTGTTGGAATGCTGTGCTGTGCCCCCCTGCCTGCCCTGAGCAGGGGCCCTGTTGGAATGCTGCCATGGGCCCCCCCCTGCCTGCCCTGGGCTGGGGCCCTGTTGGAATGCTGTGCTGGGCCCCCCTGTCTGCCCTGAGCCGGGGCCCTGTTGGAATGCTGCCATGGGCCCCCCCTGCCTGCCCTGGGCTGGGGCCCTGTTGGAATGCTGTGCTGGGCCCCCCTGCCTGCCCTGGCCGGGGCCCTGTTGGAATGCTGCACTGGGCCCCCCCTGCCTGCCCTGGGCCGGGGTCCTGTTGGAATGCTGCCCTGGGCCCCCCCCTGCCTGCCCTGGGCCGGGGCCCTATTGGAATGCTGCCCTGGGCCCCCCCTGCGTGCACTGGGCCGGGGCCCTGTTTGAATGCTGTGCTGGGTCCCCCTGCCTGCCCTGGGCCGGGGCCCTGTTGGAATGCTCCGCTGGGCCCCACCTGTCTGCCCTGGGCTGGGGCCCTGTTGGAATGCTGTGCTGGGCCCCCCACTGCCTGCCCTGGGCCGGGGCCCTGTTGGAATGCTGTGCTGGGCCCCCCTGTCTGCCCTGGGCCGGGGCCCTGTTGGAATGCTGCGCTGGGCCCCCCCCGCCTGCCCTGGGCTGGGGCCCTGTTGGAATGCTGTGGCTGTGCTGGGCCCCCCCTGCCTGCCCTGAGACTACTCACCCTGCTCGCCTGCCCCCTCCACCTGCACATTTGGTCCACATGCTGTCGCCTCTTTCCATTCGGTGTCCGCCGTCTTCTGCTCCCAGAGTCCCAGCCACGTAGCACACCACACACGCTGCTTGCTCTGCTCCTGAATGAGGAAGTGGAGCAGAGCAGCTTGTGATTCATGTGAGAATCAGAGGCTGGCTGGACCATGATGCACTGGGGCGTGCTGTAGTTTAAAGGTACAGTGCCTGCCCATTTCTATTTGCCTGCCGGGGAGCTTATTAATATAAAGCGGCGAATCCTGCTGCCTGAACAAAATATCAGGGGGCCCGAGCGCGCGGACCGGGCTGCCAGCGTACTCGGGCCCCCCTAATCACCGGCCCCATACACGAGTAAGGGCTGTAATGCCCTGATGGCAGCCCTGATTGTGAGTCATGGGGAAAGCAAAAGAATTGTTAACAGATCTATGGTAAAAGGTAGTTGAACTGTATAAAACAGGTAAGGGATACAAAACGATATCCAAGGAATTGATAATGCCAGTCAGCAGCGTTCAAACTGTGATTAACAAATGGAAAATTAGAGGCTCTGTAAAAACAAAACCACGGTCAGGTAGACAAACAAACATTTCGCCCACAATTGCCAGGAAAATTGTTCGATATGCAAAGAAAAACCACAAATAACATCAGCTAAAATACTGGATTCTCTGAAAACTAGCGGAGTGGCTGTTTCAAGATGCACAATAAGGAGGCACTTGAAGAAAAATCGGCTGCATGGTTGAGTCACCAGAAGAAAGCCATTACTGCGCAAATGCCACAAAGTATCTCACCTAAAATAAGCAAAACAGCACAGACACAAGCCTCAAAACTTCTGGAACAAGGTAATTTGGAGTGATGAGACCAAAATTGAACTTTTTGGCCACAACCATAAATGTTACATTAAGAGAGAGGTCAAAAAAGCCTATGCTGAAAGGAACACCATTCCTACTGTAAAGCACGGAGGTGGATCGCTGATGTTTTGGGGATGTGTAAGCTACAAAGGCACAGCAAAATTGGTCAAAGTTGAAGGAAAGATTAATTCAGCACGTTATCAGCAAATACTCAGTCGATTTGTCATTGGCTACAGCAGAACAAAGTGGAGGTTCTGGAGTGGCCTTCTCAGTCTCCTGACCTCAATATCATTGACCACTCTTGGGAGATCTCAAGTGTGCAGTTCACTCTAGGCAGCCCAGGAATTTACAGGAACTGAAGGCTTTTGTCAAGAAGAGTGGCCAGCTTTACCATCTGAGAAAATAAAGAACCTCATTCACAACTACCACAAAAGACTTCAAGCTGTCATTGATGTTAAAGGGGGCAATACTCAGTATTAAGAAATGGGGTATGTGAACTTTTGATCAGGGTCATTTGGATGTTTTGGGTTGTCATTATGATTTAAAAAGAGAAAACACAGTTGTTTGACAATAAATGGCTTCACTCAACCACTAACCATGAGTGGAGAGAAAGTTTTGGTCTTATCATTCATATTCTCTGAAAAAAGATCAAGAAAGCAAAAATTCTGCCAGGGTATGTAAACTTTTGAGCACAACTGTATATAGAAGGACTGTAAGGCAATAAACCCTGTCTGTATGCCTCTAATCCCAAGCTAATCCCTCCTCCACCAGCTTTTCCTACACTGAAAGCAGGTAACAGCAGTTTTACTACAGAAAGGACAGTATGTAGCCCTGAAAAAGGATTGTTCTTTTAATGGTGCAGCAGCGGCATAAAAGTGCTGCAATAGAAGTATTAAACACTGCCTATATGCCTGCTCTAAATTAAGCTCTTCCTCCTATATTAACTCTCCCTGGACTGCGCCCGGAGGAGAGTGTGCCGAGCATCGTGTCACAGGGTCTTACCGAACACCCATAATGCGATGCTGCTTGCCAATTACAGTAATGCCAATAACCATCATGGCAACGGCATTACCGTGTACAGCAGGCAAATCCCGCATGGTCATTGACTTTCTAACAGGCGTGAAACATGAGAGGTGGGGAGTCAAAAATGGAGCTCTTGCACCTACAATACTCAATCGAGTAACGAGTGTACCCGAGCACCTCAATGCTCGATCCAGTATTGAGCAGTGGAAAGCACCCTTGCCCATCATTAGTAATAAACTGATCATGTACATTTTTAAACCATTGATCATACAACTGGATGCCATATGGCTTAAAAGTAAGAAAAGGAGGCGGAGATCAGAGAAAGTGGTCAGATTCAAGTACCCTGGTCCAGTGGCCACGCCTGTGATCCTTCTCCTTCCTGCCTTCCAGTCTGGGCAGGTCTATAATAATAATAATAATAATAATCTTTATTTATATAGCGTCAACATATTCCGCAGCGCTTTACAGTTTAACAGTTTCAAAACACAAGTCATAAGTAACAACGTTAACAATACAATAATTAAAGCAAAATAAGCCGCCCCTGCTCGTGAGAGCTTACAATCTACAATGGGGTGGGGGAATACAAAGTACAGGTGTGTATATACAATGGTGCATTTACAATGATGGTCCAGCCATCTTGAGGCAGTGAGGGATAGATGGAGATAGTGAATGGGCTACACATACACACTTACACATAGAATTACTTTGATTAGTGAATGTGATAGGCCGCTCTGAACAAATGTGTTTTGAGGGAGCGCCTGAAACCATGCAAATTGTGGATAGTCCTAATTTCTTGGGGTTAGAGCATTCCAGAGGATTGGCGCAGCGCGGGAGAAGTCTTGGAGTTGGGAGTGGGAGGTACGGATTAGTGCAGAGGTTAGTCGAAAGTCGTTTGCAGAGCGCAGCAGTCGGTTAGGCCGATAGATAGAAATGAGGGAGGAGATGTAGGGGGGTGCTGCACTGTGGAGAGCTTTGTGGGTGAGAACCAGTACTTTGAATTGGATCCTATAATGAATGGGCAGCCAGTGTAAGGACTGGCGAAGAGCGGACGCGTCCGAGTACCGATTAGCCAGATGGATGACCCTGGCTGCTGCATTAAGGATGGACTGGAGAGGGGATAGTCGAGTAATGGGGAGGCCAAGTAATAGAGCGTTGCAGTAGTCCAGGCGGGAGTGGATCAATGCTACAGTGAGGGTTTTTGTTGTTTCCATGGTGAGAAAAGGGCGGATTCTAGAGATGTTCTTTAGGTGTAGGCGGCAAGAGCGGGCAAGAGATTGTATATGGGAGGTGAAGGAGAGATTGCTGTCAAACATAACACCCAGACAGCGAGCCTGCTGCCGGGGTGTTATTATGGTGCCGCCCACGGAGAGGGAAATGTCAGATTTAGGGAGGTTAGTAGACGGCGGGAGCAGAAGGAGTTCAGTTTTGGAGAGTTTAAGTTTCAGATAGATAGCGGACATGATGTTGGAGACTGCGGACAGACAGTCGGTGGCGTTCTGTAGTACAGTGGGGGTAAGGTCGGGGGATGATGTGTATAGTTGTGTGTCATCAGTATAAAGATGGTACTGAAAGTCAAATCTGCTGATGGTCTGTTCAATTGGTGCCGTGTAGAGAGAGAAGAAAAGGGGACCAATGACTGAGCCCTGGGGTACACCTATACGATAGTGAGAGGAAGAGGAGATGACGTGGAGCCAGAGAACGAAACACTGAAGGAGCGGTCAGAAAGATAGGAGGAGAACCAGGAGAGAACATTGTCCTTAATACCTAGTGACTGGAGCCTAGACAGTAGGAGACAGTGGTCAACTGTGTCAAAGCTGCAGAAAGGTCGAGAAGAATGAGCACAGAGTGGTCACCGCTACATTTTGCTGTCAGAAGGTCATTGGTCACTTTGATGAGTGCAGTTTCAGTCGAATGTAGGGGTCGGAAGCCGGACTGTGAAGGGTCTAAAAGGGAGTAAGTGGAGAGGTAACGGGTGAGGCGGGAGTAGACTAGGCGCTCCAAAAGTTTAGAGATAAAGGGGAGATTGGAGACCGGTCTGTAGTTGTTTGTGCAGGAAGGGTCGAGAGTGGGTTTCTTTAGTAGTGGAGAAATGATTGAGTGTTTGAAGGAAGATGGGAAAATCCCAGAGGAGAGTGAGAGATTAAAGATTGTAGTTAGGTGAGTTGTGACAACTGGAGAGAGAGACTGGAGGAGATGTGCGGGAATGGGGTCGGTAGTGCATGTAGTCGGACAGAGGAAGAAAGGAGTCTGGAGACTTCTTCTTCTGTGATGGGATCAAATGTGGAAAGTGAGCCAGGGGAAATGCAGGGTGGGATGGGAGTCACAGCACTTGGTGGTTGAGAGCAGATTTCCTGACGGATAGTATCTATTTTTTCAAATTGCAAGCTTTCGAGACTACTCAGGTCTCTTCATCAGGCAAAGACTAATACAGAATCTGAAGAATCACATATTTAAACACAACACAGCACAGAAATAATGCAATAGATAAGACAAGTGATGTAAAGCAGAACTGTCATTATGGGAGAGGGATGAACAGTTGTGGCAATAAATATTGGACCAGTTCATAGATAAGGAGTGTGAAAGTTTTATTGCTCTCTGATTGGGGTCTGGTAATGTTTTGTGATGCTCCACCGGGCTCTTAGGAGCAAATTGCTTAATTGATGTAAAAGGCCATAAATCCATGCGATATGTTCATTCCAGCATTGAGAGTGTCAAAGGTCATCATCAGTTTGTATTCACAAACTCTCCTGTGTCTCTGAATTCAGAGCATCACAAAACATTACCAGACCCCAATCAAGGGCAATAAAACTTTCACACTCCTTATCTATGAACTGGTCCAATATTTATTGCCGCAACTGTTCATCCCTTCCCATAATGACAGTTCTGCTTTACATCACTTGTCTTATCTATTGCATTATTTCTGTGCTGTGTTGTGTTAAATATGTGATTCTTCAGATTCTGTATTAGTCTTAGCCTGATGAAGAGACCTGAATAGTCTGGAAAGCTTGTAATTTGTTACCATCTTTTCAGTTAGCCATTAAAAGGTATCAACCACTGAGGACTCTCAATTCTAAATATTTTTCTATCTACTGGCTAACACGGTACAAAGATATACATCTTTCCTGTATTAATAGTAAAAAATTAAATAAGTGCAAAAAATAAAAATATGCATTATTTAGTGATTTTTCAATTTGTCTTTCTTTTCCCAAGTGTACCATAGATCCAGCCCTGCATTAGATCCAGTTTTGAATAATAAAAAAGGTAGAGCTAAAAAATGGAAAAGTAAGAAGGTAGGAGTAGAAAACATGGTCTATATATGCAGCTAGGTGACCTGTGACTAAATTTTAGCTTTAATAACTCAGTTACAGAAATATAAGGCCAGGTTAATACCTAGCTGGTCTAGAAAGAAACCAGATCACATGGATAAAAGACTAATAGCAACATCTATGTTTTCATTTTTGTGCAAGGATCAAAGACACTGCAAACGCAACATATAAAGTTCATAGTGTAAAGTTCAGTATTCTGTTGTTTCGAAGTATTACCTTTTTTTATACTGTAGCTATCTGAAGCTTAACAAGTTGGGATCCCCTCCAATGCAAAAGATATTACATATTAAAATAACTGTAGGTGGCCTAGATTTAGAAATATCTTCTACTTAAAATGTAACAGATGAAAGATATCAGGGCTGAAAATAATGAAATGCAATATAGAAAGCAATGTGAGATCTGAAATGTGAGGACATTTATTAACAAGCTCCTAATAATGACTTGTTTATACATGAAAGAGAGTTATTGGGCTGAATGTGAAATACCCATAGACCATGGAAGAAGTACATTACTGCAAAATGGTTATTGCCTCTGGATACATTTAATGTTTACATTTAATGAGTTGCTATTTTAACAATTTTTACATTTTATTCAGCTTTTTCTTAACAGCTTTGGAAAACCACGGAAACAAGAGTTCATTGGCTCCGATAATAATACAGGAATGAAAATGCAGGTTGACACACAAAATAGTTGACACATTCTTAAGCCTTCTTTTCCATGCTACATTTTATAAGTCAGCACTGCTTCCCCCATAAATGCTACAAGTATATCATCATGGGGACATATTATGTGTATGTCTGCAGTGTGTTCAGTTAGTTCTCTGTAAGGAAGTGAGAAAAAGTGCTGCATCAGCAAGTTTTTGGACAGATATTAAATTCTGTTTTTCCTCTTGGGAAACAGTATACATAAGTATTATTATATCGCATAACATGCATAAATTCTGATATATTATAAAAGCGATAAAAGGGGTGGTCCGAAATACAAATTAATTTTCCTTCTAAATCCCTATCTATTTACTGCCATAAACTAAACTATTTTCTAATTTACTTGAATTAAAAATCCCTCTCCTTGCCTAATTACACTAACTGTTTTTATTTTATTTTTACTACTTCCTTTGTATGACGCATTTTTTTTAGAATCACAGTGTGCATTCTGGGATATTCAAACGAAGCATCATCAGAGGGCACTGACACCGCTTCTGCCCCTTCCTGAAACAAAATGTCATCTGTGACCTTTGTTGCAGGGTCTGAGCTAGTCACTGCTGTCACTGCGATATGTGCAATGACAGTGTGCTCTCTTGCAGACTCAGATCAACAGTAGAGAGCTGGAAAAAGAGCGCACTGTTAGTTCGCATTGTCAGGCTTCCCAACATCCAGAGACCTGAGGCGCCCCGCCAAGTGATGTCACGTTACATAAGTGTGGAAAATGGGGTGAGTTAACCCATGCCTCTCTTGCATATTCTTGTAGTGCTTGTTCACACTGGCAGAGAAAGAATTTTCACTGCAGGATAGGACTGGCAGAAAAGGACGAGAAGTAAAGAGTGGGGAGTGTTTGGATGAACACTGCAGGGGACCTTCATGAATGTAGCTAACATAATATTCAGTGTTGTAATGGACTTGAAATGAGTTCTGAGCAGAGGCTCCCTCTGGTGGTTACAAGCGGTACTGGACTGTCCAGTGAAGATTGTGAGGAGTGGGAATCAGGTGTTACTGACTGGTCTTATATAAGGGAGTCGCCTTCCCATCAGGGTTGCCGGTGATCAATTGTTCTGGTCTCACTCCATGATTCCTGTTTCCCTTGTAGCCTGCTGTGTCGTGTCTGCATCTCCTGCTAACAGATAAGACATTTTCTTCTTTTTGTTTTTGTGCTTTATTTTTGCATTTTGTCCTGCACTTCTGTGGGGGCCTTCAGGGTCCCTCCGGGGGCTTTTGCCCTCTCAGTTTAGTTCAGCCACTGATGTTTGTACTTTTGCTTTTTCCAGTTTCTTCAGTGGCTGCTGTTTTGATTTTGTTACACCAGAGAACTAATTTAGGTGGTAGAGGTCGTGTGATCTCAGGTGTTTTTGAAATTAGTAGAGTTGGTGCTTTGCAGGGTTTTTTGGGATTGCAGTAAGTACCCTTCCTATCCTTTTCTATTTAGTTAGTTTGGGCCCCAACGTTTGCTCATACTATTTTCTGTCTGTGTCAGTATTTCTTCTTGTCTAACAGCCATTACATGTTTGGGGCTTTCTATGTTCTTTGGGGATCTGCTCGGCAGATAGCTTTCTATTTCTATCTTTAGTATAGAAGGTAATTGTTGTGCACTCGAATCTATAAATGGCGAGGTGCTAGTGTCAGGAATAAATCCCAAACTATAATAAAAAGCACTGCACTTCGGAAGGAATTCATGCAAAATAGAACACACTTTATGTAACAACCAACCAAAGTGTCGCTTTGATTATCCTGCTTCTCACTTTGGTTGGTTGTTACATTAAGTGTGTTCTATTTTGCATGGAATTCCTTCCTGAGAGTGCAGTGCTTTTTTTATTATATCTTTGGGTGTAGTTAGTTTCTCAGGCTGTGACGAGGCGTCTAGGACCAACGTAGGAACGCTCCACGGCTGCCTCTAGTTGTGGTGGTTAGTCAGGGTACTGCAATCTCATAGATTCCAACTGCTCTGGTGTATTGCCTTTTTTACCTGCACTCCTCAGTTACCGAAACATAACAGTATCACCGGCCAAAAATTTAAAGTTGTATGGTACTCACAGAAGGGAAAAATATTGTGAAAGAAAAAACGGTTGTCAGAGTTGTCAGAGATATTTTTCTGTTTGTTGCATTTTTTTTTTTTTTTCTTTTCCCTCTGTATCTCTGGGTGCTGGGGAGGATTTTTTCTCTCAATGGAGTTTGCACAGTTATCTGGCCGTGTGGATCAGCTTGCCACTGAGGTTCAGAGTATTGCTGCATATCTTGCTAGGTTGCCTGTTGTGGAACCTAGGATTCCCATGCCAGATTTGTTTTTGGGGGATCGAGCTAAGTTTCAGAATTTCAAAAATAATTGTAAATTGTTTTTTGCCTTAAAATCTAAGTCCTCAGGGAACGCAGCGCAGCAGGTTCAAATTGTCATCTCACTCCTGCGCGGCGATTCTCAGGATTGGGCTTTTTCCCTGACACCTGGGGATCCTGTTTTGAGTGATGTTGATGCATTTTTTCAGGCTTTGGGGTTATTGTACGATGAGCCTAATGTCACTGATCAAGCTGAAAAAGCCTTGTTGGCATTAAATCAGGGGCTTGATGACGCTGAGTTATACTGTCAGAGATTCCATAGGTGGGCAGTCCTGACCAAGTGGAATGACGACGCTTTGGCGGCCCTTTTTCGGAAGGGTCTGTCAGATAATGTAAAGGATGTTATGGTGGGATTCCCTGTCCCCTCTGGTCTCAATGATTCTATGTCATTAGCGATTCAAATTGACAGACGTTTGCGTGAGCGGAGAAGTATGCGTGGAATAGTGTTGCCTTGTGAACCTGCTTCTGAATCCATGCAGTGTGATAGAGTGGTGTCTGGGGCACAGCGTCATGAGTTTCGAAAGCGCAATGGGTTATGTTTCTACTGTGGTAATGCCTCTCATGCTATTTCAGTCTGCCCTAAGCGGGGAAGACGTTTTGCACGCTCAGTTGTCTTGGGTAGTGTTCAGACTAAGTTTTTATTAACTGTCACTCTGATATGCTCTCTGTCCTCATTTTCTGCTCAGGCTTTCGTTGATTCTGGAGCAGCTATTAACCTGATGGATTATGATTTTGCTAAACGTTGTGGGTTTCCCTTGATACCCCTACAGAAGTCTATTCCCCTACTGGGGATCGATTCTACCCCTTTGGCTGAGAATAAACCTCAGTTCTCTACTCAGGTGATAATGAGGGTTGAACCTGATCATCAGGAGTGCTGCAAATTTTTGGTTCTGTATAATCTGCATGATATTATCGTACTGGGTTTCCCTTGGTTGCAGTCTCATAATCCTGTTTTGGATTGGAAAACTGTGTCTGTAACCAGTTGGGGCTGCCAATGTGTTAATACCAACACTCCTGTTTTTTCTGCCTCCCCCAGGCTCAGGATGTTCCTGACTTTTTGATTGATTTTTCTGATGTGTTTAGCGAAAGAAAATCTGCATCCTTGCCTCCCCATAGGAGCTATGACTGGGCTATTGAATTAGTGCCTGGTAGTAAATTCCCTAAAGGTCGCCTTTTTAACTTGTCTGTACCTGAACATGACGCTATGCGGTCTTATATCAAGGAGTCATTGGAGAAGGGTCATATCAGACCATCCTCTTCACCCTTAGGTGCCGGTTTTTTCTTTGTGGCCAAAAAGGATGGTTCATTAAGGCCGTGTATTGATTATCGTCTTTTGAACAATATTACTGTGAAATATCAATATCCGTTACCCTTGATTTCTGACCTATTTTCCAGGGTGAAAAATGCTACTTGGTTTACCAAGCTTGACCTCAGGGGGGCATATAACCTTATTCGCATTAAGCATGGGGATGAATGGAAGACGGCATTTAATACCCTTGAGGGGCATTTTGAGTACCTTGTGATGCCCTTTGGGCTCACTAATGCTCCTTCTGTCTTCCAGTCCTTCATGAATGACATTTTCAGGGATTTTGTGGATAAATTTCTGATTGTTTATTTGGATGATATCTTGATTTTTTCCAATGACTGGGACTCTCATGTGAAACATGTTCGAACTGTATTCCAGATTTTGAGAGAGAATGCTCTGTATGTGAAGGGATCAAAGTGTCTTTTTGGCGTACAGAGGATCTCATTTTTGGGATTCATTTTGTCCCCATCTGTTATTGAAATGGACCCGGTCAAGGTTCAGGCCATCTGTGATTGGGTCCAACCTACTTCATTAAAGGCTCTTCAAAGATTTTTGGGTTTTGCCAATTTTTATCGTAAATTTATTGGTAATTTCTCGGTTATTGTTAAACCTTTAACTGATTTGACCAAAAAGGGTTCTGATGTGGTGAATTGGCCTCCTGAGGCAGTCTCTGCATTTCAGGAACTTAAGCAGAGATTCACTTCTGCTCCTGTTCTACGGCAGCCTGATGTTTCTCTACCATTTCAGGTGGAGGTTGATGCCTCTGAAATTGGGGCAGGTGCCGTTTTGTCCCAAAGAGATCCAGAGACCTCTAAAAGTAACCCTTGTGCCTTTTTCTCTCGAAAATTTTCTCCTACTGAACGTAATTATGACGTGGGTAATCGGGAGTTATTGGCCATGAAGTGGGCTTTTGAAGAGTGGAGACATTGGCTGGAGGGAGCCAAACATCAGGTGGTGGTCCTTACGGACCATAAGAATCTGGTTTATCTGGAATCTGCCAAGCGACTTAATCCTAGACAGGCCAGGTGGGCCTTGTTTTTCACACGTTTTAATTTTGTGGTTTCATTTCTTCCTGGCACTAAGAATGTTAAGGCGGATGCCCTCTCGAGGAGTTTCCTGGCGGACTCTCCTGAGTTATCTGATCCTTCTGTTATTTTGAAAGAGGGTATAGTTCTTTCCGCCATCTCGCCCAATTTGAGACTGGCTCTGGAGGGGTGTCAGGAGGATAAGCCCGAGCGCTGCCCTGTTGGGAAATTGTTTGTCCCGGACCAGTGGAAAAAGAGTGTGATGTCTGAGATTCATTGTTCCGCGCTGGCCGGTCATCCCGGAATTTTTGGTACCAGAGACTTGGTTAGTCGTCCTTTTGGTGGCCTACCTTGTCTCGTGATGTCAGGGAATTTGTGCAGTCCTGCGGGACTTGCTCTCGCTCCAAGCCTTGCTCTCGCTCTAGTGGTTTGTTGATGCCATTGCCTGTGCCCAAGAGACCATGGACCCATATCTCTATGGATTTCATTTCCGACCTCCCTGTTTCTCAGAGAATGACCGTCATCTGGGTGATTTGTGATAGGTTTTCCAAGATGATACATCTTGTACCATTACCTAAGTTGCCTTCCTCCTCTGAATTGGTGCCTTTGTTCCTTCAGCACGTGGTTCGTTTACACGGCATTCCTGAGAACATTGTGTCTGACAGAGGAGTCCAGTTTGTTTCAAGATTTTGGAGGACCTTTTGTTCTAAACTTGGTGATCAATTGTCTTTCTCCTCGGCGTTTCATCCTCAGACCAATGGTCAAACTGAGAGAACAAACCAGACATTGGAGACTTATCTAAGATGCTTTGTGTCTGCTGATCAGGATGACTGGGTCTCTTTTTTGCCTTTGGCTGAGTTTGCTCTTAATAATAGGGCTAGCTCTGCCACTTTGATGTCTCCATTTTTCTGTAATTCTGGGTTTCACCCTCGATTTTCTTCAGGACAGACGGAGGCTTCTGTCTGTCCAGGTGTTGACTCTGTTGTGGAGCGTATGCAACAGATTTGGGACCAGGTAGTGGAGAGGTTGTCCCTCTCTCAGGAGAGGGCCCAGCGGTTTGCTAACCGGCATAGGACTGATGGTCCTCGGTTTAAAGTGGGGGACTTGGTCTGGTTGTCCTCAAAAAATATTCCTATGAGAGTGGCATCTCCTAAATTTAAGCCTAGGTTCATTGGACCTTATAAGATCATGGAGATTCTTAATCCTGTTTCTTTTCGTTTGCTTCTTCCAGGGACATTTAAGATCCATAACGTGTTCCACAAGTCCTTGTTGAAGAGGTTTGTTGAGCCAGTGGTTCCTACTACTGTGCCTCCTGACCCTGTTTTGGTTGAGGGCAATCTGGAGTATGTGGTTGAGAAAATATTGAATTCTCGTTTTTCTTTGACGGAAACTCCAGTATTTGGTTAAGTGGAGAGGTTATGGTCAGGAAGACAATTCTTGGGTGTTTGCTTCGGACACCCATGCTAGGAGACTCATCCGTGCGTATCATAGAACTCATCCTGACCGACCTGGTTACTCAAGTGAGGGTTCGGTGACCCCTCCTCAAGGGGGGGTTACTGTTGTGAATGGACTTGAAATGAGTTCTGAGCATAGGCTCCCTCTGGTGGTTACAAGCGGTACTGGACTGTCCAGTGAAGATTGTGAGGAGTGGGAATCAGGTGTTACTGACTGGTCTTATATAAGGGAGTCGCCTTCCCATCAGGGTTGCCGGTGATCAATTGTTCTGGTCTCACTCCATGATTCCTGTTTCCCTTGTAGCCTGCTGTGTCGTGTCTGCATCTCCTGCTAACAGATAAGACATTTTCTTCTCTTTGTTTTTGTGCTTTATTTTTGCATTTTGTCCTGCACTTCTGTGGGGGCCTTCAGGGTCCCCTCCGGGGGCTTTTGCCCTCTCAGTTTAGTTCAGCCACTGATGTTTGTACTTTTGCTTTTTCCAGTTTCTTCAGTGGCTGCTGTTTTGATTTTGTTACACCAGAGAACTAATTTAGGTGGTAGAGGTCGTGTGATCTCAGGTGTTTTTGAAATTAGTAGAGTTGGTGCTTTGCAGGGTTTTTTGGGATTGCAGTAAGTACCCTTCCTATCCTTTTCTATTTAGTTAGTTTGGGCCCCAACGTTTGCTCATACTATTTTCTGTCTGTGTCAGTATTTCTTCTTGTCTAACAGCCATTACATGTTTGGGGGCTTTCTATGTTCTTTGGGGATCTGCTCCGGGGCAGATAGCTTTCCTATTTCTATCTTTAGGTGTAGTTAGTTTCTCAGGCTGTGACGAGGCGTCTAGGACCAACGTAGGAACGCTCCACGGCTGCCTCTAGTTGTGATGGTTAGTCAGGGTACTGCAATCTCATAGATTCCAACTGCTCTGGTGTATTGCCTTTTTTACCTGCACTCCTCAGTTACCGAAACATAACAATTCAGTCTATCAGTGACCCACAACTTGAATTTCGCCCTTTTCCTGTATGATGCTATGCTGGGGGAGTGTGTAAAGTTTGTTTCGCCATATCTACCAGTCACAGTGCCTTAGCTAGTGAGAACTTTTTGTTCTAGTAAGGAAATCACACCTGTCATACATTCCTGAGGGCTGTAATTAGCTGTAGTGGTCTAGTGAATGGAATTTGATGAGATCGGTTATGCATCAGAGGAGGTCGTGTAACAGTCACCTAAACTGGCACCAGAGTTCTAGTCCTCTTCCTCTCTGAAGAGACATCTTGCATATTTTCCAGAGGAGCATTGCAGCAGCAAAGTCTCCTTTTCTCGGCATGCTTAACATGTCAATCTCTGCAAGGAGAAATGATAGTTCTTGCATCCCGGTCAGACGACTCTCGAACACAGCCAAACCAGATCTCATAGTTTGCACTGACAAGGGGCAGTACCCGAAACCCAGTGTCTGCAAATTGAGATTCTGGTTTTGGCTTTTATCCTGAGCCATGTGACAAGGCACATTAAAGGGTCAACATTGACTTTTAGAATTGCTACTTCCAATAGGTGGTACTATAGTTCTAGTCCTCTTCATCTCTGAAGAGACAATTTGCATATTTCCCAGAGGAGCATTACGGTTTTAACCCCTTAACGTCCGCCTATACGCCTTTTAACGGCGGTCATTAAGGGTACTTAAACCACAGCGCCGTTAATTAACGGCGCTGTGGAAAAAGTGAATAGCGCCCCCCAGAGGCGCATTTTCTCGGGGTCTCGGCTACCGGGGTAGCCGAGACCCCAGATAACATGAATCGGGTCGGTTTTTATCGACACCGATGTTGCGATCGCTGTTATTAACCCTATAACGGCGACCGCAAAAAAAAAAAAAAGTTGTGCCATTTAATTTCTCTGTCCTCTGATGTCATCGGACATCAGAGGACAGAGAAAAAAGGGTCCCTGGGACCCCCATGTGGCCCCAATCCAATCCATGTGGCCCCAGGGCCCTCCGGTGTCCCCGGTGCCTGCGCTGTTAAGAAAATAGCGGGAGCATGCTCAGTGCGCCCGCCGCTATGTGCCGCTGTGCTGGGGGGGGGATGGGCAAATATTCTCTGGGACCCAGAGAACATGATCTGGGTCGGTATTCACCGATCCCGGTGTTGCGATCGCGGCTATGCAAGCATAGACGCGATCGCGGCTATGCAAGCATAGACGCGATCGCAAAAAAAAAAAAAAATGATTTCTCTCCCCTCTGATGTGATCGCACATCAGAGGGGAGAAAATGAGGGTCCCCATGTCCCCCTGAACACCCCCTATACTTACCGGTGTCCTCTGGCAGGTCCCCCTGGCCTCCGATCATCCCGGTCTTCTTCCTGCAAAAAAAAATGGCGGGCGCATGCGCAGTGCGCCCGCCGATCTGCTTGGCGGCAGATTCAAATTTTTTTTCATTCATTCTCATAAAAGTACATTTTGATCACTGTGATAAACTATCACAGTGATCAAAATAAAAAAAACAGTACATAACCCCCCATTTATCACCCCCTTAGTTAGGGACATATAATAAAAAATAGAAATTATATTTATTTTCATTTTTCTGCTAGGGTTAGGGTTATAATTAGGGTTAGGGTTATAATTAGGGTTAGGGTTAGCATTAGGGTTAGGGTTATAATTAGCGTTAGGGTTAAGCTGGGTTCATACTGCGTTATGGCAGTCCGTTAGACGGACTGCGTTACACCGCGGTATAACGCGGTGTAACGCAGTCCATTAACGCTGCCATTCACCCCCATTTGAGGGCGCATCGCGACGTGCCATCATTCAGTGACGGAGCCTCGGACGCGGGCTGCAGCGTTTGGGCTCCGTCACCGCTAGCGCAGATGAATCATCTGCTGATTCCTCTGCGCTAGCGGGTATAGCATAACACGTTCGCGTTATGCTATACCGTTACCAGCCCGTCAACGCTATGTGTTGAACGGGCTGGTAAAACGCAAAATGAACCTAGCCTTAGGGTTAGGGTTATAATTAGGGTTAGAATTAGGGTTAGGGTTACAATTAGGGTTAGGGTTAAAATTAGGGTTAGGGTTACAATTAGAGTTAGGGTTATAATTAAGGTTAGGGTTACAATTAGGGTTGGAATTAGGGTTGGGATTTAGGTTAGGATTAGGGTTGGGATTAGGGTTAGGGGTGTGTTGGGATTAGGGTTGATGCTAGAATTGAGGGATTTCCACTATTTAGGCACATCAGGGGGTCTCCAAACACGACGTGGCGTTCAAAAAGTCAAATGGCGCTCCCTCCCTTCCGAGCCCTGCCGTGCGCCCAAACAGTGGTTTACCCCAACATATGGGTATCAGCGTACTCAGGACCAATTGCACACCAATTTTGGGGTTCTAATTTCTCCGGTTACCCTTGGGAAAATAAAAATAGCTGGCTAAAAAAATCATTTTTGAGAAAAAAAAAGATTTTTCATTTTCACGGCTCTGCGTTTATAAATTTCTGTGAAGCACTTGGGGGTTCAAAGTGCTCACCACACATCTATATAAGCTCCTTGGGGGGTCTAGTTTCGAAAATGGTGTCACTTGCAGGGGGTTTCTACTGTTTAGGTACATCAAGGGCTCTGCAAACACAACATGACGCCCGCAGAACATTCCATCAAAGTCTGCATTACAAAATGGCGCTCCTTCCCTTCCAAGCACTCCCATGCGCCCAAACAGTGGTTTCACCCCACATATGGGGTATCAGCGTACACAGGAAAAATTGCACAACAACTTTTTGGGTCCAATTTCTCCTGTTACCCTTGGGAAAATAAAAAAAAATAGCGGGCTAAAGAATCATTTTTGAGGAAAAAAATATTTTTTTATTTTCACGGCTCTACGTTTATTAATTTCTGTGAAGCACTTGGGGGTTCAAAGTGCTCACCACACATCTAGATAAGTTCCTTAAGGGGTATAGTTTCCAAAATGGTGTCATTTGTGGGGTGTTTCCACTGTTTAGGCGCATCAGGGGCTCTCCAAACGCGACATGGCGTCCAATTTCAATTCCAGCCAATTTTGGTTTGAAAAAGTCAAACGGCGCTCCTTCCCTTCCAAGACCTGCCGTGCGCCCAAACAGTGGTCCCACCCCACATATGGGGTATCAGCGTACTCAGGACAAATTGGACAACAACTTTTGTGGTCTAATTTTATCCTGTTACCCTTGGGAAAATAAAAAATTGGGGACTAAACGATCAGGTTTGTGGAAAAAATATGACTTTTTATTTTCATGCCCGGGAGTTATAAACTTCTGTGAAGCACTTAGGGGTTCAAAGTGCTCACCACACATCTATATAAGTTCCTTAGGGGGTCTAGTTTCCAAAATGGTGTCACTTGTGGGGGGTTTCCACTGTTTAGACACATTAGGGCCTCTGCAAACGTGACATGGCGTCCAGCCAATTCTGAGTTGAAAAAGTCAAACGGCGCTCCTTCCCTTCCAAGCTCTGCCATGCACCCAAACAGTGGTTTACCCCCACATATGGGGTATCAGCATGCTCAGGACAAATTGCACAAAAACTTTTGGGGTCTTGTTACCCTTGGGAAAATAAAAATTGGGGTGAACAGATCGTTTTGTGGAAAAAATATGATTTTTTATTTTCACGGCTCTATGTTATAAACTTCTGTGAAGCACTTGGAGGTTCAAGGTGCTACCACACATCTAGATAAGCTCCTTAGGGGGTCTAATTTCCAAAATGGGGTCACTTGTGGCGGGTTTCCACTGTTTAGACACATCAGGGCCTCTACAAACACGACATGACGTCCAGCCAATTCTGCGCTGAACAAGTCAAACGGCGCTCCTTCCCTTCCAAGCTCTGCCATGCACCCAAACAGTGGTTTACCCCCACATATGGGGTATCAGCATGCTCAGGACAAATTGCACAAAAACTTTTGGGGTCTTGTTACCCTTGGGAAAATAAAAATTGGGGTGAAAAGATTGTTTTTGTGGAAAAAATATGATTTTTTATTTTCACTGTTCCATGTTATAAACTTCTGTGAAGCACTTGGAGGTTCAAAGTGCTCACCACACATCTAGATAAGTTCCTTAGGGGGTCTAGTTTCCAAAATGGGGTCATTTGTTATGGGTTTCCACTGTTTAGACACATCAGGGCCTCTACAAACGCGACATGGCGTCCAGCCAATTCTGCGTTGAAAAAGTCAAATGTCGCTCCTTCCCTTGCGATCTCTGCCGTGCGCCCAAAAAGTGGTTTACCCCACATATGGGGTATCGGCTTATTCAGGAGAAATTGCACAACAAATTTTGTGGTTCATTTTTTCTTTTAACAGTTGTGAAAATAAAAAAAATAGGTTCCGAAGTAAAGTTTTTGCAAAAAAAGTTAAATGTTAATTTTTTCCTTCCACATTGCTTCAGTTCCTGTGAAGCACGTAAAGGGTTAATAAATTTCTTGAATGTGGTTTTGAGCACCTTGAGGGGTGCAGTTTTTAGAATGGTGTCACTTTTGGCTATTTTCTATCGTATAGACCCTCAAAGTGACTTCAAATGTGATGTGGTCCCTAAAATAAAAATGGTGTTGTAAAAATGAGAAATCGCTGGTCAATTTTAACCCTTATAACTTCGTAACAATAAAAAAATTTTGGTCCCAAAATTGTGCTGATGTAAAGTAGACATGTGGGAAATGTTATTTATTAAGAAATGTGTGTGACATATCTCTCTGATTTAAGGGCATAAATATTTAAAGTTTGAAAATTGTTAAATTTTCAAAATTTTCGCCATATTTCCATTTTTTTCATAAATAAACACAAGTCATATCAAAGAAATTTTACCACTATCGTGAAGTACAATATGTCACGAAAAAACAATCTCAGAATCAGCGGGATTCGTTAAAGCGTTCCAGAGTTATAACCTCATAAAGTGACAGTGGTCAGAATTGTAAAAATTGGCCCTGTCATTAAGCTGCAAAATGGCTCTGTCACTAAGGGGTTAAGTCTCCTCATCTCGGCATGATTAACATGTCACTCTCCACAAGGAGAAACAATATTTCTTGGATCCATCTATCCATGTTCTCTAATTGCAACAGATAAGCAATTCACTAAATACTTTGCTTTGTCAAATCTTGCTGTAGCCTGAGCTGCTCTTCTGCTAACTAGATCTCTGGATAGAATCGCTTGCTTCCAGTGATGCAATGTCAGACTCTCCCTCAATTCCAGGCTCTGGGAACTGTTGTGGCTCTCATATAAAATATACAGTGCCTTGCGAAAGTATTCTGCCCCTTAGAACTTTTCAACCTTTTCCCACATATCATGCTTCAAATATAAAGATACAAAATGTAAATTTTTGGTGATGAATCAACAACAAGTGGGACACAATTGTGAAGTTGAATAAAATGTATTGGTTATTTTAAATTTTTGTGGAAATACAAAAACTGAAAAGTGGGGCGTGCAATATTATTCGGCCTCTTTACTTTTAGTGCAGCAAACTCACTCCATAAGTACATTGTGGATCTCTGAATGATCCAATGTTGTCCTAAATGACTACTGATGATAAATAAAATCCACCTGTGTGTAATCAAGTCTCTGTATAAATGCACCTGCTCTGTGATAGTCTCAGGGTTCTGTTTGAAACACAGAGAGCATCATGAAGACCAAGGAACACAACAGGCAGGTCCGTGATACTGTTGTGGAGAAGTTTAAAGCTGGACTTGGATACAAAATGATTTCCAAAACTTTAAACATCCCAAGGAGCACTGTGCAAGCGATCATATTGAAATGGAAGGAGTATCATACCACTGCAAATCTACCAAGACTCGGCCGTCCCTCTAAACTTTTATCTCAAACAAGGAGAAGACTGATCATAGATGCAGCCAAGAGGCCCATGATCACTCTGGATGAACTGCAGAGATCTACAGCTGAGGTGGGACAGTCTGTCCATAGGACAACAATCAGTCGTACACTGCACAAATCTGGCCTTTATGGAAGAGTGGCAAGAAGAAAGCCATTTCTCAAAGATATCCATAAAAAGTGTCATTTAAAGTTTGCAACAAGCCACCTGGGAGACACACGAAACATGTGGAAGAAGGCGCTCTGGTCAGATGAACCGATATGTTTGGCGTAAAGGCAACACAGCTCATCACCCTGAATACACTATCCCCACTGTCAAGCATGGTGGTGGCAGCATCATGGTTTGGGCTTGCATTTCTTCAGCAGGGACAGGGAAGATGGTTAAAATTGATGGGAAGATGGATGGAGCCAAATACAGGACCATTCTTGAAGAAAACCTGTTGGAGTCTGCAAAAGATGTGAGACTGGGACGGAGATTTGTCTTCCAACAAGACAATGATCTCAAACATAAAGCAAAATCTACAATGGAATGGTTCACAAATAAACGTATCCAAGTGTTAGAATGGCCAAGTCAAAGTCCAGACCTGAATCCAATTGAGAGTCTGTGGAAAGAGCTGAAAACTGATGTTCACAAACGATCTCCATCCAACCTCACTGAGCTCGAGCTGTTTGTCAAGGAAGATTGGGCAAGAATTTCAGTCTTTCGATGTACAAAACTGATAGAGACATACCCCAAGCGACTTGCAGCTGTAATCACAGCAAAAGGTGGGCAACAAAGTATTAAGTTAAAGGGGTCGAATAATATTGCACTCCCCACTTTTCAGTTTTTGTATTTCCACAAAAATTTAAAATAACCAATAAATTTCGATCAGCTTCACAATTGTGTCCCACTTGTTGTTGATTCTTCACCAAAAATTTACATTTGGTATCTTTATGTTTGAAGCATGAAATGTGGGAAAAGGTTGAAAAGTTCCAGGGGGCCGAATACTTTTGCAAGGCACTGTATATATAGTGGTCATCATTAATGAGTTACCCCCCTTTGAAATGTAAGATTTTAACCCCTTCATGACCCAGCCTTTTTTTACCTCAATGACCTGGCCATTTTTTGCAATTCTGACCAGAGTCCCTTTATGAGGTAATAACTCAGGAACGCTTCAACGGATCCTTGCAATTCTGAGATTCTTTTTTTCATGACATATTGGGCTTCTTGTTAGTGGTAAATTGAGATCAATAATTTTTGTGTTTATTTGTGAAAAAATTGGAAATTTGGAAAAAAATTTGAAAATTTAGCAATTTTCAAATTTTCAATTTTTATTCTGTTAAACCAGAGACTTATGTGACACAAAATAGTTAATAAATAACATTTCCCACATGTCTACTTTACACCAGCACAATTTTGGAAACAAAATGTTATTTTGTTAGGAAGTTTTAAGGGTTAAAAGTTGACCAGGGATTTCTCATTTTTACAACAAAATTTACAAAACCATTTTTTTTAGGGACCACCTCACATTTGAAGTCAGTTTGACGGGCTGAAATTATGGCTGAAAATACCCAAATGTGACACCATTCTAAAAACTGAACCCCTTAAGCTGATCAAAACCACATTCAAGAAGTTTATTAACCCTTCAGGTGTTTTACAGGTGTAGAAGCAACATGGAAGGAAAAAATGAACATTTAACTTTTTAGTCACAAAAATGATCTTTTAGCAAAAATTTTTTTATTTTACCAAGGGTAAAAGGAGAAAGTGGACCTCAAACATTTTTGTCCAGTTTGTCCTGAGTATGCTGAAACCCCAAATGTGGGGGTGACCACTGTTTGGGCACACGGCAGGACTCGGGAGGGAAGGAGTGCCATTTGACTTTTTGAATGGAAAATTAGCTCCAATCGTTAGCGAACACCTTGTCGAGTTTGGAGAGCCTCTGTGTGCTTAAACTTTGGAGCTCCCCCCACAAGTGACCCCATTTTGGAAATTAGACCCCCCCAAGTAACTTATCTAGATGTGTGGTGAGCACTTTGAACCCCAAGTGCTTCACAGAAGTTTATAACGCAGAGCCGTGAAAATAAAATATCATTTATTTTTCCACAAAAATATTTTTTATTTTCCCAAGGGTAACAGGACGCATTAGAACCCCAAGTTGTTGTGCAATTTTTCCTGAGTATGCTGATACCCGATATGTTGGTGTAAACCACTGTTTGCGCAAACGTCAGGGTTTGAAAGGGAGGGAGCACCATTTGACTTTTTGAGTGCAAAATTGGCTGGAATCAATGGTGGCGGCATGTCACATTTGGAGAGCCCCTGATGTGCCTAAACAGTGGAAACCCTCAATTCTAACTCCAACCTTAACCCCAACACACCCCTAACCCTAACAAAAACCCTAACCCCAACACACCCCTAACCACAACCCTAACCCCAACACACCCTTATCCCAACCCTAACCCCAACACACCCTAACCCTAATCGGTAACCCTAATTCCAACCCTAACCCTAATTCCAATCCTAACCCTAAATCCAATCCTAACCCTAATTCCAACAATAAACCTAATCCCAACCCTAACCCTTATTCCAACCCCCAACCCTAATTCTAACCCTAACCCTAATTCCAACCCTAACCATAATTCTATCCCTAATTCCAACCCGGACCGAGGGGGGAGCGGAAGACAGGACGGAGGGAGCGGAGTGCAGCGGAGGACAGGACGGAGGGGAGGAAAGACTGACGGCGATGGTAGATCGCCACCGTCAGTCTGTGGGAGAGGCAGATCGCGGTCTCCAGCTATGGCTGATGATATTGCAGCATCGGCCATGGCTGGATTGTAATATTTCACCAAGTTTCATTGGTGAAATATTATAATTGCTCTGATTGGCTGTTTCACTTTCAACAGCCAATCAGAGTGATCGTAGCCACAGGGGGCAAAGTCACCCCCCCCAGATGAAGTACAAGTCCTCCAGTACTTGCGGGTCGGGTGACCTTTCAGTGACCCCGTCACCCAACCCGCAGGAACGCAATCTCCTCATGACGCCACGTAGGCTCACAGGTCGGATTGGCACTGACTTTCATGACGCCAACGTGGCGTCGGAGGTTGGGAAGGGATTAATCAATATCTCACTGAACACAAGAATAATTTCTAAAAATTTGATCCACCCGCGGCTGTTAACCTGTTAAATGCTGCCGTTAATCTCTGGCAGCGGCACTTAACGCAATCGCACCAGAAGTGCATCAATAATCTGGCCCATGGGCGACCATGTCACATGACTGTGGGTGGCCGATGGGTTGACATGAAAACCTGGAGTCTGCAGCAGACCCCTGTGGTTGTTATAGGCAGATAGCTAAGAGCCCCGCCCAACAGTCGGCACTCATATAAAGTGAGCTGAAGACCTGCTCTGAGTAGCACAAGCAATTGGATGATCGCAGCTTCTAGTCTCCCATGGAGACTATTGAAGCAAGTGTAAAGTAAAATAAAAGTTTTTGCTAATATTAAAAAAATATATACAGTGGGTATGGAAAGTATTCAGACCCCATTAAATTTTTCACTCTTTGTTTCATTGCAGCCATTTGGTAAATTCAAAAAAGTTCATTTTTTCTCTATTAATGCACACTCTGCACCCCATCTTGACTGAAAAAAAACAGAAGTGTAGAAATTTTTGCAAATTTGTTAAAAAAGAAAAACTGAAATATCGCATGGTCATAAGTATTCAGACCCTTGGCTCAGTACTGAGTAGAAGCACTCTTTTGAGCTCCACATACAAGTCTTTTTTGTGCAGTAATATGCCAAGCAGCCAGCCCCTCCATTGGGATTGGTAGGTTGTGAGTGGTTGCCTCATCAGTATTTCTGCACCTGTGTTGCCGCCATCTTAACTACATGGGTCCACTGCATCCTGCATTTGTTTGGAGGCCTGGGCAGGTAAGCATCTCTGCCTTTTGCTAGTATTTTTTGAATTTTTGGTGGATCTCTAAATCCTCTTTTTGTGCTGTATTTGTTCAGTGCACGAGAGCACCCACTGACCCCCTGTGTCGCCACAATTATCCTTAGGCATTTATGACAAAACTTGTAACTTATGTAGGACAGTGGATAATCTCTTACACAGTAATGGGTGCAACTCTATATATTCTGCATATTTTACCTTTATGCTTTAAGGCTCATTTCATAGAGACACATCTTTAGGTGCTGGTTGTTTTGTGTTGTTTTATAATGTCGCAATAATAAAATTAGAGTGATAGTTTATGCACAACATAGTTGATAACATGATTCCTTGCCTGCTCAATTGTTATAATTGCAAATACAAAAAAATGATATTACATTTAGTTTGATAATAAATGAATCATAAAGTGATACGAATAGCTGAACTCAATGTTCTGAATAATACACTGACTTGAAAGTGGAGATCCTTTTCAGGTGTTCTCCACCATAGGAAGTAAGAGGTCACACTGCACAATATAAGCTTCCAGAAATAAGCAGAGACTTACTTTCATCTTTGAAGGTTTTTAAGCAAAAAATTGATGTGCTTGGGCTGTTTACTGATGGATTATGCATTTTGCTGATAGAGCATTTTAAAGCTTAGTATTAAGTAACTGCTAAGGAAAAACAAATATGCCGACAACTGGTGCTGAACAATAGAGTGACCTAAATCTAAGGCTGTAGTGAATGCAATGTATCAGAGATTAATAACGGAGCAGCTACAAGCAGTAATATTGCTGAAATGCTCATATTTTATGTGTAGCTCTTAATTTATTTTGTTTGTTGTATATGTTTTCCCTGTCATAAAGTGCAATTTGTGGAATAAACAGAATGCTTTTCTACAGTATGTTCAGCCTTCATTTTTTAGGCTTCTTTGTCAACACAAACCTAAGGAAGTACAGATCAGTGGATGGCAAAAGTAAAATATGAAAACTGCAGAAACCATTTGACAATTTTGTAGTGGTAAGGCCAGCGTAAGAGTGCCAGCTGGCAACATGTGGTTTCCTGCTGGCATTGCATGGTTGTGGTGAAGATGATGAAGTATTGATGGGTTTGCCATTATCAGATAATTGGGCATATAAGAATATCTTGAATGGTGTTACACACATGTCTCGGGTATTCCAGGCTCTGCTTCCTTCACCCCAGTCCTTTGTCCTCTGTTGTGGCTTCACGTTGGGTGCTGTAGATAGCCCGGTGTGGCTCAGTCACTTTATCTCTCTAATCATACTTAAGGCCCATTAGTACACACACCTGTATCTTAGGATTGAGACTCAAGACTTCCGTTTCATATATTACACCTTCAGTGCTTTAACTTGCATCATTCCTTGATGGCATCCCCTTCATCCATTCTGATGCTA
>JARQOD010000001.1:601017068-601140368 GCA_033576555.1 Oophaga sylvatica | reverse complement strand
CCCCCCCCCAGCCCCCCCCCACCCCCCCAGCCCAGCCACCCCCCAGCCCCCCCCCAGCCCCACCCGCCAGCCCCCCCACGCCCACCCCAGCCCCCCCCCCACCCCCCCCCCCCCCAGCACCCCCCCCCCCCAGCCCCCCCCCACCCCCACCAGCCCCCCCCACCCCCCCACGCCCCCCCCCCCCCCCAGCCCCCAGCCACCCCCCCCTCAGCACCCCCCCCACCCCCCCACCTCCCCCCCCCCCCCAGCCCCCCCCCACCAGCCCCCTCCCCATCCCCAGCCCCCCCCAGCCCACCCCCCCCCCCCACCACCCCCCCCCACCCCCCCCCACCCCCCACCACCCCCCCCACCCCCCCCCCAGCCCCCCCCCCACCCCCAGCCCCACCCCCCCCAGCCCCCCACCCCCCCCCCCCCACCCCCACCCCCCCCACCCCCCCCCACCCACACCCCCCCCCCCCCCCCCCCCCCCCCCCCAGCCCCCCCCCCCCAGCCCCCCCCAGCCCCACCCCCCCCCCGCCAGCCCCAGCCCACACCCCCCCCCCCACCCACCCCCCCCCCCCAGCCCCCCAGCCCCCAGCCCCCCCAGCCCCCCCCCCCCCCCCCCCCACCCACCCCCCCCCAGCCCCCACCCCAGCCAGCCCAGCCCCCCCCCCCCACCCCCCCCCCAGCCCCCCCCCCCACCCACCCCCCCCCCCCAGCCCCACCCCCCCCCCCACCCCCCCCCCCCCACCCCCCCCCCACCCACCAGCCCCCTCCCACCCCAGCCCCCCCCACCACCCCCCCCCCCCCCCCCCCCCCACCCCCCACCCCCCACCCCCCACCAGCCCCCCCCCCCCACCCAGCCCACACCCCCCCCCCCCCCCCCCCCCCACACCCCCCCCCCCCCCCCCCCCCCCCCCCCACCCCCCCCCCCCCCCCCCCCCCCCCCCCCCCCAGCCCCCCACCCCCCCCCACCACCCCCCCACCCCACCCCCCCCCCCCCCCCCCCCCACCACCAGCCACCCCCACCCAGCCCCCCCCCCCAGCCCCCACCCCCCCACCCCCCCCAGCCGCCAGCCCCCCCCAGCCACCCCCCACCCACCCCACACCCCCAGCCCCCCACCCCCCCACCACCCCCCCAGCCCAGCACCCCCCCCCCCCCCCCCCCAGCCAGCCCCCCCCCGCACCCCCCCAGCCCCCCCCCCCCCCCCAGCCCCAGCCCCCCAGCACCCCCCACCCCCCCACCCCCCCCCCCCCCCAGTCCCACCCCCCCCCCCCCCCCCCCCCCCCCCAGCCCCCCAGCCCCCAGCCCCCCCCCCAGCCCCACCCACCCACCCCCGCCCACCCCCCCCGCCCCCACCCCCCCCCACCGCCCCCACCCCCCCCCCCCCCCCCCCCCAGCCACCCCCACCCCCCCCCCCCCAGCAGCCCCCCACCCCCAGCCCCCCGCCACCCAGCCACCCCCCCAGCCCACCCCCCCCCCCCCCCCCCACCGCCCCCCCCCCCCCCCCCCAGCCACCCACACCCCCAGCCCCCCCCCCACCCCACCCCCCCAGCCCCCCACCCCCCCAGCCCCCCAGCCCCCACCCCCCCCCCCCCCCCAGCCCACCAAAGCCAGCCCCACCCCCCCCCAACACCCAGCCCAGCCCCCCCCCACCCCCCAGCCCCCCACCCCCCCCCACCCCCCAGCTCCCCCCAGCCCCCCCCCCCCCACCCAGCCCCCCGCCGCCACACCCCCCCAACCCCCACACCCAGCCCCCCCCCCCCCAGCCCCCCCCAGCCCCCCCCACCCCCCCAGCTCCCCCACCCCCCCCCCACCCCCCAGACACCCCAGCACCCCCCCAGCACCCCCCAGCCCGCCCCCCCCCCAGCCCCAGCCGCCCCCCCCCCACCCCCGCCCCCCCCCCAGCCCCCCCCAGCCCCCCAAGCCCCCCAGCCCCAGCAGCCCCCCCCCCCCCCACCCAGCCCCACCAGCCCCCCCCCCCAGCCCCCCCCCCCCCCCAACCCCCACCCCCACCCCACCCCCCCCCACCCAGCCCCCCCCCCCCCCCCCCCATCCCCCCCCCCCCCCCCCCCCGGGCCCCCCCCCCAACCCCCCCCCAGCCCCCCCCCAAACCCCCCCCCCCCCACAAGACCCCCCACCCCCCCCCCCCAAAAAGCCCCCCCCCCCCAGCCCACCCCCCCCACCCCCCCCCCCACCCCCCACCCAAACCCCCCCCCCCCCCCCAAGCCCCCCAGCCCCCAGCCCCCCCCAGTTTGTGGACATTGGGTTTTTTCCATTTTTCATTCCCCTTTTCGGTTTTTTACTTTTTTTAGTGCAGTCCGCCAGTTTACTTTTAAAAAGCATGCTTGCTTGTATTTTTGCTGAGGTGTTCAGTGGCTCCCCCTTTTCATTTTCCCAATTGGTTCTTTATTTTCCTTTAAAATTTTAAATTAATTTTTTTGTGTGCGCGTTTCCATCCGTAAAAAAATACTTGGTTGAACCTATAGAAGTAAAAAGGAGCTTTTCAATTTTTGTGGCGTTGTTTTCGTGTTCACTTATCGTGTTTTTTACTTTTTTTGGGGATCACGCCCCATTACTTGTTCAAGCATGGTTTGTATCTGCTGAGCGTTGTCTCAGGGCTCACCTTTTCATTTATCCCAATGGTTTTGTACATTCCTTAAAAAATTAAATCTAATTTTTTTTTTGCCCCCGCTTCCACCCTATAAAAATTTTGGTTGCAAACACTTTGAAGTACAGAAAGGAGTTTTTAAAAAGGGGATTGTGGTTTTTTTGTGTTTCGTGTTCACTTCAGTCTGTGTTTTTTTTTTTTTGGGCAGATCACGTCCAGTTACTTGTTAAGCACTGCGTTGTACTCTGCTGAGCTTTGTCTAGTGGCTCACCTTTTATTTAAACCCCAAGGGGGTTCTGCTTTTTTTCCTTTTAAAAAAAATTTAATTTTCTTTGGAAAAGGCTTCCACCTTTTCCCCAATACTTGGGGTTAAAAAACCAAATAAAATTTTCACAAAGGGTTTCACAGTCAAAACAGGGTTTTTTTAATTTTTAATAAAATATGTATTTTTTTAAATGACAAAATATAAGTAATTTGAAGAGGAATAGTCCTACATCCATTGTTTGCACAATATTACGGTGTACATCATGTCCCTTAATCAACAATGTATTATTATATTTACTTGTATGCTTTTATTTAAAAGCCAAGAACACAGAAGGATAACCTTCGCACTGCAGCTGTTGTCAAAGTTCAACCCACATTATGCACTTCCAACATTGCAGCATTTGAGGCATGATGTGAGTTTGGATTGGTCAAAGTTATGGAGTGAGAAGGTTCACCATCAGTACCCTATAGCATAAGTATGCTTTTGTGTTAGCATTTGTGTTAGGACATTGTGGATATCTGCCATAATATGTCACAATTATTTAGTTACAGATTTGTTACCAACACTAATCATTGAATGGTTTTAAATTTGACGTTTCACTTGTTTAAGCTTAGAAATAAGGGTGTAGCCTGATACTATGTGTAGCACTAGCCACTTTAACATGTCATGTTTTTTTAAACATGTGTAGCTAGGTAGCAGTAATTTTTGCCGGACACACAGCAGGGAACAGCAGGCGTTACTGAACCCCACTATCCACTATAGCTTGTGTATGGTCTGTGGACACGACACTTCTGAGCAGCAACTGGCAGTGTTGTAGCCCAGGGAGTATAGCTCAGGTGGTAGAAAGATGAACATAACAGGAGACATGGAAAACGTTGCCAACCAGTTAGTTAATCTGAAAACCGGACAGGCAAATTCAGGCGAGATCCATGCCTAGTTCATTTTCAGAAAAGTAAGCCGTTCTACATTATCGTAGGATAGTCGCATGCAACAGTCTGTTAGTACACCACCTGCAGCAGTAAAGACGCGCTCCGATAATACACTGGCAGCAGATCAAGCCAGCACCTCCAATGCATACTGGCTAAGCTCTGGCCATGTATCCAGCTTAGAGACACAAAACTTGAATGGGGAAGAGCCATCTGAGAGTACACTGAGAGGGCAAGACATGTAGTCTGTAACCATCTTACGGAAATGTTGCCTCCTGCTGACTGGAGCCGTCTCGGATGGTGTAGACATTGGTGGCGCTGCCACAAAACTTCGACACATTTGGAACATACTGTTCTTGCCCTGTGCAGAGGCGCTGCTTGTGCTCCCTCTTGTTGCAGAGCTGTCTCCACTGCCTCGACGCACAGAGCTGCTTTGTAAATCAGTAGCAGCAGCAGTGCTCTCGGCTGGAATGGAGAACATTATGGATTGCACCAGTGTGTCTTGGTACTTCTGCATTTTACGCTCCCGGTTCAACGGTGTGATGAGGCTTTGTAAGTTGTCCCGGTAGCGAGGGTCTAGGAGGGTGTACACCCAATAATCAGACGTGGTGTGAATGTGTTCGATGCGGCGGTCGTTTCTCAGCCACTGCAGCATGAAATCAACCATGTGCTGCAGACTCCCAACTGGCCAAGAAACGTTGTCCCCTGCAAGAGGCGTCATCTCCGCCTGCTGTGCATCACCCCACCCTTGGTCTACATACTGACTAGAGCATTGTCTACCTCCCTCTGGAGCGATGTCTTCCTCCTCCATTGACTCCTCCTCATCCTCCTCACAAAGTCCTTCAAATACATATAAATTTACAAAATTTAAAACTCAAAATTTAAAAACTTTGTATCATAATTCTGTAACATCAGTTTATGGAAACACAATAGCATTACAAAAGGATAGACAAAAAATGTACATTATGTGCTTTGTAAATACATTAAAAGTTTGTAATGGTTATGAAAATATAGACAGCGACTCTGGAGGTTCAATTGTTGATACAGCATGGTACTTTGAAAGTCCTCCAGCCCTTTGTGAGGAACCACGTTGCGCTGACTGTCCAGAAGGTGATGGAATTTGTGACTCCTCATCCTCCACCTCTTCCAAAACCTCATCCCTTAGTGCTTGCAGTGTTTTTTGAAGCAGGCAGATAAGGGGGACAGTCAGGCTGACTAGTGCATCATCTGCACTCGCCATCCGCGTTGACTCATCAAACGCACGCAAAACGTGGCAGATATCCTTCATAGAGTTATTCGCCACTCATTACACTGGCAGTGGCTGCCCATTCATTATAGGATCCAATTCTAATTACTGGTTCTCACCAAACAAAGCTCTCCACAGCGCAGCACCCCCCTACATCTCCTCCCTTATTTATATTTATCGGCCTAACCGACTGCTGCACTCTGCAAACGACCTTCGACTAACCTCTGCACTAATCCGTACCTCCCACTCCCAACTCCAAGACTTCACCCGCGCTGCGCCAATCCTCTGGAATGCTCTAACCCCAAGAAATTAGGACTATCCGCAATTTGGATGGTTTCAGGCGCTCCCTCAAAACACATTTGTTCACAGTGGCCTATCACATTCACTAATCAAAGTCATTCTATGTGTAATTCTGTGTGTGTAGCCCATTCACTATCTCCATGCATCCCTCACTTCCTTAAAATGGCTGGACCATCATTGTAAAAACACCATTGTATATAAACACCTGTACTTTGTATCTCCCACACCTCATTGTAGATTGTAAGCTTTCACCAGCAGGGGCGTCTGATTTTGCTTTAATTATTGTATTGTTAACGTTGTTACTTATGACTCGTGTTTTGAAACTGTTAAACTGTAAAGCACTGCGGAATATTATGGCGCTATATAAATAAATAATATTATTATTCTTATTATAGAGGCCCACTCAGTAGTGGTGAAGTGTGAACGGCGCAAATTGCGAGTTGACTGCGCCTGATGCAGCTGATACTCCATTACTGTTGGCTGCTGCTCACACAACCGCTCCAACATATGTAACGAGGAATTCCACCTGGTGGGTTACGTCACATATGATGCGATGTTCATGAAGGTGAAATCTGCGTTGCAGAGCTGCAATCAGCGATCTGGCCATGCTGGAACGTCGCAAGTGAGCGCACTCTAGGCGGACCTTGTGCAGCAGTGCATCAAGATCCGGATAGTCCCTCAAAAAACTCTGCACGACCAAGTTGAGCACATATGACAGACATGGTATGTGAGTGAGGTTGCCAAGGCCCAGAGCTGACACCAGATTTCGGCCATTGTCACACGCTACCAAGCCTGCCTGTAGATTCTCTTCCAAAAACCACACGTCGCTCTCCTGCTTTATGGCATTACAGAGCTCCTGCGCTGTGTGGCTTAGATTCCCCATGGAAATTAATTTCAGGATGGCCTGTTGACATTTGGACACGGCTGTGCTCATATCGGTCGCAACAGGTAAACGTTCACGGGTCCATGTGGAGGTAGACCGTGACGGCTCCTGCAGCGATGATTCTGAGGAACTGGAATAGGAGGAGGAATCAATGTGTACAGACTTGATTCCTGCAATCCTTGGAGTTGGCAGAACACGTACAGCGCCACTCGCAAGATCAGTACCCGGCTGCACAACATTGACCCAATGGGCAGTGAGGGAAAGGTATTGTCCCTGGCCATGGGTGTTAGAACCCTCTTGTTAGGTTTTGTTTCAGTTTGCTGGTCACATGACCTTTTTTCCCTATTTAGTCTGGCTCCGCCCTTCTGGCTTTGCTTGACTTCATTGTATTATCTACTGTTAAGCTAGCCGGATGCTTAGGTGCCTTAATCTGTCAGTTTTGCTTGATGTTAGGATCACAAAGTATTTATTTTTCTGTTTAATTATCCATGCTACAATTTATGTTAGGAGGTGTCCACCTTTTCTCACAGTCCCTAGATCTTGTAGGGATTACTCCCTCGCAACTATAGGTCTTCGTTCACACTAGATGAGGACTTTAGCGGGTCTGGTCGCAGGATCAGGTTCCCCGTTACATCGTAGGGATTCAGCTTAGTTGTATTGTAGGGACAGAATTCCCTTCTTTCCTTACTGGTTGTAGCAGATCATAACAATGGGTACTGGTCCACGCATCGGTGGTCAGGTGGACCTTGCTACTGAGGGCTTTTAGTAGCGCATGTTTAATTTTTCCCTCAACATGCTTTTGCAGACCAGGGACGGCTTGCCTGCTGAAATGAAATCGGCTTGGCACATTGTATTGTGGGATTGACAATGATATTCAGTTACGGAAACTGTCTGTCTCCACCAGCCTGAATCACAGCATTTCAAGGGACAGGAGTTTTGCAATGCCAGCATTCAGAGCCTGTGCTCGTGCATGGTTTGCGGAGTATGGCCGTCTTTTATCCCATGCCTGTGCTACCGATGGCTGTTTTGTGGCCTGGGAGTGTGAGGATGACAGGGAACTTGCTGCTGTGTGTGGAATAACAGTTTGTCTCTGGACAACAGTGGCCGAGGTTCTTCCATGGCGATCCTGTGAGGAAGCATAACCAGCTGTGTGTGAGCTCGATGAGGCTTCAACACAACCTGAAGATGTAGGTGCTGCTGTAGGTTGGCCTACATCTCTAGTGTGTCTTTGTAACTCAACTACGTGCTTTGTCCGCACATGTTTCCACATATTTGTGGTATTGAGGTGACTGACACTTTTAGCTATTTTTAATTTTTAATTACACAGCTTGCATTTCACATAGCAAATATCATGTGCAAGTGTGTGAAAAAAGGACCACGCAGTGCAAGTCCTGGGAGCGCACGTTTTGACTTTTGGAAGACAACTGCTCCGAACAGGTGCCAAACTGGAGGCTACAGGCAACCGAGTCTGCAGCCTAACTCTCCCTCCTGTTTGTACCGTTGGGGCAATGTCTTCCTCTATCTTCCTTCTATCACTAACCATTTCTCTAGGCCTCTCCCAGCTTTCAACCAAAGTACTGGTTCTCACCCACAAAGCTCTCCACAGTGCAGCACCCCTCCTACATCTCCTCCCTCATTTCTATCTATCGGCCTAACCGACTGCTGCGCTCTGCAAACGACTTTCGACTAACCTCTGCACTAATACGTACCTCCCACTCCCGACTCCAAGACTTCTCCTGCTCTACGCCAATCCTCTGGAATGCTGTACCCCAAGAAATTAGGACTATCCACAATTTGCATGGTTTCAGGCGCTCCCTCAAAACACATTTGTTCAGAGCGGCCTATCACATTCACTAATCAAAGTCATTCTATGTATTCTGTGTAAGTGTGTGTGTGTCTCCAGCCCATTCACTATCTCCATCCCTCAGTCCCTTAAGATGGCTGGAACATCATTGTAAATGCACCATTGTATATAAACACCTATACTTTGTATCTCCCCCATCTCATTGTACATTGTAAGCTGTCACGAGCAGGGGCGACTTATTTAGCTTAAATTATTGTATTGTTAACGTTGTTACTTATGACTTGTGTTCTGAAACGGCTAAACTGTAAAGCGCTGCGGAATATGATGGCGCTATATAAATAAATATTATTATTATTCCTCTGAGCTGCTCCCACCACCTTCCTGTTCCTCATGCCATGTTGGGTCTTGGACCTCATCATCTCCACTACCCTCTTCCAACACCTGCTGTTGGGTGGTCTGGCCAGCACCATGCTCAACAGAAACTGGCACCTGGGTCTCATCATCATCAGATGCGTTCTGCGGTGTGCTGACCATCGGCACTGTCTCACCCGCCTCTTCAGATTCAGAGAGACACAGCTGTTGCGCATCACTGCATACTCCCTCTTCACATTACAGAATGCTGCTTGGCTGGGCCCCTGTTTGCAAGCCAATAGATTCTGAGAACAGAAGCAGACACTCAGCTGGCTCCTGTACAGAACTCTCTGACTGCCTGGGCAATTTGCCAGGCGGTGAAGAGACAGATGGTTGCCCAACAGTGCTGTGGTCCTGAGAGGAGGTGGAAGCAATTGAAGTCGATGCATTGGCTGACATCCAAACAACAACGGCTTCAATTTGTTCTTCCCGCAGCAGGGGGGTACTCCGAGCTCCTACAAAAGTGCGCATAAAGGAACGCTCACGGGGAAAACTGGTGGATGCTGTGTCACTGGGGGCCGCAGCAGCCACAGAATCCCCACGTCCTCTCCCTGAAGAAACTCCACGACCACGTGCCTTACTCCCTGCCTTCTTCATCTTGGTAGATTGATAAAGAAAGTCTGAAAAGTTATAAGGTCTAAGTGTGGTTATTCCGCAGAGACTGCAGTGAACACTGCACACAACTGTTCACTACCCAATGCGTCTCAGCAGGAAGGCAGTCTGTGCGTCAAAACAAAGGCACAAGCATACATCCATGTACCCTGTTTATAAAGCTATATAAAAAAAATTATGTAGTAGTGACGCACACTTTATTGAGGTACAGTATTACATCGCAATTCACCATCTGTGGCTATGCAGTCTCATCTATATATACCTTATCTATCTGTTGTCATGCTTCCAAGTCGACAGTCACAGTCAGCCATAAATAGCAATTTTCACTATGCACTATGCACTTTTGAAAGGTTATGTTTGTTAATAAAAATGATTATTGCCACATATTATGAGTATTACATGATGGAAATTGTATAATTTTGTATAAAATATTTAGTGACATTATTCAGCAAATGGAACATTTTAGTAATATCACAGATAACTTGTAATGCTGATGATGTTTTGAAGTCAGACATTCATTGTCTATACAATAAAAATGGTGTACATACTGTTACTTATCCATCATTAATGGATTCAGGTATGTACTTGTATGCTTTTATGTACAACCGTATAGCAGATTCCTTAACTAATTTATTTTGTGGTTTGCATTGCTGTTCAACATGTTAATGTATGTGTTTATGTTTGTCAATTCTTTATTTATCTAGATATTAGTTTAAATGAAATCATCATCTTATGGTAGTAAAGGTTATCTTTCTCTTGTTTGAAGTATAGACATTTAAAATTGACAGGTAACAAGGAAATTACTTGATCTAGTATTTAAACATCCTCCTTGACCCTGGGCTCCAACACCGCCAGTTGTTGCTCGGAAGTGCTGTTAGCACAGTCAACACTTGCTCCTGTGTTACTGGGGTTCAGTAACGTCAGCTGGTCCTCGGTTGTGCCATTGGCTCTTTTCCTTCTGCTGCCCCTCCGGGTTCCAGCACAGTCAGCTGGTCCTCGTTACTTGCATTGGCTCTTGTACCTTCTGCTACCCGTCCGGGTTCCAGTACCGTCAACTGGTTCTCCGCAGTGCCTTTGGCCTAGGTGCCTCCATCTCGGTATCCGAGTTCCAGCAACGTCTGCTGGTCCTTGGTAGTGCTTTGGAGCACAGGTACCTCCTGCTTAGTAACCGTGTCCCAGTAACGTCAGCTGGTCCTCGGTTGTGCCATTGGCTCTTTTCCTTCTGCTGCCCCTCCGGGTTCCAGTACCGTCAACTGGTTCTCCGCAGTGCCTTTGGCCTAGGTGCCTCCATCTCGGTATCCGAGTTCCAGCAACGTCTGCTGGTCCTTGGTAGTGCTTTGGAGCACAGGTACCTCCTGCTTAGTAACCGTGTCCCAGTAACATCAGCTGGTACAAGATTGTGCTACAAATACAAGATACGGAACAAGAGACACAAGAACAATAAGCAGAAGATCTAAAAGCAGAAGAACATGAAGTATAAGACCAAAATGAAGAGCAAAATATATGCTCTAAATTCTAAGCAGAAGAAGACTAAGCAGTGTATGGGGGTGAGTCCGTTCCTCCTCGTGGTGCCCCTGGAAAATGCCTGCTGCTGCAGGCTAAACTGAACACGGACAAATACTGTTGTAATTTAAATCTTTTGTGACAGCAAGAACGGAAGGATGAAAAATTCATACTTTGACAGATTACAAGTACAGGATTCTCTGTCACAAATAAGAATATGATGAAGAAGATGAAGCAGAATATGAATAAGAATAATAGTTTAATAAGAAGAATATGAGTAATGTTAACAAAGATGAATAGCAAGAAGTTTAAGAAGAAGATAAAGAAGGTGAAGATGAAGAATAATTTGATGAAAAAGATGATGCTGCAGAAGATTATGAAGGAGAAAGTGTGTGAAAAGTTAAAAAGGTGAAGATGAAGAGCATGGAAGTTGTGTAATATACATATTTGCCAAAATATAAAAAACGTTAACATTGTCAATTTCTTCGTCAATCCGAACATCTTTAAAAAAAAAAATATTTATGCTATTCCATTTGATTGGGTTAAACATCTATGCCTTTAATGTCTCCTCAACCTTCCCCAATACATTCTACATTACTCTTTCTTGTTTTCCTTCATGTACAATTAACCAACAAGGCAAGAATGGTTTTTTTTAATTTCGATATTTTGTTCCCATAGACTTACATGGGACTTCCGGTATCGGTATCGGGTATCGCCGATATTTTAGTGATATCGGCGATACCATTCCGATTCCGATACTTTAGGATATCGGAAAGTATCGCTCAACTCTAGTAAACAGCAAATGTTCATAGTTTTGTAGAAAGCCCCCCAGTAACAACTGAAAATGCCTCCCAAAATGGAGGGGGTACACAGTAGTTTAAGAGGGACGTGGTTAGGGGGAAAAGTTGGCACCTCACATACCTCACTGATAGAGATGAGCAACTTTGCCTCCAGGAGGGTCGAGTCGGGTTTCAGACCACCCGACTTTCCCAAAAGTCGAGTCGAACGAAATCGGCCGACTAACGGGAAAAGTCAGAGTTCCGACTGAAACTCGACCCGACCCCAATGCAAGTCAATGGGAAGCAAAGTCGGCAGTGAGTGGAGGACAGTAAACACACCAACAGTGCCCATTTCAATGCCAACTACATCAATTCTTATTACTTAAGCTTGTCAACCTTCATTTACTTTATAATAATATTAACGCATTGAAAACTGGGGGTTATTTGGCTAAACTTTGGGGGGGGCAGGGCTGGCTCCAGGTTTTCGTGTGCCCCGGCCAAAGAGTGTCAGTGGGCCCCTTTAACACATACCACAATTCATGATGCTCTGATACGGCAGAGAAATATAGGTATAGTACAATGCCAAATACTTCACTTCTTACATTACTTGACTGATATCTATTGTAAATTCTACAATAGCTCAAAAACCGGACAGTATATTCCCCCATACAGTATTATGGGCACCACATAGTGCGCCATACAGAATAATGAGCCCCATGTATTGCTCCATACAGAATAATGAGTCTCATATATGATGCTCCATACAGAATAGGCCTCATATAATGCTTCATACAGTATAATGAGTCACATATATTGCTCCATACAGAATAATGAGCCCCATATATTGCTCCATACATAATTGGTCCCATATAATGTTCCATACAGTATATGATGAGCTCCACATAATGCTCCAGTATATGATGGTCCCCATATAATGTGCCATACAGTATAGGACAGTCCCCATAGAGTATAATGAGCCCCACATATTGCTCCATACAGTAAAATGAGTCGCATATAAAGCTCCATACAGTATATAATGGGCCCCATATATTGCTCCATCCAGAATGGGCTCCATATAATGCTCCATACAGAATAGGCCCCATATGTGCTCCATATGATGCTCCATATACAGTGCCTACAAGTAGTATTTGTCACGCTGTCTAGCAGATGTATAAATATATAATGTCAGTAATCTATCAAGTGGGACAACATTCTATATAACATATAAATAGGTAACATTAACATGTATATATAGCATAGTATTACCTGACATAATATCCTGTGGGTCAATACTGAATCCTTTTCACGCTGTCTCTGGCTAGAGGTGGACCGGGGTCTATGCTGACCCTAAACTGGGTCCTGACTAGTCCCTCTACCTGGAGGTACTGTTAATGGTACAGAGGTCCAGGCCACCAGCGTAAACCCTGTCTCCTATAAATCCCTGACCACTGTAATCTAGTCCTTAGAAGGACCCTGATTACCACCATAGGGAATGGACAGGTAAAGGTTAACAAACAGTATAGACAAACGAGACAGACAGGGGATAAAGTAAATACTGTCTTGCATACAACATTAAAACACAGAGGGAACACCAAAGGTCTAGGAGATAAACTATAAGCAAGGTGAGGAGAAACAACAAAAGAGCTCTTAGCTTCAGTCTTCTCAGAACCGATCCTATCTGCAGTCTGTATGAATGCTTTCACCGGCCTCTAACCAGCAGACTGGCAGCTATATAAAGGAAGCTAATTAGAACATAATCAAAAGCAGCCGGGCGAGGCTGGACCTAGTCTTAGCAAAGAGCTAGGTAAAATTAACTCCCTCATTACCAAACACAAAGAAACAGCAACTCAGCTGCGAGAAGTCAGAATGTGCAATCGCGACAATCTTCGTGGCGATGCACCCATGACAGTACCCCCCCTTCTACGAGGGGCCTCCGGACTCTCAGGGCCAGGTCTGTCCGGGTAAGTCGTGTGGAAGGTCCGAACCAATCGATCTGCGTTAATCTCAGACGCAGAGACCCACGTCCTCTCCTCAGGACCATATCCCTTCCAATGAACCAAATACTGAAGGGACCAGCGATTCAGACGTGAGTCAATGATCTTCAATACTTGAAATTCTAAGTTACCATTGACCACCACTGGAGGAGGAGGTAGAAGTGACGGTCTAACTGGCGCCACGTACCTCCTAAGCAACGATTTGTGGAATACATTATGGATTTTAAACGTAGGAGGGAGGTCCAGACGAAATGCAACAGGATTAATTATAGAACTGATCCTGTATGGACCGATGAACCTGGGACCCAGTTTCCAGGAGGGAACTTTGCGTTTTATATTCTTGGTAAGACAACCACACCAGATCGTTCACACCTAGGTCCGGACCAGACACTCTCCTCCTATCAGACCTCCGCTTGAAACAGTTCCCCATAGCACTCAGACCATTCAGCACTCCTCTCCAAACTGAAGCAAGTGACGACGAGAATCGTTCCTCCTCAGGAACCCAGATGGACGGGTATGTGGGGTATTAGAGCGAGCACAAACTCCACAGGACGCGACAAAAGTTATTACCTCTTTATTTAAGTTAGGCCACCAAAACCGGCGAGAAAGGAGATCCACAGTTGCTTTACTCCCTGGATGTCCTGCTAAAGCAGACTATGATGTGCCTCGATAACTTTTTGTCTTAACTGATTAGGAACAAACAGTTTCCCTGGAGGTCCTACAGGGGCGTCCCCCTGAGCCTCCAACACCTCCTCCTCAAGCTCAGAGCACACAGCCGACACCACCACTCCTTCCTGAAGGATAGGAACCGGGTCATCCGTCTTTCCGGCCCCTGGAAAACTACGAGATAAGGCATCAGGAAGCAATTTTATTGAGCAGTCATACGTGCGATGAGGAGGTAACTTTTGACACCCCTCCTCTGAGAACATCTCCCCAAAGTCCTCCAGAAAAGGAGGCAAAGTCCTAGGCACGACCGCACCGATGACCGTGTTCATGCAGTTATTCTTGCAAAATTCACCCCACTGGCTTATCTTTCTGGATTGCCAATCAATCACTGGGTTATGTTTAGCCAACCAGGGAAGTCCCAACACAATAGGAGTAGGAAGACCCTCCCACACATAACAAGACAACTGTTCTTTATGTATTGCCCCTACTCGAAGGTCTATGTTATGAACAGCTTGTACAAAGCTACCTTGACCGAGAGGTCTGGCGTCAATAGAAAGTATAGGGATCGGTTTGGCCAATACACTCAGTTGCATACCTTGCACTTGGGCAAACCGAGCGTCCACCATATTAGCCCCAGACCCACTATCAAGAAGAACAGAAATCCTCTCAACTCTCGCACCAACCACCACCTCCGCAGGCACAGAAATTGAGACGGACCTGGGGACGAAATACCTACTCCCAGGTTGTCGTCCACCACACAACCTGGGATTAACAGTTTTTTCGGTGACTTTTTTGCTCAATGAGGCACGGGAGGGACACCCCCCAACAAAATGTCCCTCTCTCCCGCAGAAGAAACACCTTCTTGTCTTGCGGCGCACCGCCGATTCCCTCCTACAAAATGATGTCCCACCCAACTGCATAGGTTCCTCAGAACAGACCAGGGGAACCTCCATATAAGGGACTTTAGTAGTGGGTGGAGTCATAACAGGGGGCGGAGTTACCTCGCACCTCCCCCGAAGCCGTCTATCAATACGAATAGCAAGGGCCATAGCAGCCTCCAGTGACGGAGGAGAATCATACTGAGCCAAAACATCTTTTAATTTGTCAGATAACCCTTGACAAAACTGGCTCCTAAGAGCTGGGTCATTCCACTGAGTATCTGTGGCCCATCTACGGAACTCAGAAGAAAATTCCTCCGCCGGACGATCTCCCTGCTGTATCCTACGTAACTTCGTTTCAGCAAGGGAGACCCGATCCGGGTCATCATACACCAGCCCCAGGGCAGCAAAAAATCGATCTACTGACTGGAGGGCCGGGGAGCCCGGAGGAAGAGAGAACGCCCAGGATTGAGGGTCCCCTTGTAAGAGCGAGATGACAATTCCCACCCTCTGCTCCTCACTCCCCGATGACCGAGGCCGTAGCCGAAAGTACAATTTACATGCCTCCCGGAAGGTAAAAAAGTTGTCCCGCCCACCAGTGAACCTGTCCGGGAGAGCAACCTTAGGTTCAGATCTGGTTTGCTCCGGGGGGGACAAAACCTTGGACTTAATGTCCGTAAACTCCATGGAAAATTTCTGCAACTGCAGGGCAAGCTGGGCTACTGGATCCATGGTAGCTGGGAGAATCTATAGTTGGGCCGGTGAAAATGTCACGCTGTCTAGCAGATGTATCAATATATAATGTCAGTAATCTATCAAGTGGGACAACATTCTATATAACATATAAATAGGTAACATTAACATGTATATATAGCATAGTATTACCTGACATAATATCCTGTGGGTCAATACTGAATCCTTTTCACGCTGTCTCTGGCTAGAGGTGGACCGGGGTCTATGCTGACCCTAAACTGGGTCCTGACTAGTCCCTCTACCTGGAGGTACTGTTAATGGTACAGAGGTCCAGGCCACCAGCGTAAACCCTGTCTCCTATAAATCCCTGACCACTGTAATCTAGTCCTTAGAAGGACCCTGATTACCACCATAGGGAATGGACAGGTAAAGGTTAACAAACAGTATAGACAAACGAGACAGACAGGGGATAAAGTAAATACTGTCTTGCATACAACATTAAAACACAGAGGGAACACCAAAGGTCTAGGAGATAAACTATAAGCAAGGTGAGGAGAAACAACAAAAGAGCTCTTAGCTTCAGTCTTCTCAGAACCGATCCTATCTGCAGTCTGTATGAATGCTTTCACCGGCCTCTAACCAGCAGACTGGCAGCTATATAAAGGAAGCTAATTAGAACATAATCAAAAGCAGCCGGGCGAGGCTGGACCTAGTCTTAGCAAAGAGCTAGGTAAAATTAACTCACTCATTACCAAACACAAAGAAACAGCAACTCAGCTGCGAGAAGTCAGAATGTGCAATCGCGACAATCTTCGTGGCGATGCACCCATGACAGTATTCAACCCCCTGCAGATTTAGCTGGTTGACACATGCGGAATTAACTTGGCATTGTGACATTTGTACTGTAGATCAGCCTGGAAGTGGAAATGCACTGCAGCAAAAATTTTTGTTGTAATTTTTTTTATTTTTTTTTTAAAAACGTTAAAAGTAAATTCAGAGTGTTATTTATTATTCAACCCCTCAAACCACAAGAATTCTGTTTGGTCCCCCTAAAGTATTAAGAAGTAGTTCAGGCACCAAGAATAATGAGCTTCACATGTGTGGATTAATGATCTCTTTTGCCAGCCTTTTCTGACTATTTAAGACCCTCCCCAAACTTGTGAACAGCACTCATACATGGTCAACATGGGAAAGACAAAGGAGCATTCCAAGGCCATCAGAGACAAGATCGTGGAGGGTCACAAGGCTGGCAAGGGGTACAAAACCCTTTCCAAGGAGTTGGCCCTACCTGTCTCCACTGTTGGGAGCATCATCCGTAAGTGGAAGGCTTATGGAACTACTGTTAGCCTTCCACGGCCTGGACAGCCTTTGAAAGTTTCCTCCCGTGCCGAGGCCAGGCTTGTCCGAAGAGTCAAGGCTAACCCAAGGACAACAAGGAAGGAGCTCCGGGAAGATCTCATGGCAGTGGGGACATTGGTTTCAGTCAATACCATAAGTAACGTACTCCACCGCAATGGTCTCCGTTCCAGACGAGCCCGTAAGGTACCTTTACTTTCAAAGCGTCATGTCAAGGCTCGTCTACAGTTTGCTCATGATCACTTGGAGGACTCTGAGACAGACTGGTTCAAGGTTCTATGGTCTGATGAGACCAAGATCGAGATCTTTGGTGCCAACCACACACGTGACGTTTGGAGACTGGATGGCACTGCATACGACCCCAAGAATACCATCCCTACAGTCAAGCATGGTGGTGGCAGCATCATGCTGTGGGGCTGTTTCTCAGCCAAGGGGCCTGGCCATCTGGTCCGCATCCATGGGAGGATGGATAGCACGGCCTACCTGGAGATTTTGGCCAAGAACCTCCGCTCCTCCATCAAGGATCTTAAGATGGGTTGTAATTTCATCTTCCAACAAGACAACGACCCAAAGCACACAGCCAAGAAAACCAAGGCCTGGTTCAAGAGGGAAAAAATCAAGGTGTTGGAGTGGCCTAGTCAGTCTCCTGACCTTAACCCAATTGAAAACTTGTGGAAGGAGCTCAAGATTAAAGTCCACATGAGACACCCAAAGAACCTAGATAACTTGGAGAAGATCTGCATGGAGGAGTGGGCCAAGATAACTCCACAGACCTGTGCCGGCCTGATCAGGTCTTATAAAAGACGATTATTAGCTGTAATTGCAAACAAGGGTTATTCCACGAAATATTAAACACAGGGGTTGTATAATAATTGACCCACACTTTTATGTTTAAAATTTATTAAAATTCAACTGAGCAACAATATCTAAAATCCAAGATGGCAGATATCGAAGATAGACATCGCAGAAATAATATTAAAATAAGAGGAGTGCCAGAGTCGGTTCTCTCATCAGACCTTCAGGACTATGTGGTAGATTTGTTCCGCATTTTTATCCCAGAAGCCACCGACCGCGATCTTATTATCGATCGAATACATAGGCTTCCTAGAGCCAAATTTTTGCCGCCAAATGTGCCGAGGGATGTATTGCTCAGAGTACATTTTTTCCATATTAAAGAACGAATATTACTTGCAGCCAGGAAAATGAAGGAATTCCCTACGCCATACTTGGGATTACAGCTATATACTGATTTATCTCAAGCCACCTTGCAAGCACGAAGAAACCTCCAGCCCCTGACCTCCGCTCTCAGAGCAGCTTCTATACAGTACAAATGGGGTTTTCCACTGAAACTCTTGGTGCGCCATGAAGATACCCTACATATCATTCACTCACTGAAGGAAGGATGCGACTTGGCAAAAAGTTGGGGTGTGAAGATTGACCTGCAACTACAGACTGCGATCCAGAAACCTTCTAAACCGACGCAAGATTGGCAAACCCAGAGCTCCCCACGCTGATCCGGTCGAGCTAAAAATCGACGCAGTTCTCTCTACAGCGGCTAGCTACTTGGGACCGTTCCGTTAATACGGGCTAGCCTACTAGTTTAAAAAGGCCTCATTAGAAGGCCATTTGAACTCCTTCCCCCTGGAGATTTTCGGTCGAGGAGCATATTTGAGTATCGATATGTACCTTCGATTGACTTTTTATGTTCCAACTCAGTTACACTGCTTTTGTTATGCCTTTACTCGTTGTATCCCCCTCCTTATGTTTCTATCCCTAGTATTACCCAAAGATCTACTTCACATCCCAAACCCTTCTTGCGCTGCCGAAATGGAATTACCCAACATATCTCGCCTTGAGACCGCAATATCCAAATTTCATCTACTCCTAGGTTCGGCCTTGCGGTGCGGTAAGCAAATTATGATATCTCAATATGTCGCTTAATTTGGTATCCCTCAACGTTAGGGGACTGAATTCCCCTTATAAGCGCTCTTATCTATGGAGAGAGGCAGGTAGACTTAAAGCAGATATACTTTTTCTGCAGGAAACTCACTTTTCTCGTACTAAAATGCCCCTCTTTAGCAGCGTTAAATACACGCAGATTTTCCTAGCCTCTCAGGAGAAGAAAAGGGCAGGCGTTGCTATTTTGTTCTCCACTGACGTGTCATTTCAATGCGAATCTTCCTACATTGACCCTGCAGGTCGTTTTATAATACTGGTGGGACTGCTACAGAACAAAGTGGTCACTGTGGTTAATATATATGCACCGAATTTACGACAAATTCGTTTCCTAAACAGGGTAATGCGTAAAGTCCGAGTAATGGCGATAGGAAGTCTGCTTATGGGAGGGGACTTCAACATGATAGCTGATGGGTCGTTAGATTCTTCCAATCCTAGATCCCGGCATGTCCCATGTCTCCAACAATGGTTAAGATCACACTCCCTATACGATACATACAGATGCCTTAATTCTAGCTCTAGGGCTTACTCCTTCTACTCAGCTCGACATCGCACCTTTTCACGCATTGACATGTTTGTTGTGGATCGTTGGGCATTGCCAGATGCTAAGTCTGCTACGGTAGGGACGGCCGCGTGGTCGGACCATGCGCCGATAACGTTGGAGTGGTCTCCGCGAGCCAATGCATCAACGACGAGGCAATGGCGAAATAACCTGGCACTGTACACCGATTCTTCATATGCGACACGCATACGACAGCATATAGCAGACTACTTTAGTGTTAATGCTACTCCTGACGTTACTCCCTCGATATTATGGTTAGCTCACAAGGCTGTCATGCGGGGACACCTCATCCAAATGGGAGCTCAGAGGAAAAAGGCACTAACGAGTCAGCTGGATAGTTTATTGCTGAAAGTCCAATTAGCTGAGAATGAAATCACTTCACAACCAACATTGAATAATCATCGAAGTCTGATGATCCATCGACATAATTTACAACTTCATCTGTTTAGCCAACACGATAAATACATACGCACCATGCGTGCAACCCACTACGGGTCAATTAATAAAACCTCTCGATACATGGCATCCAAACTAAAACAAAGGCGAATCCGTAGTACGGTGTTCTCACTAAAAAGTTCCCAATGCCCTCACTCGTCAATCACACACCCTATGGAAATAGCGGAGTCGTTTCGTAAATATTACGAACAGTTATACAATCTCAAAGATTCCCCGGGAGTTATACAACCTACAGACCTAGCCATTAACTCTTTTTTATCTCAAATTGACCTCCCGAAACTATCCCCTTCATCGGCCTCTATGCTAAATGCCCCAATCTCGGTGACTGAAACCTTGCAATCCATCAATATGTCTAAACTGGGCAAATCACCTGGCCCTGACGGGTACTCGAATGAATATCTCCGAACCTTCTCTGAATTACTTGCGCCGCATTTGACTAACATGCTAAACTCAGCTCGTGAATGCGCTTCTTTCCCGCCTGAGTTCTTAGAAGCGACAGTAACTGCGATTCCTAAACCTGGGAAATCCCCTAACGAACCTGGAAACTTCAGACCCATATCGCTACTGAATTCAGATACTAAGATATACGCTAAAATACTAGCCATCAGGCTATCTAACATTTTACCACTGCTGATCCATACTGATCAGACAGGATTTGTGGCGGGACGCCAAACATCTGACGCAACACGACGTGTCCTCAACTTGCTTCAATTTGCTTCGAGGGGTCGGGCGCCTTCTTTGCTTCTCTCGTTGGATGCGGAGAAGGCGTTCGACAGAATTCATTGGGGATTTATGTTCCACACTTTGCGCAGGTTTGGTTTCGAGAACGACTTTTTACACTACATCGAAGCTTTATATTCCTGCCCATCCGCTAGGGTGCTTATTAATGGCACTTTATCGCAACCATTCTACATAACGAACGGCACCCGTCAGGGTTGTCCCCTGTCTCCCCTCCTCTTTGTTCTCATCATGGAACCATTGGCGGAGAGAGTCAGATTGGATCAGACTATTAGAGGTATCCCAATTTCTGGTAGACAACACAAAATAAGTCTGTATGCAGATGATATTGTCCTCCTATTAACCGACCCGTTAACCTCCCTACGATCAGCCTGTAACACCCTAGACGAATTTGGGCGGATATCTCACTACAAACTCAACTACACCAAATCACACCTCATGGGAGTACACATTGATCCCCAACTTAAGGCTGCGATACTCGCTGAGTTCCCCTTCAAATGGCAGGATACTACGATAACGTACCTAGGCATTAAGCTTACTTTACCATTTTACAAGACAGTGTTACAAAATATGAATGGCCTAATACAGGATATTCAGGAGACTTTAGACACATTCTCAAAAACAGACATATCATGGATGGGTCGGATCGTATCCTATAAGATGATGATCTTACCTAAAATCCTATATATATATAGAACGCTTAATCTCCCGATACCAAAGAAATATATAACAGGGCTCTCATCACAAATGTTGAGGTTTATTTGGGCTGGGAGGAAACCCAGGGTGGCCTCCTCAGTCTTGAGAATGTCTTGTTACCATGGAGGGGCGGGCGTCCCCAATCTACACGCATATTACCACGCTACGATAATACGTCAAACTAGACACTGGTGGATGCAATCTACACACTCCTCTTGGCCGACCATAGAATTAGCCTTAAATCATTCAAGACTATTACACTTGCATTTGTTAGTTAACATTGTAGATAAAACTCTTCCTCCACCGGCTTCACATGTAGTGAAAGCGTCTCTACGTAGTTGGGTCTTATTAACATCCAAGTTGAGATATGATACACAGGTCTCTGCGACAGCATTACCGATCGCACTTCTTCATCAGTGTATTCCAGACTTAGACACCCGGAGCTGGGGGGAACTTGGCCTGCAAACTTGGGGAGATGTAGCCACAATGCAATTTACAAGCCACATGCCACATCTAACCGCATTCCATATTCGAAGGGCTAGATCCTATATCCTCTCTGGTAATAAGCTTGATACGCGGGTTCCTCTGACCCTCTGGAACCTTATCTTGGGTACTAACCCCCAACCTCACTTTGCTACAACTAAGCACTTATATGCAATATTTAACGACTCCATTCACTTTACTAAACGAGCCCATATCCTCAGTTGGGAAATTGACCTAGGAAGACTGTATTCTGAGACTCAGTGGGAACTTGCGTTTAAATGGGCTAAAAAAGCGTCGCTCTCCATGACGCTTCAAGAATCGCATATGAAGTGCATGTCACGCTGGTATTACACTCCTGAGAGGCTGGCCAGATTGTTTCCCGGAACCTCTGATTGTTGTTGGAGGAACTGTGGAGAGACGGGCTCCTTATTCCACATATTTTGGAGCTGCCCTGGAGTTTTGTGCTTCTGGGGAGAGGTTTTCAACTTACTAGATTTGGTGACATCTTTGAGAATACAGCGTTCTCCTCACATAGCATTATGCCTGCTGGAGATTGACACGGTACCTCTAGAATTCCGCAGGTTTGTAGCACACACTCTAATGGTAGCTAAAGTAATGTTAGCCCAACGCTGGAAAACTGCTTCCACACCATCGATGCTTGAGCTGACCTCTCGACTTAAAGAACATCACGCACTGGAATTTTATATGCTATCCGCAATAATTGCGTAACACTATGCAACCGCACTTGGGCCCCATGGTCCAAATATTGCAAAGACTCATTACATCCTGTCTCAACAGGTCACCCTTAAGTGATCTCTAAACGAAACGCAAGAAATGGTTCTCCTTACCGATATTACCTCCCCTTCCTTCCTATTACCAAATCCTTTCATTATGTTTATTGTTTGTATACCTAGTTAGTCCATGTCTTGTCTTGTTTATTTTTACTGTTTTACAACGTATGGTCTCCTGTAGGCCCAGTTATATGCTTTATTGTACATGCAATAACCAAAAAATTTTTCAATAAAAAACTATTGAACATAAAATTCAACTGAGCAACATAACTTTTTGTTTTGTAAGATTTATGCTTCTGTTAATAAATCCTACTCTCGTTTGCAGTTTGAAGGCTCTAACTTATTTGCATCTTATCAAACCAGCTAAATCTGCAGGGGGTTGAATACTACTTGTAGGCACTGTATAAAGGGCCCTATATGATGCCCCATAAATAATGAACCCCATATGATGCTCTAGTATATGATGGGCCCCATATATGATTCTCCAGTGTATGATGAGCCCCATATAATGCTCCAAATATAATGGTCCCCATATATAATGCTCCATATATAATGGGCTCCATGTGATGCTCCATATATCATGTGCCCCATATGATGCACCATATATAATGGGCCCCATATGATGCTCCAGTATATGATGGGCCCCATGGATGATGCTCCAGTGTATGATGGAAACGCAGAAGACGTCACAGCGGTGCAGCAGAGAGAGGTAAGTATTGCAAGAGCTGGGGCCCTGAGCAAGCAGGGGGGGCACACTCGTGGGCACCAGCACTGGCACAGGGCCCCTCATAGTATGCCGGTGTCTCTGATGGCGAGTGGGCCCCCCACCTGCTCAGGGCCCCGGCACTTGCCCGGGGGTGCCAGGTGCTGATGCTGACCCTGGTGGGGGTACAGCCCAGCTAGAGAGGTGGAAAAACTGGCATATGTTAAGGTGTAGGCTGGACATTCAGCAGCTGCAAATGGAGGAATTGGAGAAGTCGGAGGAAGAGGAGGACAAAGCAAGCCATTTTGCTGGCAACCTACTGTATGTGTCATTAGGGGAAGGTGGTACAAAATCCTTTGAAACCCTTGTATGGTTCATTTTAATGAAGGTGAGATCACCAACATTTTGGGTCGACAGCCGGATCCTTCTTTCTGTCAGGATTGATCCAGCAGCACTGAAGACTCTTTCTGATAGCACACTACCAGCAGGGCAAGCAAGCTCCTGTAAGGCATATTGGGCCAATTCAGGCCAGGTGTCCAGTTTACAAGCCCAGTAGTCAAAGGGGAATGAACTGTGAGGGAGAACATCGATAGGGAGGAGAGGTAATTTTGAACCATAGTTGACAACTGCTGTCTCCTGTCTGTTGCAATCGATTCAGTATTACCAGTCGTGTGAGCGGTACTCGAGAAATCAGTCCACAACATGGTCATGAAACCCCTGTCTCCAACGCCACTTCGGCTGTGTGCACCACGAACACCTCTTCCATGTTGCCCAGTACGGCACGTGGAAGAACCTGCATCGCTGCTGTGTGCTGGGAATGCCTCTAACAAACGGTTTACCAGAGTTGCATGTTTGTTCGCCAATATTAGCTCTAGGTTCTCCTGTGGCATGATGTTCTGTAATTTGCCTTTATAGCGTGGATCGAGGATGCTGGCCAACCAGTAGTTGTCATCCTTCATAATTTTGGCAATGTGGGGGTCCCTTTTTAAGATCCGCAAGACATAATCACACATGTGGGCCAATGTTCCAGGTGTCAATGATGCACTTGCCAGTGGTGGGTGGAGGTGCACTTTCTGCCAAATCCACATCCCTACAGTCACGCACAAACCCTGTGCCTGACCTCGGCAAGCCAACATTTTCTCTTGCCCCCTGAGAAGCATCCTCCTCCCCAAAATAATCATCCCCCTCATCCTCCTTCTCTTCCTCTTCTTCCTCCACCTCGTCCAGGACAGTTCCCTGAGCAGACAATGGCTGACTGTCATCAAGGCTTCCCTCCTCCTCCTCCTCCGCTGCAGATGCCTTATCCTTAATGTGCGTCAAAGTTTGCATGAGCAGACGCATATGTGGGATGCTCATGCTTAAGATGGCGTCGTCTGCGCTTACCAGCCGTGTGCATTCCTCAAAACACTGAAGGACTTTACAGAGGTCTTTCAGCTTTGACCACTGCACACCGACAACTCGATGTCTGCCCTCAAACTGCCTGCCCATGTATCCTCCCACAAATGCATTACATCCTGTCTCTGTTCGCACAGCCTCTCAACCATGTGCATGGTGGAGTTCCACCTTGTTGCAACGTCTATGATTAGGCGGTGCTTGGGGAGGTGGAGCAATCGCTGCAGCCTCTGCATACGACTGGAGTCTACGGGTGAGCGACGGATGTGCGAGCACAGTCTTCACACCTTATGGAGCAGGGCTGGTAACTCCAGATAATTATTTATGAAGCAATGCACCACCAGGTTCAAGGTGTGAGCCAGGCAAGGTATGTGTCTGAGTTTTGCCAGGGCTATGGCCGCCACAAAATTACGGCCGTTATCACTGACTACCTTGCCTGGCTCAAGATGTAGACTGCCCAGCCATGACTCAGTTTCTCGCTGCAAGTAGTCGGCCAGTACCTCCGCGGTGTGTCTGTTGTTGTCCAAAGACATCATCTTTAAAACAGCTTGCTGACACTTACCACTAGCTGTTCGATAGTGGGACACCTCGTGTGCAACACTGGCCGCTGCGGATGGAATGCCCGTGCGACTGCGCTCTGTCGACAAGCTTTAGCTTCTGGAGGAGGAGGGTCGAACGCCTACAGCCAACTGTTGCCTATACCGTGGGCTAGGCAGCACTGTCCCACCGCCGCTGTCCCCTGTGGACCCTGCATCCACCACATTAACCCAGTGCGCAGTGATGGACACTTAATGGCCCTGGTCATGCCTGCTTGCCCATGCATCTGTTGTGAGGTGCACCTTTCCACTCACTGATTGTTTGAGTGCATGGACAATGCAGTCTTTCACATGCAGGTGGAGGGCAGGGATGGCTTTTCTAGCAAAGAAGTGCTGACTGGGTAGGTCATAGCGTGGGACAGCTTAGGCCATGATCTCTCGGAATGCTGCGCTTTCAACCAAACGGAAGGGCATCATCTCTAATGAGATCAGATTGGCAATGTAGGCATTCAAAGCCAGTGTACGTGGATGAGAGGATGAGTACTTTCTTGTCCTATTGTCCTACTCAGAGTCTCTGCTATGGTGAGCTGGACTTGAGAGCTGCATATGGTGGAACTAGCGGTGGACATGGCGGACTGAGAGGGGGTTGGTGATGGTGATGGTGGTGGTGGTGATGATGGCCTAGATGCAGTCTTTCCTTGGAAAACTATTGGGATTCCCTGACTGCTTTGGCCTTGCGACAACACCTCAACATTTCTTACTGGTGGTGTGCTAACCGGTGGGCTTACAGTGGGGGAAGCGATGTAGCGTTGCTGGCTACCTTCAGTCGGAGCAGGTGCACTTGTGCTACCTGAGGTTTTGTAGTCCGTCCACGCTTGCAAGTGCATGGTGTTTACATGTCCTAGCATGCAACTGGTATTCAAATTTTGGAGATTTTTCCCTCGGCTAAAGGTCCTTCCGCACTTCTTACAGATAACCTTTGCCTCATCGATAGGATTTTGGTCAAAAAAGTGCCATACTGCACTCTTTCTACTCTGGGAAAACTTTTCAGGGCTTGCACGCTGTGCTAATTTGACCGTCTGGCCAAGCTGTCCTGCAACTCTTTTGTTTGTTTTAACACATTTTTGGACTGCTACGGGCCTGCCAGATAACCGCTGCTGCGATGTCGATGCCTGCTGCGGATCCACCTCATCTTCTGAGCTATTGCCAGTGGCACCCTCTTCCCCCAATGGATGCCAATCCGGGTCAACAACTGGGTCATCCATCACCTCCTCTTCAATTTCATCTGCACCTTCCTCTGTGTCACCGTGTAAGGTGGTATGGTATGCGGGAAGTGGCACCTGAGTTTCATCAGGTCAGATTCTGGCTCAGTAGACTACGAGGGCAATGTAGTGCTGTGGGTGAATGTACCAGCAGAATCATCTAGCAGTGGCTGTGCATCAGTGCACTTCATGTCATATTCATCTTGGACTGGGAAATTCAGGATTTGACTTGATAAGTTAGGCATGGTAGGTGAAAAGAGCTCCAGGGAGTAATCTGAAGTGTGGCCTGCCGCATCCTTCACTTTTGGTGGGGATGAAGGACACAAGAAAAGGTGTTGTTCCTGACCAGGAGCCTGCACTGACGGCTCAGTGCTTGCAGTTTTTGAAACTTCAGAAGAGGAGGCGATAGAGCTGGAGGCTGTTTCGGCAATATAAGACAAAACCTGTTCCTGATGCTCCGGCTTTAAAAACGGTTTACCTGCTCCCAGAAAAGGGAGCCTTCCAGGCCTTCTGGAGCCAGACGATGACACAGGCTCAACACCTCCTGCCTTGGTGCTATTGTGCTTTTGGCACTACCAGCAGATGCACCACCACCACCATCAGTACCAGCTGGCCCCCCCCGCCCACGTCCTCGGCCTCTTCCACCATACTTCCTCATGTTTGGGAAAATGTACCAAAAATACCAGCAGATATATGGTACTTTATGAGGAGCGTACAGCTGTATACGGTGTAGGGGAAAATTTAAATCTCCGTATATATTTCCGGAGTCACACACAGACGCTCACTCAGTATGGATTTGACCGTAATACAAGAAGCAGAAAACGGTACTGTATCAGAAGCATACAGCTGTATATGGTGTAGGTGAAAATTTAAATCTCCGTATATATTTCCGGAGTCACACACAGACGCTCTCTCAGTATGGATTTGACCTTAATACAAACAGCAGAAATACGGTACTGTATCAGAAGATACCAGGAGTATATAGTGTTGGGGAAAATTTAAATCTCCGTATATATTTCCGGAGTCACACACAGATAGTCCGCATGTATTTGTTCGTGATACCAGCTGGTACACGGTAGTGTGTGAGGAGCATACAGCTCTATACGGTGTGGGAAAAAATGAACTCTCGGTAACTGTGCAGAAAAAAAAATAAAAGTATTAGTGCTGTGTAAAAAGCAGTCTGCACAGCAGTGTACACATAGCAATACAGCTATGAGGCAGCCTAATAACCAGCGCTGCTGCACACAAGAAAATCCTCCCCTGTCACTGCACACTAACTGTACAGCACAATTGCTATCAGCACAAGCACAGAAGAACTTCTTCTATCTTTCCAGTCCTAACTCTCTCCCTACTGATAAACAGCAACCTCTCCCTACTGTTAAGATCTGCAGAAGTAAAATGGAGATCGGCGGTCAGGGCTTTTATAGACGCTATGACGCCCCCCAAAGCAAGCCAATTACTGCAATGCCCTTCTCGACGATGGTAGTGGACGCTGCACATGTCATCTTGTTGCCCACAGTGTACGTCCTTGCTCATTGGCTGAAAAAAAGGCACCTGCAAGCATTCTGGGAAATCCGACTTTGGCCGACTTCACGCTGTGGTCGGGTTACGCTCTGCGAAACCCGACTTTGCCAAAAGTGGGTGACTTATGAATCTGACCGACCTGTTTCGCTCAACTCTACTCACTGACAATCGTCACCAAAAGATGACTCCAATAATTATCACTCATTTTATTTTCGGCTTCAGTTTTTCTTTTCCTTTTACCAAAAGCCTATTTTTTCTTTTTCCCTCCACATAATGTCATGGGTGCATCGCCACGAAGATCGTCGCGATTGCACATTCTGACTTCTCGCAGCTGAGTTGCTGTTTCTTTGTGTTTGGTAATGAGGGAGTTAGTTTTACCTAGCTCTTTGCTAAGACTAGGTCCAGCCTCGCCCGGCTGCTTTTGATTATGTTCTAATTAGCTTCCTTTATATAGCTGCCAGTCTGCTGGTTAGATGCCGGTGAAAGCATTCATACAGACTGCAGATAGGATCGGTTCTGAGAAGACTTAAGCTAAGAGCTCCTTTGTTGTTTCTCCTCTCCTTGCTTATAGTTTATCTCCTAGACCTTTGGTGTTCCCTCTGTGTTTATATGTTGTATGAAAGACAGTATTTACTTTATCCCCTGTCTGTCTCGTTTGTCTATACTGTTTGTTAACCTTTACCTGTCCATTCCCTATGGTGGTAATCAGGGTCCTTCTAAGGACTAGATTACAGTGGTCAGGGATTTATAGGAGACAGGGTTTACGCTGGTGGCCTGGACCTCTGTACCTTTAACAGTACCTCCAGGTAGAGGGACTAGTCAGGACCCCAGTTTAGGGTCAGCATAGACCCCGGTCCACCTCTAGCCAGAGACAGCGTGAAAAGGATTCAGTATTGACCCACAGGATATTATGTCAGGTAATACTATGCTATATATACATGTTAATGTTACCTATTTATATGTTATATAGAATGTTGTCCCACTTGATAGATTACTGACATTATATGTTTATACATCTGCTAGACAGCGTGACATTTTCACCGGCCATACTAAAGATTCTCCCCAGCTACCATGGATCCAGTAGCCCAGCTTGCCCTGCAGTTGCAGAAGTTGTCCATGGAGCTTACGGACATTAAGTCCAAGGTCTTGTCCCCCCCGGAGCAAACCAGATCTGAACCTAAGGTTGCTCTCCCGGACAGGTTCACTGGTGGGCGGGACAAATTTTTTACCTTCCGGGAGGCATGTAAATTGTACTTTCGGCTACGGCCTCGGTCATCGGGGGTGAGGAGCAGAGGGTGGGAATTGTCATCTCGCTCTTACAAGGGGACCCTCAATCCTGGGCGTTCTCTCTTCCTCCGGGCTCCCCGGCCCTCCAGTCAGTAGATCGATTTTTTGCTGCCCTGGGGCTGGTGTATGATGACCCGGATCGGGTCTCCCTTGCTGAAACAAAGTTACGTAGGATACAGCGGGGAGATCGTCCGGCGGAGGAATTTTCTTCTGAGTTCCGTAGATGGGCCACAGATACTCAGTGGAATGACCCAGCTCTTAGGAGCCAGTTTTGTCAAGGGTTATCTGACAAATTAAAAGATGTTTTGGCTCAGTATGATTCTCCTCCGTCACTGGAGGCTGCTATGGCCCTTGCTATTCGTATTGATAGACGGCTTCGGGGGAGGTGCGAGGTAACTCCGCCCCTTGTTATGACTCCACCCACTACTAAAGTCCCTTATATTGAGGTTCCCCTGGTCTGTTCTGAGGAACCTATGCAGTTGGGAGGGACATCATTTTGTAGGAGGGAATCAGCGGTGCGCCGCAAGACAAGAAGGTGTTTCTTCTGCGGGAGAGAGGGACATTTTGTGGGGGGTGTCCCTCCCGTGCCTCATTGAGCAAAAAAGTCACCGAAAAACTGTTAATCCCAGGTTGTGTGGTGGACGACAACCTGGGAGTAGGTATTTCGTCCCCAGGTCCGTCTCAATTTCTCGTGCCTGCGGAGGTGGTGGTTGGTGCGAGAGTTGAGAGGATTTCTGTTCTTCTTGATAGTGGGTCTGGGGCTAATATGGTGGACGCTCGGTTTGCCCAGGTGCAAGGTATGCAACTGAGTGTATTGGCCAAACCGATCCCTATACTTTCTATTGACGCCAGACCTCTCGGTCAAGGTAGCTTTGTACAAGCTGTTCATAACATAGACCTTCGAGTAGGGGCAATACATAAAGAACAGTTGTCTTGTTATGTGTTGGAGGGTCTTCCTACTCCTATTGTGTTGGGACTTCCTTGGTTGGCTAAACATAACCCAGTGATTGATTGGCAATCCAGAAAGATAAGCCAGTGGGGTGAATTTTGCAAGAATAACTGCATGAACACGGTCATCGGTGCGGTCGTGCCTAGGACTTTGCCTCCTTTTCTGGAGGACTTTGGGGAGATGTTCTCAGAGGAGGGGTGTCAAAAGTTACCTCCTCATCGCACGTATGACTGCTCAATAAAATTGCTTCCTGATGCCTTATCTCGTAGTTTCCCAGGGGCCGGAAAGACGGATGGCCCGGTTCCTATCCTTCAGGAGGGAGTGGTGGTGTCGGCTGTGTGCTCTGAGCTTGAGGAGGAGGTGTTGGAGGCTCAGGGGGACGCCCCTGTAGGACCTCCAGGGAAACTGTTTGTTCCTAATCAGTTAAGACAAAAAGTTATCGAGGCACATCATAGTTCTGCTTTAGCAGGACATCCAGGGAGTAAAGCAACTGTGGATCTCCTTTCTCGCCGGTTTTGGTGGCCTAACTTAAATAAAGAGGTAATAACTTTTGTCGCGTCCTGTGGAGTTTGTGCTCGCTCTAAGACCCCACATACCCGTCCATCTGGGGTTCCTGAGGAGGAACAATTCTCGTCGTCACTTGCTTCAGTTTGGAGAGGAGTGCTGAATGGTCTGAGTGCTATGGGGAACCGTTTCAAGCGGAGGTCTGATAGGAGGAGAGTGTCTGGTCCGGACCTAGGTGTGAACGATCTGGTGTGGTTGTCTACCAAGAATATAAAACTCAAAGTTCCCTCCTGGAAACTGGGTCCCAGGTTCATCGGTCCATACAGGATCAGTTCTATAATTAATCCTGTGGCATTTCGTCTGGACCTCCCTCCTACGTTTAAAATCCATAATGTATTCCATAAATCGTTGCTTAAGAGGTACGTGGCGCCAGTTAGACCGTCACTTCTACCTCCTCCTCCAGTGGTGGTCAATGGTAACTTAGAATTTCAAGTATTGAAGATCATTGACTCACGTCTGAATCGCTGGTCCCTTCAGTATTTGGTTCATTGGAAGGGATATGGTCCTGAGGAGAGGACGTGGGTTCCTGCGTCTGAGATTAACGCAGATCGATTGGTTCGGACCTTCCACACGACTTACCCGGACAGACCTGGCCCTGAGGGTCCGGAGGCCCCTCGTAGAAGGGGGGGTACTGTCATGGGTGCATCGCCACGAAGATCGTCGCGATTGCACATTCTGACTTCTCGCAGCTGAGTTGCTGTTTCTTTGTGTTTGGTAATGAGGGAGTTAATTTTACCTAGCTCTTTGCTAAGACTAGGTCCAGCCTCGCCCGGCTGCTTTTGATTATGTTCTAATTAGCTTCCTTTATATAGCTGCCAGTCTGCTGGTTAGATGCCGGTGAAAGCATTCATACAGACTGCAGATAGGATCGGTTCTGAGAAGACTTAAGCTAAGAGCTCCTTTGTTGTTTCTCCTCTCCTTGCTTATAGTTTATCTCCTAGACCTTTGGTGTTCCCTCTGTGTTTATATGTTGTATGAAAGACAGTATTTACTTTATCCCCTGTCTGTCTCGTTTGTCTATACTGTTTGTTAACCTTTACCTGTCCATTCCCTATGGTGGTAATCAGGGTCCTTCTAAGGACTAGATTACAGTGGTCAGGGATTTATAGGAGACAGGGTTTACGCTGGTGGCCTGGACCTCTGTACCTTTAACAGTACCTCCAGGTAGAGGGACTAGTCAGGACCCCAGTTTAGGGTCAGCATAGACCCCGGTCCACCTCTAGCCAGAGACAGCGTGAAAAGGATTCAGTATTGACCCACAGGATATTATGTCAGGTAATACTATGCTATATATACATGTTAATGTTACCTATTTATATGTTATATAGAATGTTGTCCCACTTGATAGATTACTGACATTATATGTTTATACATCTGCTAGACAGCGTGACACATAAGTGATGTAAAGGCTTGTTTTTGTTTTCCTGGATGAGTTGTATTTCCATATCTCCCAACTTTTGCAGAAGGGAAAAAGGGACAAAGACTGCAGCGCGCGCAGCTCACCTTTGCATATTTTAGGCCACACCCTGACCACACCCATTTCACAACTAGTCACACCCATATCCACGCCACAATTGCACCCATTTAGCACTGCTGATCACACTGACTGGTCCTGAGGAAAAGAAAGAACAGAGAGAGAGAAAAAAAACAGAGAGAGAGAAAGAAAGAACAGAGAGAGAAAGAAAGAACAGAGAGAGAAAGTCAGAACAGAGAAAGAAAGAGAGGAAAGAAAGAACAGAGAGAGAAAGAAAGAGGGGAAAGAAAGAACAGAGAGAGAAAGAAAGAAAGGGGAAAGAAAGAACAGAGAGAAAGAAAGAAAGAAAGAAAGAAAGAGAAGAGAGAAATGAAAGAGAGGAAAGAAAGAAAGAACTGAGAGAGAAAGAAAGAGGGGAAAGAAAGAACAGAGAGAGAAAGGAAGAACAGAGAGAAAGAAAGGGGAAAGAAAAAGAACAGAGCGAAAGAAAACAGAGAGAGAGAAAGAAAGAACAGACAGAAAGAAAGATGGGAAAGAAAGAACAGAGAGAAAAGACAAGAAAAGAAAACAGAGAGAGAGAAAGGAAGAAGAAGGAGAAGACAGAGAGAGAAAGAAAGAACAGAGAGAAAGAAAGAGAGGAAAGAAAGAACAGAGAGAGAGAAAGAAAGAACAGATAGAAAAAGAAAGAGGGGAAAGAAAGAACAGAGAGAAAGAATGAAAGAACAGAGAAAGAAAGAGGGGAAAGAACAGACAGAAAAAGAAAGAGGGGAAATAAAGAACAGAGAGAGAGAGAGAGAGAGAGAAAGAAAGCACCAGGTGTTACCTCAAGAGGAAGAGAAGAAAATAAGCAAGTCCTGTTTAATGACTGTAGATAGTTGAAATATAAAAGTTAAAGTTAACCCGGTAGGGTTCCTGCAAAAAAGTTTAAAGAACTCAGAGATCATGAACAATGTGTGATCCAAACTTTCCCTTGTAAACAGCACTTCTTAATGTGCTCCTTCTTGGTTTTACATAAAACCTTTAGAGTGCGGCTGGCACTCTATACCTTTTGCACCATTAACCTCAGAAAACTGTCTGGCGTGGCCGAAGAAGTGTTCCGACGTGTAGACCATCAATGCCTTGTAATCACCCCAAGGCCTACGTTGAGGGTTTGAGATGGGTCCCCCATGTTGCACTAGAGAAGAAGAATACCTCCGTTCAAAGTTATGCTGAACACTTACCTGTGGCACTTGAAGTTCATTGCGTTAAAGTGAATGTGTTAAAAAAAGTTCTAATAAGCACTTTAAAGTAGAATGTTTACCTGTAGTAAATGCCAAAGGGGTGTTTTATTGAAAATGTCAGCACTTATGTTTTCTACCCTGTTATTATTATGAAATGTTTAAGAAAAAGTGACACCCATAAAGGGAAGTTGCGTTTTATCTGTATTTTACTTGTTAGAATGCATTCTTGAAAAATTTGCATGTTTTCATGTAACACCTGTGTTTTACTCTGTTCCAACCTGCAGACGTGCTGTGTTTAACGGGGGGGGGGGAAATGTGGCGCCCCTTAGGGTCCAGTCGCCGCAGAGGTACTGCACCTCACCCACCCTTCCTTGTATGCATGCATGCCTACCCCTCCCACCCTTCCTTGTATGCATGGCTACCCCCTCCCACCCTTCCTTGTATGCATGGCTACCCCCTCCCACCCTTCCTTGTATGTATGTATGCCTACCCCTCCCACCCTTCCTTGTATGCATGGCTACCCCCTCCCACCCTTCCTTGTATGCATGGCTACCCCCTCACACCCTTCCTTTTATGCATGTATGCCTACCCCTCCCACCCTTCCTTGTATGCATGCCTACCCCCTCCCACCCTTCCTTATATGCATGGCTACCCCCTCCCACCCTTCCTTGTATGTATGCCTACACCCTCCTAAAGTTTTGTGTATAAGGCGCACGGTGTGTTGCCGGCGACGAAGTACTCAAAAAAACTGTCATTGATTGATGAAAAAAAAAACATTTATTAAATGTTTAATACAAATCAGGAAAAGGTGAAAAATTATGGGCAAAGGGGGATGGTAAACTGGGGATCGGTTTGGGTTGGGTGAAGGGGAGGTGTCCAGTAAGCTTGATGGTAGATCCGGGATACTGCAGGTAGAGACATGTGGAGGTGAATGGGAAGGGAAAGATAAACTGGGAAGTGATGTTGGAGGTGATGGTGGAGATACATGTACACTTCTCCTTCTATGCCTTTGTGTCAGTTGGCTGCGATCTCTGCGGCTTCGTGTATGTGGCCTGTTGCTGGGTGTCGTCACCGTAATGGCTGTCTGGTGGGTGTGGTGGAAGTCATCGGCTGACCAGGACCCAGCGTCTGCGTGGTGTGTTGGGACGGCCTGGTGGACGTCGTCGCAGGATCTGTACCTGGTGTCTGCTCGCTGTAGTGGGCCGGCATGGTGCTGGTGGACATACTCACAGGAGCAGGAATCGGCGGCGCGGTATATTGGCGGTCCTTTGCACCCGGCATCGTGTAGTGGTGTTGGGCGGCTGTGGACAAAGTTGTGGCCGCACAATGATATGCAGCAGAACTCGGTAGAGTTAGACTAGACAACTGTGGAAGTGTTGGAAAGACAGCCGCTGGTGGTGGCTGCATGAACCGAGTCTGCAGCATAGCACTGACATATGCGGCATTGCAGGCCTGCATCACAGCAAGCTGGAGTTCCGGTGTTAGGTTTTCCGACATGCCCTTCTCTATGGCACTAAAAAAAATGTCTTGCCGGTCTCTGGAGCTCGGCTGCCATTGCGTCAAGACGTCGGGTGACATTGGACAAACCATTTGCCACTGTGTCACCCAGCGTCTTGTAGCAATTCTGGAACACCGTGCTCAAATGTAAAAACTTGGGCATGAGTGGCCTGTCCTAAACCCGCTGCCGCTGGCGGCAAGAGGCCAAAAAAGGTGCGACAGAGGTTTGGGACAGGGGAAGACCGGATGGACCGGCTGCCGGTTCTCCAGACTGTAATGCAGGCATACTTACCGCATCACTGTGGGATGGCTGGGACGGGTCAGATGGCGTGCAATGAGGGACCGCTCCAGATTGTACGGTGCTGCTATGGGTTCTGTGAAAAGAGGAAAATGAAACATTAGTATCCCAAAAGTTAAATTTGTACATTTGCCAACTCCTGTGGAAAAGAAGATTCAGATACTGTAATTACACAACACAATGGAATACAACATCAAAATACTTACACTCGTCGTGCAAGGACCGGTCTCAGGAAGCTGAGGAGCCGATGGTACTTAGTCCTTCCTTGTCCTTGCACCAGCACCGCTTCTAACCTGGCCTTCCTGCCTGAGGTCCCGATTAAAGCGGTCCTTCATGGAACGCCACCTAGTTTTGACTTTCTTCACTGTGAAAGGAAAAAAAAAAATTGTTAACAATTGCACTTTGGGCCGGGATCACACAACCATGTGTGTGATGCAAGAAACTCACAGGAGTTCATCACATCAAACACGGCTGTGTGATTCCGGCCTACTGTTTCACTGCAGCGTTGTTGCAATACTTACAAAAGTCCTTTTGACCCCTAGCTGAGGCATTGTCCCATCCATCCCACAGCGATTTTTCCACCTCGTTCCACAGCCGCCAGGTAGCCACTGCATCGGAATGCAGGGGATCACGGGTGTCCCACAGTGGAACGCTCTCATGTACAGATGCGATGAGGAGGTCGTTGTTTACGTCCTCCTCGTCGTCCCGTTGTGGAACCTAGAATTGAAAGAAAGACATTAATGTTTGAAAGATAAAAGTTTAAAAAAATAAAAAATACTTACACGCCGTGTTGCCACCACTGCTTGGCCCCGAGTTGCCTGCTCCTGTGGGTCATCAACACTTGAAGAGCTCTGTGAACCAAACAAAAAAAAATTGGACACGTGTACAAGTGACAGTGAATGTTGAAAGAACAATAGATAGTATACTCACTTCACTGGGCTGTCCACTCTGGGAATTTTCATGGCTTGAAGGCTTGATCCTCCTGTTCCTGTGGTATTAATTCTGCAGGATGAAATGCAAAAATAAAATTACACACTGCTAGAATAAACCAAAAATCCAAACATCCATTAGCTGGTATACTTACATTGTCCAAAGGTGTTCTGTCCTGTCAAAAGGTGTTCTGTCCTCTCCAGAGTCTGTAGAATTGTGAAGTGGAGCAATGCCAACCCCCAATATTTTTTATCTTTGTCTGGGGGGGTGGTCAGAAGATGTCTAGACTGTCCGGAGACTTATTATCTATAAAAGCGCATGCGCACGGAAACGCTGTCGTGCGCATCCCTGTGCGCCCATATGCGCCCCCATAGACTGTAATGCGTTTTATAGGTGCATTCTGTGCGCAAGTGGGCGCATGCGTCTTTTTTGAGAAATGTTGCCGCAAAAAAAAGCAACATGTTGCGTTCTTGAAGAGACGTCGCATACGCCCACACGACGCAACATAACGCATACATGCGCATGACCATGCGCCCCCATTATAAAGATAGGGGCGCATGGCACATGCGCTACTATGCGCTGCAGGCGCTGCGCTCTCAGACGCTAATGTGAAAGCAGCCTAAGGCAGCAGTCTGTGAAGGTGGCTCTTTTTTTTTTTTGTACCCCTGCAACGCAGAAATATTCACTTTTAAAAATCGTTCCCCATACCTTATATGTGTCCCTGAGGTGTGGCTTCTTCCCGGAACTCCTCTTCCCCCCAGCCGTCCATCAAGACACTTCAGCGTCGCCTCGCCTCCAACAGCGTTTTTTTCACTTTCCTTTCTGTTGTGTGGGGCACCTGCGCTGTAGTAACAGTCCTCGGGCATGAGCAGTGCGCGCTGCCCGAGAACTGTCAGAACACTATTGCGCCTGCGTCTCTGTGGTTCCCCAGCTCCCTCCCCGCAGTGAGGGAGCGGGGAACCTCAAATTTTTGCCAAATTTCTGTTTTTTCCACAAATAAATGCAGGTCATATCAAAGAAATTTTATCACTATCCTAAAGTAAAATATGTCTTAAGAAAACATTCTCAGAATCACTGGGATCTGTGGAAGCGTTTCAGAGTTATGACCTCATAAAGTGACAGTGGTCAGAATTGTAAAAATTGGCCCGGTCAGAAAGGTGAAAACAGGCTTCGGGGTGAAGGAGTTTAATCATTATGTTTCAGTCTTTGTTTTTTTCTGCTACAGAAGTAGACATGACTGCTGCTTTTGCGTCACCTAGCACAACAAATCTTTCTCAATCCACCATAACATCTCCATCTGCGCCTCACAGTCCAGCTGCTTGTCCTGTTCTGTGTACTCTGCCCTCTCTCAGCACAGCAGCCTGCTCTCAGTCCCGCAGTTGTGGTGACGTAAAAGAATGTTTTCTCCTACACATGGCAAAGCTAAGAGCTTGAACTCCACCATCTCTAATTTGTTGGCCACGAAAATTCTTCCTTTCCACCTGGTGGATACAGATGGTTTCAGAAAGTTGACGGCTGTCGCAGTCCCCCAGTACCAATTGCCCAGTCACCATTACCTCTCACAGAAAACTGTGCCTGCACTACAGCAGCGTGTCTCTGACAACAGCACCTGTTACCTGAAAAAAATCTATGTCTGCCCGAGTGCATTTCACCACTGACACCTGGACAAGCAAACATGGGTAGGGGCATTACATCTCGCTGACTGGTCACTGGGTGACTCTGTTGGCTGTGGGGGCAGGTGGTCAAGAGACTGCTCCACAAGTCTTTGAATCCCCAAGTCTTGAAGGACAAACCTCTATATCTAACACTTCCTCCACTGTTTCTGCCTCCTCCACCTCCTCTAGGGTCTCCACCAAGGCCAAGTTAGAGCAATGGCTGTCTCCACTAAATCTGGAGCCAGGCAAGGCCATGTGTGATAACAGTGCAAACCTCATGGCGGCCCTAAGTCGTGGCAACATCACACATGTGCCTTGCATGGCTCATGTGCTCAACCTGGGGGTACAGCAATTTCTCCTCCACTATCCCAGCCTGGATGCGCTGCTCAAGAAACCACTGTCAACCACTGTCGCTGTGTGCTCACCTCTGATGATCGCACCCCGCAGAACACCGATTTGCATCACTACAGAGGTCTTTCATCCTACCAGTTAACCATTTGATTAGCGATGTTCCAACAGTGGAATTCAACTTTTCACATGTTGCAGCGGCTGTGGCAGCAGCGACGAGCCCTGGTGCAATGTATCCTTTTGCATAGCTTGGCCAGCAAAGTCTAGACGTGGTGCATATCATGCTTGCGGAGTGGGCACAGGTGACGGACCTCTGCACCCTTTTGCACAGTTTTGAAATGGCTACTAAGATGGTTAGCGCTGACGATGCCGCAATCAGCATCACTATTCCGGTCATCTACATGCTGTAGCACACTTTGAATAGTCTGCTTGGGGAGGTGTTGGTTTCAGAGGAAGAATTGGAAGCAGAGGAGGATGCGGAAGGGATAACAATATCTCAAATTTCTAGACTGTTGTTGCACAGGCGGGAGCCATGGGAGGGTGGCTTACATAGATCAAGGGGGGCTCATGGTACCAGACAAACTGTTAGTGAAGCAGGAGCCGAGGAACAAATTGAGGAGGATGAGGTGATGGACCCACAACAGTCAAGAGATAAAGAGGATAATGATACGCTCTCTGTTTTCTGTTTTGAAGGGATGGAGGAAGCAACCTTGAGTGTTACCCAGCCACCAACACAGCATGGACTTGGACCTCATGGAAGTGGCCGACACATGCCCATATTCTTAGAGTTAGAAATAGTGCTGACTACTGGGTTTCCACTCTGTTAGATCCACAGTGCAAGAGTAAATTTAGCCAGATGCTTCCCCCTGAAAATGGATGCACACATGCTGGAGTACCGAAATCCGCTTGTAGACAATCTTAAGAGTGATTTTCCCCAAGACAGCAGTGAGTCACACAGTGTGCATCCCAGCTGTAAACGTTCAACCCTGGGAACGTCAAGGTGTCATTTTCTGTGAGTCATTTAACACATTTTTTAGACCAGCAGAACAGAGTACAAGTCTATCACGTTGTGAACGACTGGAGAGGATGGTGCAGGAGTATCTGGAGTTCAATATCAATGCTATTGGGGGGGTTTGGATCCTTTGCTTTTGGGTCTTCAAAAATGGAAGAGTGGCCTGAGCTCACCTGTCATGCCTAGGAGAATTTGTCATGACTGGCAGCCAGCGTTCTCTCAGAACGTGTCTTCAGCTCTGCTGGTGGTTTCCTGTCAGATAAGCGCATCTGGCTGTCCCCTTAAAGTGTAGATCGCCTAACTTTCATTAACATGAACAAGTTATGCATCTCCGATGACTTTTACACCTCAGTCACAGATTGAGCAGACTATGCTATAGTGTAGTTTTTAGAGTCATGTATTGATCTCGCGTTATTGCATTCTGTGCCATCTTTGTGGTGTCTTCTGTGCCTGTTGATGCTACTGCTGCTGATGTTACAAACACATTTTTAAAATGTGGAGATTCCAAGTTGGGTCTCCATCTGGTGGGTTGCATGTGGTGGAAGGTGTGTCAGAGGCTTATTATACTGTTTCTACTCTGTGAAAATTGAAACCACTTTAGTGGTGTGTGAGAATTATGTTTTGAAATGTGGAGACTCCAAGTTGGGTTTCCATCTGGTGAGTTGCCTGTGTAAGTAGGTCTCCCAGACAGTCAGGCCTGCACTTACTTTCAGTCAACTACCTGTGTTACTTTCCTTACATTTTTCATTACCAATATTACTGTATGAAACTGATGATTGTGCCATCTGAGTGTGGATAGAATGAAAGAATAAAAAAATACACTTGTAGGTGTTGCATCAAGTATGAGGTCTCCCAGCTAAGAATGCTTATACTGCTCCCTTAACCACCAGGTCCTCATTAAAACTTCAATTCCAAGCTGTAAATGCTGGGCCAGGCTCTGATGTCTCATGCATGGTCCATTATTATTATTATTATTATTATTATTATTATTATTTATTTTTAAAGCACCATTGATTCCATGGTGCTGTACATGAGGAGGGGTTACACACAAATTACAGATACAGTATCACTTACAGTAAGAAAACTAACAATGACAGACTGATACAGAGGGGAGAGGACCCTGCCCTTGCGGGCTTACATTCTACAGGATGGTAGGGAAGGAGACAGTAGGTTGGGGGCTTGCAGCAGCTCCGATGTTGGTGAGGCGGTAGCTCCGGTAGTGGTGAGGATACAGCAGAGTCATTGCAGGCTGTAAGCTTTCTTGAAGAGGTGGGTTTTCAGGTTCCGTCTGAAGGATCCGAATGTTGTTGATAGTCAGACGTGTTGGGGCACAGAATTCCAGAGTATGGGGATATTCGGGAGAAATCTTGGAGGCGATTAGGTGAGGAGTGAATAAGTGTGGAGGAGAGAAGGAGGTCTTGGAAGGGCCAGAGATTATGTGAGGGAAGATATCGGGAGATTAGTTCAGAGATATATGGAGGAGACAGGTTATGGATGACTTTGTAGGTCAGTATTAGTAATTTGAACTAGATATGCTGAGGGAATGGGAGCCAGTGAAGAGATTTGCAGAGGGGAGAAGCGGAGGAGTAGCAAGGAGAAAGATGAATTAGTCGGGCCACAGAGTTAAGGATGGACTGGAGAGGTGTGAGAGTGTTAGCAGGGAGGCCATAGAAAAGGATGTTGCAGTAGTAGAGGCGGGAGATGATGAGGGCATGCACAAGCATTTTAGTAAATTGAGGGTTGAGGAAAGGATAGATTCTGGAAATATTTTTGAGCTGGATGCGACAGGAGGTGGAAAGAGCTTGGATGTGCGGTTTGAAGGACAGGGCCGAGTCAAGGGTTACTCCGAGGCAGTGGACTTCCTGTACTGGAGAAAGTGTGATGTCATTTATTGTGATAGAGAGGTCAGCTAGAGAAGATCTGTGAGATAGAGGAAAGATGGTGAGTTCAGATTTCTTCTCATTTAGTTTGAGGAAGCGAGTGGAGAAGAAGGAGGATATGGCTGATAGACACTCTGGATTGGATTCTGGACAGCAGAGACGTGACACCTGGGCCAGAGAGGTAGATCTGAGTTTCATCAGCATAAAGTTGGTACTGGAATCCATATGACTTTATGAGTTGTCCCAGGCCAAGAGTATAGTTTGAGAAGAGTAGAGGTCCTAGAACAGAGCCTTGGGGAGACTCCAACAGAGAGAGTATGGGATGTGGAAGTAGTGTGGGAGTGGGAGACGCTGAATGTGCAGTTGGAAAGGTATGAGGAGATCCAGGATAGGGCGAGGTCTTTGATGCCAAAAGAAGAGAGGATCTCTAGTAGGAGGCAGTGGCCAACTGTGTCGAAAGCAGAGGACAGGTCTAGAAGGAGGAGTATAGCGTATTGTCCGTTAGCTTTGGCTGTAAGTAGGTTGTTAGTAATTTTGGTCAGGGCAGTCTCAGTGGAATGATGGGATGGAAACCAGATTGTATATTGTCAAATAGCAAGTTAGATGAGAGGGTGGAGGAAAGTTCAGCGTGGACGTGCTGCTCCAGGAGTTTGGAAGTGAATGGGAGCAGCGATGTTGGGCGATAGCTGGACATAGCGTTTGGGTCAAGGGTTGGCTTTTTAAGGATAGGTATGATTGTGGCATGTTTGAAAGCAGAAGGGAAGGTACCAGAAGTTAGTGATAGGTTGAAGAGGTGGGTTAGGGATGGATAAGTGTGGTGGTGAGGTTGGGGAGGAGGTGGGATGGGATGGGGTCTAGTGCACAAGTGGTGAGGTGTAATTTGGAGAGGAGACAGTTTAAGTTCCCCTTCAGTGATGTTCGAGAGGGAGGTTATGGGGTTTGGGCATTGGTCTGGTATACAGTACAAAGTGGTTGTGGTGGTTGAACAATAAAGTCTTGCCTTGTTTGGTCGATCTTATTTTTGAAGTGTGTGGCAAAGTCCTCAGAAGAGATGAGGGAGGTAGGTGGGCGGAGGAGGGAGTTGAAAGTTTTTAATAACTGTTTAGGGTTGTAGGATAGGAAAGGTACAAGGTTTGTAAAGTAGGCCTGTTTAGCAGATGTGGAGGGCAGATTTGAAAGTGAGTGTTGCTTGTTTGAGTGCAGTGCTATCCAAATGCATCCCATATGAACAGACACCACAGTTTACAAGACCGAATGGCCCAACTGCACCCTGAAAAAAAGTGCAAAAAAAAAATGTGAGGTATTAGTTAATATTTTGGCCAAAATACGCAAGCTCGTAACCCACGTCACGGGTCCCCATGCTTACGAGTCCTAACACTAAACAGAAATAGCACAAAAAGAGGACTTAAAAATCCTCCAAAATTCAAAAACACAGCAAAAAGGCAGAGATGCTTTGTGAGAAGCACCTGTATAAGAAAACACCCCTATATATGCAGATAGGATAGTGAGATGCCCCCCTGTTACAGAGCCAGGCCATGTGGCCAAACAGATGGAATGCAGGCTAGGTAGTGCATAAACATAATGAGATGATAACTAACATGTACAATATTATAATACAGTAAAGATGTATATCTTAGTACCGTGTTAGCCAGTAGATAGAAAAATATTTAGAATTGAGAGTCCTCAGTGGTTTTTATGTTTAAAAATGCATGTTTACTATATTTTCGGCTTAGACCTGGATCCTCAAGGAGTGAATCACAGCGTGTGGGGATTATTATGTCTTTGTTGCGAAGTGATCCCCAAATCTGGGCATTTTCGTTACCACCTAATGATCATTGTTTGACATCAGTAGAAGCATTTTTTACTGCTATGGGTTGTTATATGATGGTCCGGAGGCAGAGCTCAGATGGCTTAAACAGGGTTCTGGTGATGCTGAGAGGTATTGCACCCTGTTCAGACGATGGTCCACAGAGGTCAGGTGGAATGAACCAGTGCTCAAGAGTCAGTTTTAAGCAGGTTTGAGTGAATGGGTTAAAGATTTGCTCATTGCTTATCCTGCACCTGCTACTTTGCAATCTGCTATGCAGTTAACTATCCGTGTGGATAGAAGATTGAGAGACAGGCAGAATAATGAGAAGCCTCTTATAATGCTGGACCCAGTCTCTCGGATAGCCCCGTCGACAGCGGGGAGCCAATGCAACTTGGGGTGATGTCCTCTCGATCCCAGTAGAGGGAGAGGAGGTTCTTTGAGGGGCTATGCTTGTATTGTGGTAAGGCTGACCATTTTATTAAGCAATGCGAGGTTCGCATAAGAAAAGAAAAGAGAAAAAAAGGTCAGTAGGAGCAACACTCCTGTACACATTGCATTTTTAACGGTCCGCAGGAGTTTTTTTTCTGGTAATTCCACCTATCGTGGTCATTCCATTGATTTTCAGGTCATGGTGGATTGTGGTTCTGCAGTGAATTTGATTGATCAACAATTTCTAGACAAATATAAATTTGATTCCGAACCATTGTCATCTCCTTTTCCTGTTGTGGCGATTGATAACACTCCCCTGGAACATGTGTGCGTGTCTCGAAAGGTCACTGGGTTCCCACTTATTGTCAATATGGAACATCAGGAGTGCATTGACTTGTTTGTACTGGATAAATTGCCTGTTCCAGCCATCCTGGGTTTACCCTGGTTAAAAATGCACAATCCTTTGCTGGACTGGTCGTTCTGGTATTATAAGGTCCTGGGGTCAGGGGTGTTATGGTAAATGTTGTAATGTTCACATTGCTGCTGTTGTGAAGAGAGAGCTACCTGAAGCCATTCAGGATTTCTGGAAGGTATTTTCAGAAGTTGAGTCGCAAGCTCTACCACCCCATAGAGATTACGATTGCGCTATTGAGTTCGTCCCAGGTGCTACACTCCCAAAGAGTCGTTTATTTAATCTGACGATTCCCGAGAGGGAGGCCTTAAAGGAATACCTTCAGACTAGTTTGGCTGCAGGTCATATGAGACCCTCTAAGTCTCCTGTGGCTGTAGGATTTTTTTTGTCAAAAGAAGGATGGGGCCTTAGACCGTGTCTGGATTTTCGGGAGATTAATAAGATCACTGTGCGCAATACTTACCCAATGCCGCTAATTCCTGATTTGTTTAACCAACTTACCCGAGGTAAGTGGTTCTCTAAAACTGACCTTCGTGGGCATATAATTTGCTGCGGGTGAAGGAGGGCGATGAATGGAAGACAGCGTTTAATATCGCGGAGGGTCATTTTGAGTGTCTGGTGATGCCTTTTGGCCTTACTAATGCGCCTGCATTTTTTCAAAATTTCATTAATGACATTCTGAGGCCATTGATAGTAGAAGTGTTATTGTTTATTTGGACGATATTTTGATCTAATCACCTGATCTGGAGTCGCATTGGCAGAGAGTCCGCAAAGTTCTACAGATTTTGAGCGAAAACAACCTCTTTGCTAAATTGGAGAAGTGCGAGTTTGCGGTACAGAAAATGAGTTTTTTGGGGTACTTGGTCTCCAGTGAAGGGTTTGAGATGGACCCGGTGAAGGTTCAGGCAGTACTGGATTGGCCTGAATGTTTAAAGTCTGTACAAATATTTTTAGGGTTTGACAATTATTATAGAAAATTCATAAATAATTTTTCTGTTATCGATAAACCCATAACTGAACTTACGAAGAAGGGTTCTAATACTGTCCAATGGTCCACTGAGGCAATGGAGGCTTTTGAGCATCTCAAGGAGAGGTTTAGCTCTGCTCCTGTTTTGATCCAGACAGATGAGACCAAGCCTTTTCTGGTAGAGGTTGATGCCTCATCAGTAGGGGTGGGGGCAGTTCTGTCCCAGGAGGGAGAGGATGGGGTGCATCCCTGTGCTTTCTTTTCTAAAAATTTTTCGGAGACTGAGCTCAACTATGATGTTGGGAACCGAGAGTTACTGGCTATTAAGCTCGCATTTGAGCATTGGCGACATTTTTTGGAGGGGGCTAGACATCCGATACAGGTTTTACTGATCATAAAAATCTGATTTATCTGGATGCAGCTAAACATTTGAATGCCCGTCAAGCTAGGTGGGCACTGTTTTTTGCCCGGTTCCATTTCTACGTAACATACAGTACAGACCAAAAGTTTGGACACACCTTCTCATTCAAAGATTTTCCTGTATTTTCATGACTATGAAAATTGTAGAATCACACTGAAGGCATCAAAACTATGAATTAACACATGTGGAATTATACATTACACTTTACAAAAAAAGTGTGAAACAACTGAAAATATTTCTAATATTCTAGGTTCTTCAAAGTAGCCACCTTTTGCTTTGATTATTGCTTTGCATGCAGAAAAGGTGAACGGATAGACTCTAGATGCCTGGTTCCCACCGTGAAGCATGGAGGAGGAGGTGTGATGGTGTGGGGGTGCTTTGCTGGTGACACTGTGGGGACTTGCTGTTCCAGGATGACAGAGTGAGTGGGGGTGACTCCAATTCGACTGTAACTCGAATGCAAGGGAAAGAGTGTGCAGTAAGGAGGTCACTTTATCTCTGACAAACCCCAGCACAGAGGGAGTTGGTGATGGGCTGGAATTAAAAACAGACCTGTAGTAGACCCGCAGAGACATAGAGGCGGATGCAGGAACAGGTGGAACTCTGAAGAGGCAGAGTGTGGGTGGGCAAGAGAGCCCATCTGAAAATCTAATTAAAGAAGTGATGATGCGGCACGTGCTGGCCAAAAGAGAACAGGATCACGAAATAGAGCTGATTAAAGAGACTGTGAAAGAGCATGTTGAACGAGAAAGGGTCCTGAGACAAGTGGCTGAACACAGAGTGGATGAGCTGGAGAAGGAAGTCTCTGAGCTCAGAGTTCACCTGTCAGCATGTCTAACCATGATCAAGGCCATATTGGAAGATATGAAGGTGTGCGGAAAAGCATTAAGAAGACTTAGGGTGAGTTTCCACGGTCAGGAAACGCTGCGTGTTTGGCGCTGTGCGCTGGCGCAGCGCCAAACACGCAGCGTCCAGATGTTACAGCATAGTGGAGGGGATTTCAAGAAATCCCGTCTCCACTATGCGTAACAATACGCAGGTGGCAAACCTGCGTAAACGGACATGCGGCGCGTCTTTTCAGACCGCACATGTCCTCGCGTATTGCGGCGACGGTGCGTCGCCGCAACATAATTAACACAGGGCTATGAAGCCCTGCGCTCTTTCCGGAGGTGTTCCGGAGGTGTCCTGAACACCTCCGGGAAAGATCGCGCGTCAGAAAGGGGGCGGGGGTTAGACGGAGCGGAATTTCCGCTCCGTCCAAAAGCGCTATGGTTCCGGACCGTGGAACCATAGCCTTATACAGGAGAAGAAGATGGTGGTCGCAGACTTACAGCGTCAGTGCCAGATTGGTAAGGAGGCAGAGCTGCAAATACCCATCTTGGCGAGGTGTCCTGAAGAGTGTGAAGCTCAGGGAGAGCTTACGCTAAAAGCTGAACCTGACAATCACCTGTTGATAGCAGATGACTTGAAGGAATGGTCCAATGCAAGCAGGAGCCATCCGTCCATGAAGAGGATGAGACTCTGCTCTTCAAGTGCGTAATAGAGGTACCCGAAGACATGCGAGAAACGTGTGCCAGTGAGGATGTGCATGAGGCCTTTTAGAAAGGCAATAGAAGCGTGTAGTGTGTACTGGTCCCCAGAACTCAGCAGTTGGTCATACTGTCGACTAGGGAAGTCACAGTGAACCGGGTGGATGTCTTGAGGGATATGCACATAGAATGCCTCCAAACGAAACAGAGGATCCTATTGAGGAATAAGGAAGCCGTTCGACCTCTGAAGCGTGCGAGGAAAGCTCAAAGTCGGCTGAGCATTGTAGAAGACATCGTTCAAGTGCCAGAGGTCTGGTGAGGAAAGTCATTGGAAGACTTGGGAAAGTGATGCAGGAGATTGTGAATAGATCCTGTATGATGAGAGTGAGGATTCCGGCTGATGACGAATGCCAGGTGGTGGGTGAAGATGGGATGGTTCCATTCCTCGTTGTCGGATCCATGGAGAGCCTTGGGAATATCCGGATGCTCCTGGAGTATCGCGTAGCGTACCTGAACCGAGATAGAGCAGCTAAGACTTGAGAGGGGGCATATCAATAGAGAGCTGCAGCAAATGGGAAGAAGATGGCTGCCACCTTCAACTCGCGGTATAGAGAAATGAAGAGGTTCTTTAAAGATTTGAAGTTCTCAAGCTGAAGTTAACAGAGGACATATAGACAAATGGAAGGACTGCTCTCCAGGCAGTAATGACCATTGGAGAAATGACCAGCAGAGAGATAACAGAATCTGGCCTGGTGGAAGAGGTAGAAGTAGTGACCTCTCAGTTAGCTCAGGGTTGAGTGACCTAGGCGGGAGACCCTGTAGCGGATGTGGTGTCAAAGAGTCAGACCAGATAGGAGGTATGAGTGCAAGGGAATCGCAACACTGTAGTGACCGCCGGGGATGCGGGTGGTCTGACAAGAGGGCATCTCTATCAAAGGACGTGATGGAGTCAGATGATGGATGCCGACAAAAGAGTTCAGTAGCAAGGCCCGACTTAGACAGACGGTTTAACTGTCAGGGACGACTGAGAAGGTCTCTGGTCGGGTAAGAAAAAGTGCCAAACTCCACAGCTTTAGGCAGAGGGGGGAGATATGTAGTGTGAATAATGGCTCATAATTAATGGGAGGTATGTGTCACAGGGATGGCTGCTCCTGTGATGTGATCCAGAGCATTTTTTCTTTAGTTCACGTAAGCCCTAAGGGGCTGTTGTTCACACTTTGTCCGGTTACGGGTAGCTATGAGAGATGGGAGGGTCTGGCTACCCATATACCTCACACCGAGGTGAGGGTGCTCACTGTTCCCCTTTTTCCCTGCATGTCACGGGTGTGTCGCGGCAGAGATCGTCGCGATTGCACACCCTGACTTCGCACAGCTGAGTTTCTGGTGCTGGGTGTTTTTCGGCACTGAGGGAGTTAATTTTTCTCCTCGGTGCTGGACTGACCAGCCTCGCCCAGCTGCGTTTGATGTTTTGTTAATTAGCTTCCTTCATATACCTGCTGGTCTGCTGGGAAGTTTGCCGGTGAAAGCATTCATTCAGACCAGCAGAGCGGATCGTTTCTGAGAAGACTTAAGCTAAGAGTGCCTGTTGTGGTTTTTCCTCTCCTGCTTATTGTTTATCTCCTTTACCTTTTGTGTTCCTCTGTAGTGGAAGTTTTGTATGCAAGACAGTGTTTTCTTTACCCCTTGTCTGTTTCGTTTGTCTAAGACTGTGTGTAAGCTGTGACCTGCCCATTCCTGTGGTGGTAATCAGGGTCCTTCTCAGGACTAGATTACAGTGGTCAGGGATCTACAGGAGACAGGGTTACGCTGGTGGCCTGGACCTCTGTACCATTAACAGTACCTCCAGGTAGAGGGACTAGTCAGGACCCCAGTTCAGGGTCAGCTTAGACCCCGGTCCACTCTATCCAGAGACAGCGTGACAGTACACAGTATAGACCCACAATTCATAGGATATTATGTCAGGTAAGACATTGCTGGCAGATACTATGTATACATGTTGATATTTTCTATTATATGTAATATAGAATATTGTCACATTAGATATAGGTTACTATCATTAGAATATATCTGTTATACGTCGTGACATTTTCACCGGCCACTCTAAAAGATTCTCCCCAGCTACCATGGATCCAGTAGCCCAGTTAGCTCAGCAGTTACAGAGGTTGTCCATGGAGCTGACGGACGTTAAGTCCAAGGTTTTGTACCCCCGGGAGCAAACCAGATCTGAACCTAAAGTAGCTCTCCCGGACAGGTTCACTGGTGGGCCGGGACAAATTTTTTACCTTCCGGGAGGCATGTAAATTATATTTTCGGCTACGGCCTCAGTCTTCGGGGAGTGAAGATCAGAGGGTGGGAATTGTCATCTCGCTCTTACAAGGGGACCCTCAATCCTGGGCGTTCTCTCTTCCTCCGGACTCCCGGCTCTCCAGTCAGTAGATCGATTTTTTACAGCCCTGGGTCTGGTATATGATGATCCGGATCGGGTCTCCTTGCTGAAATGAAGTTACGCAAGATACAGCAGGGAGATCGTTCCGGCGGAGGAATTTTCTTCTGAGTTCCGTAGTTGGGCCACAGATACTCAGTGGAATGACCCAGCTCCTTAGGAGCCAGTTTTGTCAAGGAATATCTGACAAAATAAAAGATGTGTTGGCTCAGTATGATTCTCCCCGTCACTGGAAGTCGCTATGGCCCTTGCTATTCGCATTGAATAGACGGCTTCGGGAGAGGTGCGAGGTAACTCCGCCTCCTGTGATGACTCCACCTCCTTCTAAAGTCCCTAATATTGAGGTTCCCTGGTTTGTTTCTGAGGAGCCTATGCAGTTAGGAGGGACATCGTTTCGAGGGAGGGGATCGGCGGTGCGCCGCAAGACAGGAAAGTGTTACTTCTGCGGGAGAAAGGACATTTTGTTGGAGGGTGTCCATCCCGTACTTTGCTGAGCAAGGAGTCGCCGGAAAACTGTTGATCCCAGGTTGTGTGGTGGACGACAATCTGGGAGTATGTATTTCGTCCCAAGTCCGTCATCAGTTCTCGTACCAGCGGAGGTGGTGGTAGGTACGAGACTGAAGTATTTCTTTTCTTTTGGATAGTGGGGCCGGGGGCAAATCGGGGGACCTCGGTTTCCCAGGGCAAGGGAAAATTCAATGAGTGTATTGGCCAAAACCCATCCCTATATTCTCTATTGACCCATCCCTCGTTTAAGGTTTCCTTTGTGCAAGCCGTGCATAACAAGACCTTCGAGTGGGGCAATTTCATAAAGAACTATTGTCTTTTTATGTGTTGGAGGGCCTTCCCCCTCCTATTGTGTTGGGACTTCCTTGGGTTTAAATAAACATTAACCCGTTTTTATTGGGAATCCGGGGGATAGCCATGGGGGGGAATTTTGGGAAAGTAACTGCATGACACGGTCATCGGTCGGTCGTGCTAGAACCTTACCCCTTTTCGGAGGATTTGAGGATGTGTTTTCAGAGGAAGGGTGTCAAGAATTACCTCCTCATGCGCATTGACGTGCTTTAAAATTGCTTCCTGACTAATTACCAAAATCTAGGTTATATAACCTTTTGGTCCTGAGGGGCAAGTATGAAGGTTTATTTCGGAAAGTCTGGCCAAGGGGCATATTAGACCTTCTTCCTCCGTGGCCGGGGTTCTTGTTTGTGAAGAAAAAAGATGGGGGGCCTCGCCTTGCCTGGATTTCCGTACTAACGGATTACGGTCCAGATCCGTTCCCTCCCATTTTTCCCTGATCTCTTCAATCAATTGTGGGCGCCAAATGGTTCTCTAAGTTGGATCTCAGGGGGGCGTTAATCTGATTAGGAAAAGGAGGGGGATAGGGAAGACGGCTTTTAAAACACTCCGGAGGGACAATGAGAACTTGTCATGCCTTTCGGTCTGACTACTGCCCCGGGGGCGTTTTTCAACTTTTGTTAAGGGACATCTTTCGCCACCTAGTGGGAAAGTTTGTTGTCATTTATCTGATGACATTTTTAATTTACTCGCCGGATCTTGTGTCTCATCAGGGCATTGGACAAGTGTTGCAGATTTGCAGCAATAAACTGACCCCAAATGGGAGAAGGTGTATTGCCGTACAAGAACTTCATTTTAGGATTCCTGGTGTCGCTTCCGGTTTCCGTATGGACCCGGGAAAGTGAAGGCTGTGTTTGAATGGGAATTGGCCAAGGATCTTAAAGCATGCAGCGTTTCTGGGTTTGCAAATACTACCGAAAATTTTTCGAATTTCCCTCCTTTGGGTCAAACCTTCACTAAATGACAAAAAAAGGGAGGGGATTTTTCTAGGTGGTTGACAAAGCTTGTCAACATTTTCCCCCCTTGAAAATTTTGCTTCAGCACCATTACTCACCCAAACCCTGATCATACAAAGTTTCATTGTGAGGTAGACGACTGACTTTAGGAGTGGGTGCGGTATTATCTCAAGGTCCTCCCCTGGTATATGGCATCCGTGCGCTTTCTTCTTAAAAAATTGTCGTCCGCCAAAGAGGATTTGATGTCGGCAATGGGGAATCTTGCCATTAAGTTGGCTTTTGAGAGTGGCGTCACTTTTGGGGGGGGCAGTCCAACGGTCACCGTCATTACGATCACAAGAACTTGCTGTATTTGGGGAGTCTGCAAAACGTCTGAATTCCAGACAAGCAGATGGTTGTTGTTTTTTACCAGGTTTAATTTTGTCGTCACATATCGTCGGGGTCAAAAAATGTAAAGGCTGTGCCTTACTGTAGTTTCCGGGGGCCGGGAAACGGATGACCCTTCCTATTCTTCAGGAGGAGTTTGTGGTGTCGGCTGTATGCTCTGAGCTTGGGAGGGGTATTGGGGTCGGGGGGGAAGCCCGTAGGACCTCCGGGAGATTTTGTTCCAGATCATTAAAGACAAAAGGTTATCGAGGCACATCAAAATTCTGCTTTGGCAGGACACCCAGGGATAAACAAAAGTAGATTCGTTTCTCGCCCGGGTTTTGGTGGCCTAACTTAAATAAAGAGGTGGTAACTTTTGTCGCGTCCGTGGGGTATGTGCGCGCTCTAAGACCCCCAAAACCCGTCTGTCTGGGGCCCTTTTTACTTGAAAACCCGGAGCGTCCTGGACCCATCTGCTTGGACTTCATTACGGACCCCCTCCGCTTCAGGTAAACTTTAAATGTAGTTGACAGGTTCAGCAAAAAGGCACATTTTTTTTGCTCTTCTGCTCTTCCTAATGCTAAAATTTGGCGCAGGTGTTCATTGGGGGGATTGTGAGACTTACGGGTTGCCTTCCATGTGGTGTCGGATCGGGGTTCTCATTTGTGTCCAAATTTGGAAGGCATTTTGTTCTCGTCGGGGGATGCGTTGTCATTTTCTTCGGCTTTTCATCCGCAGACCAATGGTCGACAGAGGTTGAATCAGAGCTTAGAGACTTTTCTCCGGTGTTTTTTCTCAGAGAACCAAGGGATGGTATTCTTTTTGTCTGGAGATTTTTCTCTTAACAATAGGGGAGCGAGTTTCCCCTGGAAAGTCCCCGTTTTTTGGGGCATTGGTTTTCACCCCCGTTTTTGTACTTTCAATGGGGGGGGCTTTTGGGGGTTTCCCGGGAGGACGTTTCGTCGCACTTGCTTCAGTGTGGGAGGAGTGCTTAATAATTGAGCACTATGGGGAACCGATAAAAGTTGGTGATTAGGAGGAGAGTGTCTGGTCCGGACCTAAGTGTGAACGATCTGGTTGGTTTCTACCAAAATAAAAAATTTAGGCCCTCCTGGAAACTCGGTCCCGATTCATCGGGCTTTCAGGATCAGTTCAATAATTAATCCGGTGGCTTTCGTCTTGACCTCCCTCCTACATTTAAAATCCAAATTGTTTGTTAAAGGTACTGGCACCATTATACCGTCACCCCTACCCCTCCTCCAGTGGGGGTCAATGTAATTTGGAGTTTAGGTATCGAAATTTATTGACTCACGGGCGGAATCGCCAGTCCCTTTATTGGAGGGGGATGGTCCTGAGGAGAGGATGTGGGTTCGCGTCGGATATTTTAAAGCAGACCGATTGGTCGGGGCTTCCCACTACTCACCCCCGTAGCCAGGCCCTGAGGGTCAGGGCCCCTCGTAGAAGGGGGGGTACTGTACGGGTGTGTGCGGGGAGATCGTCGCGGGTTGACAAACCCCGTTCGCACAGCTGAGTTTTGGTGTTGGGTGTTTTTTGGCACTGAGGGAGTTAATTTTTTTTCTCTCTCGGTGCTGGACTGACCAGCCTCGCCCAGCGCATTTGATGTTTTGTTAATTAGTTCCTTCATTTTAACTGGGTTGCGGGGAAGTTTGCCGGTGAAAGATTTCAGACCCGGGACGTTTCTGAGAGATTAAGCAAGAGGCCCTTTTTGGTTTTTCTCCCCCTCGCTTATGTTTATTTTCCCTTTTCCTTTTGTGTTCTTGTAGTGGAATTTTTGTAGCAAGACAGTGTTTTCTTTAACCCTTGTCTGTTTGTTTGTCTAAGACTGTGTGTAAGCTGTGACCGCCCATTCCCGGGGGTGGTAAACGGGTCCTCCAGGACTTGATTACAGTGGTAGGGATTACGGAGACAGGTTACGCTGGTGGCCTGGACCTCTTCCATTAAAAGTACCTCGGTAAGGGATAGTAGGACCCCAGTTCAGGGCCTTAGGACCCGGTCCACCTCTTCCAGAGACAGCGTGACACTCACAGTATAGACCCCAATTCATAGGATATTATGTCAGGTAAGACATTGTGGCAGATACATGTATACTTGATTTTTTATTTTATTAATATAGAAGGTGTCACATTAGAATAGGTTACTACCCTAGAATTATCTGTTATACTCTGACACTGCAGAAGTCTGTGTGTTTGTGAGTTTGAGGACTGCGGATGTCACAATCACGCGTCTACCATGTGATAGGTACCTGGGGTGGTTGCAGCTATGCAATGGAGGTGTGTTTGGCACATGGCAGACTCCCAACACTTTTAACACTGACAGACTCCCAAAAATCTCTCATAGCTACCCGTAACCCGGCTCCAAGTGTGGACAACAACCCCTTGGGGCTTTCGTGCACTAAAGGAAAAATACCCGGGTTACATCACAGGGAGCAGCCATCCCTGTGATACATACCTCCCATTAATTATTATTATTAGTACACTTCAGTGGCTATGTGAGGGCTCATACTGATATAGGGGGATGTCAGCATATTTAATTCTGCTCACTATTTAGTCAAAAAAATATAAAAAAATTATAATTAACCCCTCTCTGCCATCCGACGTACTATTCCGTCCATGTGACTTGGACCTCATTCCCATGGACGGAATAGTACGTCATATGCGATCAGCTGCGCTCCCGGGGGGAGCGCAGCTGATCGCGGCCGGGTGTCAGCTGTTTATCACAGCTGACACCCAGCACTATGTGTCAGGAGCGGTCACGGACCGCTCCCGCAATTAACCCCTGGCACACCGCGATCAAACATGATCGCGGTGTACCAGGGCACAGGGGAGGATCGCGCAGGGAGGGGGCTCCCTGCGCGCTCCCCTGAGACCCTCAGAACAGCGCGATGTGTCACGCTGTTCCGAGGGTCCCGTCCTCCCTCCAGGTCCCCGGATCCAAGATGGCGCCGGGATCCTGAGGAGGCAGCTTCCTCAGCGCCTGCGGGAAGCAGGCGCTGAGGAAGCCTTCAGCGATGCCAGAGCGATCGCTGGTGTGACAGAGTGCTGTGCACACTGTCCACACCAGCGTCTGCTAAAATTCTGTGATGTCCCACCTTGGACAAAGTAAAAAAGTAAAAAAAAATAAAAATAAAAAGTAAAAAAATCATAAAAAAAAATATTCCCCAATAAATTCATTTCTTCCTGTAAATAAAAAAAACAAAACAATAAAAGTACACGTTTTTTGGTATAGCCGCGTCCGAAACGACCCCCCCTATAAAACTGTCCCACTAGTTAACCCCTTTAGTGAACCCCTTAAAAAAAAAAAAAAAAAACTAAGCAAAAATCAATGCTTTATCATCATCCGCCAAACAAAAAGTGGAATAACACGCGATTTAAAACGACCGATATAAATAAACATGGTACCACTGAAAACATCATCTTGTCCCGCAAAAAACGAGCCATCATACAGCATCATCAGCGAAAAAATAAAAAAGTTATAGCTAGCAGAATTAAAGCGATGCAAAATTAATAATTTTTTATATAAAATTGTTTTTATTCTATAAAAGCGCCAAAACATAAAAAAATGATAATAAATTAGGTATCTCCGTAATAGTACTGACCCGAAGAATAAAACTGCTTTATCAATTTTACCACACGTGGAACGGTATAAACGCTTCCCCCCAAAAGAATTCATGAATTGCTGATTTTTGTTCATTCTAACCTCCCAAAAATCGAAAAAAAAAGCGATCAAAAATGTCACGTGGTTATAAATGGTACCAATAAAAACGTCACTTGTCCCGCAAAAAATAAGACCTCACATGACTCTGGGGCCAAAATATGCAAAAAATTATAGCTCTCAAAATGTGGTGATGCAAAAACTATTTTTTGCAATAAAAGCGTTTTTTAGCGTGACAGCTGCCAATCATAAAAAACCCCCTTTATCACCCCCTTAGTTAGGGAAAATAATAAAAATTAAAAAATGATTTATTTCCATTTTCCCATTAGGTTAGGGTTAGGGTTGCGGCTAAAGTTAAGGTTAGGGTTGGCGCTAACGTTAGGATTAGGGTTAGGGTTGGGATTGAGGTTAGGGGTGTGTTAGGGTTAGGTTTGTGGTTAGGGTTGGGACTAGTTTTAGGTTTTGGGTTTGAGTTATAATTGGGGGGTTTCCGTGTTTAGGCACATCAGGGGCTCTCCAAATGTGACATGGCGTCTGAAACTCAATTCCAGCAATTCTGTGTTGAAAAAGTCAAACGGTGCTCCTTCACTTCTGAGCTCTGCCATGCGCCCAAACAGTAGTTTACCCCACATATGGGGTATCAGCGTACTCTGGACCACAACAGTTATTGTGCAATTTGTCCTATTTCTTCTGTTACCTTGGGAAAATAAAAAACTGGGGGCGACAAAATAATTTTTGTAAAAAAAAATGATTTTTTTGTTTTTCGGCTGTATGTTATAAAACTTCTGTGAAGCACTTGGGGCTTCATAGCGCCCACCACACTCTACATAAGTTCCTTGTGGGGTCTATTTTCCAAAATGGGGTCACTTGTGGGGGCTTCCACTGTTTAGGTGCATCAGGGGCTCTCCAAATGCGAATGATGCCCCCAGACTATTCCCTCAAAGTCTGCATACAAAACATCACTACTTCCCTTCCGAGCCCAGATGTGCACCATACAGTAGTTTTCTCCCCATATTGGGTATCAGCGTACTCAGGACAATTGGACAACAACTGGGGTCCAATTTCTCTTGTTACCCTTGTGAAAATAAAATTATTGGGGGCGAAATATCATTTTTGTAAAACAAAAAAAAAAAAAAAAGATTTTTTATTTTTACGGCTGTACGTTATAAACTTCTGTGAAGCACTTTGGGGTTCAAAGTGCTCAACACACATCTAGATAAGTTCCTTGTGGGTCTTTTTCCAAAATGGGGTCACTTGCGGGGGGTTTCCACTGTTTAGGCGCATCAGGGGCTCTCCAAATGCGACATGACGCCCCCAGACCATTCCATCAAAGTCTGCAATCCAAAACGTCACTACTTCCCTTCTGAGCCCAGACGCGCACCCATACAGTAGTTTTCTCCCACATATTGGGTATCAGCGTACTCAGGACAAATTGGACAACAACTTTTGGGGTCCAATTTCTCCTGTTACCCTTGTGAAAATAAAATATTGGGGGCGAAAAAAATCATTTTTGTAAAAAAAAAAAAAAAAAAAAAGGTTTTTTTACGGCTGTACGTTTTAAACTTCTGTGAAGCACTTCGGGGTTCAAAGTGCTCACCACAATCTAGATAAGTTCCTTGAGGGGTCTAGTTTCCAAAATGGTGTCATTTGTGGGGGGTTTCACTGTTTAGGCAGATCAGGAGCTCTCCAAACACGACATGGCATCCAGCCAATTCTGCGTTGAAAAAGTCAAACGGCGCTCCTTCCCTTCCAAACTCTGCCATGCACCCAAACAGTGGTTTACCCCCACATATGGGGTATCAGCGTACTCAGGACAAATTGCACAATAACTTTTGGAGTCTTGTTACCCTTGGGAAAATAAAAATTGGGGTGAAAAGATCAATTTTGTGGAAAAAATATGATTTTTTAATTTTACAGCTCTACGTTATAAACTTGTGTGAAGCACTTGGGGGGTTCAAATTGCTCACCAAAGATCTAGATAAGTTCCTTAGGGGGTCTAGCTTCCAAAATGGGGTCACTTGTGGGGGGTTTCCACTGTTTAGGCACATCAGGGGCTCTCCAAATGCAAACATGGTGTCCAATCTCAATTCCAACCAATTTTGGTTGGAAAAAGTCAAATGGTGCTCCTTCCATTCCGAGCTCTGTCATGCGCCCAAACAGTGGTTCCCCCCCACATATGGGGTATCAGCATACTCAGGACAAATTGGACAACAACTTTTGTGGTCCAATTTCTCCTGCTACCCTTGGGAAAATAAAAAATTAGTGACTAAAAGATAATTTTTGTGGGAAAAAAATAGGATTTTTTTATTTTCATGCCTGGGCATTATAAACTTGTGTGAAGCACTTGGGGGTTCAAAGTGCTCACCAAAGATCTAGATAAGTTCCTTAGGGGGTCTAGCTTGCAAAATGGGGTCACTTGTGGGGGGTTTCCTTTGTTTAGGCTCATCTGGGGTACTACAAACGGAACATGACCCCATCAATGTTTGCATTCCAAAACGTTACTGCTTCCTTTCCAAGCCCTGCCGTGCGCACCAAACAGTTTCCCTCCCCATATAGGGGGTATCAGCGTACTCAGGACAAATTGGACAACAACTTTTGGGGTCCAATTTCCTTGGGAAAAATCAAAAATTTTGGACTAAAAAATCATTTTTGTGGAAAATTGTTTTTTTTTTTTTTTCACACCCAGGCATTATAAACTTTTGTGAAACACTTTGGGGTTCAAAGTGCTCACAACAGATCTAGATAAGTTTTAGGGTGTCTAGTTTCCAAAATGGTGTCACTTGTGGGGGGTTTCCACTGTTTAGGCGCATCAGGGACTCTCCAAACGCGACATGGCGTCCAATCTCAACTCCAGCCAATTTTAGTTTGAAAAAGTCAAACGGCGCTCCTTCCCTTACGAGCTCTGCCGTGTGCCCAAACAGTGGTTTTCCCCCACATATGGGGTATTGGTGTACTCAGAAATTTCACAACAACTTTATCTGCCCATTTTCTCTTTTACCTTGTGAAAATAAAAAAAAGTTTGTAAAAGATCATTTTTGTGGTTAAAAGTTAAATATTCATTTTTTCCTTCCACGTTGCTTCAGCTCCTGTGAAGCACCTGAAGGGTTAATAAACTTCTTGAATGTGGTTTTGAGTACCTTGAGGGGTGCAGGTTTAGAATGGTGTCACTTTTGGGTATTTTCTGCTATATAGACCCCTCAAAGTGACTTCAAATATGAGGTGGTCCTAAAAAAAATGGCTTTGTAAATTTTGTTGTAAAAATGAGAAATCGCTGGTCAAATTTTAACCCTTAAATTTCCTAACAAAAAAAAATTTTGGTTCCAAAATTGTGCTGATGTAAAGTAGACATGTGGGAAATGTTATTTCTTAACTATTTTGTGTGACATATTTCTCTGTTTTAGGGAAAAAAAAAATTCAAAGTTTGAAAATTGCGAAATTTTCAAAATTTTCGCCATATTTGCGTTTTTTTCAAAAATAAACGCAAGGTATATCGAAGAAATTTTACCACTAACGTGAAGTAAAATATGTCACGAGAAAACATTCTCAGAATCGCGAAGATCCGTTGAAGCGTTCCAGAGTTATAACCTCATAAAGAGACAGTGGTCAGAATTGTAAAAATTGGCCCGGTCATTAACGTGCAAACCACCCTTGGGGGTGAAGGGGTTAATATATTTATGTTAATATTAATATTGAGCACAATTAATTTAAGCTAATTGATCTGGGGTCCACACAGTCACGGTCTCTCATGTGGCCCCATGGGAAAATTAATCTCCCACAACTGCTCTATTTTATATAGTGTTATGTTATGTATAGCACACTTTCTGTGTCGTTTTCCACTTACAAATGTGCACCAGAGCATCTGTGTTTTACTCACATGACCCGTGATACATTGAGTACCTCAGGGAGAGGAGGGGGAAGCTGCGCCCTCTAAACTGCCCGGGGCCCTGGATACTCCTAATCCACCCTTGCACACAGTAATAGCCCCACAGCCCTTGGCATAGCATGATGGTCCCACATTCTCCCAGACAGTGGCTCCATCACAGTATGATGTGCCACAAACCCTACTCCCCAATATGTTAATTATATTTCAAATGCTTCGTTCTCTATGTCTATTACCTTGTCACAACTAGTAAACTTCATTATTATACCACTAGAGGGCACAAGTTCCTTAACAGTGTCATAGCACAAGGAGAACTATGCAAGTGACTTGTAAAATTAAACAATAACTAAAGATGAACGAGCACTAAAATGCTCAGGTGCTGGTTGCTTGAACCGAGCAATTCCTAATACTCGCATGCTCATTTAGAATAATAAGTATAATAGGAGTCAATGGAAAGCCAAGCTTTTTTCCGGCAGACACTACAACGAGGTCTGTGGGACAGTGAAAATGTTCAAATGCGAAAAGTGCAGGATGGAAGGAGAACAGCATGGGGAAGACCCGTGGAAGCATCTCTGACTCCCAGACCTCTGCTGAGAACAATGGTGTCACACTTTTACTCCAATTTAAGGACTGACAATAAAACATTCCAAACCGACGAAAAATTGCTTTTTACAGGAAAGAAAATATTCAGAAACGTTTTTTCCTGTATGACTTTTATATAAGGCAAAATTGAAAAAGGATGTAAACCAAAATTGTTTTTTTTATTAAAAAATAGGAAATTTCAGTTTCATTTATGAAAGAAGCAAGAACTGCCAAAAATAACTGACTCAGCTACACCCTGTATTAGACATAAAGGAGGACCTCATACACATTCTGTTCAAATTGTCATGTATTCGTATTCCCAGACTCATAAAGTCTTTGCACTTTTGAGGGTTATATACCAAGGAAATGTACTCCAGACCAGGGAATAGTCTATGGATGAGCAAAATAATACCGATAAGGTTATGTGCACATATTGAGTAAAATTTCTGCACCAGTTCTGCATCTTTTGGGAGGAAAAAAAGCAGCTGCCAAAACGCGGATTTTAGGTGCATTTTTGACCTACACTGCTTTCCCGGAAGTGCTCATACTCAACCATTGCTTTTAGACTGAAGAAAAGGAACTTATTTCCTCCTAGAAGCTGTCGGCTTTCAGTTGTGGAGGCGTGCACAGAGAGTTTATAGTCACCGCTCACAGAACTGCTCTCTAAAATGTAAGCAGCGTCTGTAAGCATGCAAAGTGAGTATTCAAAGTGCTGGGGTGCGCTTATAGCTGCCGTTCACAGTAAAGTGACCAGTACTGCCACTCTGTGCACTTTTCCTGAAAGCTGGCAGCTCGCATGAGGACATAAGTTCATTTTCTCCCAGTTAGTAAAGCAGCCGAGCAGCATTTTAATGTTTTTCATCTGCAGATTAATGCTATATCTGGAGATAAATATTGTTTTCTAAGGTGGCAGATTCCCATTAAGAGAATGTCCATCATAAAGGGTTTGATAGACATTCTCTTGTTTTGTGCTTTAAAGAATGTCATCATACACATTAAATTATACAGATCTGCAAATTTAAAATTGTTTGAAAAGTAAGAGGTAATTTTTATATACTTTCTATTGCTGAATTCAGTAAAAATATTCTATCATGTGCAGTTTTTTCACAAAGACTGACTCCATAGACTTTTTTTGCACCCTACTTTAATCCCTTTGAGTGACCTTTGGTGGATGATTTTGGTGCCATTAGACTGTTTAGGCTAGTTTCACACTAGCCTTCGGCAGGGCTGCGTACTTCCTCTGTCAAGCCGCACCTCTTCCTTTCAGCGCCGCCTACCTCTGCATGCATCCTGCGTACCCTATCTTTAACATTGGGTACGCAGGCCATGCGGATGTATGCGGATTCCTCCGCATGCATCGTTTTGACGCTGCGCCGACTGCAACAAAATGCAACATGTTGCGTTCGACGCAGGTCGTCGCAGCGTCAAAACGACGCATGTGGAGGCAACCGCATACATCTGCATGGCCTGCGTACCCAATGTTAAAGATAGGGTACGCAGGATGCATGCAGAGGTAGGCAGCGCTGAACGGAAGAGGTGCGGCAGTGGGCGGGGCTTGATGGAGGAAGTACGCAGCCCTCCGTAGCCCTGCCAAACACTAGTGTGAAACTAGCCTTAGAAATGTTTTTTCATGGTACAGAAGCAGAGAAAAGAAATTCCTTGAATACTTTTTTTTAATTCTGTGCTCTAGTGTATTGCCGTGATATTCCTGAGCTGATGGAAAAATGTAACATTCAGTACAATATGATTGAGTGGAGACTCTATACTGATTCATCCAAAAAAAGAATGAAAGCTGTGCTACTGCACAATAGTAGCAAGTATGCTTCAGTCCATGTAGGCCATTCTGTGCACTTGAAGGAAAGCTATGAGAATTTAGACTTTATTCTCAAGAAACCTAACTACAGGGATCAAGAATGGTCAATATGTGGTGATCTGAAAGTTCTCTCTTTGCCCCTTTGGTAGCAAGGTGGATACACGAAGTACCCATGGTTTTTGTGTGAATGGGACAGCGGATCGGACTCATCACTGGAGCCAAAAAAGTTGGCCAATGAGAACATGTTTGCAATCTGGACTCAAGAACATAGTTGTGGAAAGTTTAGCTGATCACACTAAATTTCTCCTGCTACCACTCCACATTAAGCTTGGACTGATGAAGCTGTTTGTGAAAGCTCTACTGAAAGAAGGAGAGTCTTTTAAGTACCTGTGTACCAAGTTGCAGTGACTCTCCAAAGCAAAACTGAAGAAAGGCATTTTTATGGGTCCGGGTATTCGGAAACTCATGAATGACGACGTGTTTGAACTAAAAATGAAACTGTTAAGAAAAGGGCTTGGGATTCTTTTAAAGCGAACCTGTCACCAGGATTATCCCATATGACATAAGACCTTTCAGCCATGATATTCAGCATTCTATATCGAAAGGAATTAAGAGGCAATGGACCAAGACCAGCGATGTCCATCAGACCCCACTGCCCCGTATGTGAGTATAATAAAAGATGTTTTTCTTTTGTTACAGGCCAGATTGAGGGCCTATGTACTTCATTATAGAATACTGTATATCAGGCTGAAAGGTGGTGGTCTTATATCATATGAGACTACCCTGATGACAGGTTCACGTTAAAGAAGTTGTGAAGAAATTTCTAGGTAACAACAAAGATCCAAAATTTAAGGCTATTATGTAAAATATGCTGAAATGTTTTAAAGCCTTAGCTTATCTGATGAATTTGAAGTTACATTTTTTATATTTCCATTTGGACTACTTTCTTTAAAACCTTGGTGCTGTTAGCGGAGAGCAAGGAGAAAGATTTCATCAGGATATCTAAGAGATGAAACAACAATACTAAGGTAGATGGAATGTGAACATGATGGGGACTACTGCTTGATGCTTCATTGAGAAGATCCGCAGGCCTTCTATAAGAGAAAAGGTATCAAGAGAAGCTTTGAAGAGAAAAGGAAAAGGAACTAGAATTAATTTCCAATAAAGTTCCAGAATGAATGTTCAATATATTTTTATATACAATTTTGTGTATATTTTTGCCTACAATAAAGAATTTTCTTCTTCATCTTGCGTGTATGTAATTTCAATTAATTAGCTTGTTTTGTGTAAAATCCATACGTGATGGTTAAAAACAGAAGTGCTTTTTTTTAATCAGGGCATAAGAAAACATAGGAATCAGTTATTGGATTTGAAACAATTTTCATAAACGCAAATTTTTCATACCTGTGGAATTTTGACTGAGTTAGTGTTTACTTGCCTAGGTAAGACCTTTTGATGTAAGCCTTTTCTTGGCTCACTTTAGTTGAGATATCTATCTCAGGTGCATTAGGGGATACCTACAAAACTTTGTAAATAAAAAAGTATACTATATGATAATATGATACAAAATATCGTTATATAAATAGGAAGGGATTGTCAATCAGGAGTGATCTGCATCTAGAACAGTTACACTTACATAAAGAACAAGTGCTTATGTGCATTTTTGAGTTCTCTTAAGTGTCCTCCATTATAAGCCATGCTCTCAGACAGGACTACATTCTGTATAGGCTACTGAGATCAGGAAGACAAAATGCTTAATCTGTAATTATGAAGCCCCTCTCTATCCTTACTTGACTAGAAGAACCCTTTATGTCCTGTCTTAATTTATGATTGATTGACTACTAGGATACATTTAGGATACATTATCATAACCTTTCCTAGGATGTTAATGCAATAACATCACCAAAAACAACAATGTTGCAGTTCTTTTTGACATCTCCAATATAATCAAATACATTTTCAATGGTAGACGGAAACCTTTTATCCTTTTTATTATAATTACATTTTATTTTGTGCTAATGAAGGTCTCTCTCACTACCCAGCAAGTGGAGATATGCAATAAGTTTGGCTAGATTTATGAAAAAAAAGTTGAAATATAGCTACAAATTAAACTATATTGATTGCAAAAAGTCCACAATATAAGGTTTTATGAGCAAAACTTTCACTGAGAATAGCAACTTATTTGTATGCATTTTCACAATGGTGTCATTTGGTTGCTAACTTGCTAGAATAATTTTTCCCAATCAACCTTTTTTCATAAGATACAGTACTCGTATATTTGTTAAATAAAAGGCTTGTTTGTAAAGTCATGGAAAACCTCTTTTAATATAGAATTCTCTAATGAAACTCTCCAAAATTTAGTTACTGTACGTTTTTTTTTTCATTGGTGTCATAATACTGCCCATGTAGTCTTCTTTGCTTCTGGCCATCATAGCGCTGTAGCTGTTTATACATTGTCAAATTGTCGTGCACAAGGGCTGCTGGATATAGTCATACTTATTCTGAGCATCCACAGGGCATAACTGGAGCAAGCTAAGAAGCTAGAACTAGGCATTTTGGAAACTGTAGGAAATGATGACAGGAAAACATGGGCTGTAAATGTGACTTGAAAGCAAACTGATGTATGGTAGGAGATCTGTTAGTTTGGAAAAAAAAATCAACATTTTTAAGGCAGATGGAGACACTGTGGATGCCATCTAGACTGTGATCTGGCGGTGTCCGTCTTTTTAGGTGTGCAGAAAAGCACAGTCCACCACAGGTTTGTGCACTTCTGAAAAGGAGGACAACGCTGAACAGAGGCCAGATGGAGTCCAGAGTAACGAGCTGCCTGCTGGTTTCATCTGAATCACGTCACTTTTAGATGGATATCACATAGTTCTCAGCATAGAGCACAGGATAAATGTGATGCAAAATGTTACAAAAGCTTCAAATCAATTCCTCAAAAACACAATTACCCACTAAGATCAGTCATCGGTTAATGAAAATATAGGGGGCTTCCACGTTACCGATAGTACAAAGGCTCTGGATAAGCAAATTGGCTTTTTGCTCCCCAAAAGAAATTCAACCTATTCTATGCTTTTTAGCGCATGTATTTAGTGTGGTGCAAAAACACCTATGGAGTCAAAATCGTCACTACACCTGTAGATAAATTCCAAAAGGGGTATAATTTCCAAAATAGGGTCACTTGAAGGGGAATTCTGCTTTTCTAGCACTTAGGGCTCTGTATTTGGAATCCGCAAACTATTCTAGGAAAATTTGCCCTCCAGGAGACAAATAGCGCTCTGTCGCTCTCGAGTCTCGCCGTATGGCTAAGCAGTGCTGCAGAGCCACATACAGGGTATTTCTACATTCAACAGAAATTGTGGGACAAATTTTGGTGCCATTTTTTCGTTGTTATTAAATTCTGTGTGGCACATGTGATGTCAATACGATCACTGCACTATTAGATAAATTCATTGTGGGGTGTAGTTTGTAAAATGAGGTCATATATGGGGGTTCTGCTGTTCTGGCACCTCAGAGGCTCTGCCAATGTGACATGGTCCCCTCAAAACATTCCAGCAAAATCTAAACTCCAATGTGGCGCTTTTTCTTTATCTTTGCACTGTGCCTCAAAAGTAGTTTCCCCCCACATATTATCAGTATACTCAGCAGAAATTGCACAACAAATTTTTGGGTCCATTTTCTCCTGTTATCCTTGTGAAAATGAAAAAAAGGGGCTTAAACAACATTTTTGTGGGAAAAATATATTTCAGCTGCAGATGAAGGAAGGGAGACACACTAGACATTACTAGTGGGTAGGCGGAACCCAGATGAGATAGACACCTCAGATTAAAAAGAGTGTTGACCGGCCCCTCCAGCTCGGGCTCCTCCTACTCAGCTCTTCAGTTTACAATTTGAGGTCTCAGAGAATAGTCGCTGCTGGAAGCAGCTCCTCAGAAGATTTTATTATTTTTTATCGGACAAGAGACTTGGATCACCAAATGTGGTCTAGAGGTCTCAGGGGTCTCAGCGCTGCTGGACCCCAACCTCTCCCTTGGCGGATCTGTATTACCCTATATGGTGGTCCCTGCAGAACCCTGCCGGCCCGGGGGGATGAGGATGGCTTCCCTGGCGGGGACGCAAACCGCGCTGCAGGGGTCACTGCGTTCCCCGCCCTGGGGGGAAGCATGGGCAAGCGCCAGAAACCCCTGGGGGTCCCTGTGGCACTTTCGGCTGGTGAGTACTCCACATTTAATATGTGTTTGAGTGTTTTCAGCGACTGCTGCGGCAGTCGCTGTTACAGTATACATGCGGTGACTGGTGTTTTTTGTCCGCAGGTGGATGCCTGCAGGACATAGGAGGAGAGGAGCTGCGCGCCTTTTTTATTTGAATTTCGCGCCGCTCTGAGCGCGCGCTTTACGGCAGTCTCCTTTTCCGGCTTCCCTCATGAAGCACACGGAGGCACAGCGCGGCGGCCATTAGCCGAGTAATGCTGACAGGCTGAAAGCTCCCTCGGACATCGCTCTCCTCCCCTCTCGGCAGCGCTGCACCGCAACCAGCTGGGTGAGTCGCTTCTACCCATAGGGCAGAAGCTTAACCCCTTCACCCCACAGCGCGGGCGCCTTTCTGAGGCACAAATGGGTGGCAGACTGCGCTGCCTGCAGCTGTTATCTAAAAGCTCGCACACCTTTTCAATATAAGAGGTTGTGGGGAGTCTGCGACAGTAATACTGCCACTATACGTTCCTGCTAACGACGACGCATACTATGCGATCGTTTGTGTGATCATTTTTAATGTCGCTAGTAGCTGCCAATCTGGGCGATCTCATTAACAACGCATAGGCGGTTAGCGATCCCCTTAATGACTTTGGCGGTCATTGCGATTTACAAACAGCGCAATTTTTTAGCGATATTATGAACGTTTTTTCTTGTTAAGTGTGGCATAGCTGTCCTGTAGCTGCTGCCTTATAAGAGGCACTTGGGGCTCGCACACCCTTTTCATTATTAAGGTTGTGGGGAGTCTGCGACTTTAACCCCTTCTTAGGCGGTTAACTCTTAATGGGGGACAGCTGGAGTAGCTCTCTCCTTAAGAGCTTTAACCCTTCAGCGTTTCGTTTTTTCTTTAAGAAACCACACTTTCTAATTACTGACAGGTTTAACCTGCCATATACTGTGCAACCGTCTCCCAGATCCGCTACAGGATCAGTCTCGCGTATCTGACGCGCAGACCTGGACGGCGTCAAGCGCAGCGGTCGGAGGTTTCCAGTGGTGTCAGAATGGAGGCCCTCGCTAGTTTCTATTGATGGCCTGTCTGATTTTCTATTATTGAGTGTCAGCTAGATCCTCTCATGTCAGGAAGCGACACAAGCCGGTGCCTTCCTTCCCGCGTAACGAAAATGTCCGATTCGGACAAGGAGGATCGGCAGGGACACTCTGCCTCCCTTTTGGGCCGTAAAGAGGTTTTTATTGGAGGCGTTACAGTTACCGAAGGAGGTATCTGGACGTCCTGGTAAGTCGGCCCGGATGTTTTCAATCACGATCAAGCTTTACCATCACTGGATGAGCTTAATGGGGCAGTGGAGAAGGAACGCCTGTGTCCAGAAAATTGAGACACCGTATCCGTGTTCTACGGAGTTGATGATAATTGGATCCTTCTCCTGAAGTGGATGTCCCTTTATCCCAGCTTAGCAAAATTCTCCTTGTTAAGGGGAAGGCGAGTCTGCAGGACCCGCTGGACAAAAAACGTAGATGGCAGAAAAATCCATCTGCGAGGCCGTGGATCATGGATTCGGTATTAAGAATCCATGTGTGCTTGTAAAGTTTCCCTGAGCCGGTTGGACCGTCTACGGACGGCGTGGCAGGGTGGATCTCCTCTATAGAGGTAGATGGGCTTTTCCAGTTTTTGGAGGATACTGCATCACTGCTATCCAGGGCGCAATCCTCAGCAGTCACAGTCAGAAGAGCACTGTGCCTTAGACAGTGGACGCAGTTTCCAAACAGGGTTTGCTAGCTTGCAAGGTGGTCAGCTATTTGGACCTGACCTCACGGAGCTGATTGCCAAGGTAAAGGCAAAAGAAACAGCTTTACCGCAGCGCAGAGCTGTGACCTCTGCGTCTGGCAGGACTAGTGCCGGTAGTTGTCGGCGGTCCTTTCGGTCCAGGGGATGATTCAGTCAGCCCTCTGGGGTTCGGGTCGTCTCTCTCTTTTTAAAAAAAAAAAAAAAAAAAAGGGGGAATTCTCAGAAATTCCGCATACCCTGGAAACAGAACTTCCTTTAAGACAAGCGGGAAGCTGGCAAAAAGTCCGCTAAGGCGGACGACGCCTGGGTCTCACTCGAGCGCTCTCGAGTGGGGGGTCGTCTATTCCTATTCAAACCGACTTGGGCTTCCCGCATGTCGGACGCCTGGGTGACACGGGTTGTGTTGGCAGGCTACTTCATAGAGTTTTTTTTTTCGACCCCCAGACAGTTTTTTTGTCAACCTCGCGTTCCGTCAGAGCCCGAGCTTTTTGCCGCTCTGCTGTGGGAGGTAGATTCCCTTCTGCAGAAAGGTGTGGTGGTACCGGTTCCGCCGGAGGGCCGGGGAAGAGGGTTTTATTCTAACCTCTTTGTGGTCCCCAAAAAAGAGGACAAATTTCGGCCCATCCTGGATCTCAAAAGATTGAATCGGCATGTCCACGCCAGGAAATTCCGCATGGAGTCGCTTCGCTCCGTTTTGGCGGCCCTGTCGCAGAACGCTTTTTTGGTGTCAATCGACATTCGCGACGCTTATTTGCACTTCCTAATCGGAAGGGTCCACCAACGCTTCCTTCGTTTTGCCATAGGTCAGGGCCTTTACCAGTTTGTGGCTCTGCCATTCGGGTTGGCCTCAGCGCCCAGAGTTTTTACAAAAATTCTGGCGCCTCTCATGGCGATTTTTCGAAGGCAGGTGGTTACGATACTTCCCTACCTGGACGACCTTCTGATTGTGGCGTCTTCGAAGGAGGAGGCGGTAACTGCTCGCAATCTATCCCTTCAGCTCCTGGAGGATTTCGGGTGGCTGGTCAATTGGGAGAAGTCGTCTCTGGAACGGTCGCAGTCAATCCTGTTTTTGGGGATGCGTTTCGACACGGTACGAGCAGTGGTGTCCCTGCCTCCAGACAAGCAAGCATGTCTCCTTCGACATGCACGGGTTATGAAGTCTTCGACAGCAATATCCCTGCGAAGCTGTATGCGTCTTCTGGGGTTGATGGTGGCGTCCATGGAAGCACTTCCGTTTGCCCGGTTTCATTCCAGGGCTCTCCAAAGGTTCATTCTGAGCTGTTGGGATCGATCGCAGGTTTTCACTGGATTGCAGTGTCATCATCTCCCACAGGGTACGAGAGTCCCTAGGATGGTGGATACGTCTGAAAGAGTTATCCCTGGGAAAGTCCTTCCTACCTCCGAAGTGGTCGGTCATAACCACCGATGCCAGCCTGACGGGCTGGGGGTGGGGTGTCTGGAACGATCTTCGGACTCAGGGAGTATGGTCGTCGGAAGAGTCTGTCTTGCCGATCAACATCCTGGAATTGAGGGTGATTTTTTCTTTGCCTCCAACACTGGACGGTCCCTTTAAGCGGTCTGCCAGTCCGAGTGCAGACGGACAATGCGACGACGGTCGCATATATCAACCACCAAGGCGAGACTGGGAGTTCCAAGCTCATGGTGGAGGTATCTCGTATCCTAGTATGGGCAGAGACCAGAGTGCCAGCTACCTCTGCGATCCACATTCCGGGAGTTCAGAATACCACGGCGGACTTTCTCAGTCACGAGAAGATGGATCCCGGAGAATGGAGTCTTCATCCGGAAATTTTTGCACTGCTGTGCTCCCGTTGGGGAACTCCCCAAGTGGATCTGATGGCATCCAGGTTCAATGCCAAGTTACCGACTTTCATGTCCAGGTACAAGGATCCGAAGGCTGTGGCGGAGGTTGCTCTACTGGCTCCGTGGGACCAATTCGAGCTAATCTATATTTTCCACCGATTTCCTTACTCCTCCTGGTGTTACGTCGGATCAGACTAGAGAGAATCCCGGCTATGTTGATAGCCCCAGATTGGCCAAGGAGGACGTGGTTCTCGACACTGGGGTCGCTCCTGGCAGCGCCACCATTTCTACTTCCTTTCCGCTCGGACCTGTTAACCCAAGGGCCCGTTGGTCATCCGGACCTGATGTCTCTGCGTTTGACGGCGTGGTTCTTGAGACCGAAATATTGATCCGTCAAGGTTTTTCAGCCGAAGTCATTGCCACTTTGCGAGCTGCCAGAGGTCCGGCTACTACTAGGATTTACCACTTGGGAAGCCTTCTTTTCGTGGTGTTCGGGTTCTTCAAGGAACCCGAGGATTTTTTCCATTCCCAATTTGTTGGTTTTCCTGCAATTCGGGTTGGACAAGGGGTTGGCAGTGAGCACCCTGAGGGGTCAGGTTTCTGCTCTGTCCTTGCTGTTCCGAAAGGCTATCACCTCACGTAGGGATGTACGTTCCTTTTTTCGCGGAGTAACACCGCGCGAAGGTGCCTGTGTCTCCTTGGCGCCTCAATCTTGTTTTGAAGGCTCTTCAACACGGGCCTTTTGAGCCTATGGACTCTGTTAGTCTTTCTTTGCTCTCTTGGAAGGTTGCCTTCCTAGTGGCGGTCACCTCTTTGAGAAGGATTTCTGAGTTGGCGGCTCTTTCTTACTTGCCTCCTTTTCTGGAGTTTCACCCGGATCGTGTAGTGCTTCGCACACGGGGCGACTTTCTACCTAAGGTGGTGTCGCAATTTCATCTTAACCAGGATATTGTGTTGCCCTCCCTTTGTCCGGGACCGAGTAATGCGAAGGAACGGGTCTTGCACACATTGGATTTGGTGCGGGCTTTGAAGTTCTATTTGTCTGTTACCCAAAGTTTTCGGAAGTCGGACTCCCTGTTTGTGATTCCAGCAGGTCGTCGACGTGGTCAACGGGCTTCCAAGAATTCTAAAGCTCGTTGGATCCAGTCGGCCATTTTGGAGGCTTACCGACTTAAAGGCGAACCTTGCCCGATTAAGGTTCGAGCTCATTCCACGAGAGCTGTGGGCTCATCGTGGGCTTTCCATCAAGGGGCCTCGGCAGCTTAGCTTTGCTGGGCGGCGACCTGGCGCTCCGTCCACACCTTTACAAGATTTTATAAGGTGGACGTTAGTGCTTCCGCTGATGCAGCCTTAGGACGTAGGGTCCTGCAGGCGGCTGTAGTTTAAAGTTCTAGTTAACTTGTATTTGACGCCTGTTGCGCATTTATCAAGGTTGTTGGGATTCTGCCTCTTTTGTTTTTTTCCCACCCTTAATTTTTGGACTGCTTTGGGACGTCCCACTAGTAATGTCTAGTGTGTCTCCCTTCCTTCATCTGCAGCTGAAAGACGGATTTTGGTAAGAACTTACCTGTAAAATCCTTTTCAGCGAAGAAGGAAGGGAGACACACATCCCTCCCATGGCAGAAGTGTGTTGTTGTTTTTCAGATGCGGCGTGACCCTTCTCTGATAGCGATTATCTGGGCTGAGGTCGACGCGCTAAGGCTCTGTTCCAGCATCGCCAGCTCATCGCAGTGGTCAGGTCCAGTGAGTAGTACCTGGAACTGTGTGGTTTTTGCCTACATGCATGCATAACCTGTATTTTTGTGTTTTATTCTCTGAAGTCCTTCAGAAGGGGTTATGTTGCTCCGCTGGTGATATTGCTCTTCCTTAAGCTTGGTACAACTGGAGAGCTGAGTAGGAGGAGCCTGAGCTGGAGGGGCCGGTCAACACTCTTTTTAATCTGAGGTGTCTATCTCATCTGGGTTCCGCCTACCCACTAGTAATGTCTAGTGTGTCTCCCTTCCTTCTTCGCTGAAAAGGATTTTACAGGTAAGTTCTTACCAAAATCCGTCTTTTTTTCATTTTCACAGATCAACGTTGTAAAAATCTGTGAACCACCTGGAGGTTCAAGGTGCTCACCACACATCTAGATAAATTACTTGAGGGGTCTAGTTTCCAAAATGAGGTCACTTGTGGGGGTTTCCAAAGTTTAGGCACATCAGGGGCTCTCCAAATGCAACATGACATCCGCAGACCATTCCATCAAAGTCTGCTTTCCAAAACGTCACTCCTTCCTTTTTGAGCCCTGCTGTTCTCCCAAACAGTAGTTTTCCACCACATGTGGCATATTGGCATACTCAGAAGAAATTGCACAACATATTTTGGGGACCATTTTGTCCTGTTACCCTAATGAAAATAAAAAAAAATTGTGGGAAAAATAAGATTTTTTATTTTCTCTACGTTTCTCTGTTTATTTTATCAACTCTATGTTATAAACTTCTGGGAAGCACCTGGGGGTACAAGGTGCTCACCATACATCTAGATAAGTTCTTTGAGGGTCTAGTTTCCAAAATGGGGTCATTTATGGGGGGTTTCTACTGTTTAGGCACATCAGATGCTCTCCAAACCCGGCATGGCATTTGCTCACGATTGCAGCCAATTTTCAAAAAGTGAAACGGTGCTCCTTCCCTTCTGAGCTTTGCCATGGACCCAAACAGTAGTTTTCCCACATATGGGGTCAATATGGTCAATGGTGTGCTCAGGAGAAATTGCACAAGAAAATTTGTGGTCTATTCTCTCCTCTTACCCTTGTGAAAATAAAACAATTTGTGTCTAAATTAAAATTTCAGTGAAAAAGGTTAAATGTTCATTTTTTTCTTCCACATTGCTTCAGTTCCTGTGCAGCACTTGAAGGCTTACTAAACTTATTGAATGTTGTTTTGAGCACCTTGACAGGTGTAGTTTTTAGAATGGTGTCAATTTAGGGTATTTTCTGTCATGTAGGCCCCTGAAAGTCATTTGAAATGTGATGTGGTCCCTAAAAAGAATGGTTATGTAAATTTTGTTGGAAAAATGAGAATTCGCTGGTCAACTTTCAAACCTTCTAACCTCCTAACAAAAAGAAATTGTTTAAAAAATTGTGCTGATATAAAGTAGACATGTGTTATGAATGTGTTAGAGATGGTTTCTGAGCAGAGGCTCCCTCTGGTGGTTACAGACAGTACTGAACCTTTCAGCGAGGAGTGGAAATCTGGGTTCACTGACTGGTCTGATATAAGGGAGGTTCCCTCCCATGATGGTTGCCGTTGATCAATTGTTCTCGTCTCAATTGTGGTTCCTGGTTCATTTGGAAGTTTGCTGGAGTCTTGCCTGCATCTCCTGCTTTCAGATAAGATATTTTTTGCTTTTCTTTTTGTGCTTGCTTTTTGCATTGTTTTCTGCACTTTTGTGGAGGTCAGCCAGGTCCCCTCCTGGGGCCTGAGCTCCTCACAGTTTATCTGCAGCCACTGTTATTTGCTCATTTGCTTTTTCCTGTTTTTTCAGCGGCTTCGGCTTAGTTTTTGTTCACACTGAGATCTGATTTAGTGGGTGGCGAGATCGTGTAATCTCAGTATTTTTGTAATCAGAATTGTTGGATTTTTGTAGGGTTTTCTGGGTTGCAGAAAGTAATCTCTCCTGTCCTATCCTATTTAGTCAGCTTGTGGCCCCAGCGTTTGCTCAGTCTATTTTCTGCCTTATGTTTGTACTTTCATCTTGTCTAATATGTTTGGGGGCTTCCTATTTTTTTGGGGGATCTGCTCCGGGGCAGATAGCTTTCATCTTTCTGCCTTTAGGTGTAGTTATCTCTCAGGCTGTGACGAGGCGTCTAGGATCAACGTAGGAACGCTCCACGGCTACCTCTAGTTGTGTCGTTAGTTTAGGAATCTGCAACCCTTCAGTTACCAACATCTCAGGTGTTCGGCTGCCCTGCTGTTGTTCCTGTCCTCCTCAGCTACCGAAACATAACAGACATGTGGGAAATGTTATTTATTAACTATTTTGTGTGACATAACTTTGGTTTAAGGGCATAAACGTTAAAAGACATTTTTGCCAAAATTCCAATTTTTTTTCCAAAGAAACAGAAGTCATATAAAACAAATTTTATAACTATCATGAAGTACAATATGTCACAAAGACAAATTCTCAGAACCGGTGGGATTCAATGAAGAGTTCCATAGTTATTACCACATAAAGTTACCCTGGTCAGAATTGTAAAAATTTGGCCTGATCATGAAGGTGAAAACATGCTTGGGATTAATAAAGGGGTTAATGAATCGAGGGTCTCAGACAAGTGGTGTGAGCCTCTGTGTGCACCTTGACACAAATCTTACTCTAGAGTGAATGCCACCACCATCGTGAATTTGTTGCGTGCCGGTAGCAAAGCCCTCCCACACCCAACTTTGGTCACTTTACCGGAGCCTGGCGAAAATGGCATGAAAATGTGAAAAGTCACAAAATTTTAGTAAAGCCTCAAGTTGCACCAAAATATTGCAAGTTTTCAAAGTTTTTTATGCCAGAATACATTGGATCCGAAAACTGTTTCGAATTAGATGCTATATTTGTGACACTAAAAGAGAATTTATAACTTGTCACTGATGTATTAATTACCAAAGGAAAGTGCGAACCAATCTTACATTTTTTTCTATATTCATCCATATTCGTCACTGAATGGTAACTGCTCCAGGAGGCCTTTTTACTTATAAGGCCGGGATCACACATGCGACGAAAACGTCCGTCGCTCGCATGTGAAATCCCAGCTCTGGTGCCGGCACTCGGGAGTGGAGTGCGCTGCTGCATGTAATTCTATGCAGCCGCTAGCTCCACTTCCGAGTGCCGGCGCCAGAGCTGGGATTTCACATGCGAGCAACGGACGTTTTCGTCGCATGTGTGATCCCGGCCTAACACAATGATCGGCGATGAACGCCTTTATTTTTTTTTACTGCCACCACCATGATCTATACATATTATCTCTTGTCTCTTACAGCTTTTTCTTTTTTTTGCTCTTTACCAAGAAAATAATGAAAAACCTCTTTATCCCCTTACCGACATTTGACATACTGGTAAGTCATATCTCAGGTCCCTGACTTGATGTGGACTCTCACACAGAGCCACATCTTTCCTGGCAGATTGTAGCAGATTAAATCAGCCATCCTATGCCTTTAACAGCTGTACAGTGTAGCTCCTTACGGGGCTGTTAATTTGTAAAATCCTGCTGTCAATCTCTGACGCTGATGCACTGCTAAAAAAAAGGAAAAAAAAATGTTTTTAGAAATATGAAGAAAAAACATAAATTTAAAATCACACCCCTTTCAAAACTGTTTTAAATATAAAAATTTAAAAATACACATATTTATATTGCTGCGTTCGTAAATGTCCGATCTATCAAAATATAAAGTGAATTAATCCAATCAATAAACGGCGTTATGAAAAAAAAATCGAAGGTCCAGAATTAGTTTTTTTGGCTCCCTATATGCCGAAATTTGAAAGCATTATACAGTGGGTACGGAAAGTATTCAGACCCCTTTAACTTTTTCACGCTTTGTTTCATTGCAGCCATTTGGTAAATTCAAAAAAGTTCATTTTTTTCTCTTTAATGTACACTCTACATCCCATCTTGACTGGAAAAAAACCCAGAAATGTAGGAATTTTTGCTAATTTATTTAAAAAATACCTTGATACCTGGTATATCTGTAGAACCTGGTCTGCAAGGTCCATGCCCCGCATATATTTGTTGTAGTCAATGACTGACACAGGTTTTTGTTCTACAAAGTTTTTTGCTTTAGTTCTATAATATCCCTTGTGGCATCTGTGTGAATGGATCTGAGTATAAAAATCTGTTTCTTATCCTCATACTTGAGGGCAAACAGCTCTCCACATCCCCTGAATGCCCTTTTTGGAACTTATCGCTGAATATTGATTGTGGCAACCCCTTGTCAGGCAACCTCTGCGGCTGCGTGCAACCCCTCCCAGAGGGAAATAGCGTGGAGTAAGGGTTGCACGCACTCACTCAGACCTGCGGTGCAGCAGCGCAGTAACGACTAGATGGCAGAAGAAGCGTCAGAGGAGCCAGGTCGGTAACAGACAGGAAACGCAGTACCAGAGGGAAGCAGCAATACGCATAGTCAGAGGCAAGTCAAAGAAGTCAGAGCCGGTCGAGAACAGGAAAGCCAAGATGATAGACAACTAGACAGGTCAGGAAACAAGTCGAGTCATGCACTAGGGGGTCAACACACATAGGTAAATACCAAGGCGGGATGGGATACACGGTGACAATGGACACGGGAGCTTAGCAAGAGGCAAAGGACAAATCAGGGTGTAACAGGGTCAGCCACTCTAGCCGGAGGCAGGAACTATAACTGACAAAGCCCACCGACAGCGGCGTGAAGAAATAGCTGAACAAACACCAAAGAGAGGCAGAGAAAGTTAACCCACACATGACCAGGCCGGGAAAAAGATAATAGGTTGCAAAACCCGACTTGGATCATGACAGTACCCTCCACTCAACGGGGGGCCACCGGACCCCCAGGTTTCTCAGGAAAATGAGCGTGAAAGGCCCGAATCAACTGATCCGCATGGACCAAACGTGCCAGAACCCATGACCGGTCCTCAGGACCAATACCCTTCCAATGAACCATCATTTTTTTAATTAAAAAAAAATAAATTATAATTTTTAGACCAAGCACTGACCTCGCCTCTCTTACACCCAACCAGGTTAATGCTGGAGTGAACGGCGGAGCATGCGAGAATCCACAACCCTTTCTACTTCATATTCAGTCTGACCATCCACCAAGACAGGAGGCGGATGAGACAGAGATTCACCCGAGGAAGACACCAATGGCTTCAACAGAGCCTTATGGAACACATTGGGTATCCACATCGATGGAGGCAGGCGCAAGCGAAAGGTCACAGGATTAACGACCTATACAATCTCGTAAGGGCCAATAAACTTAGGACCTAACTTAGCAGAAGGAACCTTCAACCTTATATTCTTGGTAGATAACCATACCTTATCTCCTACCCGGAATACCGGCCCCAACGACCGTGGTTTATCAGCAAAAAACGTATATTTGCCCTGAGCCTCCCCAATGTTCCTTTAGACCTCCCAACAAACCTCCCCAACCACTTAATAGCCAAATCAGCCCCTGGACACCCTGAATCTAGCCGAGAAAACTCACTAAAATGAAGGTGAAAACCATAATTACAAAAGACTGAGGAGGTGCCAGTGGACTGATTGATACGATTTATTATATGCAAGTTCTGCCACGGGCAGTGAAGTGCATCAATCATCCTGCCGAGACGTGGCAAGACACCGCAAAATTTCTCCAGCTAGTGATTGGTCCTCTCAGTATGACCGCTGGTGTTGGGATGATAGGCTGATGAAAAAGTCAGACTAATACCCAGCCTTTTACAAAAATCCCTCCAGAATTTGGACACAAATTGCACCTCTCGTTCAGAAACCACATTCATAGGCACACCATGCAATCGCACAACATACTCAAAAACAGCCTGGATAATGTCTCAGCATTAGGCAAACCTGCCAAAGGTACAAAATACGCCTGTTTACTAAATCTTTCCACCACCACCCAGACCACCATTTTGCCATTAGAAAGGGGAAGATCGGTGATAAAATCCATGGACAGATGAGTCCAAGGTCTATCCGGAAATGGTAGTGGCACCAATTCCCCGGCCGTATGGTTATGAGAGCTTTTAGCATGAGCACACGTATCACAGGAAGATACAAATATGGCAGCATTAGAGGCCAACGAGGACCACCAAAACAGCCTCGCAATGGCTGTATGAGTGGCAGAGATTCCAGGATGCCCACTAAGAGCAGAGTCATGGAACTCCCGGAGCACCCTCAACCGATATTGGACCAGTACAAAGAGCTTATTATCAGGCACAGACGGAGGAGCAAGATATTGGGCCTCTCGAATTTCCCACTTCAATGCTGAGGAAAACCCAGCCACAACCACACCGTGCTGAAGAGTGGAGGAAGGAGGTTCAGGAGGCGATATAGGGTCCAGGCTATGAGATAAGGCATCAGCCTTGACATTCTTGGAACCAGGTCTAAAAGTGATAGAAAACTGAAACCATGAAAAAAAAGAGAGCACCTTGACTGTCTCAGTGTCAAACATTTGGCCGACTCAATGTAAGACAGGTTCTTGTGGTCCGTGATTACCGTGATCCGATGTACAGCCCCCTCCTAAAAATGCCTCCATTCTTCAAAAGCCAGTTTAATGGCTAGCAACTTCCGGTTACCTACATTATAGTTCCTTTCAGGAGAAAATGTTTTAGAAAAAAAGCACAGGGTCCTAAATTGGTAAAAGTTGTGGGTCCGTGGGACAACACCGCCCCCACCCCCTCCTCCGAGGCGTCTATCTCAACTATCAACTGTTCAGACGTATCAGGTTGGATTAATACAGGGGCGGACATAAAACATTCTTTTATGGAAGTAAATGCCGCTATAGCCGGAGCTGACCAATTTTTTATATCAGCCCCTTTGTGAGTCAAATCAGTGAGGGGTTTGACCACCTGAGAAGATCCCTTACTAAATTTCCGGTAATAGTTGGCAAACCCCCAAAAACGCTGAAGACCCTTAAGATCCCTGGGTTGTACCCAATCTACAATAGCCTGTACCTTTCTAGGGTCCATACGAAGCACCTCAGCAGACAAAATGAAACCCAGAAAGGACAGCTCCTGAACAAAAAATGAACATTTTTCTGGTTTAGCAAAGAGAGAGTTCTCCCGAAGCCTCGTGAGAACTGTACGAAGATGACCCATGTGAGCCTGTTTATCGGCCGAGTATACAAGGATGTCATCCATATAAACCACCATAAAACGCCCAATAAAATCAGAAAAAACATGGTTAATAAAATTCTGGAAAACTGCTGGTGCATTAGTAAGACCAAAGGGCATAACCAAATTCTCAAACAACCCCTCAGAGGTGAGAAATGCAGTTTTCCACTCATTCCCCTCCCGCATAAGAATCAGATTATATCCTCCCCTGAGGTCCAACTTAGAGAACCACCTGGCCCCAGACAATTGATTGTATAAATCAGGAATAAGAGGAAGAGGGTAAGTATTCCTCATTGTAATTGTATTTAATTCTCGAAAATCGAGGCATGGGTGTAAACCACCATCTTTTTTCTTTACAAAAAAGAACCCAGACACCACAGGAGATACAGAAGGACGAATGTGACCTTTACAAATGCTTTCGGAAATATACTCCTTCATAGCGGCCTGCTCCGGGCCAGAGAGATTGTACAAATGGGCTTTGGGCAACCTCAGCCTCCTTTTCAGAGAATACATCCCCCAAATCCTTCAGGTACTCTGGAATACCCTCGAGACAGACGGATGACACAGATATAGAAACAAGAAACAAGGCAACCTTCAGAATATTTGGGACCCCATTTCACACAATTTCCCGAGATTCCCAGTCAATGACGTGGTTGTGCAATTGTAACCAGGGAAACCCCAACACCAGTCCCGCAGGAAGATTGTCCAGGAGAAAGCATTAAATGCGTTCCTGATGTAAAGACCCCACCTTGAGGATAAATTCCTCGGAGACTAATTTAACAGCATTCTTAGTGAGAGACGCTTCATCAATAGCAACTATACTAATGGGAGTTTCCAACCTAACTGTCCCTAGTCTACATTTGGCCACCAAATTAGAGTCAATCAAGTTCAAGGATGACCCACAGTCCACAAAGGCTGAAGGGAGCATAAAGCAGCTCTCAACACCCAGTTCCACTTCCAACAATAATTTAACAAATGAGGAAAAAGGTACCTGAGAGTCTGGGTAACCTACTCGGTAGTTACCCAGACTTAGGTGTTTCCCGATACCTTGGGAATCGGAGGACAGGTGGGACAGTCTTTTTTCCAATGTCCTGGACTCCCACAGTAGAAGCACAGTTTTCCTTCACGTCGTCAACTCCTCTCCTTTTCCTTGAAGGTGGTGGCCCCCACCTTCATGAGCTCAGAACTTGGCGTAACATCAGGATTAACCGGGAGTAAAGGAACCTCCCGTTGCATGACACCTCTCTCCCGTAATCTCTGATCCATCCGTATGGCTTGAGTCATAGCCTCCTCCAAGGTACTGGGATATGGATGAAGAGCCAGAGCATCCTTCAGATGATTCGACAATCCCCTCCGGAACTGGCATCTGAGCGCAGAATCATTCCAGGACACCTTCGTTGACCATCATCTATACTCCGAGCAATACCACTCGGCAGAGAGCTTTCCCTGAGAGAGACCCATGATTGTGTCTTCTGCCAACCTTACACGGTCTGGTTTGTTAAAGATAAGTCCTAAGGCCTCAAAAAACCTATCCACTGACCTACGTTCAGGGGCAGTAGGGGGTAGAGAGAATGCCCATTTCTGAGGACCCTCCCTGAGTAAGGATATAGTTACCCCCACCCGCTGACTCTCATCGCCAGAGGATCGAGGTCTGAGAGAAAATAACAATTTGCAACTCTCCCGGAATGTACAGAACTTATCCTTCGCACCAGAGAAGGTGTCAGGAAGCTAGATCAAAGGTTCAGGAGAGTGCAGGGCAACATCAACAGAGTCACCAGCCTTACTGACAGAATGAGGAATGGAACCTTGAATGATTTTTACAGTCTCTGCCAGCTCTCTCTGCAGTTGATTGTGGGACGTGGCTAAGGCCCTATGCTCTACCGACAACTCCTGCATCATCTGTGTTAAGCTGGACATTTGATCCGCCAAGGTACGGAGTGGATCAATGACAGGGGGAAAGGGAAAAAAAACACGGAAAAAATCCCTCTAAATATTTAGGTCAGTTATAATGTCAGGCAGCCTCAGAGCGGCTGCATGCAACCACTCCCGGAGGGAAATAGCGCAGAGTAAGGGTTGCACACACTCACATGGGCCTGCGGTGCAGCAAGGCAGTAGCCACTAGATGGCAGAAGTGTCAGACGAGCCGGGTTGGTAACAGACAGGAAACGCGGTACCAGAGGGAAGCAGCAATACGCAGAGTCAGAGGCAAGCCAAAGAAGTCAGAGCCGGTCGAGAACAGGAAAGCCAAGACTATAGACAACTAGACAGGTCAGGAAACAAGCCGAGTCATGCACCAAGGGGTCAACGCACGAAGGGTAAATACTAAGGCGGGACGGGATATGGGGTGAGGATGGACACGGGAGCTCAGCAAGAGGCAAAGGACAAATCAGGGTGTAACGGGTCAGCCACTCTAGCCGGAGGCAGGAGCTATAGCTGACAAAGCCCGCCGACAGCGGTGTGGAGAAATAGCCGAACAAACAACAAAGAGAGGCAGAGAAAGTTAAACCACACATGACCAGGCCGGGAAAAAGATAACAGGTGGAAAACCCAACCTTGATCATGACACGTCTGATGGCTTTTACGAATGGTCATACAAGCCGCTATGTTTTGTTCACCAAACTTTTAAATAAGGGTATGCTGGTGTAGTAATTGCCAGCATACAGGTTATTGCCTTTTTGTAAAAATGAACTTATCAGCTCCCAAACGATTTTTCCAGATGTTTCCAGACAAATAAGCATCCTGGTGGGTTTAGTTGGCTTTCTTTCCCCTCATAAATGTGAAAAATTAATGTATATCCTGTTGAACTGTTGCACATATTATAGAGTTTTATTCTGCACCTTGCCCTCTTAGATGGAATAAATTGCTTGAGGTACAGTCTTCCTTTGAATTTTACAAGGGACTCATCGATAGAAATGTTTTATGTTGGGGTGTAGAACTTTAAGAACATTTCTGTCAACTCTTCAATGATGGGTCTGATTTGATATAGTTTGTCACTTTCTGTGGCATTTCTGGACAGGTATTAACTATTGTCATTGAAATGCCAAAATTTCATAAACATTTCATAGCTGAACAGGGCAGTTGGACCAGTAAGACCAAAAGCTTGTTTTTTTTTAACAAGTCCCATGCAAATGTAAGTCCAAAAATGTTTTCATCTCAGGATGATTAGTTGGTCTCCATAAATTTGACCTAGTCTAGCAGGATTGTTGTTGGAATATGTTTGGTGCAACAACTCAATTCTTGTCTATGAGTGTTTAGTTGTTGATATGTATGCTGTCACAAAAAGAAAAAAAACTCCCAGAGGCTCACACAGGAAGAGCATGTGACTATATTTACTGTTTTTCCTGTGTCTGTGTATGAGAGAAGCAGCCTACTGTAGATGCTGTACAGAGACACACAAATGATTTATTCCTGATCTATTAAGCTTATCATATATTGTTCCTGATTGTTCCTGAATAAAGAAGCTCTGTGTCACAAGCTTGGAGAGTAACCTGAATAATCCACTGCCAACAGGTTATGGGCCCAGAGTGACACAGAACCTCAGAGAAACACAGCAACAGAAGCCCAAAGCAAAAGCAGCCCAGAGCAACAGAGAAGATGTCCACTAGCAGCAATCCTGTCAAGTTCTCAGTGCCAAGCTTCCCTAACCAGAAATACCAGTCCTGGAAATTCATGGTGAAGATGCTGCTGATAAGAGAAGGTACGTGGAAATATACTCATGAACAAGTGCCTCATCCATTACCAGATGATTAGCTAGAGAAGGATCAGAAAGCACAAAGCACTATCTATTGGAGATGAAATGAAAGATTTTCAGGTTGTTGCACTTCTATTAAGTGGTCTTCCAGAAAGTTATGACACACTCGTGGCTGCACTAGATGCACGGCCAGATGACAAGCTGACACTAGAGTATGTTAAAGTCAAACTTGTAGATGAATGCAAGAGAAAAACGCAGCATGTATGTAGCAGTAATGAATCCAGAGCAGAAAGAGCATTAAAGACACAGGATTTCCCTAAATATAAGAGCAATCTAAGAGAAACTCGTGAATGTTTTGTCTATAAAAACCCGGCCAACTTAAAGTAGACTGCAGAATTTGGAAAGCAAGAATGAGTCAGCTTAAAAAGCAGAACAATCATCAAAGGGTTAAAACAGCTATAAAGGCAGATTCTGCATATGTTGAAGCTGATTTAATGCCAGTACTGGCCCATCTGCAAAGCATATATGGTGTATAGATTCTGGTGCAAGCAGCCATATGACAAATACTGTAACAAGAATTTCTTCACTGACCTTAATGAAAGCAAGTCAGAAAAGGTCATCTTAGCTAATGGTCACTATATGACATCAGAAGGAGTAGGAGACGGCTACCTCCACTGACCAGTTTCCTCAGCACAAAGCAGAAAGATCCCAGTAAAGGATGTTCTGCATGTTCCCAGCCTTGAAAGCAATCTTCTGTCAGTAAAAAAGCTCACGCAAAAGGGGAATGCAGTTACTTTTAAAGATAACAGCTGCATCATCTCAAAGAAGGGTCACACTGTCATGTATAGTGTACAGTTCCTATAGCGTCTTGTGCTTGGGTGCGAGGAAAACACAGGAGACATAGGTTGAAATGAAATGACTTGTATTACTTCATACAAGCATGCTGAAAAGTTCACACAGTTTGCAGGAACAGCGACAGGAGACACAGCAGGCCAGAGTAACTTCAAGCACTACAATAAATCTCCAAAGCAGGTTCAGGATCTCTTCTCTGTACCGTAATTCCTCTGCAAACATGGATTCACCAAACAGCAGGTTTCCAGAGTCCAAAAGTGTTCCAAGGTTCCTCAGTAGGGAATAGCTGGAGTACAAGTCCAAGGCTTCCAGGAGTCAGGTCACAGGCTGACTGAGGCTTGATTCAGGAGCACTGATTGTTCAGCTGAGGCTGCTTAAGAAGCAAGAGGGAAGAATCAGGGCGGGAACATGAAAACTGGAAACTCCATATTAACTGAGGGCAAGAGCTGCAGAAAGACAGAAAGCAAAATGGCCGACGGAAAACTGAGTTTCAAGGAACATGTCAACAGAGACAAAGAACCTTACACACACATTTGCAGAAGGAAAAATCTGAGATGAACTTTATCAGCTAAAATGCAAAGAAAGAGTGTACAGTGTTAGACAAGATCTGCATAAGAACTGTATCCATGTATGGCACAGACGTATTGGGCACAGAGGAACAGATGCCACTGGATCTCCACACTCGCACTCCCCCATCGGCAGCGTTACCATCCTTCAGTGCTTAGGTATGTAGATGGGGTGTATACCCATGACTGCTTTTAGGCTGATTGCTTTATGAAAGTTAATGTTTGGGTGCACGCTACCTATCACCACAGCACCATTGTTTCTGGCTGACTTTAAATGGGGAAGGTTCACATGTTCCATGAGATGTGTAATTTATATATCTACATAAATTGCATTTGGTATATTACTATTAACTGCATTCTGATAACGATTATGAAGGCTTGATGCTCCTATTTTCAGATATTTAGTGCCTGTTTACTTCTATGGTCACTTGTGATTCGTGCATATTTTGGTGGTGTACCACACTGGCATATTGTATTCTTCCCCCTCTTTTTACTTTTGGAGTCTCCCTCACTCTATTCTGTATATGTTGCATTTGTGTATGCTTTTAAGAAATTGTATTTCAATAAAAATATGTTTTTATAAAATAATTTCTCTTTGCACTTCTCATCTATGGGTGGCACCTTCCACTATAGATTTGGTAGAATGGTAATCGCATGAAGTGTCCCCCGCCTGTTTGATATAGGCCTATGGGAATAAAAAGAATTAGGCACAGAGACCCAGAAGCAGTAAGGAAGCTAGCTCAACTTGCAAATGGTATTGAAATCAACCAGTGTAGACAAATGATGAAGTGCACTAGCTGTCTTAAAGGGAAAATGTCCTGAAAATCCTTTCCTAAAATAAGCACCACTAGATCTGCACAGCCACTGGATCTGATACATACAGATGTATGTGGTCCAATGAGTGTTCAAACTCCTAGCAAGAAGAGATATTTTCTCACATTATATTTGATGACTACTTCAGATATACTTGAAGAATATCTTGCTGTACTGTTTAACAAATTTGGAAGAGTGCCAAAAGCCCTGCACTGCTAAGAAATAATGGAACCGAATATACAAGTGGTAAGGTGCAAACCATTTTGAAAAAAGATGGAATCGTGTTCCAGACTACCATTCCATACAACCCAGAACAAAATTGCATTGCAGAGAGATGGAACTGTACTCTCTGTGAAAGTGGAAGAAGTATGTTGTTTGATGCGAATCTACCTACAACGTATTGGGAAGAAGCCATCATGACAGCTTGCTATCTTCAAAACAGACTGCCAGGTAAAGCCACAAATAAAACTCCGTATGAGCTATGGAACTGAAGTATCTCAGGATATTTGCATGCAAAATGTTTGTGTATGTTCCCAAAGAAAAATGTTCCAAGTGGGAATCCCATGCAAAGCAAGAAGTCCTGGTGGGCTATTGCGAAACTCAAAAGGGATTCAGAATCCTGCACCCAGAGACCAACACAGTAACAATCAAAAGAGATGTAGTAATTGATGAAAACTCTGTATCGCTCAAATTCCATGAAATTACATCAGTTATTCAACCTAAGAAGCAAGAACTAGAATCTCAGTCACCAATCCTAGACATCGAAAAGGATAACACTGAAGTATGGATAAGCTCTGAAGCCAAGGAAGACACAGAAGAACCAAGTCAACCTCCAGTCAGGAGATCAGAAAGGCCAAACAAAGGTATCCCAGCTAGACGCCTTTCTTATATGGTCAGAACACTTCCTGAACCAGAGCCACAGTCATGGCAAGAAATGCAAAAACTGCCTGTCCACCAGAAGCAGAAGTGGATAAATGCTGCTAATGAAGAGATGGAGTCCCTTCACCAACTCCAGACATGGGAGCTTACTTAGCTACCACAAGGAAAAAGAGCTATCGGATGTAAGTGGGTCTTCAAAAACAAGTATGACTCAGAAGGTAAAGTTCACCGCTTTAAGGCATGATTGGTCGCAAAAGGGTAATCGGAAAGGTATGGTGAAGAATATGGTGCTACATTTTCTCCAGTTGCGAAGCAAACCACATTCAGAACTTTAATGTCCGTAACTGCAGTTCAACATTAGCTTATCCATACTTCAGTGTTTTCCTTTTCGATGTCTGGGTTTGGTGATTGAGGTTCTTGTTCTTGCTACTTAGGTTGAATAACTGGTGTAACTTCATGGAATTTGAGCGATATAGAGTTTTCATCAATCACTACATCTCTGCTGATTGTTACTGTGTTGGTCTCTGGGTGCAGGATTCTGAATACCTTTTGAGTTTCGCTGTAGCCCACCGGGACTCCTTGCTTTGCGTATGATTCCCACTTGGAATGTTTTTCTTTGGGAACATACACAAATGTTTTGCTTCTGAATATCCTGAGATGCTTCAGGTTAGTCTTCTCGCAGTTCCATAGCTCATATTGAGTTTTATTTGTGGCTTTACCTGGCACTCTGTTTTAAAGATAGCAAGCTGTTGTGAGCATAAGCAATTCTGTTTATTAACAATGAATGAGACTAGTTAATAGTAAAAAATATAGAATATAGAGGAAAATATTAACCCTTCTATATCAGTGTCCACATGGTAATAGTGCCTACATTTGTCCTCCATGCTCTACTACCTGGTTTATTTATTCCTCTTATGTGAGAACAAAGGATAAAAAATAGAAAATTTGCAAGATATTGTGGAGTGCTATGATTTATCTATTTCTTATAAATTGCACCTGAATCCAAACACTGACATGCACAAGATGGTACATTTGGTAGGCTGCAGGCCTATAGAGTTCTGTATTCTGTAAGAATGAATGGTGGGGAAAAAAAGCAGATAGCTCCCTGCTCCACTATAGTTTTAAACTGTATTGGCACCCAGATGATGTATATGTAGAGCCCAGCTGCGCCTGGAATCTCATTTCCCAGAGGGATGCACCAAAGGTAATGACCACTAGAGGACCCAATATGCATACACACATCTTCACCAATCCCTAAAGCCACCAGAGGGAGCCTTTTAGTGTATATAAGGATGGTGAAGCCACAGGAAGTTAGTTAGTCTGAGGGCTGCAGTCAGTAGTCACCTCAGAGAGCTCACAGATTAGTCTGAGTCTACGTGGAGAGTAGATCAGTTCTCAGCTTAGTCACCTCAGAGAGGAGTTGAGAGTTGTTAGTTCTCTTGGAGAGGAGGGAGGGAGAACAGCAGTTGTTGAAAGAACCTGAAATCTGCAGCTCTAAGCTTAGTTCTGCGTGTGGAGGCTAGTACAAGTGGAAATATAGCCACTCCAGCCCAGTCAGAACTGAGTCAACCGAGTGCAGTTCAGTGAGCAAGCGTGCCGACGCTTTGAGAGCGGTGAAGAAAGGAGAAGAAGCAGTCTACCATCTGCTAGTGTGTGGTAGTGCGAGGGTCGAGTAGGACGAAAGGCGAGTGGAGTAAGAAGAGAGTGACAGAGGTGGAAACAGCATTGATAGCTTACCTCTACTCTGATTATCCGGACGCCGGGTCCGAGATTGCTGGATCCTTCACGCCTAGCAGGAGATACCGGAGACCCTGCGGGACTACAAGTCGCAGGAGCCCATAGGTGTTGATACGTGGCTGGGTTAGGAAGACAGGAGTCTGGCAGGTACCGCCATTAGAGACTGTGTCCTTCCAATAGAAAGCCCTATACAAAGTCAGCCGGGTGCAAAGTTGAAGACAGAGTTAGGCCTCGTTTCATACAGGTCAGAGACTCACATTACAGGAGTAAGGAGGCCCTACACCTACTCAGTGAGAAGAACTGGACGTGCATCCTTCACCCTGCCAGCACCCCGGGACGTGCCTGCCATTCCATCAGTAAAGGTACAGAAAGAGACTTTTGTGTGTGTCTACCTTATTACTCCTGCTGCTGAACTCCCCTTCTCCATCCTGCACCCCTACACTCCGTTTACCCTGGAGGATCCCAGCCTTGCCTGTGGAAGGCTTAACACCTTGCTGCCCAACACCAACCCTTCAGCGGATCTGCATAGCAGCGCTGGTCACCCTGACCAGGTACCACAGGTGGCGTCACGAACATTTCCACAAACCTTTAATCCCCTGTAAATATCCCCTTTTCAGTGAGCGCCCAGGGCCACGGACGAGCTGTGTCGCCGTGACATCCCCCATAGAAGTGAACGGGCTCGGTGCCGAGTACCCCACAGGCCCTGGCGTGCGACTCATATACATTTTAAAGGGTACTGCTGCCAGAGTGCCATCTTCAACATTTGCCTTATGGTTAAAGAGAATCTGTCACCCCTGGACAATTTTGATCTACAGGACAGGGTTCGCATAACTACCTGTGTGCATAGCGCATGCGCGGGATTACAGCAACAGAATATGTCAGTGTGATGCTGATGGGAGAGGGGGGTACCATTATAATGAAGTCAGGGGGCAGGGATTTCTCCCAGACACCACATGCCCCGGAGCCTGGAAGAAATCATTAGCATAAAAGATTATCAATGAATTTCTGAAGATCTGCACCGCAGCTATGAGGCATATAGGTAAAACTGTTTTAACCATTCTATTACCTGTATGCCCATAGTAATTGATCAGAATCATCCATGGTGACAGAGTCCCTTTAACCCCTCCCTGCCATCAGACGTACTATTCCGTCCATGTGACCCTGGACCTAATTCCCATGGTCGGAATAGTACTGTTAGAACCCTCTTGTTAGATTTTGTTTCAGTTTGCTGGTCACATGACCTTTTTTCCCTATTTAGTCTGGCTCCGCCCTTCTGGCTTTGCTGGACTTCATTGTATTATCTACTCTTAAGCTAGCCAGGTGCTTAGGTGCCTTACTCTGTCAGTTTTGCTTGATCTTAGGATCTCTTAGTATTTGTTTTCTGTTTTATATTCCCTGCTACACTTTCTGTTAGGAGGTGTCCACCTTTTCACCCAGTCCCTAGATCTTGTAGGAATTCCTTCCTCGCAACTATAGGTCTTCGTTCAGACTAGCTGAGGACTTTAGCGGGTCTGGTCGCAGGATCAGGTCCCCCGTTACATCGTAGGGATCCAGCTCAGTCCTATTGTAGGGACAGAATTCCCACCTTTCCTTAGTGCTTGTAGCAGATCATAACAGTAAGTCCAGCCCAGAGAAAAAAAAAAATCTCTAAGGAAAGATTTTCAGTTTCTATTATGGTGTCGGTTCAGGATTTGACTCAACACCTGCAGCGACTCTCTCTGGAGGTGGCTGAAATCCAGCAACACGTGAGTAGTTGTTCTGGAGCTGATTTCGTGGAGCCAAAGGTACGTTTGCCTGATTTATTTTTTGGTGAACAACAAGATTTTTTTTCTTTTAAAAATGCTTGCTTGTTGTATTTCTGTTTGAGACCCAGATCCTCTGGTGATGAATCACAGCGCATAGGGTTCATAATGTCACTTTTGCGCAAAGAACCTCAGGACTGGGCCTTTTCTCTGCAGCCTAGTGATCCATGCTTTAGATCAGTGGATAGTTTTTTTTCTGCTTTGGGGTTATTGTATGACGATCCGGATCGTGTTTCATCAGCTGAGACAGAATTGAGACGTTTGAGACAGGGATCAGGTAATGTGGAAAAATATTGTACTCACTTCCGAAGGTGGTCCGCTCAGGTGGGCTGGAACGATTCAGCTTTGAAAAGTTTATTTCTTGCAGGGTTAAGTGAAAGGGTTAAAGATTTGCTGATTGCTTATCCCATACCTGGTAACTTGCAAGAGGCTATGCAATTAGCCATACAGGTGGATAGGAGACTGCGTGCAAGGGTTAATGAGAGTAAATCTGCCTTGTCAGCTCCAAGTTTGGAGAAGGAATGTACTGACATTGCAGAGCCGATGGAAATTGGAGCAATGACACCTCACTCTCGAGAAAAAGAACGCAGATTTGCTCAAGGTTTGTGTTTCTACTGTGGTAAATCTGAGCATTTCATTAAGAACGGTGCGCTTCGAATGAATAAAGAGAGAAAAAAAAATGAGGTCAGTTTTGCCCGCATAGCTTGTTTAAACAATAAAGGTGTCTTTCTTTCTGCTACCACTGCTGTTGAGGAGGAATTAATGGAGTTTCGGATATTTGTGGATTGTGGTTCAACTCTCAATGTGATTGATGGGAAATTTTTGGAAAAACTAAAATTAAAACCCAAACTTCTATCTTCTCCTATTAATGTGGTGTCTGTGGATGGTTCTCACTTGAAAAATGTTACTCACCATATCTGTGAATTTCCTCTTACTATTAATGGTGTTCATCAAGAGAATTTGGATTTGGTAGTTTTGAATAATTTACCTTCTCCGGTGATTTTGGGGTTACCCTGGTTAACCCCTTAATGTCCACTGATGTGCACAGTCCGTCATGGCAAGGTGCCAGTTCCGGCACCAGGACGGACTATGCACGTCATGCCTTTGATCTACCACTGCGTGTAAACACGCAGTGGTAGATCAGTGCCGACAGCTGTCACAGACAGCTGACAGGCACGGCAAGCGGTGCGGGGACCTTTGCCGTCGGTCCCCGCACTCACAGCGCTGTGATTGGTCAGTCAATCTGACTGACCAAACACAGCAGCGATCGCGCAGGAGAAGCTGAAATTTCAGCTTCCCCAGCGCGATCAGTGCAGGAGCCGGCGCTGCAGTGGCCAGGCTTCCTGCACTGACAGCCAGGAGCGGAGCCCTCACCGCCCCTGGCTGTTAACCCCTGACTGCTGCGATCCAGCGCGATCGCAGAGCTCAGGGGGGGAGGCAGAGGGTCGGGAGCTCCCTCTGCCTCAGATCGGCACCCTGCACTGTATTTGCAGGGCCCGATCTCTGCCTTGATGACCCGGGGGTTGTCATGACAACCTCCGGGTCATTTAGCTACAGGAAGCTGCTGTGATCATGTCACAGCAGCTTTCCCCATAGGTACAATGCATTGCAATGCTGGAGCATTGCAATGCATTGTAACTGCAATCAAAAGTAAAAAAAGTGAAAGTCCCATAAAGGGACAAGTTGAAAAAAATCATTTTTTTAAAAAAATTGTAAAAAAAATATTAAAAAATAATTTAAAAAAAATCCCCTAAAAAATACACATTTTTATGTAATAAAAAAAATAAAAAACAAAAAAAATACACATGTTAGGTATCGCCATGTCCGTAAAAATCCCATCTATAAAAGCGTAACCCTAGTTAACCCCTTCAGTGAAAGCCGTAAAAAAAAACACAAAAAAGTAGTAAATTATAACACGCATGCAATAACACCGCTGGAAAACGTCATCTTGTCCCGCAAAAAACAAGCCGCTATATAGCATCATCAGCGAAAAAATAAAAAAGTTATAGCTCGCGGAATAAACTGATGCAAAAATAATTATTTTTTCTATAAAATTCTTTATTGTGTAAAAAACGCCAAAACATAAAAAAAATATATAAATGAGGTATCGCTGTAATCGTAGTGACCTAAAAATAAAGCTGCTTTATCAATTGTACCACACGCGGAACGGGGGAAAAAAAATAAAAAAAAAAACCAATTCCTGAATTGCTGGTTTTTGTTCATTCTGCTTCCACAAAAATCGGAATAGGAAGCGATCAAAAAACGTTATGTGCCCGAATATGTACCAATAAATACGTCAGCTCGTCCCGCAAAAAATAAGCCCACAGATAACTCTGTCGGCCGAAATATGGAAAAATTATAGCTCTCAAAATACGGCGATGCAAAAAATTCTTACAAAAAATGATTAAAAAAAAAAGCATCTTTTAGTGTGTGACAGAAGCTAAACATGAAAAAAGGGTATAAATCTGGTATCACTGTAATCGCACCGATCCGAGGAATAAAGTCGCCTAATCACTAATACCGCACGAGGAATGGCGTAAAAAAGAAAACCAATTCTTCACCTTTTGTAGATTTGTTCATTGTGCCTCCCAAAGATCGCAGTAAGGCGATCACAGTGGTTCCCCCCGCATATGGGGTATCAGCGTACTCAGGACAAAATGCACAATAGCTTTTGGGGTCCTATTTCTCCTGTTACCCTTATAAAAATAAAAATTTGGGGCAAAAAGGTCATTTTTGTGGAAAAAAAATATGATTTTTTTTATTTTCACGGCTCTACGTTATAAACTTCTGTGAAGCCCTTGGGGGTTCAAAGTGCTGACCACACATCTAGATAAGTTCCTTGGGGGGTCTAGTTTGCAAAATGGGGTCATTTGTGGGGGGTTTCTACTGTTTAGGCACATCAGGGGTTCTCCAAGCGCGACATGACACCCGCAGACCATTCCATCAAAGTCTGCATTTAAAAACGGTGCTCCTTCCCTTCCGATCTCTGCCATGCGTCAAAATAGTGGTTCCCCCCCACATATGGGATATCAGCGTACTCAGGACAAATTGCACAATAGCTTTTGGGGTCCTATTTCTCCTGTTACCCTTATAAAAATAAAAATTTGGGGCAAAAAGATTATTTTTGTGGAAAAAAATATGATTTTTTTATTTTCACGGCTCTACGTTATAAACTTCTGTGAAGCACTTGGGGGTTCAAAGTGCTCACCACACATCTAGAAAAGTTCCTTGGGGGGTCTGGTTTCCAAAATGGAGTCACTTGTGGGGGGTTTCTACTGTTTAGGCACATCAGGGGCTATCCAAACGTGATATGACACCCACAGACCATTCCATCAAAGTCTGCATTTGAAAAAGGCGCTCCTTCCCTTCCGAGCTCTGCCATGCGCCCAAATAGTGGTTTACCCCCACATATGGGGTATCAGCGTACTCAGGACTAATTGCCCAATAACTTTTGGGGTCCTTTTATCCTTTGGAAAATAATAATTGGGATGAAAAGATCATTTTTGTGGAAAAAAATATGATTTTTTAATTTTACGGCTCTACGTTATAACCTTCTGTGAAGCCCTTGGGGGTTAAAAGCTCTCACAACACATTTAGATGAGTTCCTTGAGGGGTCCAGTTTCCAAAATGGGGTCACTTGTGGGGGGTTTCCACTGTTTAGGCACACAGGGACTCTCCAAATGCGACATGGCGTCCAATCTCAATTCCAGCCAAAAAAGTCAAATGGCGCTGCTTCCCTTCCGAGCTCTGCCATGCGCCCAAATAGTGGTTTACCCCCACACATGGTATATCAGTGTACTCTGGAGAAATTGTACAACAAATATTGTGGTTCATTTTCTCCTGATACCCTTGACAAAATTTAAAAAAATTGTGTCGAAAGAAAAATTTTGGGAAAAAAAGTTAAATGTTCATTTTTCCTTCCACATTGCTTCAATTCTTGTGAAGTACCTAAAGGGTTAATAAACTTCTTGAATGTGGCTTTGAACACGTTGAGGGGTGCAGTTTTTAGAATGGTGTCACTTTTGGGTATTTTCTGTCATATTGACCCCTCAAATTCACTTCAAATGTGAGGTGGTCCCTAAAAAAAATGGTTTTGTAAATTTTGTTGGAAAAATGAGAAATTGCTGGTCAACTTTTAACACTTATAACTTCGTAACAAAAAAAAATTTTGGTTCCAAAATTGTGCTGATGTAAAGTAGACATGTGGGAAATGTTATTTATTAACTAATTTTTGTGACATATCTCTCTGATTTAATGGCATAAAAATTAAAAGTTTGAAATTGCAAAATTTTCAAAATTTTTGCCATATTTCCGTTTTTTTCATAAAAAAACGCAAGTTATATTGAAGAAATTTTACCACTATCATGAAGTACAATATGTCACGAGAAAACAATCTCAGAATCGCCAAGATCCGTAGAAGAGTTCCAGAGTTATAACCTCATAAAGAGACAGTGGTCAGAATTGTAAAAATTGGCCTGGTCTTTAACCTACAAAATGGCTTGGTCATTAAGGGGTTAAAATTGCACAATCCGGTACTGGATTGGTCTACCAATGAAATTAAGTCCTGGAGTCCTAAGTGTTATGACAAGTGTTGTAACGGGCGTATTGCTGCTGTAGTTAAGGGGGAGTTACCTGTACCTATTCAGGATTTTTGGAAAGTTTTTTCTGATAAGGAATCGCAGGTATTGCCTCCTCATAGAGATTATGATTGTGCAATTGAATTTGTCCCTGGAGCGACTCTTCCTAAAAGTCGTTTATTTAATTTGACTATTCCTGAGAGAAACGCTTTGGAGGAATACATACAGACAAGCTTGGCCGCCGGTCACATTAGGCCTTCCAAATCTCCTGTGGCGGTTGTCTAGACTTTCGTGAAATTAAATAGATTACTGTACGCAATCCTTACCCACTGCCATTGATTCCTGATTTGTTTAATCAGTTAGTGGGGGCCAAGTGGTTCTCGAAAATTGATCTTCGAGGGGCATACAATTTGTTGCGCATGAAGGAGGGGGATGAATGGAAGACTGCGTTTAACACTCCACTGGGTCATTTTGAGAATCTGGTCATGCCCTTTGGACTTTCCAGTGCTCCGGCATTTTTTCAGAATCTTATTAATGACATCCTTAGACCTTTGATCGGCAGAAGTGTGGTTGTGTATTTGGATGACATTTTGATTTATTCACCGGATTTGGAGTCTCATTGGAGGAGTGTGCGTGAAGTATTACAGTTACTGAGTGATAATTCACTTTTTGCCAAACTAGAAAAATGTGAGTTCGCTGTACAGAGACTTAGTTTTTTGGGCTACATTGTCTCCAGTGAAGGTTTTGAGATGGACCCGGTTAAAGTGCAAGCTGTGCAGGATTGGCCTAGACCTATTGGTGTGAAATCAATACAGAGGTTTTTGGGGTTCGCCAATTATTATAGAAAATTCATAAAAAAATTTTCTGTGATTGCCAAACCTCTGACCGATCTCACCAGGAAAGGTGCTGATGCGGTTCAGTGGACTACTGAGGCCATTGAGGCTTTTGTGTTGCTAAAGGAGAGGTTCAGCTCTGCTCCCATCCTTACGCAGCCTGATGTGACTAAACCATTTTTGGTTGAGGTTGATGCTTCTTCTGTGGGGGTCGGCGCGGTGTTGTCTCAGGAAAAGACGGATGGAGTACATCCCTGTGCTTTTTTTTCAAAGAAATTTTCTGAGTCTGAACTAAATTATGATATCGGTAATCGGGAATTGTTGGCAATTAAACTCGCATTTGAACACTGGCGTCATTTTTTGGAGGGAGTGAATTTCCCGTTCAAGTCTTCACCGATCATAAAAATCTGATCTACCTTGATGCTGCCAAACGCTTGAATGCCCGTCAGGCTAGGTGGGCACTGTTTTTCTCACGGTTTAATTTTACCGTTACTTACATCCCAGGTACTAAAAATGTTAAAGCTGATACTTTGTCTCGCAGCTTTTCTCCTATGGTGGGTACTGAGGAGGAGGAGGAAAACATCTTGCAAGAGGGGGTTGTTATTGCTGTTTTGGACTCCGTGTTGGAAGATGAGATTCTTAAAGCACAGGAGAATGCCCCATCTAACACGCCGCATGGGAGGTTGTTTGTGCCTGGTACCCTGAGGAGAGATTTGTTTGATGAATGTCATGACTCTCGGTTGGCAGGTCATCCTGGAATCTCTGAGACCAAGAGACTTGTGGGTCGCAGTTTTTGGTGGCCAGGATGGCAGAAGAAAGTCATTAAGTGGGTGCGCCAATGCACTGTGTGTGCTAGATCTAAGTCTTCTCATTCTCCTGCTGCGGGGTTGCTTTGCCCTTTGGAGGTCCCTAGTGCACCTTGGACACATTTGCCTATGGACTTTATTACTGACCTTCCCCCCTCTGAGGGTTTCACTGTCATCTGGGTGGTCGTGGACCGTTTTAGCAAGATGTGTCACTTGGTTCCTTTCATCAAACTGCCCTGCGCTAAGACTCTCGCTAAGGCCTTTGTCAAGGAAATAGTCAGACTACATGGTGTTCCTACTGACATTGTTTCTGATAGGGGACCTCAGTTTGTGGCTCGTTTTTGGCGCGCCTTTTGTGACAGGTTGGGAGTTCATTTGTCGTTTTCATCCGGATATCATCCTGAGTCTAATGGCCAGACAGAAAGGAAAAACCAGGATGTTGAGCAGTTCTTGCGTTGTTTTGTGACTGATAATCAAGAGGGGTGGTCTGAGTTTCTGCCACTTGCTGAGTTTGCTCTTAACAATCATACATCCGCTTCTGCTGGTTGTTCGCCTTTTTTTTGTTGTACTGGGAGACATCCGTCTTTTGGGTCATTTTCCAAGTTGGGATCGGCTGTACCTGAAGAGGAGAATTTTTCTGGTGTTTTGGAGAGAGTTTGGACTGATGTACGTGGTAATCTTCAGGAGGCTAACAAAAGATCCAAAGTGTATTTTGATAGAAAACGACAAGAGGTTTTGTTTGCTATTGGTGACATGGTTTGGTTGTCCTCTAAGAATCTGCGCTTGAGGATTCCGTCTAAGAAATTGGGTCCCAAGTTTGTAGGGCCCTTTAAGGTGCTTCAGGTTATTAACCAATCTGCTGTTAAGTTGGAGCTTCCCACCTCCTGGAAGATTAATCCGGTGTTTCATGTTTCTCTCTTGAAAAAAGCTGAGGTCTCAGATGGAGACGTCTCAGCCACTGTTCCCCTGGTGGTGGAGGACGGGCAATATGAGATTTCCCGCATCCTAAATTCTAGACGGTATAGAGGGAGTTTGCAGTACCTCGTCGCTTGGAAGGGTTATGGACCCGAGGATAACTCATGGGTGAGGGCGGATGATGTTTCTGCGTCTAGACTTGTCAGAGCATTTCACAAGAGGTTTCCGGATAAGCCTAAGTCCTAGGGGATCTGGAGGATCCTCTTAGAAGGGAGGGTACTGTTAGAACCCTCTTGTTAGATTTTGTTTCAGTTTGCTGGTCACATGACCTTTTTTCCCTATTTAGTCTGGCTCCGCCCTTCTGGCTTTGCTGGACTTCATTGTATTATCTACTCTTAAGCTAGCCAGGTGCTTAGGTGCCTTACTCTGTCAGTTTTGCTTGATCTTAGGATCTCTTAGTATTTGTTTTCTGTTTTATATTCCCTGCTACACTTTCTGTTAGGAGGTGTCCACCTTTTCACCCAGTCCCTAGATCTTGTAGGAATTCCTTCCTCGCAACTATAGGTCTTCGTTCAGACTAGCTGAGGACTTTAGCGGGTCTGGTCGCAGGATCAGGTCCCCCGTTACATCGTAGGGATCCAGCTCAGTCCTATTGTAGGGACAGAATTCCCACCTTTCCTTAGTGCTTGTAGCAGATCATAACAAGTACGTCATGGGCGATCAGCTGCGCTCCTGGGGGGAGCGTAGCTGATCGCGGCCGGGTGTCAGCTGTATATCACAGCTGACACCCAGCACTATGTGTCAGGAGCGGTCACGGACCGCTCCCGGAACATTAACCCTTGGCACACCGCGATCAAACATGATCGCGGTGTACCCGGGGCACAGGGCACCCTGCGCGCTCCCCTGTGACCCTCAGAGCAGCGCGATGTGTCGCGCTGTTCCAAGGGTCCGTCCTCCCTCCAGGTCCCCGGATCCAAGATGGCGCCGGGGTCCTGCAGGGAGGCGACTTCCTCAGTGCCTGCTGAGAGCAGGCACTGAAAAGCCTGCAGCGATGCCAGAGCGATCGCTGGTGTGACAGAGTGCTGTGCACACTGTCACACCAGCGATCTGATAAAGTACTGTGATGTCCCACCCTGGGACAAAGTAAAAAAGTAAAAAAAATAAAAATAAAAAGTGGTAAAAAAAATCATAAAAAAAAAAAAAATATTCCCCAATAAATTAATTTCTTCTTGTAAATAAAAAAAACAAAACTATAAAAGTACACATATTTGGTATCGCCGCGTCTGTAACGACCCCCCCTATAAAACTGTCCCACTAGTTAACCCCTTTAGTGAACCCCTTAAAAAAAAAAAAAACTAAGCAAAAAATCAATGCTTTACCATCATACTGCCGAACAAGAAGTGGAATAACACGCGATCAAAAAGACCGATATAAATAAACATGGTACCGCTGAAAACGTCATCTTGTCCCGCAAAAAACGAGCCATCATACAAGCATCATCAGCGAAAAAATAAAAAAGTTATAGCTCGCAGAATAAAGCGATGCAAAAATAATGATTTTTTATATAAAATTGTTTTTATTCTATAAAAGCGCCAAAACATAAAAAATGATATAAATGAGGTATCGCCGTAATCGTACTGACCCGAAGAATAAAACTGCTTTATCAATTTTACCACACGCGGAACGGTATAAACGCCTCCCCCAAAAGAAATTCATGAATTGCTGATTTTTATTCATTCTAACCTCCCAAAAATCGAAATAAAAAGCGATCAAAAAATGTCACGTGCTCAAAATGATACCAATAAAAATGTCACCTCGTCCCGCAAAAAATAAGACCTCACATGACTCTGTGGGCCAAAATATGCAAAAATTATAGCTCTCAAAATGTGGTGATGCAAAAAAACTACTTTTTGCAATAAAAAGCGTCTTTTAGCGTGACAGCTGCCAATCACAAAAACCCGCTACAAATAGTAAATCAAACCCCCTTTATCACCCCCTTAGTTAGGGAAAAATAATAAAATTAAAAAAATGTATTTATTTCCATTTTCCCATTAGGGTTAGGGTTGCGGCTAAAGTTAGGGTTAGGGTTGGCGCTAAAGTTAGTATTAGGGTTATGGTTGGGATTAGGGTTAGGGGTGTGTTAGGGTTAGGTTTGTGGTTAGGGTTGGGACTAGGGTTAGGGGTGTGTTGGGGTTAGGGTTGGAGTTAGAATTGGGGGGTTTCTGCTGTTTAGGCACATCAGGGGCTCTCCAAATGTGACATGGCGTCTGATCTCATTTCCAGCCAATTCTGCGTTGAAAAAGTCAAACGGTGCTCCTTCGCTTCTGAGCTCTGCCATGCGCCCAAACAATAGTTTACCCCACATATGGGGTATCAGCGTACTCTGGACCACAAAAGTTTTGTGCAATTTGTCCTATTTCTTCTGTTACCCTTGGGAAAATAAAAACTGGGGGCGACAAAATCATTTTTGTAAAAAAAAATGTTTTTTTTGTTTTTACGGCTGTATGTTATAAATTTTCTGTGAAGCACTTGGGGCTTCATAGCGCTCACCACACTTCTAGATAAGTTCCTTGTGGGGTCTATTTTCCAAAATGGGGTCACTTGTGGGGGGTTTCCACTGTTTAGGCGCATCAGGGGCTCTCCAAATGCGACATGACGCCCCCAGACCATTCCATCAAAGTCTGCAATCCAAAACGTCACTACTTCCCTTCCGAGCCCAGACGTGCACCCATACAATCGTTTTCTCACACATGTTGGGTATCAGCGTACTCAGGACAAATTGGACAACAACTTTTGGGGTCCAATTTCTCCTGTTACCCTTGTGAAAATAAAATATTGGGGGCGAAAAAATCATTTTTGTAAAAAAAAAAGATTTTTTATTTTTACAGCTGTACGTTATAAACTTCTGTGAAGCACTTCGGGGTTCAAAGTGCTCAACATACTTCTAGATAAGTTCCTTGTGGGGTCTATTTTCCAAAATGGGGTTACTTGTGGGGGGTTTCCACTGTTTAGGCGCATCAGGGGCTCTCCAAATGCGACATGACGCCCTAGACCATTCCATCAAAGTCTGCAATCCAAAACGTCACTACTTCCCTTTCGAGCCCAGACGTGCACCCATACAGTAGTTTTCTCCAGCATATTGGGTATCAGCGTACTCAGGACAAATTGGACAACAACTTTTGGGGTCCAATTTCTCCTGTTACCCTTGTGAAAATAAAATATTGGGGGCGAAAAAAATCATTTTTGTAAAAAAAAAAAAAAATTTTTATTTTACGGCTGTACGTTATAAACTTCTGTGAAGCACTTTGGGGTTCAAAGTGCTCACCACACATCTAGATAAGTTCCTTGAGGGGTCTAGTTTCCAAAATGGTGTCATTTGTTTGGGGTTTCCACTGTTTAGGCAGATCAGGAGCTCTCCAAACACGACATGGCATCCAGCCAATTCTGCGTTGAAAAAGTCAAACGGCGCTCCTTCCCTTCCAAACTCTGCCATGCACCCAAACAGTGGTTTACCCCCACATATGGGGTATCAGCGTACTCAGGACAAATTGCAGAATAACTTTTGGAGTCTTGTTACCCTTGGGAAAATAAAAATTGGGGTGAAAAGATCAATTTTGTGGAAAAAATATGATTTTTTAATTTTACGGCTTTACGTTATAAACTTGTGTGAAGCACTTGGGGGTTCAAATTGCTCACCAAAGATCTATATAAGTTCCTTAGGGGGTCTAGTTTCCAAAATGGGGTCACTTGTGGGGGGTTTCCACTGTTTAGGCATATCAGGGACTCTCCAAATGCAACATGGCGTCCAATCTCAATTCCAGCCAATTTTGGTTGGAAAAAGTCAAATGGTGCTCCTTCCATTCCGAGCTCTGTCATGCGCCCAAACAGTGGTTCCCCCCCACATATGGGGTATCAGCGTACTCAGGACAAATTGGACAACAACTTTTGAGGTCCAATTTCTCCTGTTACCTATGGGAAAATAAAAAAATAGTGACTAAGATAATTTTTGTGGGAAAAAAATAGGATTTTTTATTTTCATGCTCGGGCATTATAAACTTGTGTGAAGCACTTGGGGGTTCAAAGTGCTCACCAAAGATGTAGATAAGTTCCTTAGGGGGTCTAGCTTCCAAAATGGGGTCACTTGTGGGGGGTTTCCACTGTTTAGGCTCACCTGGGGCACTACAAATGGAACATGACCCCCATCAATGTTTGCATTCCAAAACGTTACTGCTTCCTTTCCAAGCCCTGCCGTGCGCCCAAACAGTTTACCCCCCCCACATATGGGGTATCAGCGTACTCAGGACAAATTGGACAACAACTTTTGGGGTCCAATTTCCTTGGGAAAAATCAAAAATTTGGGACTAAAAAATCATTTTTGTGGAAAATTGTTTTTTTTTTTTTTTCACACCCAGGCATTATAAATCTTTGTGAAACACTTTGGGGTTCAAAGTGCTCACAACAGATCTAGATAAGTTCCTTAGGGGGTCTAGTTTCCAAAATGGTGTCACTTGTGGGGGGTTTCCACTGTTTAGGCGCATCAGGGGCTCTCCAAACACGACATGGCGTCCAATCTCAACTCCAGCCAATTTTAGTTTGAAAAAGTCAAACGGCGCTCCTTCCCTTACGAGCTCTGCCGTGTGCCCAAACAGTGGTTTTCCCCCACATATAGGGTATTGGCGTACTCAGGAGAAATTGCACAAAAACTTTATCTGCCCATTTTCTCCTTTTACCCTTGTCAAAATAAAAAAAAGTTTGTAAAAGATCATTTTTGTGGCTAAAAAGTTAAATATTAATTTTTTCCTTCCACGTTGCTTCAGCTCCTGTGAAGCACCTGAAGGGTTATTAAACTTCTTGAATGTGGTTTTGAGTACCTTGAGGGGTGGCAGTTTTTAGAATGGTGTCACTTTTTGGTATTTTCTGCCATATAGACCCCTCAAAGTGACTTCAAATGTGAGGTGGTCCCTAAAAAAATGACTTTGTAAATTTTGTTGTAAAAATGAGAAATCACTGGTCAAATTTTAACCCTTATAATTTCCTAACAAAAAAAAATTTTGGTTCCAAAATTGTGCTGATGTAAAGTAGACATGTGGGAAATGTTATTTCTTAACTATTTTGTGTGACATATTTCTCTGTTTTAAAGGGAAAAAAAAAATTCAAAGTTTGAAAATTGAAAAATTTTCAAAATTTTCGCCATATTTGTGTTTTTTTTCAAAAATAAACGCAAGTTATATCGAAGAAATTATACTTCTAACGTGAAGTACAATATGTCACGAGAAAACAGTCTCAGAATCGCGAATATCCGTTGAAGCGTTCCAGAGTTATAACCTCATAAAGAGACAGTGGTCAGAATTGTAAAAATTGGCCCTGTCATTAACGAGCAAACCACCCTTGGGGGTGAAGGGGTTAAAGCGACTCTGCATACATACACATAAAGGTAATTGTAGTGATAATGCTAAGGCAAACAAAGAGACACATTGTTTTTTTTTGTGACCATGAACATTTCCTATAGCTCCTTTGAAAACTTTAGTTGTACCCTATACATTAGAGGTATGAAGTAAATCTCAATGCTGTCATTGACGCTGAGCACCTGGTATTAGTGTAATAACCTTTCATATTTTAATGACTATCATTAAATCAATGGGTCTATGGCAACACGTCTGAGATCAAGGGGTTCCAGATATCTTCGAGGCCATTCAAAGGATTCCAGCTGTTTGTTCTTGTTTACACAGCTGAATTAATTAATCATATCATTAAATAAAACCTTCTGTAGTATGCTAATGACATGTAAAAAGGAAGCACTTCGCAGAGAGATAAAAGCCCAAATTGCCTATTTGTTGCTAAAGCAGAGCAGGCAGGAGGTATTGTATTGTCTGAGCTTTTAGTTTTCATAATATTCAATATAATATTAGATCTTTTACAAACAGTGAGAGCCGCAGTGATGATTCTAAATTACCTCTAGATATAATTAAAAGAAAAACTGTACACAATCATTACAATCAAGTGATCGCTGTTCACAGCCGTACCATGAGAGTGTCTGCTGTTCATAATATGGTGCACCCGCAGAATGTGTTAATAAGTCCTCTACAGTATTCCAGCATATCTCTGAAATGCTGAAAATAATACAAAAAAAAATGTACAATCAGAAAATATAAACAGATAAAATTATATGTTTATTGTCTGGTTTTAATAGATAAAAAAGATTATATAGTTTTATAATGTCATATTCATTACAGCCAAAAGTCTCATTCAAATGTTAATTCTGTAATTCCTCCTAATTATTTATGTAATGGTGTGTAAGTGCAATAAAATACTCAACGATCGCCTTCTCCCACTATTTCCAGCACCGCTCCGGTCTTCTTCTGTCCTACATGACCTGAAAACAGACTAAAACTTTGCGAATGTTGGCGTTCACACGACAATTTTGCCCAGCTGACAAAATGGTCAGAGCTGAGGCTTGGAAACTCCCGCTTGTCAAATTTATGTCGAGCCTTCCTTATACCACAAACCTTACTCCAGTCCCATACTGGAGTAAGATTTGTGGTGAGGTGCACACAGAGGAACACACCACTTGTAAGATGTGCCTCTTAATGAATCAGGAGTGTCTAACTCCAGCGCGCCCCCATCAAGACAGAAGAGAAAAACAACGGTCTTAATGAATTGGGGCACAAGGATTGAAATCTGTTTGGCGACCATGTGGCATTTATCACAAGTTTGGACATAAGCACATTTCTCCCATCATTTTTCATTCTGAAACACTACTAAAAAAATAAATGTACATTCTAGGCTACCACCTAAGAGATGCTCTGAGAGTTAGCTAAGCGCCTGAAGCAAGCTGCATAATGAACTTACACATTTGTTCTCATAGTTCTGAAAAAGGATCTGTATAAACACAGCAAAACTCCCCAAAATGGGGGCTTCAAGCTCATCTCCTTTGCTATTTGTTGGGACAAATTATCTATTTATGGTGTATATAAGCACATATATTCCAAGACATATATATGTGGAAGACACTGACACAGGTGCCTGGACCCTCTCCTTCTATGGTGACAAAGCTATAGATTATATATACTGTATGTGTATATAATATATACTTATTACATCGCATCCTATGTTGTTTTGGACAGCACCAGTATCCTCTCTGGTTATGTATGTTATTTTACTCATTTATATAGTGCCATTAATTCCACAGAGCTTTACAGGCATCAGCATCACTGTCCCCATTAGGGCTCATATTCTACAGGTGCATCTCACAAAATTAGAATATCATCAAAAAGTTAATTTATTTCAGTTCTATAATACAAAAAATGAAACTCATATATTATAAAGAGTCATTACAATCAGAGTGATCTATTTCAAGTGTTTATTTCTGGTAATGTTGATGATTATGGCTAACAACCAATGAAAACCCAGAAGTAAATATCTCAGTAAATAAGAATACTTTATAACACCAGCTTGAAAAATGATTTTAAAATCTGAAATGGCCTACTGAAATGTATGTTCAGTAAATGCAATCGGCCTGTGGCACTAAAGAGGTGTTACGGAAGCCCAGGTTGCTTTGATAGCAGATTTAGCTCGTCTGCTTTGTTAGGTCTGAGGGGTAAGGTTTCTTCTTGTGGAGAGTGACATACCAGCTCTGGCTTGTCAAAGTAAGGAGGCTCAGTCGCTGTGCAATGCTCCTCTGGGAAATTTAATATGCAAATTGCCTCTTCAGAGAAAAAAAGGACTTGAACTCTATAGCTCTGTAGGATCGCTACTTCCAACAGGTGGCGCTATAGAGTTCAAGTCCTCTTTTTCTCTGAAGAGGCAATTTGCATATTGTTAGGTCTGGTGTCTCTCATCTTCCTCTTTACAATACCTCATAGATTCTCTATGGGGTTAAGGTCCGGCGAGTATGCTGGCCAATCAAGTGTGAAGCATCCACAATCAGTGATGGTTTCGAGAGCCATGTCATCAGCTGGTGTAGGTCCACTGTGTTTTATCAAGACCAAAGTCAGCGCAGCCGTCTACCAGGAAATTTTAGAGCACTTCATGCTTCCCTCTGCCGACAAGCTTTATGAAGAGTCAAAATTTCATTCTCCAGCAGGACTTGGCACCTGTCCACACTGCCAAAAGTACCAATACCTGGTTTAAAAACAACAGTATCTCTTAGTTTGATTGGCCAGAAAACTCGCCTGACCTTAACCCCTTAGAGAATCTATGGGGTATTGTCAAGAGGAAGATGAGAGGCACCAAACCCAACAACGCAGACGAGCTGAAGGCTGCTATCAAAGCAACCTGGGCTTTCATAACACCTCAGCAGTGCCGCAGGCTGATCGCCTCCATATCCCCCTAATTCATCCTTGTGTGTATCCTCTTGCACCATCCAGTTCATTATAAATGAATCTATTGTATCTTGTCCCCATTTTTCCCCCATTGTGCTATCCCAATTGTGTTAACAAGGAAAAAAAACAAAAAACTCATCTCTCAAGATGATTCCCTTCTTCCTTCCTCTTCTTAATGACATCATCACGCTGTGCGCACCTGAGGTTTGGAGAAAGCACCAGGCAGGAAGCTAATGCTAGTTTTGTGTAGTGCCTTTGCTACCTTCTACTGTAGGCTACGGAATTATAGGAACGCTCCCTGACCAATACATCAATAATGATGTGGCAATCTGGCCTCCATGGGTCACCGGAACCTTTGGCCCCAAGCAGCAAGCCAGACTGCCCTCATTATAAGCTACCCCTGCACGTCTGGCTCCTAGCTTGAACAAGGTTATGTGACTGAAATGTTGGCCCTTTCTTTTGCACAGACTTATTGCTGTACTGCTGAATATGAAATAAATATGGCATTTTTCGAATGTGACAGTGAGTGGTATTTTGCTTTATACCCCAGCACAGCTGGCATGTTCTTCCCTCTGTCTCTGGGCCCGCACCAGCTGCACCAGCGGTATGTCCACCTTGTTTATTCCATATAATGTACAATGGCGAAAAAGTATTTAGTCAGCCACAATTGTGCAAGTTCTCCCACTTAAAAAGATGAGAGAGGCCTGTAATTGACATCACAGGTAAACCACAATTATGAGAGTCAAAATGAGAAAACAAATCCAGAAAATCACCTTGTCTGATTTAGCAAGATTTAATTTGCAAATTATGGTGGAAAATAAGTATTTGGTCATTAGCAAAAGTTCATCTCAATATTTTGTTATATATCCTTTGTTGGCAATGACAGTGGTCAAACGTTTTCTGTGAGTCTTCACAAGATTGGCACACACTGTTGGTAGTATGTTGGCTCATTCCTCCATGCAGCTCTCCTCTAGAGCAGTGATGTTTTGGACCTGTCGCTGGGCAACACGGACTTTCAAATCCCTCCAAAGGTTTTCTATAGGGTTGAGATCTGGAGACTGGCTAGGCCACTCCAGGACCTTCATATGCTTCTTATGAAGCCACTCTTTCGTTGCCCTTTCGGTGTGCTTGGGATCATTATCACGCTGAAAGACCCATTCACGTTTCATCTTCAATGCCCTAGAGCTAGGGTTAGGGTTGGGGTTATAGCTAGGGTTAGGGTTGGGGCTAGGGTTAGGGTTATGGTTATTGTTGGGGTTATATACTAGGGTTAGGGTTGGGGTTAGTGTTAGAGCTAGGGTAAGGATTGGGCTACGGTTAGGTTTGGGGCTAGGGTTACGGTTGGGGCTAGGGTTAGGGTTGTATTGGAGTTAGAGTTTTGTTGGAGTTAGACTTAGAGGGGTGCAGTTTTTAGAATGGTGTCATGTTTGGGTATTTTCTGTCATACCGATCTCCCAAACTCACTTCAAATGTGAGATGGTCTCTAAAAAAATGGTTTTGTAAATTTTGTTGGAAAAATGAGAAATCGCTGGTCAACTTTTAACCCCTATAACGTCCTAACAAAAAAAAAATTATGTTTCCAAAATTGTGCTGATGTAAAGTAGACATGTGGGAAATGTTATTTATTAACTGTTTTGTACGAAATTACTCTCTGATTTAAGGGCACAAAAATTAAAAGTTTGCAAATTGCGAAATTTTCAGAATTTTTGCCAAATTTCTGTATTTTTCATAAATAAATGCAAGTCATTATACTGTATGTATATACACATTATATATACACATATATATTTTGCCTAATATGCACAGCACAGCAAATATGTCATCTTTAACTTTAGGCCTCTAAGAGATCATTTAATATTCAACTTGCTTAACTGTTTAACTAATTTTGACCAGAGGTACCCAAACTTTTGAATGCCATTGTATTATATAATTGAGACTCGTATAAGGAGTACATATTATATAAGCTTATCTGCTGACTTCTTATCTGCTGATAATCATTCTCAAAGGTCCAAAAAATATGACCTCACCAATTAGACTTTTAAAAAGTAACTGTTGTTTTATTTTCTTAATTCTTGCATAAATCAAAAGTACTATAAAAACAAATGCTGGAAAAAATGGATCTAAAAATATACGTGACAAGAGGGTACACAATTATAATTATCTTTATTGAATATCATAAAATACCATATAAAATGAAGTATAAAGTACTTATGAAGACACTGCCATCTAGGAGTGTATAAAGCCACAACAATATTTGACTTTCCAAATGATTTTTTGTGAAACCAAAATTTTAAATATTTAGGAACAAAAATTAGTGATTTTATATAAAACCATCATTTGCATATTTAGGGACACATAATAATACTAGTGAAACAAGTGATTATACATAGGTGTATACATAAATAAATATACATAATAGATATATTCAGTGAAGACTGCAAAATAAATCTCTATCCAAAAATCATATAGAGAATGTGCAAAATGCAAAATATCAATTTAAAGTGCAAAAGTGCAATGACAAATAATTGAAAACAGTGTGCAGTGACCCTTCATAAACAATTGCCAAGATATTCCCAAAAATAATGGCTTCAAATTCAAAGAAAGTTATAATACCTAATCAGTGGTGGAGTGGCACTTCCCCAACGCACGTTTCGGAAATCTTTGCTTCTTTCTCCTGGATTGATCTTTAATTTTCTAAATTCTCAGTTCACAGGTAAAATCTGTATCCAGTGAAGACCGACCTTCCCATTATAATAATAATAATAAAAATAATAACAATAATAACAATAATCTTTATTTATATAGCGCCAACATATTCCGCAGCGCTTTACATTTTAACAGTTTCAAAACACAAGTTATAAGTAACAACATTAACAATACAATAATTAAAGCAAAATAAGACGACCCTGCTCGTGAGAGCTTACAATCTACAATGAGGTGGGGGAGATACAAAGTACAGGTGTGTATATACAATGGTGCATATACAATGATGGTCCAGCCATCTTGAGGGAGTGAGGGATGGAGATAGTGAATGGGCTACACACGCACACTTACACCTAGAATGACTTTGATTAGTGAACGTGATAGGCCGCTCTGAACAAATGTGTTTTGAGGGAGCGCCTGAAACTATGTAAATTGTGGATGGTCCTAATTTCTTGGGGTAGAGCATTCCAGAGGATTGGCGCAGCGCGGGAGAAGTCTTGGAGTCGGTAGTGGGAGGTACGGATTAGTGCAGAGGTTAGTCGAAAGTCGTTTGCAGAGCGCAGCAGTCGGTTAGGCCGATAGATAGAAATGAGGGAGGAGATGTAGGGGGGTGCTGCACTGTGGAGAGCTTTATGGGTGAGAGCCAGTACTTTGAATTGGATCCTATAATGAATGGGCAGCCAATGTAAGGACTGGCGAAGAGCGGACACGTCCGAGTACCGATTAGCCAGATGGATGACCCTGGCTGCTGCATTAAGGATGGACTGGAGAGGGGATAGTCGAATAATGGGGAGGCCAAGTAATAGAGCATTGCAGTAGTCCAGGCGGGAGTGGATCAGGGAGACAGTGAGGGTTTTTGTTGTTTCCATGGTGAGAAAAGGGCGGATTCTAGAGATGTTCTTATAGGTGTAGGCGGCAAGAGCGGGCAAGTGATTGTATATGGGAGGTGAAGGAGAGATTGGTTTCAAACATAACACCCAGACAGTGAGCCTGTGGCCGGGGTGTTATTATGGTGCCACCCACAGAGAGGGAAATGTCAGATTTAGGGAGGTTAGTAGATGGCGGGAGCAGAAGAAGTTCAGTTTTGGAGAGGTTGCGTTTCAGATTCCCATTACTGAGATAGGAGATGACATTCCATGGAAACTGTAACTGTCCTTTCAGGAGAACTTGCAGCAGAATGTAGGTGTCTACCTCTAGCTCCTCCTCTCAATAGAATTTTATGTGCACCAACTGTCATATCCTATCTCAGTAATGGGAAAGTCTGACTTCAGTGAGTGCGACAGGTTTTACTCATAAATTAAAATAGAAAGATCAATCCAGGAGGTGAAAGAAGCAGATTTCTCTGATAATATATATTATAAAGTTGCTTATTGTCATGTGCATTATTGATGTATGAAGCAAAAATTAAAATATAGTCTACTTTTTAAATCCTCTGGACTATCTGAAAATTAATTTAATACGCCTTCCAACCTATGTGCCCTCCTATTTAGATTTGGGCAAATATGGGTCATATTGAGAAAGAATCTGTGCACCGAATGCACACATATATGTGTGATCAAAAGAGAGCAGGCAAGCAGGATGCCAGTTGGTGTTTAATATTGTTTGTTTTCAGAAATGAGGTTTATGCAGTAAATTATTAGTACGTACAAGCATTCTAATGAAAAGATGGATGCACAGAAACATCTGTTGTGCCTCAGAATTCAATGCTTCACAAAACACCATTCCATGACACTCCATTGTGTTTCATTTTTTACTTACCGGTATGTTTGAAAAAATGAATTAAATATTTAACCTTTTTTTCTATTTTCTAGAAAATGAATGTGCCGAGTATGTTAATTAGAATTTACTAATGGGATTTCAGGAGAAATAAAGGGCATTATTAATGAACGCTGGATGTATATTTTATAGTGACGCAGCAAACTTGTGCTTAAAGCGAATGTGTCATAGGAAAATTACCTATTGTTATGATTGACAAGAACATTTTAAAAAATATTTAGTGTAATTTTTTTCATTTTCATTTTTTTTTTCATTTTGATATTAAAACAAATATCTTAAAATCTTACAATTTTCAATCTGGTCACTAGCCTTTATATCAGACTAACACTTTGAACCCGATTTCTCATTCGCATTTTTATTTTTTAACTCTTTTCTTTTTTTATACTGTTGTATTCGCTAAAGATTTTGCTCCAAATTCATCAAAATGGATCACATGGTTCATAAATTCTGCACAAAATTCCTTTTTAGTGAAAAAATTGCACTTTCCCAAATAGTCAAATAAATATTGTGACAAAATGTCTGGTGTAGGTAGAATCACTTTGCGGTGGAGTACATTTGCAACAAATTTTGTGACTTTTTGAAAAGTTACAAATCATGAATCAAGGGAAAACATATGTACAGGTGCTTCTCACAAAATTAGAATATCATCAAAAAGTTAATTTATTTCAGTTCTTCAATACAAAAAGTGAAACTCAGTGTCATTACAAACAGAGTGATCTATTTCAAGTGTTTTTTTCTGTTAATGTTGATGATTATGGCTTACAGTCAATGAAAACCCAAAAGTCATTGTCTTAGTAAATTAGAATTATTAACAAAAACACCTGCAAAGGCTTCCTAAGCGTTTAAAAAGGTCCCTTAGTCTGTTTCAGTAGGCTCCACAATCGTGGGAAGACTGCTGACTTGACAGATATTCAGAAGGCTATCATTGACACACTCCACAAGGAGGGTAAGCCACAAAAGGTCATTGCATAAGAAGCTGGCTGTTCACAGAGTGCTGTATCCAAGCATAATAATGGAAAGTTGAGTGGAAGGAAAAAGTGTGGTAGAAAAAAGTTCACAAGCAACAGGGATACCCGCAGCCTTGAAAGGATTAAGAAAAGGACATTCAAAAATTATTTTGAGGGGATTCACAAGGAGTGGACTGCTGCTGGAGTGATTGCTTCAGAGCCACCACACACAGATGTATCCAGAACATTGGCTACAAGTGTCGCATTCCTTGTGTCAAGCCACTCATGACTAATAGATAACGTAAGAAGCGTCTTAGGCCTCTTTCACATTTCCGGCGGGCGCCTGGCGGCGCCCCCGGCATTTTGCCGCGGCGACGCATCTGAAAATCTGATGCGCCGCATGCGGCTTTTTTCGCATTGACATGCATTAGCGCCGGATGGCGCCACATGTCAATGCGTTGCATGCAGTTTTGTCCGGATGCGGCGCAAATGTACATTGCGGCGTCCGGAAAAAACGCTGCATGTAACGTTTTTTGTTTTTGCCGGATGGTTTCTTATCTCTCCAAGCATCAGAAACCATCCGGCAAAAAAAAACGCATTTTGGCCGCCGGAAGTGTGAAAGGTTTTCACATGCGGCGCTGCGGCAAAATGCCAGGGGCGCCGCCAGGCGCCCACCGGAAATGTGAAAGAGGCCTTACCTGGGCCAAGGAGAAAAATAACTGGACTGTTGTTAAGTGGTCCAAGGTATTGTCTTCAGATGAAAGTAAATTTTGCATTTTATTTTGAATTCAAGGTCTCAGAGTCTGGAGTAAGAGCGGAGAGGCACACAATCAAAGCTGTTTGAGGTCTAGTCTGAAGTTTCCACAATTAGTGATGGTTTGGGGAGCCATGTAATCTGCTGGTGTAGGTCCACTGTGTTTTATCAAGACCAAAGTCATCGCAGCTGTCTACCAGGAAATTTTATGTTTCCCTCTGCCAACAAGCTTTTTGGGGATGGAAAGTTCATTCTCCAGCAGGACTTGGCACCTGTCCACACTGCCAAAAGTACCAATACCTGGTTTAAAAACAACAGTATCACTGTGCTTAATTGGCTTGCAAACTCGCCTGACCTTAACCCCATAGAGAATCTATAGGGTATTGTCAAGATCAGGATGATAGACACCAGACCCAACAATGCAGATGAGCTGAAGGCTGCTATCAAAGCAACCTGGGCTTCTATAACACCTCAGCAGTGCCACAGGCTGATCAACTCCATGCCACACCGCATTGATGCAGTAATTGATGCAAAAAGAGCCCTGACCAAGTATTGAGTGCATTTACTGAACATACATTTCAGTAGGCCAACATTTCGGATTTTAAAATCATTTTTCAAGCTGGTGTTATAAAGTATTCTAATTTATTGAGATAATGACTCTTGGGTTTTCATTGGCTGTAAGCCATAATCATCAACATTAACAGAAATAAACACTTGAAATAGATCACTCTGTTTGTAATGACTCTATCATAGAATCATAGAATCATAGAATCATAGAATGGTAGAGTTGGAAGGGACCTCCTGGGACATCTGGTCCAACCCCCTGCTCAAAGCAGGATTCTCTAAATCATCCCAGACAGATGTCTGTCCAGCCTTTGTTTGAAGACTTCCATTGAAGGAGAACTTACCACCTCTCGTGGCAGCCTGTTCCACTCCTTGATCACCCTAACTGTCAAAAAGTTTTTTCTATATAATATATGAGTTTCTCTATTTGTATTGAAGAACTGAAATTAACTTTTTGATGATATTGTAATTTTGTGAGAAGCACCTGAATATGTTAATAGCAGAATTCAAAATCCAAAATGGTCACTGCTTTCTACTTTTCCCTCTCTGCATAATTACCAATACGCTGACCACAGTGCTGCCCATGTTCTATGCAACTGCTGTAAAGCAGAACCAATTAACTCAGTTCAACTCAACGACATCAGCACGAGCGCCGTTAGAACTTTTCCTACGGCACTCGAGCTGACGTAATTGAGGTGAAAGGAGTTCATTGGCTGTAAACTCCAATGACCTTTCTGATGGCACCGTGAGCGTGAGTACTTTCTTATGCTCACAGTAATGTCAGTGAGGTGAAAGGAGATCACTGCGATGCACTGAGCTAAGCAAGCACACGCAGCTCAGTGTCTCTGCTGGATGGACAGGCTGCATAGTCGCATCATGCAACAATGCAGCCTGCTATCTAGATGTAGCAGAGCTATATGCGTCACGGGATAAATGGATTATTATCTTCACGTCACGGACAGGTGAGGATGATGTTGATTTATTATTTTATTTTTATTGCAGGAGACATTTGCTTCAATGGATTGGGCGTTGAGGTGAGTATACGTGTTTTGGGTAAATTTAGAGTAATTAAACAAGTCTGTTTCTTTATTTCAAATACATGACTTTATTTTGGCGTTACTTTTTTTAACAATTTGACTATAGGATTAATAATGGGTACTCTCCGTTACTAACCTCTGGACTTGATGTCATCTGACAATGCAATGGCACAATAGTGTCAACCACACTTGCCACCACACCAGGGTAAATGGGAAAAGCGAGGCTAATTACCAGAATTAGTGTATATTACAGATGCGCCATTTCGGTGGCAGTTGAGAGCTGATGTTTTTAGTCTGTGAGGGGGCCCTTTCATAGGCTATTAATATCAGCCTGCAGCCTGCCTGACCATTGCTGGTTATTAATTATATGACGAAACTCCGTAATTTTTTTTGGGTCCTCCATTTTAATAACAAGGAAAGGTTAAGTATACAGCTCTGGGCTGATATTAATAGCCTGGGAAACTCCATGGGTATTACCTCCTTCCCAGGCTATAAACATCTGCCCCCAGCCATCGGCTTTCCCTCTGCTGGTTAATAAAATGTTGGGGGAGGCCAGGTCACTGTTTTAAGTGATTTATTTATTAATAAAATACATGTGCAGTAAGCTATACAAGCACAGTACTAATTATATATTGACTGACATCTTTATATCCATCTATTCTATGTGTATATATCTATTCTATTTTGTTGAGTCATGCTGTGATTTTACTGTACGTGGGACATGAAATGTTGGGTTTTCAAGAATGTGGGTGTGTAAAAATCGGACGGCACTCGCATGGTTTGAGTGCCGTGGGATTTTTTTGATCACACCCAATGACTTGCATTGACTATTTTCGTCCAAGATACGAGGACAATCACAGCATGCTGCACTTCTTTTCTCAGTCTGATTTCAGTTGAGAAAAAAAAAATTGCAGATCAGCAGGGACCCATAGATTAACATTGGTCAGAGTGCAATCCGATTTTTTATCTGATTGCACTTGTCCATTTTCCTCACAGATGAGTATGAGCCCTAAGGGGAGAAAAAGGAAAGGTTTACCCAATCATGACAGCAAATGAAGAGCCCTCAATCATAGAAACTTAGATTACTTCTGATTTGACTTCTGATTGGTAAATCTGGAAAAATAATTAAGCAAGTCCCTAAATACCAACACTTTGAACTAACCTAAATAGGCAGGTCTGGATAAATAGAACATGCATTAATGCTAATGAAGTGGTACAGAGAGTTTTTACACTTTTGAAGAATGCCAAATCTTTAAAATGGAACTTTAGGTAAATCACAAATTGTCCAACTTATGTACAGACAATATTACTAATGTTATTTCACCATCTGCAGCAGCATGGTGACAGATTACTAGGCGATATGCTGAGAGCAAGTTCCCTTTAAGTTTCAGTGGGATCTGTGATATTATCAATTCAGCAGTGCCTTATGACTCACATCATAAACAAAATCCACAACATTTGTAAGAACACAGTCTAAAATATGTACCCAACATGAAATGGAAACCTGCTCCTCTTTATGACCACGAGGTTCTGGATTAATTACTTAAATTTTTAAGAATGCACCTTTGGTATAATCAAAGATTGTAATAATCATGCAAGAGAATGGTGATAAAGTCCTATCATCAAATGTTAATATAAATACCGGCAGGTGAATTGTTATGATGCATTGTCCTCACTGATGCAGATAACGAGCCAAAAACCTTCTTACTCCAAATGAGGTTATATATCCAAAGATATATTTTAAGTTTATGACAAGTTGTTATGTCATAAATCCAGAAAAGCTGGGCTATAAGAGAAAGGGCAGCTGAAGCCTTTGTCTTCCTGTGGCATCATCGACACCCCTTCTGAAAAAAACATTTTAATAAATGTAATGCATTGACCTGTTTTATATGTGGTTTTACATAATCTGTGTTCCAACAGTTAAGCCCCCGTCACACACAGCGAGATCGCTGCTGAGTCACTAGTTTTGCGACGCAACAGCGATCTCCCCAGCGATATCGCTGTGTGTGACATTCAGCGACGATCAGCCCCCTGCTGGGTATCGCTGATCGTCGCTGAATGTCCTGGACATTTTTTTGATCGTTGGTCTCCCTCTGGCCAGCACACATCGCTGCGTGAGGCAGGCAGGAGACCAGCGATCAGCTGGTAACCAAGATACACATTGGGTTTCCAGGTGCCGGGCAGTGCCTGGAAACCCGATGTGTACCTTGGTTACCAGCTCCCTGCACCTGCTGGCTGGTATCCAATGTACACTGCGGGTAACTAAGCGACGGTACACACAGTGTCGCTGTCCTGATCGCTGCCTGAGCTGCCTGTTTGGCAGCTCACCAGCAATCATGTAGCGACACACCAGCGATCCTGACAAGTGCATATCGTTGTCGGGATCGCGTGTGTGTCGCTATGTGTGACGGGGCCCTTAGTCAGTCTGTGTACAAGATTAACTGCTAGAGGACAGCCCATGGTGGGAGGAGTTAATTGGGCACATAGGGACTTGGTTTCTTGTTAGTTTGGAGACAGAGCATTGGAGAGCAGATTCTGGAGGAGTAAGAAGCAGTGCTAGTAAAGAAAAGGCCACAAGTTGGAGAGTGTGTTTAGTCCAGACGTATTATAATAATAAGTTTGAGAATAAGTTCTACCAGCAACTGACTATTACTTATATGGCAGGTTTAACAGGTCAAATTAACCCCTGTCCACATTAAACCCGGGTATAGTTTGGCCCATGTCAGAGTATTCCCCGGGGGATAAACTGTCCTAGGCCAAACTATACCCCGGATGTAAAATAGCCTAGTCCAAACTACACCCCTCCAAGCTACAATATACTCCTCCATTTTATCAGCCCTTGTAAATGAGATAGACTTTAGATGCCATAGTGGAAAGGTATCTGTGTTGTTAATCATATGATGAAGATTGATCTTACAATACAATGTGACTGGTAACAGACGGCAGTCATTACATCTGAGCAGCGTCTGAGTGACACTGTTATGATTTGGTAGCTGAGGAGAGCAGGCAAAAAGGAAATACACCAGAGCAGTTGGAAACTATGAGATTGCAGTACCCTGACTAACCACCACAACTAGAGGCAGCCGTGGAGCGTTACTACGTTGGTCCTAGACGCCTCGTCACAGCCTGAGAAACTAACTACACCTAAAGATAGAAAGAGGAAAGCTATCTGCCCCGGAGCAGATCCCCAAAGAACATAGAAAGCCCCCAAACATGTAATGGCGGTTAGACAAGAAGAAATACTGACACAGACAGAAAATAGTATGAGCAAACGTTGGGGCCCAAACTTACTAAATAGAAAAGGATAGGAAGTGCACTTACTGCAATCCCAAAAAACCCTGAAAAGCACCAACTCTACTAATTTCAAAAACACCTGAGATCACACAACCTCTACCACCTAAATTAGTTCTCTGGTGTAACCAAAAACAAAACAGCAGCCACTGAAAAAACTGGAAAAAGCAAATGTACAAACATCAGTGGCTGAACTGAACCGAGAGGGCAAAAGCCCCCAGAGGGGACCCTGAAGGCCCCCACAGAAGTGCAGGACAAAATGCAAAAATCAAGCACAAAAACAAAAAGAAGAAAATGTCTTATCTGTTAGCAGGAGATTCAGACACGACACAGCAGGCTACCAAGGAAACAGGAATCAAGGATTGAGACCAGAACAATTGATCACCGGCAACCCTGATGGGAATGCGACTCCCTTATATAAGACCAGTCAGTAACACCTGATTCCCAATCCTCACAATCTTCACTGGACAGTCCAGTACCGTTTGTAACCACCAGAGGGAGCTTCTGCTCAGAACTCATTTCCAGCCTATTCACAACAGTACCCCCCCTTGAGGAGGGGTCACCGAACCCTCACCTGAGCAACCAGGTCAGTCAGGATGAGTTCTATGATACGCACGGATGAGTCTCCTAGCATGGATGTCCGAAGCAAACACCCAAGAATTGTCTTCCTGACCATAACCTCTCCATGTAACCAAATACTGGAGTTTCCGTCTAGAAAAACGAGAATTCAATATTTTCTCAACCACATACTCCAGATTGCCCTCAACCAAAACAGGGTCAGGAGGCACAGTAGTAGGAACCACTGGCTCAACAAACCTCTTCAACAAGGACTTGTGGAACACGTTATGGATCTTAAATGTCCCTGGAAGAAGCAAACGAAAAGAAACAGGATTAAGAATCTCCATGATCTTATAAGGTCCAATGAACCTAGGCTTAAATTTAGGAGATGCCACTCTCATAGGAATATTTCTTGAGGACAACCAGACCAAGTCCCCCACTTTAAACCGAGGACCATCAGTCCTATGCCGGTTAGCAAACCGCTGGGCCCTCTCCTGAGAGCGGGACAACCTCTCCACTACCTGGTCCCAAATCTGTTGCATACGCTCCACAACAGAGTCAACACCTGGACAGACAGAAGCCTCCGTCTGTCCTGAAGAAAATCGAGGGTGAAACCCAGAATTACAGAAAAATGGAGACATCAAAGTGGCAGAGCTAGCCCTATTATTAAGAGCAAACTCAGCCAAAGGCAAAAAAGAGACCCAGTCATCCTGATCAGCAGACACAAAGCATCTTAGATAAGTCTCCAATGTCTGGTTTGTTCTCTCAGTTTGACCATTGGTCTGAGGATGAAACGCCGAGGAGAAAGACAATTGAACACCAATTTTAGAACAAAAGGTCCTCCAAAATCTGGAAACAAACTGGACTCCTCTGTCAGACACAATGTTCTCAGGAATGCCGTGTAAACGAACCACGTGCTGAAGGAACAAAGGCACCAATTCAGAGGAGGAAGGCAACTTAGGTAATGGCACAAGATGTATCATCTTGGAAAACCTATCGCAAATCACCCAGATGACGGTCATTCTCTGAGAAACAGGGAGGTCGGAAATGAAATCCATAGAGATATGGGTCCATGGTCTCTTGGGCACAGGTAATGGCATCAACAAACCACTAGAACGAGAGCAAAGCTTGGAGCGAGAGCAAGTCCCGCAGGACTGCACAAACTCCCTGACATCACGAGACAAGGTAGACCACCAAAAGGACCGACTAACCAAGTCTCTGGTACCAAAAATTCCGGGATGACCGGCCAACGTGGAACAATGAATCTCAGACATTACACTCTTTTTCCACTGGTCCGGGACAAACAATTTCCCAACAGGGCAGTGCTCGGGCTTATCCTCCTGACACCCCTCCAGAGCCAGTCTCAAATTGGGCGAGATGGCGGAAAGAACTACACCCTCTTTCAAAATAACAGAAGGATCAGATAACTCAGGAGAGTCCGCCAGGAAACTCCTCGAGAGGGCATCTGCCTTAACATTTTTAGTGCCAGGAAGAAATAAAACCACAAAATTAAAACGTGTGAAAAACAAGGCCCACCTGGCCTGTCTAGGATTAAGTCGCTTGGCAGATTCCAGATAAACTAGATTCTTATGGTCCGTAAGGACCACCACCTGATGTTTGGCTCCCTCCAGCCAATGTCTCCACTCTTCAAAAGCCCACTTCATGGCTAATAACTCCCGATTACCCACGTCATAATTACGTTCAGTGGGAGAAAATTTTCGAGAGAAAAAGGCACAAGGGTTACTTTTAGAAGTCTCTGGATCTCTTTGGGACAAAAAGGCACCTGCCCCAATTTCAGAGGCATCAACCTCCACCTGAAATGGTAGAGAAACATCAGGCTGCCGTAGAACAGGAGCAGAAGTGAATCTCTGCTTAAGTTCCTGAAATGCAGAGACTGCCTCAGGAGGCCAATTCACCACATCAGAACCCTTCTTGGTCAAATCATTAATGGTTTAACAATAACAGAGAAATTACCAATACATTTACGATAAAAATTGGCAAAACCCAAGAATCTTTGAAGAGCCTTTAATGAAGTAGGTTGGACCCAATCACAGATGGCCTGAACTTTGACCGGGTCCATTTCAATAAACAGATGGGGACAAAATGAATCCCAGAAATGAGCCCCTCAAAACGCCAAAAAGACACTTTGCCCCCCTTCACTAAGAAAATTCTCTCAAAATCTGGAACACACCCCAAATTTTTACATAGAGTCCCAGTCTTGGGGAAAAAATAAGATATCACCCAAAAAAAACAATCAAATTTTCCAAAAACCCTGAAAAGTCTTCAAAAAGGAGGGGAAGAAGAAGGAGCTTAGTGAGAAAGGGCATACAAGGAAAAAACCCCCTTCGGGGAAAAAAGCGTTTTCCTTTTTATCCCCTTTAAAATGCAAAAAAGGTATATCCCCCCCCGGGGGAAGTTGTAAACAAGTAGGTTTTTCACCCTGAAAACAGATCAAGATCAAGGGAAAAGGGATATTGTATTTACAGTAATATTGTTAAAGAGCGATAATCAATACAGGCCTTAAGAACCACCTTTTTGGCCCAAAAAAAAAACCCCCGGCACCAAAAGGGTGAAGGATGGTCTGAATGACCCTTCCCAATGACCCTTGATATAACCCCGCATAGCGTCATGTTCGGTACAGACAATTTTAAAAAGGCGACCTTTGGGGAATTACCCCCAGCCAAATTCAATGCGCATCATACCCCCTATGGGGAGGAAAGATGCAGATTTTTTTTCGCTAAAACATCAGAAAAAAAAATCAAAAGTCAAGAACATCCGGCCCCGGGGGGGAGGCAGAAAAAAGGGGATTTGGTTTAACACATTGGCACCCCAAAACTGATAACAGACACAGTTTCCCAACCAAAAAACGGATTATGAGATGAACCAAGGGAAACCCCCAACAAAATGATCGTTATACGAACAAAAATTTTTGCAACTCCCTGATGACGGTTTACCCCATTATCACCTAAGTAGAAACTGGGGTTTTTCTCCCCAAAGGGGGAAACGTCCCCAGTAGGGAATAGATTCCCCGTGGGGTTAAGGGGGAAACCCACAAGTTTAGCAAAATCAAATCCATCGGGGTTAAAGCTGTCCAAATAAAAAAAACCTGAGCAAAAATGAGGACAAGGGCTTCAGGGAACAGTTAAAAAAAACTTAGTTAAACACCCCCAAAAATGAGCGGCAAAACCTTCCCCGTTGGGCAGACTGAAATTGCATGAAGGCATCCCACAGTGAAACATAAACCCATTGCGCTTTCGAAATTCTGACGCTGTGCCCCAGAAACCATCTATCACACTGCATGGTTTCAGAAGCGGTTCACAAGGCAACTTATTCCATGCATACCTTTCCGCTCACGCAAACGCTGTCAATTTGAATCGCTAATGCATAGAAACATTTAGACCAGAGGGAACAGAAACCCACCATAATCCTTTACATTACTAAGTCCCTTCCGAAAAAGAGCTGCCAAGCGTTCTTCCATTTGGTCAGGATGCCCACCTCGGAATCTCTGACAGTATAACTCAGCGCCTCAAAGCCCCTACTTAATGCCAACAAATTTTTTCGTTGATCAGTGACATTAGGTATCGTACAATAACCCAAAGCCGAAAAAACGTACAAAACACTCAAAACAGGATCCCCAGTGTCAGGGAAAAAGCCCAACCTGAGGTCGCGCGCAGGAAGAGATGACAATTTGAACCTGCTGCGCTCGTTCCCTGAGGACTTAGATTTTAAGGCAAAAAGCAATTTAGTTATTTTTGAAATTCTGAAATTTACTCGATCCCCTAAAAAAAAATCTGGTGGGAATCCCAGGTTCCAAAACAGGCAACCTAGCAAGATAGGTAGCAATACTCCCGAACTTCAGTGGCAAGCTGATCCACACGGGCCAGACAATGTGCAAACTCCATTGAGAGAGAAAAAAAACTCCTCACACCAAGAAACAGAGGAAAAAAAAAAAAATGCAACAAACAGAAAAAAAAAAAAATTCTGACAACCTGAACAAATTTTTTTTTTCTTTCCCAAAATATTTTTCCCTTCTGTAGTCCATATAATTTTCGTTTAGGCCGGTGATATGTTATGATTTGGTATGAGGAGAGAGGGAAAAAAGGAAATACACCAGAGCATTGGAAACTATGAATTGCAGTCCCTGATAACCACCACAACTAAGGCAGCCATGGAGCGTTCCTACGTTGGTCCTAGACGCCTCGTCACAGTGAGAAACTAAAACACCTAAAGATAAAGAGGAAAGCTATCTGCCCGGAGCAATCCAAAGAACATAGAAAGCCCCCCAAACATGTAATGGCGGTTAGACAAGAAGAAATACTGACACAGACAAAAATAGTATAGCAAACGTTGGGGCCCCAAAAACCCGCTAAATAGAAAAGGATAGGAAGGGCACTTCTGAATCCCCAAAAAACCTGAAAAGCACCAAACTTACTAATTTCAAAAACACCTGAGATCACAGACCTCAACCTAAAATAGTTTCTCTGGTGTACCAAAAACAAAACAGCAGCCAGAAAAAATGGAAAAAGCAAATGTACAAAATCATGGCTGAATGAACCCGAGGGCAAAAGCCCCCAGAGGGGACCCTGAAAACCCCACGAAGTGAAAGGACAAAATGCAAAAATCAAGCACAAAAACAAAAAAGAAGAAAATGTTTATCTGTTAGCAGGGATTCAGACACGACACCAGCAGGCTACCAAGGAAACAGGAATCAAGGATTGAGACCAGAACAATTGATCACCGGCAACCCGATGGGAAGGCATCCCTTATATAAGACCAGTCATAACACCTGATTCCCAATCCTCACAATCTTCATGAAGTCCATACCGTTTGTAACCACCAGAGGGAGCTTCTGCTCAGAACCATTTCCACCTATTCAAAACAACCCGCTGGGGCACCAATGACCCCTTGGTAGCCCCTAGTCCTCGGGGGGCCCCCCATGCAAGTTTAAAAGTGGGGGCCAGTGGTGCATATTACAAATGTTAGATATCCACGGGGAAAGTCACTGATGTGCCACTGCTGACTATCTGCGGCGCTCAGTGACATTTAAAGGCCACAGGCAAACAAAGGCTGTGCGTCACGTATTGAATGCCATGATGCACGGGCACTGATGGTTAAAGGGGCAGCAGTTGGCACATTTAAATGTCAATGCATGCGTTGTTCACGACGTCAGGCACTGCCTTTTGTGAATGGAGAGTATGGACTAAGGACCTAGGATGGGGCAGCATAAGGGCCCAGGGATGGGGGGGATATATTGGGCCCATGATGGGAGTTCATAGAAGCTGGGATGGGGGGGATAACAGAGGCCTAGGTGGTTGGGATAATAGGACGAATGGGGGGAATTAAGGGACCGGATGGAAGGTATTTAAGGCTCATGTGAGGGGGATACATAGATGTCCGGATGGAGGAGATTATAAGGCCGGGGTGGGGGGATAATAAAGGACAGCAATGGAGGAGAATACATTTTGGCCCGGATAGGGGGGCCATAGAGGCCGGATGAGGGGATAATAGGGGATGTGGAGACACAGGGCAGTGGTTACTCTCGTCCGTGGCCTGATGTCTTTAGAAAAACGCATGGTCAGGGGTCATCACTGAAATGGGCTCTATCTCCTGTGGGAGAGCACTACTCAAACAATGCAGGGTGAGGGCAATAATTTATTGAACACCAATCACAATGTAACAGAACAGTCCTAAAATACCCAAGATAATGATAATAAAATTTTTATTTAGCGCTAACTTTTATTCCTCAGCACTTAAGTTTGGACACATTTTTTCGGTCCCCGATGGGTTCAAATCTAGATCCCCTACCCCTTTCCCGGGGAAACCATACAAACAAGGGAGAACATACAAACTCCCTGCAGTGTTGTCCTTGGGGGATTTGAACCCAGGACCCAGCGCTGCAAGGCGCAGTGCAACCACTGAGCCACCATGCTACCCGTGGGCTCTTCAAGCTGAGGAGTCAGCTGGGGGAAAATCCGGTCCAGAGGGTCTCGGCCTTAGTCTAGTGGAGCATACAACAGGATCACTAGCAAGCCAACAGCGTGGGGAACTTTAGGGGGCCAGCCAACAACTACAATAACTTTTCCAGAAAGCAGCAAAAAGGAATCAAGAAAAGTTTGGACGTTATCCAACCCGGGTTGCAGCTGCTGCCGGGACACTGATTGTGTGGTGCTGGGAAGAAAGAAGTAGAAATCGCACAGTGAGCAGCCAGGAAGGCATTACGAAAGGGAGCTCTGGAAAAAGTGTCCTCCATCTCCTGGAATTGGTGGATCCCTCCCTGGGACGTGGCCCAACGGGTCTGTGGCACCAGAACTGTGAGTAAAGCTTTGGAAACTGCTCTGACTTGTGTCCTCTCAAGTTCTTCCGCGACAAATCACTCAGCAATGCTACACCCTTGCTAAATACTACATCTTTACCATCTAACATTACATCTGCCCTGGACTTAGTTCCACCTGCGGGGGAAATGACCAACTTGCTGCATCCTACCAGTCCGAGTATTTTGCACTGCAGCGCTGGTCACCCTGCCAGAAACCACAAGTTGCGCACGAACATTAACATAAAACTTGTCATTCCTGTAAATATCCCCTTTTATTGGACGCCCAGGGCCATGGCCGGGTCACTGCCACTGTGACACTTTCCCCTTTAAGAAGCGGCCCGGTACCGAGTTCCCCCACTGCCCTGGAGGGCGATCCATACTCTATTTACATAGTTTTTCCTCCTCTGTTTTGGATGCCAACAAACTGTCTAGCATTGACTATATATGTAACCAAATATAAGCAAACATCATTGTTCAATGGTCATGCACTATGTTTAGCAAAGATAAGAAATCAACAGTAGTAGAAAATGTTAGGAGATTCCGTCCTACAAGAATAGTCAAAATTCAGACAACAGTTTAAGATTCTGGACCACCACAATTTACGCTGATAATTTAAAAGAAATGCTGTATTGCCACAAGGCCCCGAATGGTGCGATACATAGAGGCCCAGGATGGGGGATACATAGAGGCCCAGAAGGTGAGATGCATAGAGGCCCCGGATGGGGAAAAACCATAGAGGCCCATGTGGGGAGGATACAGAGAAACCCAGGGTGAGGGATCATAGGGGCCCAAGATGAGGGGGGTTTTAGGGGTCAGGAATGGTGACATAGGGGCCTAGGAGGGGACTTATTAAACAAAGGGGCCGGATGTTGGATAATTATTAATTAAAGGTGGTCAGGGTGGGGACAATTACTCTATGGGGACAGAAGAGGAATGTACATTATTTTTTGGTGGCAAGTGGGGGGTATAAAATTTCTGTAGGGGCCCTAGTAGGAGATACTACTGCTGTAATTTAATTTACTTTTGGGATATACTTCCATGGGAAACAAAAGGGGAGGTCCTGTTACTGGGAGGGTGGGGATATGAAGCTTTGTTTCTTCATCGACAAGTGTAAAACCGGGGAAAAAAGTGAGGAATGTGCTTTTAGAAACAATAGCTTTAGTTAACGTGAAATTTTTTTTCTGCAAGACTAAGAAAAGCGAAAATTTTTGGACTTCCTTAGAGACGTCACTCATGGTCAGTGTTTACATTACACCACACTGTCACTGGGCATTGTATACACTCCTGTGTCTGTATAATGTCACTGGTGATCACTGTACTACATGGAGACATTCACCTAGAGACATCATTCATGTATTAAATGTCAACCTTATACAGACGCTGTATAAGAGTCCTGTTTTAATGTCACTGGTGATACTGTATTACCTGTACACTATATACTGTATACACAGCTTGTGTTAATGTAACCATGTCACTGTATTTCTGTACACTGACCTACATAAGAGCTCCAGTGTATAATGTTACAATGGAATATTCGGGCACTATGTTGGGAATCTGTGGATTGGTCAAGTTGTATGTATTTGTCCTTTTTATGCTATTATTCAGTCACTATGTGATGGAATATGTGATTTGGTCAGGGGTGATGGTATTTATCCTTGTTTGTGGTATTATTCGT
>JARQOD010000001.1:600756736-601016968 GCA_033576555.1 Oophaga sylvatica | reverse complement strand
ACCTGGCCTGAATTGGCACAATATGCCTTACAGGAGCTCGCTTGCCCTGCTGGTAGTGTGCTATCAGAAAGAGTTTTCAGTGCTGCTGGATCAATCCTGAGAGAAAGAAGGACCCGACTGTCGACCCAAAATGTAGGTGATCTCACCTTCATTAAAATGAACCATGCCTGGGTTTCAAAGGATTTTGTACCACCTTCCCCTGATGACACATAGGTTGCCAGAAAAATGGCTCACTTTGTCCTCCTTTTCCTCCGACTTCTCCAATTCCTCCATTTGCAGCTGCTGAACGTCCAGCCTACACCTCAACATATGCCAGTTTTTCCACCTCCCTAACTGGTCTGTACCCCCCAGGGGCGGCGTCAGCACCTGGTACCCCCGGACCAGTGACGGGGCCCTGAGCAGGTGGCGGGCCCACTCACCGTCAGAGACACCGGTGTACTATGAGGGGCCCTGTGCCAGTGCCGGCGCTCACGAGTGTGCCCCCCTGCTAGTTCAGGGCCCCAGCACTTGCAATACTTACCTATCCCTGCTTCACGCTGTGACGTCTTCCGCGTTTCCTGACAGTGACATTCAGGTCAGAGAGCGCGATGACGTCACGTCTGTGCGCCCTCTGCCTGAACAGTCACAGTGCAGAGAGCTGAAATATGGCAATGCTGAGGAGTCCAGAGTAGAGCAGTGCCCAGCGAGGAGAGGTATTTCATTTTTTTTAATGTTTGGAGCAATATATGGGGAGCATTATACACTGGAGAATTATATATGGGGCCCATCATACACTTGAGCATCATAGATAGGGCCCATCATACACAGGAGCATTATGTATGGGGCCTATCATACACTGGATCATTATAAATGGGGCCCATCATACACTGGAACATCATATACGGGGCCCATTATACACTGGAGCATCATATATGGGGCCTATTAAATACTGGAGCATCATATGGGGCCCATATATATGGAGTATAATATAGGCCCATCATACACTGGAGCATCATATGGGGCACATTATATATGGAGCATCACATGGAGCCCATTTTATATGGAGCATTATGTATGGGGACCATTATATTTGGAGCATTATATGGGGCTCATCACACACTGGAGCATCATATTTGGGGCCCATCATATACTAGAGCATCATATGGGGTTCATTATTTATGGGGCATCATATAGGGCCCTTTATATACGGAGCACATATGGGGCCTATTCTGTATGGAGCATTATATGGAGCCTATTCTGTATGGAGCAATATACGGGGCCCATCATATACTGTATGGAGCTTTATATGCGACTCATTATACTGTATGGAGCATTATGTGGGGCTCATTATGCTCCCTGGGGACCGTCCTATACTGTATGGCACATTATATGGGGACAAATCATATACTGGAGCATTATGTGGAGCTCATCGTATACTGTATGGAACATTATATGGGACCAATTATGTATGGAGCAATATATGGGGCTCATTATTCTGTATGGAGCAATATATGTGGCTCATTATACTGTATGAAGCATTATATTGGGCGCATTATTCTGTATGGAGCATCATATATGGGACTCATTCTGTATGGAGCAATATATGGGGCTCATTATTCTGTATAGAGCAATATATGAGGCTCATTATTCTGTATGGCGCACTATGTGGTGCCCATAATACTGTATGGAGGACTATACTGTCCGGTTTTTGAGCTATTTTAGAATTTACAATAGATATCACTCATGTAATGTAAGAAGTGAAGTATTTGGCATTGTACTATACCTATATTTCTCTGCCGTATCGGAGCATCATGAATTGAGGTATGTGTTAAAGGGGCTCACTGACACTCTTTCACCCGGGGCCCACGAAAACCTGGAGCCAGCCCTGCCCCCCCCCACAACTTTAGCCAAATAACCCACAGTTTTCAATGCGTTACTATTATTATAAAGTAAATTAAGGTTGACAAGCTTAAGTAATAAGAATTGATGTCGTTGGCATTGAAATGGGCACTGTAGGTGTGTTTACTGTCCTCCACTCACTGCCGACTTTTATTCACCATTGACTTGCATTGGGGTCGGGTTTCGGTCGGAACTCCGAATTTTGCTGATAGTCGACCGATTTTGTTCGACTCGACTTTTGATAAAGTCGGGTGGTCCGAAACCCGACTCGACCCTCCCGGAGGCAAAGTCGCTCATCTCTACCCGTAGCGTCTCCATTTCTCATAATCTGGGGCTGGGTGAGGGCTTATTTTTTTTGCACTGAGCTGACATTTCATTGATATCATATTGGTGTGGATACTATTTTTTGATCTCCCGTTATTACATTTTATTGCAATGTAGCGGCAACCAAAAAAAGTAATTCTGAGGTTTTGATTTTTTTCTCAATACGCCGTTTAGCGATTGGTTTAATTCCTTATTTATATTGATAGATCGGGCGATTATGAACGCGGCGATACCAAATCTGTGTATATTTGATTTTTTAAATTGTTTTATTTTTAATGGGGCGAATTTTTAGATTTTTTTTATTTTTTAATATTTTAAAAAACTTTTTAAAACTTTTTGCATGCTTCAATAGTCTCTGTGGGAGACTAGAAGATGAATTAATTTGATCTCCTCTGCTACACAGTGGTGATGATCAGATCGCCTATGTGTAGCAGGTTCAGCGCCAGAGCCTGCACCTTTCCGGGCCCATAACAGCTGATATATACAGCTGACATGTGTCCGCAACAGACGCGGGTGAAATCGCGATCCACCAGCGTCTGTTAACTAGTTAAATGCCGCTGTCAATCTCTGACAGCGACATTTAATTCACGCTTCTGGAAAGCTCTCCTGAAATCACGCGCATCGGTGACCCCGTCACGTGATTGGTACAGCTAATAATTCCTTAATTTTCAGGTCAGATGTGCTCGATAAAATATCTGATTTCTAAACGTGTGCTATTATGGGGGATTCTGTTCAGCAGGTTAATAATTCTGAGACTGCAGTAATCAGTAAAAGTGGAATTTTGTCTCGTATTCGGAGACATCCTTTTTTATATCAGTTGTGTTGAGCAATATAAATTGTTCTTGGTGAGTTTATTGCAAATAGCAGAATATTATAATTCTTGCTAATAAACCTAACTTGCAATGGGGGTTTAATAATTTTGATTGCATCTACAATTGTATAATTTGTTTTGATTTGTAAATATGTAAGATTTTTTTAATGTTCTATTATGTCTGTATTCTCTCCATAGATTCTGTAAAAATGTGCAGCACTCGCATTCTACATTTGTAACATGTCTATAGTTGTATCTGTAGAAAAGGAGAAAATGCAAAGATATACATGAATCAATGTGCACATGAAAAGTGATTGGTTTGTTCGTAGGTGTTATGTGTATTATTAATGTACCTTTGTACTTATTTATAAGCCTATTGTTTTCCTATGGGAAGGAATAGTCGTGTTCCATTATAGGTCTCCTTAGTATATAAGAAGCTTATATTAATAAAACATAGATGGTATGAGAATAATGTGCTGTTTTCCTTAGTAAACTACACTAACCAATAATATTGCAGTTACTCATCCATAAAGATGGAAGAAATTACTCTCTTAAATGCATCTTCAGATTATTACAGTGATATATTTATTCTTCCAAATGAAATAGGTATAAAGGTGTCTTGTCTTATGGTGATCCCACTTAGCAGTGGAAATTAAATTAGTATATTAAGCAGTTCTACAATGCAGGGTCAGGACCAAACTATTAATCTTCTTACACATTGGCCTAAGGGATATAGTCACAAAGTGAAGATGCAATTCAGTCATATCCTAAAACTGCAAAGCAAGTTAAAATTTAAAGTGTAATAGGAACACTAGCGCTCAGGTGAACTAGTAATGGGAATTTTCCATAAGAAAGACGTTCAGGATTCCAGTAGCCTTCTCGGCAAAATAATATAATAATATAAGTATTTAGAAGTAATAGGAAATAGTTGTGCGGTTTATGAAAGAATCATTAAAAAGGTGTCCCATTACCAGTGACTTATCATAAATTACATACTATGGAAAACACACTAAAATAAATAGTACCGTAATTACTATATTGATCTTCCTTCAAGGTATCAACATTACTTTTATCAAATCTTTTGCTGGTAAGATCAACCCATAAAAGCCAAATATCGGAAAAACGGACAAAATATCTTTTAACGTAACACCACCATTATGGCTCATTTTATAACCTTTTATAGCATTTTTAATACTACACAACTGCCCCCCTCCATGAATTGGTAGGTTTGCGAGTGGTTGTTTCATCAGTATTTTGCAACTGTTTCCCCAGCCTTTATCATGGGGGTCTCCTGCATCTTGCTAGTGCGTTGGTATTCTGACCTGGTTTTAGTTAGGCTGTTTCATTTTCTGTGAGATTTTTTTCAAATTTTTGTCCTATGTGAGCCATTTTTTTATTTTAGTGTACAGACTCGCAAGAAAAAGAGGACCCATGTCGTGGGTTGCCAGCTTGACTATTTTGACCAAAATATCAACCAGTACCTCATATTTTATACATCTCTTTCATCTTGTTATTGCATACTTTTTTCATTTTATGCAGGATGCAGCTGTTGGTTGGGTGAATTGGGGTGTCTGTGTAATGTAGAGGACCGGGCCGGCTGTGGGTACCTCTGAGACGCCTGGTCCGGAACTGCCAAAGCCACGTCCAGTGTTGCAGGGGGGAAGGAAAGAGGAGACAGAAAGAGCCCATAACCTGAAAGGAGGGGGCGTCGTAAGCGAGGGGAGATGGCAGGGTTTAGCGGGGAAAAGGCAGAAAGTGCCCAAGAGAGAGAGCAGGGACAGGCTGCGTGCTGTGGAGCGAGTTGAAGCGCAGAGCAGAGACCCAGGACGGGGACAGTGAGGTCTCCCGGGTACTGTTGGGTGCGCAGAGAGACGGGCGCCGGGTAAAGCAGCGTGATGCAGGTGTTCAGGTACTAGGTGCTCAGTGGGAAAAACCAGAGACCACCCACTGCCGCCAGAAGCATGACCGTGTGTCGGGCAGGAAAGCTTGAAGGCGCAGTGTCGGCCCTGCCGGCATTACACGATAAGTTAAAGTTTATAGAGAGACTGTTGCGTTATACCACATTTATACTGTTTAACCTGTCTTCACCCTTCCTGCTATCTCCCTGTGAGGAGTTCATTATTGCTAATTAAACCGTACGCATGTTAACCCTTGCACTGCGCCTTTGCGTTACTGCATCCGTTTACCTGCTTTACATCTGTCTTCGTGGGGTACAAATATATGTATATTTTATTGAAATATGATGCGGCGATTATTTGTTGACGTTTCGGCCACGTATGGCCTTTATCAAAAACTGATCGCCTTTCAATAGGATGAGTCAAACGACCCCGTTTTGGTACATTAGGATTCACAAAAGAAACATATATCTGCCAGTATGCTAAGTGTCCCAGGTAGGAGGGCAAAATTCAGATGGACCCTGAAGGAGACACTGACACACCGCCAGGACACTGCTGTGTCTGCGCTCTACCCTGCGCCACCAATGTCTCCTTCAGGGTCCATCTGAATTTTGCCCTCCTACCTGGGACACTTAGCATACTGGCAGATATATGTTTCTTTTGTGAATCCTAATGTACTAAAACGGGGTCGTTTGACTCATCCTATTGAAAGGCGATCAGTTTTTGATAAAGGCCATACGTGGCCGAAACGTCAACAATAATCGCCGCATCATATTTCAATAAAATTCGCTCACTTCGAGCCTGCGTGTCAGGAGTCGAACCCAGTACCTCTTGTCCACTGGCCAGCAGCTCTACCATCTGAGCTATTCTGCTGGCTGCAAAGTTCCTTGCTGAACCCAGATACCATTGACTGTTCTTCCTGATTGGCTACACCTAGTGCTCTCTTGATTGGGCCTCTGATTGCCAATTACACACCCTATATAAACCTGGCCCTGTGGGTGTGTCATTGCGAGATTATTGAGCTCCAAGCCTTTAGTCAAGCGTTTCCTGCTGATCCATTGCTAGTACACCCAAATCCTGAATTGCCATTTACTGTCGAAGTGGACGCCTCGGACTCTGCAGTGGGAGCTATTCTGTCTCAGCGAGTTGGGGACAAGATGCAACTTCACCCATGTGCGTTTCTTTCCCACACCATGTCATCTGCAGAAAAGAACTACGACATTGGTAATAAAGAACTGTTAGCCATTAAAGTTGCCTTCTCCGAGTGGAGACATCTTCTGGAAGGTGCCAATCATCCTGTGACTGTCCTCACGGACCACAAGAATCTTGAATTCCTCCGTACAGCAAAAAGATTGTCTGCAAGACAAGCACGATGGGCCTTATTTTTCTCAAGATTCAATTTTATAATCTCTTACCGGCCTGGTTCAAGGAATGGCAAGGCTGACGCCCTGTCTAGGATGTGTTCGGAACCTCAGGAGAGGTCTAGTAATGATGATACAATTCTAGGCCCTAAAAATTTTTTGGGAATATTGCACTCTAGAGGACTAGGTAATAGAATTAAAGATGGATATCAAGAGGACTCTTTCCTTAACCATCCTTCGGAAGACGTCGATCTTTCATTCAAAGAGGGGTTTTGGATGCAGAAACACCAAATATATGTACCTGAATCTTCTCGCCTTGAAGTCCTCAAAAGTGTCCATGATTCTAAACTGGCAGGACATCCTGGAGTTGCAAAAACACAAGACTTACTACTTCGTTTCTTTTGGGCCTAATTGTAGGAAGGACGTGAGGAAATATGTTTCAACCTGTTTAACATGCGCACGAAACAAGACCCCACGATCGTCTCCTCTAGGACTCTTGCAACCACTCCCAGTTCCATCCAGGCCTTGGGGATCTATTTCCATGGATTTTATTGTGGAACTACCCCCTTCCAAACAGATGACCGTCATCCTTGTCATAGTGGACCGACTCACAAAAATGGCCCACTTTATTCCAACTGAAGGAATTCCTACTGCTGAAAAAACTGCAGAACTGATGATCAAAGAAGTATTCAGGTTACATGGAATTCCTGACAGCGTGGTGTCTGACAGAGGCGTTCAGTTTACGTCAAAATTTTGGAAGAGTTTCTGTACAGCCTTGGGAGTCACGGTGAATCTTTCTACCGCTTTCCATCCTCAGTCCAATGGCCAGACGGAGAGAACGAACCAGACTTTGGAGCAATACCTCCGTTGCTTCATTTCCTATCTTCAGGATGACTGGGTGGACTATTTACCAACAGCAGAGTTTGCCTACAACAACTCCATACATAGCGCTACATCTCAAACCCCATTTTTTGCTAATTATGGAGTACATCCAGTATTTATCCCTAATCTGCCAGTGAACACTCCCATTCCTGCTGTAAATGACAGGCTTACAAAATTACAGGAATCCCAGAAGGAATTATCAGAGATATTGCTCAAGACCCAGGAAGAATATAAGGAAGCAGCAGATAAACATCGGAGAGTGCCCCCTGCTCTTCAGGTTGGAGACAAAGTTTGGCTGTCCACTAAAAACCTTAAGACACATGTGCCATCCTCCAAATTGGGTCAGAAATTCATTGGACCTTTTCAAATTTCTGCAAAAATTAACCAGGTTGCTTTTCGTTTAAAACTTCCCAACAATCTAAAGATTCATCCAGTGTTTCACATATCCTTGCTCAAACCCTTCTGTGAAAACCCGTTTCCAGGAAGAATTCAGCCACCTCCTCCACCAGAAAGGATCCGTGGTGAAGAAGAATACATTGTGGATAAGATTCTGGACTCCCGAAAATTCAGAGGTAAACTGCAGTATCTGGTGCAGTGGAAGGGTTACGGACCAGAGGAAAATTCATGGGAACCAAGGGACAACGTCCATGCTCCTAGACTAACAAGAGCCTTTCATCAAAGGTACCCGGATAAGCCAGCTCCTGAGATGTCCAGAGGCCATCCTGGAAGGAGGGGAGTACTGTCAGGAGTCGAACCCAGTACCTCTTGTCCACTGGCCAGCAGCTCTACCATCTGAGCTATTCTGCTGGCTGCAAAGTTCCTTGCTGAACCCAGATACCATTGACTGTTCTTCCTGATTGGCTACACCTAGTGCTCTCTTGATTGGGCCTCTGATTGCCAATTACACACCCTATATAAACCTGGCCCTGTGGGTGTGTCATTGCGAGATTATTGAGCTCCAAGCCTTTAGTCAAGCGTTTCCTGCTGATCCATTGCTACAAACACTGCTCTCCTGTGAACCGACCTCGGCCTGCCTTCTGACTACGCTCTCCGCCTGATCCATTGCTACAAACACTGCTCTCCTGTGAACCGACCTCGGCCTGCCTTCTGACTACGCTCTCCGCCTGATCCATTGCTACAAACACTGCTCTCCTGTGAACCGACCTCGGCCTGCCTTCTGACTACGCTCTCCGCCTGATCCATTGCTACAAACACTGCTCTCCTGTGTACCGACCTCCGGCTGCCACCTGACTACGTTATCCGCCTGATCCATTGCTACAAACACTGCTTTCCTGTGTACCGACCTCCGGCTGCCATCTGACTACGCTACCTGCCTCTGCTTCCCCTAGTGTTTGCAGTAACATCGGCTCCAACCCAGACGGGATCTTGACACTGCGTCATCGCCTGGCTCCAGAAGGCCTGTAAGGCTCCCTTTTCTGGGAGTAGGTAAACCGCTTTTAAAGCCGGAGCATCAGGAACAGGTTTTGGCTTACATTGCCGAAACAGCCTCCAGCTCTATCACCTCCTCTTCTGAAGTTTCAAAAACTCCGAACACTGAGTCGTCAGTGCAGGCTTCTGGTCAGGAACAACTACTTTCCTTGTGTCCTTCACCCCCACCAAAAGTGAAGGATGCGGCAGGCAACACTTCAGATTACTCCATGGAGCTCTTTTCACATACCATGCCTGGGTTATCAAGTGAAATCCTGAATTCCCCAGTCCAAGATGAATCTGACATGGAGTGCACTGATGCACAGCCACTGCTATATGATTCTGCTGGTACATTCACCCAGAGCACTACATTGCCCTCGCAGTCTACTGAGTAAGAATGTGTCCCTTATGAAACTCAGGTGCCCCTTCCTGCATACTATACCACCTTACACGGTGACACAGAGGAAGGTGCGATGAAATTGAAGAGGAGGTGATGGATGACCCAGTTGTTGACCCGGATTGGCATCCAATGGGGGAAGAGGGTGCCGCTGGCAATAGCTCAGAAGAGGGGGAAGATCCGCAGCAGGTATCGACATCACAGCTGGGGTTATCTGGCAGGCCCGTAGCAGTCCAAAAGGTGTTAAAAAAATAAAAAGAGTTGCAGGACAGCTTGACCAGATGGTCAAATTAGCACAGCGTGCAAGTCCTGAAAATTTATCCCATAGTAGGAAGAGTGCAGTGTGGTACTTTTTTGACCAAAATCCTATTTATGAGGCAAAGGTTATCTGTAAGAAATGCGGAAGGACCTTTAGCCGAGGGAAAAATCTCAGAAATTTGAATACCAGTTGCATGCTTAGACATTTAATGAACATGCACTTGCCAGCATGGACGGACTACAAAACCTCAGGTAGCACATGTGCACCTGCTCCGACTGAAGTTAGCCAGCAATGCTGCATCGCTTCCCCCACTGTAAGCCCACCGGTTAGCACACCACCAGCAAGAAATGTTTAGGTGTCGTCGCAAGGCCAAATCAGTCAGGGAATCACAATGTTTTTGCAATGAAAGACTGAATCTAGGCCATCACCACCACCACCATCTCCATCACCAACCCCCTCTCAGTCCGTCATGTCTACTGCTAGTTCCCCTATATGTAAACCATGAGGACACAAAAGGGAGCTAAAATCCCTAAATATCAGGTAACAGGTGTTAGTGCTAAATAAGTCAGAAAAAATAATTCTCCAAAAAATAAAATGCACTTTATTTCAATATACAAAAAAACACAGTACTAGAAAAACACCACACAGAGTAAATAAAATTAAAAAACCAGTGAAGAAAATGACATGACCATGGTGTGACTAATGTGGACCATAGGTAGTTAAAACATCAAAATGGTGGAGGTGGTGAGTCAGGTGTGAATAGGTCACCAATGACCCTGATCAAAACATACCAGAATACCTGGTGTACCAGTGTACAAGGTATGGGGATGCTCTCCCCGGTAAGCGCTGCTGTATAGATAAATGAAAGCCTGGGTACAAAAGGTGCAGTGACATGCAAGCAATATGATATACAAAGAGTCCCAGGAATCAAAAGAATTTTTGCAGCGGACCAATGGAGACAATCCCCACCCAGTGTATCCAGGGTCAGTGACCAACCTCAATGCATAAAAATGCAGACATACATAGTGCTGATGAGGAAGACACCCAAAATTGCTCACCCATAATGAAGGTCCACACGTCACGCCGAGGCCCCAACGCCGTTTCGCGTTTCCGCTTCCTCGGGGGGCAGTGTGTTAAGGTACAAAACGGGGGCTTTAAAAAGGCCCAGCGTATATTCTCCGGACCAATCATGCTGCGATGGGAGGAGGGGCAAAGCGTCCCCTGCTGGTGTATGATGCATGGAGGCGGGACATCCGGTGCTATCCCGCTACTTCCGGCGTCCCGGACAGAACGTGTGTCAGTAACAAGTGTTCCTAGTGACGTCAATGAGACACGTTTAGTCCGTCGGATACCATAGGCTGCGGGGGCACATAGATGAGACCGGCACCATGCGTCACTCCCAAAGTGCAAGTAGGCTTTAATAACGATTGTCTACATGTGAAAAACACCTATATACGTAACCAAAGCACATAGATAGAACATGTGCCTAAGGGGATCAAAGCCAAAATATATACATATGTGACAGTAAATTAATTACACAAATGCAAATGAATGCATAATTATATCATAACAATCCATAACATGCAATGGAAAAGAATATACATGCATAAATAACATCAGATACTGAAAAATAAGAAAATTAAAAGAAAAAAGAAAAGTAAATAACAGAAACAAAATGAAAAAATCTATATAAATAAATAATAATGATAATATTGCATGATGAAAGACTTGTCCATCCAGAATGGTCCGAATGAGATCACACAGCCATTGGTGAAGAGCCATTATGTTGCACACTCTCCCCCTTCCTTCTTATCCACCAGAAAACCCAGGCATGGATGTTTTCCATGCGGATCATGTCTAGCGTGTCGCAATATTGATCATATAGCCACCTTTTGTTCATCAGACGGCAAGCGTACCTATCAAATTAGAGAATATATCTCTTGTAGAAGTGATTTCGTAGTATATTATGCCACATGCCCTTGTGGCCTAATATATATAGGCTTGACATATCGTGAACTCAGAGTACGCACAAGGAGCATGTTAGGGATATTCAGTCAGCAGCGACTACTTCTGATGTGGCTTCCTTGAAAACCATTCCTCCACACTTCAGAGACAAACATGCCTGTGATCCTAATCTACTGAGGGTACGAGGAATTGATCGCGTCCATGGGGAATCAGAGGTGGCGATTTAAAACGCAAACTTGCGCAGCTAGAATGTAGGTGGATAGTGACACTGAACACTATGATCCCACATGGCCTGAATGAGCAATTGAGCTTTTCCTCTTTCCTGTAGTTCCCTGAGTCCCTTGGTTAGGGATCCATTTCCTCTGAATTTTATTTTTGATTTTAATTGTGTGTTTTGTGTTCTTTAGTTACAGTGGATGACTTCTTTCCCTCTCTTTTCGGGCTATTTCTGGGTCCCAGCCTAGCTTTGTGATCTCATTCGGACCATTCTGGATGGACAAGGCTTTCATCATGCAATATTATCATTATTATTTATTTATATAGATTTTTTTATTTTGTTTCTGTTATTTACTTTTCTTTTTTCTTTTAATTTTCTTATTTTTCAGTATCTGATGTTATTTATGCATGTATATTCTTTTCCATTGCATGTTATGGATTGTTATGATATAATTATGCATTCATTTGCATTTGTGTAATTAATTTACTGTCACATATGTATATATTTTGGCTTTGATCCCCTTAGGCACATGTTCTATCTATGTGCTTTGGTTACGTATATAGGTGTTTTTCACATGTAGACAATCGTTATTAAAGCCTACTTGTGTAACGGGTCAGGTAGGTGGAACCTCTGAGCTTTATTTATACAAGAAGGTTATACTTGTAAGAGAGCGGGTGGCGCCCAGGGAGACGGACAGGAAGTCACGGCAAGTGACGGGGCAGTCTCTGGTTATACGGGAAAGGATCACGGCAAGTGACCGGGGCAGTCTCTGGATTGACAGGCAGGTTGTCACGGCAAGTGACCGGGGCAGTCTCTGGATAGACAGGCAGGTTGTCACGGCAAGTGACCGGGGCAGTCTCTGGATTGACAGGCAGGTTGTCACGGCAAGTGACCGGGGTAGTCTCTGGATAGACTGGCAGGTTGTCACGGCAAGTGACCGGGGTAGTCTCTGGATAGACAGGCAGGTTGTCACGGCAAGTGACCGGGGCAGTCTCTGGATTGACAGGCAGGTTGTCACAGCAAGTAACCGGGGCAGTCTCTAGATGGACAGGTATATACGACCTGAGATGGTGAAGCCTCCCGGTAGGCTAGCAGGCAGATGGCGGATGGACACTCCCAAGTGAGCAGGCGAGAGTCTCTGGAACAGCCGGGGATCACCGCTTGTGACGTCCGAACCTCCGGGTAGGGCTGCAGTCAGATGGCAGATGATCGCTCCCAAGTGAGCAGGCAAGAGTCTCTGGAATAGCCGGGGATCACCGCTTGTGACGTCCGAACCTCCGGGTAGGGCTGCAGTCAGATGGCAGATGATCGCTCCCAAGTGAGCAGGCAAGAGTCTCTGGAATAGCCGTGGATCACCACTTGTGACGTCCGAACCTCCGGGTAGACTTGCGGACAGGTAGCATACAGCAAACGGGCAGGAAACAGGCAGGTAACTGGTAACGGGACCTGAGGGCTGAAGCAGAGTGAAACAGTGCAACAACAACATTGCTCGGGCACCTCCATTAAGGAGGAAGCCCTTAATATAGGGTGGAGTCCTCCGGCATTGGCCAGGGACTTATTTGAAAAATGTGCGCGGCTCCTTTAAGAGCGGGGGAGGGCGCGGGCGTGCGCCCTAAGTCCAGCAGCAGGGAAGGAGCGCGCGGCCCCAGCAGGGCGGAAGGAGGACGCTGAGGAAGGGTAAGGGGGGCGACGTCCCTGCCTGGCAGAGGACGCTGCTGCAGGGGAACAGCGTCCCTGCCTGGCAGAAGGCAGGGACGCCGACGCTACAGTACCCCCCCCTCTAGGCCCCCCCCTCTTTAGGCCAGAAAGAAATTTAGCTAGGATGAGAGGGGCATGGATGTTCTCCCGAGGCTCCCACGTTCTCTCCTCAGGACCAAACCCCTTCCAATCCACCAAAAAATAAGTCTTTCTTCCTACCCTTTTGGTGGCCAGAATGTTCTCTACCTCAAATTCATCGTCAGCAGACACTGGAGCAGGAGGTGTACCTGTAGACTTGAAAAAAGAGTTAAGTACCACCGGTTTGAGGAGAGATACATGGAAAGAGTTAGGAATGCGCAAATTGGCCGGGAGTTTCAATTTATAGGACACCGGGTTGATCTGACTGATGATCTCAAAGGGACCGATGAACCGAGGGCCTAACTTGTAGGAAGGAATCTTGAGCCGGACATACTTGGACGAAAGCCAGACCTTATCCCCAGGACGGAATTGAGGAGGATCCAGACGTCTTTTGTCAGCATGTCTCTTCATACGCTCGGATGACTGAATGAGTGCGGATCGGGTACTCTCCCATATGGAGGAAAATTCTCTAACCAGAGATTCCGCAGCTGGATTGTCCACAGAGATGGTGACAGGAACAGGGATCCGAGGGTGCTGACCGAAGACTACAAAAAACGGAGACTTGGAGGAAGATTCGCTCTCGTGATTATTGTAAGAGAATTCGGCCCAAGGCAGGAGCTCCACCCAGTCAGAATGGTGGGCATTAACGAAGTGCCGGAGATAACTGGTCAGATTCTGATTGATTCGCTCAACTTGTCCATTGGACTGCGGGTGGTAAGCGGAGGAGAAATCCAAGGTGACGTCTAGCAACTTACAAGTGGCTCTCCAGAAACGTGAGGTGAACTGTACCCCACGATCCGACACAATGTGACGAGGCAGACCATGGAGACGGAAGATGTGGCGGATAAAGTCTTTAGCCAACTCGGGTGCAGACGGAAGACCTGGCAGAGGAATGAAGTGAGCCATCTTGGAAAAGCGGTCAGCGACCACCCAAATAACCGTACAACCGGCAGAAACGGGCAGATCTGTTATGAAGTCCATGGCTATATGCTGCCAGGGGGCAGCGGGTACAGGAAGCGGAAGAAGACGGCCGGCAGGCAGGTGTCTCAGAACTTTGTTGCGGGCACAGGAGACACAGGCAGATACAAAGTCTATTACGTCCTTGTGCAGGGTAGGCCACCAATAACGCCGGGTTATGAGTTGGAGGGTCTTTTTCTGACCAGCGTGGCCAGCTAGTTTAGACGAATGACCCCAGTGTAGGATTCTCTTCCGGTCGGTTACTGATACGAACGTCTTACCAGGAGGGAGACGATTTAGACTCACGGGAGCCACCCGCATCACTCTGGCGGGATCGATGATATGTTTAGGTTCTTCCTCGAGATCTGACACCAGGAAAGACCGGGACAAGGCATCAGCCTTGACGTTCTTGTCAGCCGGGCGAAAATGCAAGAGAAAATCGAAGCGGGCAAAAAACAAGGACCACCGGGCTTGGCGAGGGTTAAGTCTCTGAGCATGCTGGAGGTAAGCCAGATTCTTGTGGTCCGTGTAAATGATTACCGGATGAAGAGCCCCCTCGAGTAGGTAACGCCACTCCTCCAATGCCAACTTGATGGCCAATAACTCTCGGTCTCCTATGGAGTAGTTGCGCTCGGAGGAGGAGAAGAGTTTGGAGAAGAAGCCGCAGGATACCATCCTCCCGGATGAAGATTTTTGAGTGAGTACCGCTCCGGCTCCAGAGGAGGAAGCGTCCACCTCCAGGAAGAACTGCTTGTTGCCGTCCGGGCGATGCAGCACTGGAGCGGAAGAGAAGGCCTGTTTTAAGGAAAGAAAGGCCTCCTCTGCTTCGGGCGTCCACTGTTTGGGGTTAGCATCCTTGCGGGTGAGCGCGGAGATTGGAGCAGTCCTGGAAGAGAAGTGCGGTATGAAGAGGCGGTAATAGTTGGCGAATCCCAGGAACCGCTGAATGGCCTTCAACCCCTCCGGTCGAGGCCACTTCTCGATGGCAGACAGTTTCTCCGGATCCATTCGTAGGCCTGTCTGAGAAATGATGTAGCCCAAAAACGGAAGCGAGGTCTGCTCAAAGAGGCACTTCTCATATTTGGCGAAGAGGTGATTCTGCCTGAGCCTGAGCAGAACCTGACGAACATCCCTCCGGTGAGACTGGAGGTCCGGAGAGAAGACCAAGATATCGTCTAGGTACACCACAACGCAAGAGTAGAGGAGGTCCCGAAAGATGTCATTGACCAACTCCTGAAAGACTGCTGGAGCATTACAGAGACCAAAGGGCATCACCAAATACTCGTAGTGGCCGTCCCGGGTGTTGAATGCCGTCTTCCATTCATCTCCCCGACGGATACGAACCAGGTTGTATGCCCCACGAAGATCCAGTTTGGTGAAGATTCTCGCCCCTCTAAGTCGATCAAACAATTCTGGAATGAGCGGAAGAGGGTACTTATTCTTCACCGTGATCAAATTTAAGCCTCTGTAGTCAATACAGGGACGGAGAGATCCGTCTTTCTTTTTTACGAAGAAGAAACCTGCTCCCGCTGGGGAGGTAGATTTCCGGATGAATCCTTTGGCCAAGTTCTCCTCGATATATTCGGACATCGACCTGGTCTCAGCAGCGGACAATGGGTAAATACGCCCACGGGAGGCGTAGTACCAGGTAGCAGGTCGATCGGGCAATCATACGGTCTGTGTGGGGGTAATGTCTCTGCTTCCTTTTTATTAAAGACATCAGCGAAAGACCAATATGGAATCGGGAGTCCTGGTAGATTAGCAGGTGTAGGAGAAGGACGGACAGGATGAACAGGCACCAGACACGTTTGATGACAGTCCTGTCCCCAGCGAAGAATCTCTCCAGTCTGCCAGTCGAGCACGGGTGCATGCTTTTGGAGCCAAGGCAGACCTAGTAAGAAAGCGTGAGAGAGTCCAGGTAGAACATGAAATGAGATACTCTCAGAATGTAACATTCCCACCTGCAGGGTTATAGCCTCGGTGATAAGCTGGATGGGACGTGGTAGAAGACCCCCATCTACAGCAGCAACAGATACTGGTTCAAGCAGAGGTTTGGTGGGAATGCGATATTTCTCTACCAGAGCCTGTGAAACGAGATTCCCAGCTGCTCCAGAATCAAGTTGGGCTAGTTCGAAGTAACGGTTCTCACCGAGGAGAATTGAGACAGACAGCAGCAGAGATGAAGAGGATTTATTCTTGTCTAGGTGGACCTCTCCGAGCGAACCTAGACACAGGCGTTTCCCGACCTCTCTGGGCAGGTACGGATCCGGTGCTCCTTACTGCCACAGTAGAAGCAACTCCCCTCAGCACGGCGTGAGTCCTGACGGGCTTTGACCATCTTGGTCTGGTCGACCTGCATGGGCTCTGCCGGGGGCACTTGAGGAGATACGGAAGGAGTTACAGGTCTCTGAAATGAAGGAGCTAGGCGAGGAAACCTTCTCTCACGGGTGACCTCTTTGGCTCGCTCCTGGAACCGTAGATCAATTCGATTGGCCAGAGTTATTAGGTCATCGAGAGAGGTTGGAATGTCCCGACCGGCAAGTTCATCTTTAATGCGGCCGGACAGGCCCTCCCAGAAGACAGCTATCAGAGCGTCATTATCCCAAGCCAGCTCTGAGGCAAGGGTACGAAACCTTATGGCATATTGACCCACGGTGAGACTCTCCTGACGAAGACGCAGCAGAGATGATGCAGAGGAGGTCTTCCGTCCGGGTTCATCGAATACCTTCCGGAAGGCTAAGAGAAAAGCAGACAGGTTAGACACCAGAGGATCTTCTCTTTCCCAAAGAGGATTTAGCCAGGCCAGGGCCTCTCCGGTGAGATGTGACATGATGAAGGCAATTTTGGCCCGGTCAGAGTTAAACTGGTGTGCCAGGAGTTCAAATGCAGGGTACATTGGTTGATGAAACCCCGAGCCAGAGCAGGGTCGCCTCCAAACCGAGGAGGAGCTGAAAGTCGAGGTCCTGGAATAGAAACCACGGAGTTGGTAAGCAGCGGAACTGCCGGATTGCGAGTCATGGTGCTCGCGGTGGTTGTCGGGGAAGTATTCAGAGTGTCCAGGCGGGAATTAACACACCGCAGATGACCCAGGATGGACTCCTGTTGAGACCTCTGACGAGACAGTTCATGACACAGGTCAGATAGCGAAGGGGTTTGGGTGCCACCGGGTTCCATGGCCCGAGCAAACTGTAACGGGTCAGGTAGGTGGAACCTCTGAGCTTTATTTATACAAGAAGGTTATACTTGTAAGAGAGCGGGTGGCGCCCAGGGAGACGGACAGGAAGTCACGGCAAGTGACGGGGCAGTCTCTGGTTATACGGGAAAGGATCACGGCAAGTGACCGGGGCAGTCTCTGGATTGACAGGCAGGTTGTCACGGCAAGTGACCGGGGCAGTCTCTGGATAGACAGGCAGGTTGTCACGGCAAGTGACCGGGGCAGTCTCTGGATTGACAGGCAGGTTGTCACGGCAAGTGACCGGGGTAGTCTCTGGATAGACTGGCAGGTTGTCACGGCAAGTGACCGGGGTAGTCTCTGGATAGACAGGCAGGTTGTCACGGCAAGTGACCGGGGCAGTCTCTGGATTGACAGGCAGGTTGTCACAGCAAGTAACCGGGGCAGTCTCTAGATGGACAGGTATATACGACCTGAGATGGTGAAGCCTCCCGGTAGGCTAGCAGGCAGATGGCGGATGGACACTCCCAAGTGAGCAGGCGAGAGTCTCTGGAACAGCCGGGGATCACCGCTTGTGACGTCCGAACCTCCGGGTAGGGCTGCAGTCAGATGGCAGATGATCGCTCCCAAGTGAGCAGGCAAGAGTCTCTGGAATAGCCGGGGATCACCGCTTGTGACGTCCGAACCTCCGGGTAGGGCTGCAGTCAGATGGCAGATGATCGCTCCCAAGTGAGCAGGCAAGAGTCTCTGGAATAGCCGTGGATCACCATTTGTGACGTCCGAACCTCCGGGTAGACTTGCGGACAGGTAGCATACAGCAAATGGGCAGGAAACAGGCAGGTAACTGGTAACGGGACCTGAGGGCTGAAGCAGAGTGAAACAGTGCAACAACAACATTGCTCGGGCACCTCCATTAAGGAGGAAGCCCTTAATATAGGGTGGAGTCCTCCGGCATTGGCCGGGGACTTATTTGAAAAATGTGCGCGGCTCCTTTAAGAGCGGGGGAGGGCGCGGGCGCACGCCCTAAGTCCAGCAGCAGGGAAGGAGGGCGCGGCCCCAGCAGGGCGGAAGGAGGACGCTGAGGAAGGGTAAGGGAGGCGACGTCCCTGCCTGGCAAAGGACGCTGCTGCAGGGGAACAGCTTCCCTGCCTGGCAGAAGGCAGGGACGCCGACGCTACAACTTGCACTTTGGGAGTGACGCATGGTGCCGGTCTCATCTATGTGCCCCCGCAGCCTATGGTATCCGACGGACTAAACGTGTCTCATTGACGTCACTAGGAACACTTGTTCCTGACACACGTTCTGTCCGGGACGCCGGAAGTAGCGGGATAGCACCGGATGTCCCGCCTCCATGCGTCATACACCAGCAGGGGACGCTTTGCCCCTCCTCCCATCGCAGCATGATTGGTCCGGAGACTATACGCTGGGCCTTTTTAAAGCCCCCGTTTTGTACCTTAACACACTGCCCCCGAGGAAGCGGAAACGCGAAACGGCGTTGGGGCCTCGGCGTGACGTGTGGACCTTCATTATGGGTGAGCAATTTTGGGTGTCTTCCTCATCAGCACTATGTATGTCTGCATTTTTATGCATTGAGGTTGGTCACTGACCCTGGATACACTGGGTGGGGATTGTCTCCATTGGTCCGCTGCAAAAATTCTTTTGATTCCTGGGACTCTTTGTATATCGTATTGCTTGCATGTCACTGCACCTTTTGTACCCAGGCTTTCATTTATCTATACAGCAGCGCTTACCGGGGAGAGCATCCCCATACCTTGTACACTGGTACACCAGGTATTCTGGTATGTTTTGATCAGGGTCATTGGTGACCTATTCACACCCTGACTCACCACCTCCACCATTTTGATGTTTTAACTACCTATGGTCCACATTAGTCACACCATGGTCATGTCATTTTCTTCACTGGTTTTTTAATTTTATTTACTCTGTGTGGTGTTTTTCTAGTACTGTGTTTTTTTGTATATTGAAATAAAGTGCATTTTATTTTTTGGAGAATTATTTTTTCTGACTCTTATTTAGCACTAACACCTGTTACCTGATATTTAGGGATTTTAGCTCCCTTTTGTGTCCTCATGGTTTACATATTACATGGAGAGTATCCCATTCCCTTTGAGAATGTTGATTATATTTGATTCTGGTCCTTGTTATGTTCTTATTAGTTCCCCCATATGCAGCTCTCAAGTCCAGCTCACCCTAGCAGACACTCTGAGTAGGACAAGAAAGTACTCTGTTGTGTTTTGGTAGCTGAGGAGAATAAGCAAAAACGGCAATACACCAGAGAGGCTGGAACCTATTGGATTGCAGTACCCTGAACTAACCACACAACTAGAGGTAGCCGTGGAGCGTTCCTACGTTGATCCTAGACGCCTCTTCACAGCATGATAGATAACTACACCTAAAGGCAGAAAGATGAAAGCTATCTGCCCCGGAGCAGATACCCAAAGAAAATAGGAAGCCCCCAAAAATGTAATGGCGGTTAGACAAGAAGAAGCACGGACACAGACAGAAAATAGAATGAGCAAACGCTGGGGCCCAATTTGTCTAGACAGAAAAGTACAGGAAAGGTTACTCACTGCAATCCAAAAAAAATCCCTAAAAAATACCAACTCTTCTGATTGCAAAAACACCTGAGATCACACGATCTCTACCACCTAAAATCAGATCTCTGGTGTAACAAAACTAAGCCACAGCCACTGAAAAAACAGGAAAAAGCAAATGAACAAATAACAGTGGCTTCAGATAAACTCAGAGGAGCACAAGCCCCCGGAGGGGACCTGGCTGACCTCCACAGAAGTGCAGGGAACAATGCAAAAAGCAAGCACAAAAATAAAAGCAGAAAATATCTTATCTGATAGCAGAAGATGCAGGCAAGACTCAGCAAACTTCCAAATGAACCAGGAACCACAATTGAGACAAGAACAATTGATAACGGCAACCATCATGGGAGGGAACCTCACTTATATCAGACCAGTGAGCGATCCCAGATTGCCATTCCTCGCTGAAAGGCTCAGTACTGTCTGTAACCACCAGAGGGAGCCTCTGCTCAGAAACCATCTCTAGTACATTTATAACAGTACTCATCCTCTCATCCACGTACACTGGCATTGAACGCCTACATTGCCAAACTGATATCATTAGAGATGATGCCCTTCCGTTTGGTTGAAAGCGCAGCGTTCAGAGAATTCATGGCCTACGCTGTCCCACGCTATGACCTACCCAGTCGCCACTTCTTTTCTAGAAAAGCCATCCATGCCCTCCACCTGCATGTAAAAGACCGCATTGTCCATGCACTCAAACAATCAGTGAGTGGAAAGGTGCACCTCACAACAGATGCATGGGCCAGTAGGCTTGGACAGGGCCGTTACGTGTCCATCACTGCGCACTGGGTTAATGTGGTGGATGCAGGGTCCACAGGGGACAACGGCGGTGGGACAGTGCTGCCTAGCCCACGGTATAGGCAACAGTTGGCTGTAGGCGTTCGACCCTCCTCCTACTCCTCCTCCAGAAACGAAAGCTCGTCGACAGAGAGCAATCGCACGAGCACTCCATCCGCAGCTGCCACTGTTGCAAAGGAGGTGTCCCACTATCGAACAGCTAGTGGTAAGCGTCAGCAGGCTGTTTTAAAAATGATGTCTTTGGGTGAGAACAGACACACCGCGGAGGTACTGGCCGACTACTTGCAGAGAGAAACTGAGTCATGGCTGGGCAGTCTACATCTTGACCCAGGCAAGGAAGTCAGTGATAACAGGCGTAATTTTGTGGCGGCCATAGCCCTGGCAAAACTCAGACACATACCTTGCCTGGCTCACACATTGAACCTGGTGGTGCAGTGCTTCTTAAATAATTATCCGGAGTTAACAGCCCTGCTCCATACAGTGCGAAGACTGTGCTCGCACATCCATCGCTCGCCCATAGACTCCAGTCGTATGAAGAGACTGCAGTGATTGCTCCACCGCCCCAAGCACTGCCGAATCATAGATGTTGCAACAAGGTGGAACTCCACCATGCACATGGTTGAGAGGCTGTGTGAACAGAGGCAGGCTGCAATGCATTTATGGGAGGAATACACGGGCAGGCAGTTTGAGGGCAGACATCGAGTTGTCGGTGTGCAGTGGTCAAAGCTGAAAGACCTCTGTAAAGTCCTTCAGTGTTTTGAGGAATGCACATGGCTGGTAAGCGCAGACGACGCCATCATAAGCATGAGCATCCCACTTATGCGTCTAGTCATGCAAACTTTGACGCACCTTAAGGATCAGGTGTCTGCAGTGGAGGAGGAAGAGGAGGAGGGAAGCCTTGATGACAGTCAGCCATTGCCTGCTCAGGGAACTGTCCTGGACGAGGTGGAGGAAGAAGAGGAAGAGGAGGAGGAGGATGATGATGATGATGATTATTTTAGGGAGGAGGATGCTTCTCAGGGAGCAAGAGAAAATGTTGGCTTGCCAAGGTCAAGTACAGGGTTTGTGCGTGACTGGAGGGATGTGGATTTGGCAGAAAGTGCTCCTCCACCCACCACTAGCAGTGTATCATTGACACCTGGAACATTTGTCCACATGTGTGATTATGTCTTGCGGATTCTAAAAAGGGACCCCTGCATTGCCAAAATTATGAAGGATGACGACTACTGGTTGGCCAGCATCCTCGATCCACATTATAAAGTCAAATTATAGAACATCATGCCACAGGAGAACCTAGAGCTAATATTGGCGAACAAACAAGCAACTCTGGTAAACCGTTTGTTAGTGGCATTCCCAGCACACAGCAGCGGTGCAGGTTCTAACACGAGCTGTACTGGGCCAAATGGAAGAGGTGTTCGTGGTGCACACAGCCGAAGTGGCGTTGGAGACAGGGGTTTCATGACCATGTTGTGGACTGCTTTCTCGAGTAACGCTCACACGACTGGTTACACTGAATCGATTGCAACAGACAGTAGACAGCAGTTGTCAACTATGGTTACAAATTACTTCTCCCCTATCAATGTTCTCCCTCACAGGTCATTCCCCTTTGACTACTAGGCCTGTAAGCTGGACACCTGGCCTGAATTGGCACAATATGCCTTACAGGAGTTCGTTTGCCCTGCTGGTAGTATGCTTTCAGAAAGAGTCTTCAGTGCTGCTGGATCAATCCTGACAGAATGAAGGACCCGTCTGTCAACCTAAAATGTTGATGATCTAGCCTTCATTAAAATGAACCATGCATGGGTTTCAAAGGATTTTGTCCCAACTTCCCCTGATGACACATAGGTTGCCAGCAAAATGGCTCGCTTTGTCCTCCTCTTCCTCGAACTTCTCCAATTCCTCCATTTGCAGCTGCTGAACGTCCAGCCTACACCTCAACATATGCCATTTTTTCCACCTCCATAACTGGGCTGTCCCCACCCAGGGCCAGGGTCACCACCTGGCGCACCCAGGCAAGTTTCGGTGCCCTGAGTAGGTGGGGGGGCCCACTCTTGGGCGACGGCACTAGCACAGTTCCCCTCATAGTACAATAAAGTGTCTCTGACGGTGGGGGGGCCCACTCGCCGTCAGACACACCGGAGTACTATGAGCTATGAGGGGCCCTGTGCCAATACCGGCGCCCATGAGTGGGCCCCCCCTGCTTGCTCAGGGCCCCAGCACTTGCAATACTTACCTCTCCCTGCTCCACCGCTGTGGAGTCTGGGCAGTTAAATCCTTCACAGGGACGGCCACTACAAATTTGGTGAACTGATCGATGATGGTTAAGACGTAGCTATGGCCTGTCCTGCTGGGCTCTACCTTCAGATGATCAATGGCTCCCATTTCTTATGGACGTCGACTCACAATCGGACGCAGTGGTGCTTTCAGATCAGCTTTCACAGTTTTCCTAGTCACAGACGTGTGACATTCCTGGCACCATTTTTCAATGTCTCCTCTCATGCTAATCCAATAGAATCGCCTACTGGCTGTGGATTCTGTCTTTTGCACTCCAAAGTGACCAGACTGATCATGATAGGCAGTGAGGACCATGTCTACATCTCTCCTTGGGATCACAATTTGATGGAGACGACTAACGGTGATGGGATCCACTCTACTGCGATACAGCAACCCTTTCTTCACAAAGAACCATTTTCGTTGTCTCCACAGACAAAGTAATTGAGGGTCAGCATCCCCTCTGCGAATTCTACCGGGAGGTTTTCCTGTGATTAGGAATTCCCAAATTTCTGCAATCACTCTACTTTCAGTCTGTACTTGTATCCATCTAGTTTCCTGTAGTGGAGAGTCTGGACTGGCTTACTGAGACTGAAATATATACGAAGATTTAAAAGTACCCCAACACTGTAGACAGCTGTACGTTTCTAATACATTACCCTTTTTATACTTTTTATATTCTGGTGTAATTCACACTGAGCCTCTGAGAGTCTGTGTCTGACTCTGGAAAAATATACAGAGATTTAAAATTACTCCAACACTGTATACAGCTGTACGCTTATAATACATTACCCTTTTTCTACTTTTTATATTTTCGTGTAATCCATACTGAGCCTGTGAGAGTCTGTGTCTGACTCTGGACATATATACGGAGATTTAAAATTACCCCAACACTGTATACAGCTGTACGCTTCTGATACATTACCCTTTTTCTACTTTTTATATTCTGGTGTGATCCATACTGAGCCTGTGAGCGTCTGTCTGTTATTCCTGAAATATATACGGAGATTTACCATTACCCCTAAACTGTATGCAGCTGTACACTTGTGATACAGTACCCTTTTTGCCAGAAAGTCCTCCTCCACCCACCACTCTAAGTGCATCAATGACACCTGGAATATTGGCCCACATGTGTGATTATTTCTTGCGGATCTGCTTTTTATATTCTTGTCTAATCCATACTGAGCCTGTGAGAGTGTGTCTGTTACTCTGGAAATATATACGGAGATTTAAAAATTACCCCAACACTGTATACAGCTGTACGCTTCTGGTACATTACCCTTTTTCTACTTTTATATTCTGGTGTGATCCATACTGAGCCTGTGAGAGTCTGTCTGTTATTCCGGAAATATATATGGAGATTTAAAAATTACCTCAACACTGTATACAGCTGTACGGTTCTGATACATTACCCTTTTTCTACTTTTTTTATTCTGGTGTGATCCATACTGAGACTGTGAGAGTCTGTGTCTGACTCTGGAAAAATACATGGAGATTTAAAATTACACCTACACTGTATACAGCTGTACGCTTCTGGTATATTACCCTTTTTCTACTTTTTATATTCGGGTGTAATCCATACTGAGCCTGTGAGAGTCTGTGTCTGACTCTGGAAATATATACAGAGATTTAAAATTACCCCAACACTGTATACAGCTGTACGCTTCTAATACATTACCCTTTTTCTACTTTTTATATTCTGGTGTAATCCATACTAAGCCTGTGAGAGTCTATGTCTGACTCAGCAAATATATACGGAGATTTACAATTACCCCTAGACTGTATACAGCTGTACGCTTGTAATACAGTACCCTTTTTGGCAGAAAGTCCTCCTCCACCCACCACTGTAAGTGCATCATTGACACCTGGAACATTGGCTCACATGTGTGATTATTTCTTGCGGATCTGCTTTTTATATTGTGGTCTAATCCATACTGAGCCTGTGAGTGTTCGTCTGTTACTCTGGAAATATATATGGAGATTTACAATATTTTAACTATACTATATATACCTGGTATCTGGTGATACAGTACCCTTTTTCAGCTTTTCATATTCTGGTCTAATCCATACTGAGCCTGTGAGCGTCTATCTGTTACTCCGGAAATATATATGGAGATTTAAAATACGAATTTTGGTAAGAACTTACCTGTAAAATTCTTTTCAGCAAAGGAAGCAAGGGGGACACTTCATTACTTCTGGGTAGGGCGGAGCCAGATAGTAGGACTAACCTCAGGTTCTAAAAATGGGTGTTGTCCGGCCCCTCCGGCTCTGGCTCCTCCTGCCGTACACTCCAGTTTTGTACACAAGCTAAGGAGAAAGAAATCACCAGCGGAGTACCATAACCAATCTGAAAGGGTTCAAAAGACCAAAGTTATGCACATAACATGAATACCACACAGCTCAGGTACCACTCACAAAACCTGACCACTGCGATGAGCTGGCGATGCCGGAAAGAGCCGTAGAGCGCTGACCTCAGCTCAGAAACTCACTTATCAGAGCGAGCCGCGCTACATCTGAAACAACACCTTCTGCCTTATGGGAGGGAGAAGTGTCCCCCTTGCTTCCTTTGCTGAAAAGAATTTTACAGGTAAGTTCTTACCAAAATTCGTATTTCAGCTGCAGATGGAAGCAAGGGGGACACTTCATTACTTCTGGGATGTCCCAAAGCAGTACAAAAACAAGGGTGGGAAAAAACCTTAAACAGGCAGAAGCCAACACCTTGATACATGCGCAACAGGCGCAACATAAACTTAACTAGAAATTTTCAAAATACAGCCGCCTGAAGGACTCTGCGTCCTAAGGCCGCATCAGCGGAGGCACTGACGTCCACCTTATAAAACTTTGTAAAGGTGTGAACAGAACGCCAAGTCGCTGCTCGACAGAGCTGGGCTGCCGAAGCCCCTTGATGAAGGGCCCACGAAGAGCCCACAGCTCTCGTGGAATGAGCCCGAATATTAATCGGGCAAGGTTCGTCCATAACACGGTAAGCTTCCAAAATAGCTGACCGGATCCAACGAGCTATAGTATCTTTAGAAGCTCGTTGACCACGACGACGACCTGCTGGAATCACAAAAAGAGAATCCGACTTCCGGAAACTCTGCGTAACTGACAAGTAAAACTTCAATGCCCGCACTAAGTCCAATGAGTGCAAGGCCCGCTCCTTCGCATTCTTTGGTTCTGAACAAAGCGAAGGCAACACAATATCTTGATTGACATGGAATTGAGATACCACTTTAGGGAGAAAATCATGTCGCGTGCGAAGAACAACACGATCCGGGAAAAATTCCAAGAAAGGTGGCGAACATGAAAGAGCCGCCAACTCGGAAACCCATCTCAAGGAAGTGACCGCCACTAGGAAGTCAACCTTCCAAGAAAGCAAAGAAAGATTAATAGCATCCATAGGCTCGAAAGGAGCACTTTGAAGAGCTTTCAAAACCAGATTAAGCCGCCAAGGCGACACAGGAGTTTTCCTTGGAGGAAACTGACAGGCTGCTCCGCGAAAAAAGGCACATACGTCCCTACGCGAGGCAATAGCTTTACGAAAAAGCACCGACAGGGCAGACACCTGACCCTTCAGGGTACTGATTGCCAAACCCTTATCCAGCCCGTGTTGCAAAAAAACCAACAAGTTGGGTAATGAAAATTTCTTTGGATTCCTGGAAGAACCCAAACACCATGAAAAGAAGGATTCCCAAATCCTGTAGTAAATCCTAGTCGTAGCCGGACTTCTTGACGCTCTCATGGTGGCAATGACCTTTTCTGAAAACCCTTGACGGGTTAAAATCTCGGTCTCAAGAGCCAAGCCGTCAAACGCAGAGACCTCAGGCCCGGATGACACACGGGACCCTGAGTGAGCAAGTCCGGTCGAAGAGGCAGAGGAAAAGGAGGCGCCGCCAGAAGCGACATCAGTGTGGAAAACCACGTCCTTCTCGGCCAATCTGGGGCTATCAGAATAGCCGGAACCCTCTCCAGCCTGACCCGACGTAACACAAGCGGCAGCAAGGATATCGGTGGGAACACATAAACCAGCTGGTATTGGCTCCACGGAACCACCAGCGCATCCACTTCCACCACGGTCGGATCCCTGTATCTGGACATGAAAGTTGGTAACTTGGCATTGATCCTGGAGGCCATCAAGTCTACTTGAGGAGTCCCCCATCGGGAGCACAGAAGTGCAAAGATTTCCGGATGAAGACTCCATTCTCCTGAATCCATCCTCTCTCGGCTGAGAAAGTCTGCCTGGATATTCTGAACTCCTGGTATATGAATCGCAGAAATGGCCGGCACATGAGCCTCGGCCCATATCAGAATCCGAGATACCTCCGACATGAGTCTGGAGCTCCTCGTCCCGCCTTGATGGTTGATATACGCAACCGCCGTAGCGTTGTCCGTCTGAACACGAAATGGTAATCCGCTCAAAGGGACCGTCCAATGTTGGAGGCAAAGAAAAATTGCCCTCAATTCCAGGATGTTGATCGGTAACACCGATTCTTCCCGTGACCAAACTCCCTGAATCCAGAGATTGTTCCAAACTCCCCCCCAGCCCGTCAGGCTGGCATCGGTGGTCAAGACCGACCATGACAGGGGAAGAAAAGATTTTCCCAGGAAAAACCGTTCTGGATGTAACCACCAGTCCAGAGACTCTCGCACTTTGCGGGAGATTAAAACCCTGCAATCCAGTGTTTCCTGTGCACGATTCCATCTCTTCAAAATGAAGCTTTGAAGCGTTCTGCAATGGAACTGAGCAAACGGAAGAGCTTCCATCGAAGCGACCATTAACCCCAGAAGGCGCATACATCTTCGAAGGATACTGTCGTTGAGGACTGCACAGTCTGTGCCAGACAGTGGATACTGGTTTGCTTGTCCTTTGGCAGAAAAACTACCACTTTCGCTGTGTCGAAAATCATGCCCAAAAACAGGATTGACTGAGAAGGCTCCAGGGATGACTTCTCCCAGTTGATCAGCCACCCGAAATCCTCCAGGAGCTGAAGGGATAAATCGCGAGCCGTCACTGCCTCCTCCTTTGAGGATGCCACAATCAGAAGATCGTCCAGATAAGGAAGTATCATGATCCCTTGTCTCCGAAGCATTGCCATAAGAGGTGCCAGCACTAGAGTTGAGCGATACTTTCCGATATCCTAAAGTATCGGAATCGGAATGGTATCGCCGATATCACTAAAATATCGGCGATACCCGATACCGATACCGGAAGTCCCATGTAAGTCTATGGGAACAAAATATCGCAACTAAAAAAACCCCATTCTTTCCTTGTAAACACTAAATATACACACATAGAATACATATATATATATATATACATGTCATTGTGACATATATATATACATATATGTATAGTTTATACACTTCTACATAGTAAAATATCCTCTCTGATTCAATTGCCGGGTAAAGCCGGCTTCAGTGAAAAGACAGAAGCACCCGACATGAAATGACACTTGGTGTACATAGGGTTAACCATGTCTTTTCATGTCGTTTGCTATCTGATTTGCACAAACAATTAAATCAGTCTATGTGTGCAAAATTTCACACCTGTAGGGGTTAATTAAAGGTGTAAATTCGTTGTAAAAAAAACGGACTTTCTTGCTACGAATTTACACCTTTAATTAACCCCTACAGGTGTGAAATTTTGCACACATAGTCTGATTTAATTGTTTGTGCAAATTAGATAGCAAAGGACATGAAAAGACATGGTTAACCCTATGTACACCAAGTGTCATTTCATGTCGGGTCACCCGATCCGCTGGTAACCAAGGTACACAGCGGGTTTCCAGGCCCCGCGCCTGGAAACCCGCTGTGTACCTTGGTTACCAGCGGATCGCTGGTCTCCCGCCTGTCACACGCAGCGATGCGTGCCTGTCAGCGGGAAACCAGCGATCAAAAAAAGGTCCTGACATTTCAGCGACGATCAGCGATACCCGGCAGGGGGGCTGATCGTCGCTGAATGTCACACACAGCGATATCGCTGGTGAGCTCGCTGCTGCGTCACAAAACTAGTGACTCAGCAGCGATCTCGGTAGCGATATCGCTATGTGAGACGGGCCCTTAAGTGGAAAGCTTAATTGATTGCTTTCCACTTTCACTTCAGGTCAGCCAGGGACACAATCAGTGACGTCAGAGGGAACTGATTAACAAAAATAGGGGTTCCCTTTGAAAAAAAAATGGCGTGGGGTCCCCCCTGTTTTTGTTAACCAGCCAGATGAAGCAGACCGCTGAGGCCTGGATTTTCAGGCTGTTAAGGAGCCAAGATCCATGGACCTTGCCAGCCTGATAATACTAGGCCACAGCAGTCTGCATATCTTGGCTGATTAACAAAAATAGGGGATCCCCTCGAAAAAAATTGGCGTGGGGTCCCCCCTATTTTTGTTAACCAGCCAGATGAAGCAGACCGCTGAGGCCTGGATTTTCAGGCTGTTAAGGAGCCAAGATCCATGGACCTTGCCAGCCTGATAATACCAGGCCACAGCAGTCTGCATATCTTGGCTGATTAACAAAAATAGGGGATCCCCTCGAAAAAAATTGGCATGGGGTCCCCCCTATTTTTGTTAACCAGCCAGATGAAGCAGACCGCTGAGGCCTGGTTTTTCAGGCTGGTAAGGATCCAATATCCATGGACCTTGCAAGCCTGATAATACCAGGCCACAGCAGTCTGCTTAGCTTGGCTGGTTAACAAAAATAGGGGATCCCCTCGAAAAAAAAACGGCGTGGGGATCCCCCCTATTTTTGTTAACCAGCCAAGTAAAATGCAGACTGCTGCGGCCTGGTATTAAAAGACTGTCAAGGCCCATGGATTTTGGCCCTCAACAGCCTGATAATACCAGGCTACAGCAGCCCCACACTTGGCGCATCAAAAGATGTGCCAATTGTGGCACTTTACCCGGCTCTTCCCACTTGCCCTGTAGCGGTGGCAAGCGGGGTAATAAGGGGTTAATGTCACCGTTGATTGCACGGTGACAATAAGCCCGGTTAATAATGGAGAGGTGTCAATAAGACACCGATCCATTATTAATCCCAAAGTTATTAAATGCATAAAAAAAAGACAAAGCAAGAAAAAAGTATTTTAATGAAATAAAAGAGACAACACAGTTTTCATTAATTTTATTGTACTCTCATTCCTGCGACGCCATCGATCTCCTGTAAAAAAAGAAAAAAAACAAACCAACAGTATACCACCTGTCCGACGCAGTCCATAACGACAGTCCCACGACGATCCAACTCTGCTACATCGCAATGACAGGCAGAGCCTGTCATCGCGACGCAGCACAGCTGATTACCTGCTTCCCCGGCGGTGACGTCATCGGACTGACTGCTTTACGGCCGGGATTACCCAGCAGTCACTGCAGTTATCGCGAGAAACTGCATGTGACCGCCGGGGAAAGAAGATTGCGGCCATCAAGCAGTCCAGGACGTGACCGCCGGAGATCTTCTGACAGGTAAGTGCCGCTGACTCCTGACAGACCCGACCGACGGACACTGACAGTGACAGTGACAATCCCGATTCCGGTATCCGATAAGACGAAAATATCGGAACTCGGAATCGGAATTCCGATACAGCCAATATCGGCCGATACCCGATATTTGCAGTATCGGAATGCTCAACCCTAGCCAGCACCTTTGTAAAAACTCGGGGTGCCGAAGCCAACCCGAAAGGGAGGGCCACAAACTGGTAATGGTCCTGACCTATGGCAAAGCGCAGAAAGCGCTGATGAGATCTTCCGATGGGAACGTGTAAATAGGCGTCGCGAATATCTATGGACACCAGAAAATTGTTCTGTGACAGGGCAGTCACCACTGAGCGAAGCGACTCCATGCGGAACTTTTGGGTATAAACATGCCGATTTAACCTCTTGAGATCCAGAATGGGACGAAACTTTCCCTCCTTTTTGGGGACCACAAAGAGGTTGGAATAAAATCCCCTTCCCCGGTCTTCCGGAGGAACTGACACTACTACACCCTTCTGTAGTAAGGAATCGACTTCCTGCCGCAGAGCGGTCAATAAGTCGGGATCTGACGGCACGCGAGACTGACAGAATCTTTCTGGAGGGCGAGAGAGAAACTCTATGAAATAGCCTGCCGACATTATTCGTGTCACCCAGGAGTCTGAGACGCGGGAGACCCAAACCGCTTGAAACAGGAGCAGGTGCCCCCCCACTCGAGAATCCTCGAGTGAACTTCTGGCGTCAGTCCGTTTTGGCGGGCTTTTTGTCAGATTCCTGCTTGTCATTGCGCGGGTATTGTTTCCAAGAAGCGTTAGACTTTTGGGAAGACTTTTTCCCTGAAAAGGTGGGACGACCCGATCCCCAAGAGGAGTGACCGGCTCGCCCCCTGCCACGAAAAAACCGCCGGTTACCGTAGGAACCGGTCCTGCCAAAAGCAGCCGTAGCTGCCCTACGCTGAGGCAACGCTGACCCTTAGCCTTAGCCTTAGCAATCAATTCCGTGAGGTCAGAGCCGAAAAGCTGACCACCTTTGTAAGGCAAAGATAGCAAACCTTGTTATGAGACCGCATCTCCAGTCCACTGTTTAAGCCACAACGCTCTTCTAACAGTGATTGTAGAAGCCTGAGCTCTGGATATTAGGGAAGCCATATCCAAAAGAGCGTCACAGACATATTGGTCTGATTCTTCTATTAACTTAATGATCTCATCTATTGCCTGTAAAGACGACCCATCTTGCAGGGATATCCGCAGGCGAGCTGTCCAACCCATGGAAGCTCTAGAAGCACAATAGGAAGATAAAGCCACTCTAAAGGCCTGACCAGCAGCTTCATAGCCGGCCTTGGCCGCCATCTCTGACTTTTTGTCCAGCGCATCCTGCAAAGTAGCTTTCCCTTTGACGGGAAGCATAGTAGCTTTGTTAAGCTTAGATAAAGATATATCCACCTCAGGGGACGGAATCCAGCTAGCAAATAGGTCTGCTGGACAAGGATACAAGGTTTCAAACAACCTTGTCCCCTGAAAACGCTTATCTGGACAAACGCGTTCCTTTTCTACTTTCTTAGAAAACTCACTCATAGCTGGCATCGCTAAACGTGATCTTTGCGACCCATGGTACCATCTGGGTATACCTTCATCATCATTCATCTCCTCAGGTACTTGCAGTACCTCTCGTATGGCCCTGACAAAAGCATCTACACGGCCCGACAAGGAAGCAGAGTGCTCCTGAAAATCCTCTCTGCCCGAATCAGAACATTCTCCCTCAGAAACTGAAGGAGAACTTCCCCTCGCAGACAAATCTGAGTCACTTAGTGGGGAGGGCATAGCAATCCTGGGACGCTTTTTGCTATGAGAAGGTCTAGAGGATACCCACTGACCCAAAAGGTCAGAAAGCCCACTAATAGCAGTAGCGAGCATATCAAACTTGGCATCATAGCGACCTCCAATAGCAGCGCTAGAAGGTGCAGAGGATTCCATCGTGTCAGAAACGCGGGGCTGGTCCTGGAGAGGACGAGGAAGACGATCAGCCTCCTGACTCAAATCTGACATGCCGGTTATTGAGATGGTATAGTGATGAGAATAACCAGAGCAGTGTGGTCTCACACAGTAGCAAAACGCTGAAGGGTTAACTTCTTTTAAAAGCAAAAGAATACCCCAGCAGTGAAAAACGGCGCCCCCCCCGCTGCAGACAGCTCACAGACCGTTACTGAGGGATACAATGTCCCAATGATCAGAAAACTGCAGCGCTGCGCTAGAGAGCGCAAACAGCAAAAAAATGCTGCGGGAGGCTAAAGGGTTAAGCTGCTACCTAAGCGATAGCAGCGACTCACCCGGCTGGCTTGGTGTTGTCTCAAATGCCTGTGTACAGAAACGGAGGAGAGGAGACCAGGAGAGCTGTAATGGCTGCCGCAGAGAGCAGGAAGAGAAGGAGCCAGTCACTTCCTGTAATCAGAAAGCCGGGAAAGCCCGAAGCCACGCCCCCTCTCTGCTCAGTCAAAAAAGTGCGGGAAATCTTTTGCACTCCTCTCCCTGTACACTGTAACGGCGCTGCAGCGCCGAAAACACACAGCACATATTAAATAAAAAATCTCTCTCTTTTTTTTTTTTTTTTTTTAAAAATGCCCAATCATGAGAAAATAGTGGGAAACACCAATAACAGTCAGCGCTGTCACCGCAGATGCTGTAATCACTCGCACATATCAAAATATAATGCAGAGTACTCACCAGCCAAAAACGCCACAGGGACCCTCCACGGATATGTGACGCTGTGCCCATTGCTTCCCATGAGGACAAGGAACGCAGTGACCCAGAACGTGGTGTGCGTCCTGTCAGGGATAGCCACCTCTTCCCCCGGGCCGGCAAGAAAATGCAATGACCACCATTTAGGGAATACATTTCTGCCAGGGGAGAGGATGGGGTCCAGCAGCGCCGGTACCCCTGATCCTCTAGACATAAAGTCCAGGACCCTGTCCGAGTAAAATAATAAACTCTTCTGAGGTGATTTCTAAGGAGCTGCACTAGCAGCCGTCCTTCCTACTTGGACCTCAAGTCGAAACTGGAGTGTACGGCAGGAGGAGCCAGAGCCGGAGGGGCCGGACAACACCCATTTTTAGAACCTGAGGTTAGTCCTACTATCTGGCTCCGCCCTACCCAGAAGTAATGAAGTGTCCCCTTGCTTCCATCTGCAGCTGAAAATTACCCCAACACTGTATACAGCTGTACGCTTCTAATACATTACCCTTGTAAGGTTCTTTGTACATGTTTCTTGAAACTCAGTTTTTCCGTCGGCCATTTTGCTTTCTGTCTTGCTGCAGCTATCTTGCCCTCAGTCAATATGGAGTTTCCAGCTTTCATGTTCCCGCCCTGATTCTCTCCCTCTTGCTTCTTAAGCAGCCTCAGCTGAGCAATCAGTGCTTCAGAATCAAGCCTGCAGTGAGCTTGTGACCTGACTCCTGGAAACCTTAGACCTTGTACTCCAGCTATTTCCTACTGAGGAACTTTGGAACACTTGTGGACTCTGGAAACCTGCTATTTGATAAATCCACGTTTGCATGGAATTACGGTAACAGAGAAGAGATCCTGAACCTGTTGTGGAGAGTTATTGCTGAGCTTAAGTTACTCTGGCCTGCTGTGCTCTGCTTCTGTACCTGCAAACTGTGTGACCCTTTTTGCCACTTGTATGAAGTAATACAAGTCCTTCTATATCAAACCTGTGTCTCATGTGTTTTCCTCGCACCCAAGCACAAGACGCTATATGAACTGTACACCATACATTACAAGATTCTGAAGCCAAACGTTAGTGTCTGCTGGGTCTGGGAAGGCTGTGTCTGCTGTGACTGTGGATATCAGATGTCCGGTTATACTTTCTGTGATGACAGTGGTTGTGACTTCTCACAACCATTCCAGGTGAGCACATTCCCTTAATTTTACTCTGCAGTGTTACCACAGGTAAACACTATTGTTTTTTTTTTTTTTTTTCTCTTCTCCTTCCAGTACTCCTGTCTTAAAAGATCTGGAAGATGGAGGCTCGCACAAAGGAGCTTTGCGGAGTGACTGATACAATCCTTGCAGATATACAGACTATAAAGACCCGTTTTGCAAACCTACAGGACCTCACTAAACACAATTTGCAAGTGTTTGGACAAACTACCCAGGATTTACGAGCCAGGATTGAGGTTCTAGAGGAACGAGTCCAGGCTCCTGCCATAACCCCGAGTTCTGGGATTCCCAAGTTACCCCCTTTTCATTTTGGCGGTGAACGTGAGAAATTCAGGGGATTTATTAACCAATGCAGTCTTTTTTTTCTGCACATGCTTCACAATTTCCCACTGAACGATCTAAAGTGCATACTATAATCATGTTGCTTACCAACAAGGCTTTGATGTGGGCAAACCCTCTGATTGAGACTGAGGATGAATGTTTGGATCATCTTGATGCTTTCATTTCAGCCATGGGGCAGGTGTTTGATGACCCCAATCGAGGTGCAACAGCTGAAGCAGCCATGTTAACTTTGCGCCAAGGTAAGCGCTCAGTAGCCGAATATGCCTTGGATTTCACAAGATGGGCCCTCGATACCACTTGGGACAGTTCCGCCTAAAAAATCTATTTTTCGAAAAGGGTTGTCTCCACTGATTAAGGATGAACTTGCTCGTGCCGACCCTCCCACTGCGTTAGGTGACTTTATTAACTACTGCATCCGTATTGATGCTCGTCTGACTGAACGCAGGCAAGAGAGATGGTTCGAAAGTAATCGCACTAACCTTTTCCTACCTTCCTCCCCAGCTAAGGAACCTTTGAGTAGGATCACACGGGAACCTGAACCTGAACCCATGCAGGTGGACTCTTTACAAAGACGGGTTAGTGATGCACGCAAAGAACATCGTTTAAAGGAAAATCTATGTTTCTACTGTGGTAAGTCAGGGCACTTCATTATAAACTGCCCCAGCCGTTCTCGTAAGACTACTGCAGCAGTCATTCACTGTGAGTGTTGCGAGAGGAGATCTGTCAGGTCCGAGCCTCAGGCTCCAGAGAGATCTGCAGCAACAGATATTGATTTCTCTGACTTAAACTCCGTCACTTCTGAGGACGATGACTGTGTAAACGCTGCAATTTTTCAAGTTTCCTCAGTGGTGTCCCAGCTGAGTTGTAAGAAAAACAATTCTCATTGCTTCCTTTCCATCAAACTCTGGGTTGACTCAGTCTGGGTGTCTAGCTCTGCTATGATCGACTCAGGGGCAAGTGGAAATTTTTATGGATATCTCCTTTGCTCTGAAACGGGGGATACGTTCAGTGAAGAAGACTACTCCAGTACAGATGGAGACTGTGGATTTCTCCCTGCTGACCTCTGGACCAGTGGATCAGGAAACGGAGCCTTTGAGGGTCCTTATGGGTAAAGATCATCAAGAAAAACTGTCCTTTATGCTTATCTCTTCTCCCCACTTTCCCATTATTCTAGGGCTACCATGGCTGCAGGTTCAGAACCCTACCATTAACTGGGAGACCAAGGAATTACACTTTCCAGAGAAACAGATGAGTCCAGAAGTTTCAGCTTGCTCTGTTCCTAAAGGAACCATGTCAGTCCCTGAACTACCAGCTGCATACCAGGACTATGTGGATTTATGTGACAAGAAGAACGCTGACCAGCTTCCCCCTCACCGTCCATATGATTGTCCAATTGAATTATTGCCTGGAGCAGAGATACCTTTTGGTAAGATCTACCCCCTGGCGGGGCCCGAGCTACAGGCTTTAAAGGATTACATAGACGAAAATCTAGCCAAGGGCTTCATACGCCCCTCTTCATCTCCTGCAGGTGCACCCATCTTCTTTGTGAAGAAGAAAGATGGATCTCTGAGACCCTGCGTAGACTATAGGGAACTCAATAAGGTTACTATTAGAAACCGTTATCCATTGCCTTTAATCCCTGAGTTATTGGAGAGAGTGCGGCATGCCAAAATTTTCTCTAAACTGGATCTCCGTGGGGCCTATAACTTGGTCCGTATTAGACCTGGGGATGAATGGAAGACTGCATTCAGGTCACGCTATGGACACTTTGAATATCTAGTTATGCCTTTTGGTCTGAGTACCGCCCCAGCCACTTTCCAACACTTGGTGAATGACATCTTCAGGGATCTCCTAGATACATTCGTGGTGATTTATCTGGATGATATTCTAATTTTTTCTAACTCCACAGAGGAACATCATGGACATGTGAGAATGGTCTTAGAACGTCTAAGACAAAACCATCTTTACATCAAACTTGAAAAGTGTGAATTCCATAGGATCGAAATTCAATTTCTGGGGTATGTACTGTCTACACAAGGGATTAGTATGGATGGAAGCAAGACCCAAGCCATCAAGGATTGGCCAATTCCTAGAAATGTGAAGGAGGTGCAGCGCTTCATCGGGTTTGCCAACTTCTATAGACGTTTCATTAGGAATTTCTCTGAGGTAGTGTCACCTATCACCCAACTTACCCGGAAAGAGTCTAGGTTCTCCTGGACCCCCCAAGCCCAGGAAGCTTTTTTCCGTCTAAAGGATAAATTTACCACCGCACCTATCTTAGTACATCCCAACCCCGAACTTGCCTTCATAATAGAGGTGGATGCTTCAGACTGTGCCGTTGGAGCTATACTCTCTCAGAGAACAGGTGAGAAGAATGTCTTGCATCCCTGTGCCTTCTTTTCCCAGCAGTTGTCTTCGGCTGAGAGGAACTATGATGTGGGCAATAGAGAGTTGTTGGCCATTATTGCCGCCTTCAAAGAATGGAGACACCTTCTTCAGGGAGCTGCACAGCAAATAGTCGTCCTGACAGACCATCATAACCTTGAATTTATCAGGTCGGCTAAGTGCCTGACTCCTCGCCAGGCTCGCTGGAATCTTTTCCTAAACCAATTTAATTTTGTCATTTCTTATAGGCCAGGATCGCGCAATGGAAAGGCTGATGCACTCTCTAGGATTCATTCAGCAGAGACCCGTCCACTTACTCCTCCTAAGACTATTCTTCCTGACTCTAGATTCCTGGAGTGATTCATAATCAAGACCTACTTAAGGACATCAAGGAAGCATACCATGCGGATTCCTTGTTGGCACAACCCCCAAGGGACGTAAGTCTTGTCTTTAAAAATGGTGTGTGGATTCAGGGACAACGTCTGTATATACCTGAAACAGTCAGATTGAGAGTATTGCAACTCATCCACGATTCCAAGATATCTGGGCATAGAGGAATTCTAAAGACACAGGAATTTCTTTCTCGTTTCTTTTGGTGGCCCACTTACAGGAAAGATGTTTTAAACTATGTCACTTCATGTGAAGTCTGTGCAAGATGCAAAACACCTCGCTCCTCACCAACTGGTCTGTTGCAACCCCTTCCCACCCCGTCCCGCCGTGGGGATCCATTTCTATGGACTTCATTGTGGAGTTACCAACCTCTCAAGGGAAGAACACCATTCTAGTGGTGGTTGATCGTTTAACAAAGGCAGCTCATTTTATCCCTTGTGTTGGCTTACCCACTGCAAAACAGACATCAGATTTGATGATTAAGAATGTGTTTCGCTTACATGGAGTACCGGATGAGGTCATTTCGGATCGAGGGGTGCAATTCACTTCAAGGTTTTGGCAAAATTTCTGTGCCGCATTGGACATTAAAGTAAACCTTTCTTCTGCTTTTCATCCCCAGACTAATGGACAGACAGAACGAACCAATCAGACCCTGGAGCAGTATCTCCGCTGCTTTATCTGCCACCTACAGGATGATTGGGTGGATCTACTTCCACTGGCTGAGTTCTCTTATAACAACTCTCAGAGCGCCTCCACTAAGCAGTCTCCTTTTTACTCCAATTTAGGTTATCATCCTAACATTCTTCCTCGATTTCCCATAGAAATGCCCTTGCCAGCAGTGGCTGAAAGAATCACGTCTTTACAAAAGAATATGGATCTTCTAAAGGAAAATCTGGAATTGGCTCAGGAAAGGTACAAGAAAGCAGCAGATAAATTTCGTAAACCTGCACCAGCTTTCAAGGTAGGAGACTTGGTCTGGCTGTCAACCAGAAATCTTAAGTTAAGGATTCCATCGTCTAAGTTGGGACATAAGTACATTGGACCCTATAAAATCAGTAAAATTATAAGTGCCGTTGCTTGTCGTCTTCAACTGCCCAGAACTATGAGAATCCACCCTGTCTTTCATGTATCCCTACTAAAGGCTGCAACACCCAATACGTTTCCTGGATGTTCTTCTCCTTGCCCTGACCCAGTGCTAGTCGATGGTCAGGAAGAATTTGTGGTGGAAAGGATTCTAGATTCCAGGTTGTACAGAAATCAGTTACAATATTTGATTAAATGGCAGGGCTACCCAGTGGAGGACAACTCATGGGAACCAGTCAATAACGTTAATGCTCCTCGCTTGCTCCGCCAGTTTCATCAGAGGTACCCAGACAAGCCTGGTCTGAGGTCATCCGGAGGTTGTCCCTAAGGGGGAGTAATGTAAGGTTCTTTGTACATGTTTCTTGAAACTCAGTTTTTCCGTCGGCCATTTTGCTTTCTGTCTTGCTGCAGCTATCTTGCCCTCTGTCAATATGGAGTTTCCAGCTTTCATGTTCCCGCCCTGATTCTCTCCCTCTTGCTTCTTAAGCAGCCTCAGCTGAGCAATCAGTGCTTCAGAATCAAGCCTGCAGTGAGCCTGTGACCTGACTCCTGGAAACCTTAGACTTTGTACTCCAGCTATTTCCTACTGAGGAACTTTGAACACTTGTGGACTCTGGAAACCTGCTATTTGATAAATCCACGTTTGCATGGAATTACGGTAACAGAGAAGAGATCCTGAACCTGTTGTGGAGAGTTATTGCTGAGCTTAAGTTACTCTGGCCTGCTGTGTCTCCTGCTTCTGTACCTGCAAACTGTGTGACCCTTTTTGCCACTTGTATGAAGTAATACAAGTCCTTCTATATCAAACCTGTGTCTCATGTGTTTTCCTCGCACCCAAGCACAAGACGCTATATGAACTGTACACCGTACATTACAACCCTTCTTCTACTTTTTATATTCTGGTCTAATCCGTACTGAGCTGTGAGCATCTGTCTGTTACTCCGGAAATATATATGGAGATTTACAATTACCCCTAGACTGTATACAGCTGTACGCTTGTGATACAGTACTCTTTCTGGCAGAAAGTCCTCCTCCACCCACCACTTTAAGTGCATCATTGACACCTGGTCCACATGTGTGATTATGTCTTGCGTATCCTAAAAAGGGACCCCCGCATAGCCAAAATTATGAAGGATGACGACTATTGGTTGGCCAGCATCCTCAATCCACGCTATAAAGGCAAATTACAAAACATCATGCCACAAGAGAACTTAGAGCTAATATTGGCGAACAAACAAGCAACTCTGGTAAACCGTTTGTTAGAGGCATTCCCAGCACACAGCAGTGGTGCAGGTTCTATTATGAGCGTACTGGGCCAAATGGAAGAGGTGTTCGTGGTGCACACAGCCGAAGTGGCGTTGGAGACAGGGGTTTCATGACCATGCTGTGGACTTATTTCTCGAGTAATGCTCACACGACTGGTAATAATGAATCAATTGTAACAGACAGGAGACAGCAGTTGTCAACTATGGTTCAAAATTACCTCTCCTCCCCTATCGATGTTCTCCCTCACAGTTCATTCCCCTTTGACTACTAGGCCTGTAAACTGGACACCTGGCCTGAATTGGCACAATATGCCTTACAGGAGCTCGCTTGCCCTGCTGGTAGTGTGCTATCAGAAAGAGTGTGCAGTGCAGCTGGATCAATCCTGACAGAAAGAAGGACCCGGCTGTCGACCCAAAATGTTGGTGATCTCACCTACATTAAAATGAATCATGCCTGGGTTTCAAAGGATTTTGTACCACCTTCCCCTGATGACACATAGGTTGCCAGCAAAATGGCTCGCTTTGTCCTCCTCTTCCTCCGACTTCTTCAATTCCTCCATTTGCAGCAGCTGAACGTCCAGCCTACACCTCAACATATGCCAATTTTTCCACCTCCCTAACTGGGCTGTACTCCCCCAGGGCCGGCGTCAGCACCTGGCGCACCTGGGCAAGTGCCGGTTTCCTGAGCATGTGGGGGGGCCGACTCGTGTGCGACGGCTCTGGCACAGGGCCCCTCATAGTACGCAAAAGTATCTCTGACGGTGGGGGGACCCACTCGCCTTCAGACACATGAAAGTACTATGAGGGTCCCTGTGCCAGTGCCGTCACCCACAAATGGGCCCCCCTGCTTTCTCAGGGCCACAGCACTAGCAATATTTACCTCTCCCTGCTCCACCGCTGTGATGTATTCCACGTTTCCTGACAGTGACATTCATGTCAGAGAGTGTGATGACGTCACGTCTGTATGCCCTCTGCCTAAACAGTCCAAGTGCAGAGAGCTGGAAGATGGCGACGCTAAGGAGTCCAGAGTAGAGCAGTGCCCAGCGAGGCGAGGTATTTCATTTTTTTTAATGTTGGGAGCAATATATGGGGAGCATTATACACTGGAGAATGATATATGGGGCCCATCATAGACTGGAGCATCATCCATGAGGCCCATCATATACTGGAGCATTCTAAGTGGGGGACATCAGACACTGGAGCAGCATTTACGGGGCATTACTGGAGCATTATAAATGGGGCCCATTATATATGGAGCATTATATTCGCCCATCATACACTGGAGCATTATCCATGGGGCCCACCATATACTGGAGCATTCTAAATGGGGCAGATCAGACACTGGAGCAGCATCTATGGGGCTCATTATACACTGGAGCATTATAAATGGGGCCCATTATATATGGAGCATTATATTGGCGGCCCATAAGACACTGGAGCATCATCCATTGGGCCCATCATATACTGGAGCATTCTAAATGGTGCAGATCAGACACTGAATCAGCATCTATGGGGCCCATTATACACTGGAGCATTATAAATGGGGCCCATTATATATGGAGCATTATTTTGGCCCATAAGACACTGGAGCATCATCCATCGGGGCCCATCACATACTGGAGCATTCTAAATGGGGCAGATCAGACACGGAGCAGCATATACGGGGCCCATTATACACTGGAGCATTATAAATGGAGGAGTGGGTATTCTCCTTTCCTCTAACTGCAACATTAACCCAATCCCACCTCTTCCCTCCCTAATCCTCCCCTCCTTTGAAGTCCTACTCTGTCCGCATCTACTCTCCCTCCAACCTCCAAGTGGCCGTCATATACCGACCTCCAGGCCCGACCACTGCCTGGCTTCTTCACTTTCTCTCCACTGACACCCCCACCATCATTATGGGTGACTTCAACATCCCCACTGATACCCTTCAGTCAGCAGCCTCTAAACTCCTGTCCCTTACTTCATCCTTTGGACTTACTCAGTGGTCCTCCTCAGCCACCCACACGGATGGTCATACATTAGACCTGGTCTTCACCCGCCTCTGCTCTCTATCTAACTTCACCACCTCCCCTCTCCCTCTATCCGACCACCATCTACTCACTTTCTCATCCCTGTCCTCCTCTCATGTCACCCATGTCCAGCAACACGTGCACCCCCGAAGAAACCTTGCACACCTAGACATCCACACACTCTCTCTCTCTATTCTTTAACTGGCATCAATATCCTCACTCACGACACAGACAGTGCCACTGCTTTCTACAATGCCACTCTCACATCGGCTATTGACACGGTCGCCCCTCTTGTTCATGGCAGAGTGCGACATACCAACAGACAACCCTGGCACAATAACACCACTAAAAAGCTCAGGCAAGTGTCCAGGATTACAGAGCGGCGTTGGAAGAAAACAAATTCGCAAGACGACTTCACTGCATTCAAACAAGCAACACTCTCTTTCAAATCTGCCCTCACCTCTGCTAAACAGGCTTACTTCACAACCCTCGTATCTTCCCTATCCTACAACCCCAAACAGTTTTTCAAAACTTTTAACTCCCTCCTCCGCTCACCACTGCCCCCTCCTATCTCCCTCATCTCTGCTGAGGACTTTGCCACACACTTCAAAAATAAGATCGACCAAACAAGGCAAGTCTTCATTGTTCAACCACCACAACCCCTTTGTATACCAGACCAATGCCCTAACCCCATAACCTCCCTCTCCAACATAACCGAAGGGGTGCTTAATTGTCTCCTTTCCAAATCGCACCTCACAACCTGTGCACTTGACTCCATCCCAACCCACCTCCTCCCCAACCTCACACCCACTATTATCCCATCCCTAACCCACCTTTTCAACCTATCACTAACTTCCTGTACCTTCCCTTCTGCTTTCAAGCATGCCACAATCACGCCTATCCTTAAAAAGCCAACCCTCGACCCAACCGCTATGTCCAGCTATCGCCCAATATCGCTGCTCCCATTCGCTTCCAAACTCCTGGAGCTGCATGTCCACGCTGAGCTTTCCTACCACCTCTCTTCTAACTTGCTCTTTGACACTCTACAATCTGGTTTCCGCCCCCATCACTCCACTTAGACAGCCCTGACCAAAATTACTAATGACCTACTTACAGCCAAAGCGACGGACAATACTCTATACTCCTGCTTCTTGACCTGTCCTCTGCTTTTGACACAGATGACCACTGCCTTCTACTACAGATTCTTTCCTCCTTTGGCGTCAAGGACCTTGCCCTATCCTGGATCTCCTCATACCTTTCCAACTGCACATTCAGCGTCTCCCACTCCCACACTACCTCCTCGTCCCACCCTCTCTCTGTTGGAGTCCCCCAAGGCTCTGTTCTAGGACCCCTACTCTTCTCAATCTATACACTTGGCCTGGGGCAACTCATAAAGTCCCACGGATTCCAGTACCACCTTTTACGCTGATGACACTCAGATGTACCTCTCTGGCCCAGACGTCACCTCTCTGCTGTCCAGAATCCCGGAGTGTCTATCAGTCATATCCTCCTTCTTCTCCTCCGCTTCCTCAAACTCAATGTGGACAAATCTGAACTCATAATATTTCCCCATCCTACAGATCTTCCTTACCTGACCTATCTATCACAATTAACGACATCACGCTTTCCCCCATACCAGAAGTCCGCTGCCTCTGAGTAACCCTTGACTCTGCCCTGTCCTTCAAACCGCACATCCAAGCTCTTTCTACCTCCTGTCGCCTTCAGCTCAAAAATATTTCAAGAATCCGTCCTTTTCATCAACCCTCAATCTACTAAAATGATTGTGCACGCCCTCATCATCTCCCGCCTCGATACTGCAACACCCTTTTCTCTGGCCTCCCTGCTAACACCCTCGCACCTCTCCAGTCCATCCTTAACTCTGCTGCCCGACTAATTCACCTCTCTCCTCGCTACTCCTCCGCTTCTCCCCTCTGCAAATCTCTTCACTGGCTCCCATTCCCTCAGCGTATCCAGTTCAAATTACTAATACTGACCTACAAGGCCATCTATAACCTGTCTCCTCCATATATCTCTGAACTGATCTCCCGATATCTTCCCTCACGTAATCTCCGATCCTCCCAAGACATCCTTCTCTCCTCCACACTTATTCGCTCCTCACCCAACCGCCTCCAAGACTTCTCCCGAATATCCCCCATCCTCTGGAATTCTTTGCCCCAACACGTCCGACTATCAAATACATTCGGATCCTTCCGACGGAACCTGGAAACCCACCTCTTCAGGAAAGCTTACAGCCTGCAATGACCCTTCTACCTCCTCACCACTACCGAAGATATCGCCTCAACCAACACCGGAACTGCTGCAACCCCCGACCTACTGTCTCCTGCCCCATAATCCTGGAGAATGTAAGCCCGATAGGACAGGGTCCTCTCCCCTCTGTATCAGTCTGTCATTGTTAGTTTGTTTACTGTAAGTGATACCTGTAATCTGTATGTAACCCCTTCTCATGTACAGCATCATGGAATCAATGGTGCTATAGAAATAAATAATAATAATAATAATAAAATGGGCACATTATATATGGAGCATTATTTTGGCCCATAAGACACTGGAGCATCATCCATGGGTCCCATCATATACTGGAGCATTCTAAATGGGGCAGATCAGACACTGGAGCAGCATATCTGGGGCCCATTACACACTAAAGCATTATAAATGGGGCCCATTATAATGGAGAATTATATTGGCCCATTAGACACTGGAGCATCATCCATGGGCCCATCATATACTTGAGCATCATATGGGGTTCATTATTTATGGGGCATCATATAGGGTATGGAGCTTCTATGGAGCACATATGGAGCCTATTCTTTATGGAGCATTATATGGAGCCCATTCTGTATGGAGCAATATATGGGGCCCATAATATACTGTATGGAGCTTTATACGCGACTCATTATACTGTATGGAGCAATATGTGGGGCTCATTCTACTCTATGGGGACCATCCTAGCTGTATGGCACATTACATGGGGACCATCATATACTGGAGCATTATGTGGAGCTCACCATATACTGTATGGAACAATATATGGGACCAATTATGTATGGAGCAATATATGGGGCTTATTATTCTGTATGGCGCACTATGTGGTGGCCATAATACTGTATGGAGGAATATACTGTCCGGTTTTTGAGCTATTGTAGATTTTAAAATAGATATCAGTCATGTCATGTATGAAATGAAGTTCTTGTCATTGTACTATACCTATATTTCTGTGCCTTATCGGAGCATCATGAATTGTGGTATGTGTTAAAGGGGCGCACTGACACTCTTTGGCCCGGGGCACACGAAAACCTGGAGCCAGCCCTACCCCCCATCTTTAGCCAAATAACCCCCAGTATTCAATGCGTAACTATTATTATAAAGTAAATGAAGGTTGCCAAGCTTAAGTAATAAGAATTGATGTCGTTGGCATTGAAATGGGCACTGTAGGTGTGTTTACTGTCCTCCACTCCCTGCCGACTTTGCTTCCCCATTGACTTGCATTGGGTTTCGTGTTTCAGTCGGACCCCGACTTTTCCCGATAGTCGGCCGATTTCGTTCGACTCGACTTTTGAGAAAGTTGGGTTTCATGAAACCAGACTCGACTCTAAAAATGGCAAAGTCGCTCATCTCTAGCTCTATCCCTCTCTCTCACCCTTTCACGTGAAAAATGTTTATTTTTCACTACTCTGTTTACCCCAAATTATATTTTTAGCTTAAAAAATAACATCAATGTAGCCATGGTCTCCCTTCTGTCTAACTTGCAGTCCAGTGACTGTTTTTCAATAAATTCACCAACTTCATGGAACTAAGCCTTATAACTGTTCTTGAAAAGAAGGGTGGTTATATTGGTCACTGGTATTTTTCTTATGTCAAAAATTTATTTTTCTACATTTTGAGTTGTTTGGTTTTTGTTATTCTCACTTTAGCAGATGATAATAAACAGTTGAAATGCAAAAATGTACATTTTTCAATTAATTGCATAATAATTCTGCACACAAATAGTTGCCTAATAACTATGAACAAATAGATATTCTGTTAAGACCGACAACGACAACATTTTTACTTTCTTAAATAATCAGGTTTCAGGTTTTGATAACATGCATAATTGAATGTTAAGAATTGAGTTTTGATATATACAGCACCTCTGGACCAAATCTGCAGAGCTGTGATCTGGGCTTTACTATTCACACTCATGAAACATTAAATTTTGAACATTGCAGTGGCAGACGAATCGGCCTTTAGTAAGTGGGTGCTTGAGTTTCAGTTTCTTCTATTTTTACTTCCCCCAATATGCCTTATAAATCCCTTTCTGTGCTGCCTGAGGATGTCCAGAATGACTAAAATTTCTTCACCTGAAATTTTATTTTCCTGTAGAAGGCAGTACAGTATCCCTCCAAATAAATGTATTACTGCATGCAACATATGTTGTTTCTTTTGTGTGAGATCTTTATAGTCAATGAAATTTATGTAATTATATCATAAAGTGAATCTGTCAGTAGGATCAACCCTCCTAAACCATTTATATGGACATGTAGGTCATAGGAAGCAGAATAAAATGATACGTTGACATCTGCGATGCAATATCTTATTTAATAAAAAGCCACATTTTTCTTAATATGTAAATGAGTTCTTAAGATCTCTTGATCGAACTATATCTCCATAAGAATCTGTCTCCATAGTGTATTTTAAATGAAAGGAGGCATTACCAGTGTGAGACATGTAAGGAATGACAGTCTGCTTTCCTGACATCACTTCAGAGCTGTGTGTAATTATAACTAAGACAGTACAGCAGATCTGAACTTTGTTTTAGTACAAATGCATCTGCAGCTACAACTCTCTTCTCATAGTGCTGTCAGCTCAATTGTAATCCCCCCAACTGGCTACCTGTGAAAGGGACGCTGAAGAAGTGTTAGTAGTAATCAGGCACAGCTCAACAGCAGAGCTGAAAGCAATTTAAGAGGAGAGCAAATCTGTAGATGTGTTTGTATTGAAACAAGCGCCAAATCAACTACACTGTGTTAGTTATGATCACACACAGCTCTGCAGTGAGATCAGGAGAGCAGACTGTCAGTAATTACATGTCTGACCCTGTTATTGGCCCCTTTCATTTATAAAAATCTCTGGTGGCAGATTCTCTATGAAATTTATGTCCAGCACATAGATCTTAACAGCTCATTTACATAGAAGAAAAACATAGATTTCTCTTGAATGAGACATTGAATTACAGATATCAAGGTATCATTTTATTCAGCTTGACTTGCTTGCCCATATAGACAGCTTAAGAGGGTTGATTCTACTGACAGATGCCATTTAATTGTTTAATTACTACCTATAAATCAGGTGTTTTCTGCCAATAGGTTGGGGAATAGCTCTAACCAGGCTTGGACTAGCCCACAAGAGAACAGCAGAAACCTCCGGAGGGCCCCTGTGCAAGAGTGGACCTCCATTCTTTTATATGAGCAGTACTTGGCACTATATACTTGAATCACTGTGTACAGACAACGCCAGCATCTTATTCATTTCCTAATCTACAGAAATCATTGCTATAGAAATTTGTGATTGATGATAATGTCACATTTAGATTTTGTTGTAAAGTGGGGCCCTGGAATTGGTTACTGGTGGGCCCTTGGCACCCCTGTCCGACACTGGCTCTAACCCTCCCTGTGAAGCCTTTGGATTGAAGGAAAAGAAAATTTCACGTGAAAAATGTTTAGTCTTCACTACCCTGTTTACCCCAAGTTATATTTTTAGCTTAAAAAAATAACATCAATGTAGCCATGGTCTCCCTTCTGTCTAACTTGCAGTCCAGTGACTGTTTTCAAGTGTAAATGATGTATCAGAAAACCCACAAGAAGGAGTACAAGAAGCTTTGGAGTGTCATATCTCTGCTTCTGTTTGCCAATCTGCATACAGGTATAACAGAGACGAGGCTTTCAGTTTGTGTGAGGGAGCAATAATAATTTCCTTTGTTTTTAGTTGAAGTTACTAATATGCTATAAATACCAATTTCCTAATATAAAATTATTATCAGAACTACTACGATTAGGTGTGAAAAAGCAGAATATCCTGAGGGATTACAAATTCCCTATGGCTTCCTGAGTATTCATTAGTGAAGAAATCACTATGATAAAGGTTATATCTTCCAAAATGTATGTCACCCCCTTAGAGAATATGGTATTTTAAATCTATAGACCAGACAAACTTAATTTAGTATAAAAAACACATAACTGTCACAATAACTCAGTCAGTTGGCTCATATGTAAAAATCGCATGCCACTTGGTGTGCATTGCTATACCACAGTGATATTATTTTTTTCTAGACATGACTTATTTGTTAACAAAAATTAACTTGTCCTGTGTGTTGTCTTTTAATATTCCATTCCATTGATCCTAAACCACATCTGTTTTTGGAAAACTGAGTATGCCTGCCATTATGGCTCCCATGAAAGCAATCCTCATCATAATAGTATCAATGCAGTGTGTTATATTGGGGGATTTACCACTACAGAAGACAGTAATATGATATTGAGGCACAAAGATAAAATTTGTAATATATGGAGGCACAAGAGAGGGCACCATTATTAAATGGAGGCACAGAGGGGGACAGTTATACTATATGGAGGCACAGAGATAGACAGTTTTACTATATGGAGGCACAAAGGGGACAGTTTTATTATATGGAGGCACAATGGAGGCACTATTATTATTTTGGGACAGTCTTACTATTTTGAGAAACAGAGGAGTGCTATTTCTATATGGAGGCACTATTACTATTAGGAGGCATATAAGGGTCACTATTGCTACAAGACTGCACAGATGGGGAAGTTTTACTTTATGGAGACACAATGAGTGCACCCCTACTAAATTAGAGATCAGATGAGGCATTAGAATATGGGTGCAAAATGGGGGTATTTTTGGTATCTGGCAGCAAAGAGAGGGCATTATTATAATATGAAGACACAGATGGGGCATCATAACAATATGGAGGAAAACTATTACTATAAGGAGTCACTAATGGGGTACTATTACTACATGGCACTACAACTATATGGGTTACCTTGACGTTTGGTAGAGCGCTTAGCATACATTTTTTGCAAAAAACGTATAAACCAAATACCTTGTTTTTTTATCATCTTTTTACTTGCACTTTCTGTTTACTGTTACTTTTTTACAACAGAGTAATTTTATACGTTTATTTTACTGTGTTTTTCTGTGTTTCAGTCTTTTGGTGGTGTGAACACTGTCATACAGACTTGTTCACTGTGTGCATGGCTCATGTGTTTGTATCTAATTGGTTTCTTGCTTTTGCAAGATTAGGGAGGTTTTCCACCCCTCCCTGGTGGGCCATGCACATAAAGGCCATCCTCTGCAGCGTGTCCACTTCGGACATTACCTGTCTGAATCCTGCTCATATAGGTACTATACACATGACCAGGTTTTTAAATACATCAGTTAGGGACTGCTCTGATATGGGTTACCTTGACGTTTGGTAGAGTGGCTTAGTATACATTTTTTGCAAAAAAAACTATCAACCAAATACCCTGTTTTCTTATCTTTTTACTAGCACTTGCTGTTTACTGTTACTTTTTTTTACAACAGAGTATTTTTATACGTTTGTTTTACTGTGTTTCAGTCTTTTGGTGGTGTGATCACTGTCATACCGACTTTTTCACTGTGTACATGGCTCATATGTTTGTAACTATATGAAGTAGCAATGGGGCACTATTACTATATTGAGTGACAGAAGGGGTACTATAACTTCATGGACGTGCAGGGGGCAGTATTTCTATATGGAGACATAATGAAGTTGCTATTAACATTTAGAGGTACAGAAGTGTCACTATTAATATATGGAGGCATATGTGGAAACACTATTGCTATATGGACGCACAGAGGGAGAAACTTATCATATGGAGACACAAAGGGGCACTATTACTATGTTGAGTGACAGAAGGGGTACTATAACTTCATGGACGTGCAGGGGGTAGTATTTCTATATGGAGACATAATGAAGTTGCTATTAACATTTAGAGGTACAGAAGGGTCACTATTAATATATGGAGGCATATGTGGAAACACTATTGCTATATGGACGCACAGAGGGAGAAACTTTTCATATGGAGACACAAAGGGGGCACTATTACTATGTTGAGTGACAGAAGGGGTACTATAACTTCATGGACGTGCAGGGGGGCAGTATTTCTATATGGAGACATAATGAAGTTGCTATTAACATTTAGAGGTACAGAAGGGTCACTATTAATATATAGAGGCATATGTGGAAACACTATTGCTATATGGACGCACAGAGGGAGAAACTATTATCATGTGGAGACATAAAGGGGGCACTATTACTATATTTGAGCACAATGGGGGCACTGTTACTATATGGAGGCACAGGAGGGGCACTAATATTTTATGAATGACAATCCAAATACTATTACTATATGGAGGCAAGGGTATGCAATATTACAATATGGAGTCAAAGAGAGGTCAGTATTACTATATGGTGGCACAATTTGGACACTATTTCTACAACATTACATATATCGAGGCATAAATGCGGCCACTATTATAATATAGAGGTACAATAGGGGTACTATTAAAGTATGGGGGATACTACTAAAATATGAGGCACAGAGGGGGACAGTATTGCTATTTGGAGAAATAATGATAATAGAGGAACTCTTACTATGTGGAGGCATAAATGGGGGCACTAATACTACATGGAGGCACAATGATACACATTTATTGTATTGGGGTACAATGGACACTATTGGTGGCAAGTAGGGGGTAGTATTACTTTATGGACAATGGGGCTACTATTAGTATATGGAGGAACTGAGGGGGCACTATTACTATATGGAAGCACACAGATTTGAACTATTAGTTGTGGGGCATATTAGGCGGCACTCTTAATATGTGGGGAAGCAGAAGGGACACTACTGTCTATGGCACTATGTTTGTAGGAAAAGTGTGGAGGGAGCTGAAATGATGAGTCAAATATGTCTGTGTGTTACATTCTGAAGAGAAGAGATGTGTATGGAAAAAGTTGACATGGTGCTCTTGGCCTAAAAAGAAGAAAATTCTAAGTTAATTACTACGATTACAGAAATCATTGCCCGTGACAGTACTTATCTGTGCTGTATGCCTGTGCAGAACTGATAGCTACCATTATAGGGCCGCTGTACAATGGTAATACTAGTCTTTATACAGTGGTTTTGAACTGCCAAAGAACCTCCTCCGAGTACCATCCCTAAACATATTCTCCACCTTAGCATCACAATAAAAAAAATTGCAATTTCCACCAAAGCAATAGTGCAGGACAAGATAAGTATAAAAAATAAGATAATCTTTATTACTTCACCACAACCTGGGGTCTGCAGCAGACCCCTGAAGTTGTCATTGCCGGATTGCTATGAGTGCCGTCCACCGGTTGGCGCTCGTAGCAAGTGAGCATTTCTGCTGCTCAGAGCAGGGCTGAAGCCTTGTTCTATATAGCACAAGTGATCGGATGATCGCAGCTTCCCGTCTCTCATGGCGACTATTGAAGCAGGTGAAAAGTAAAAAAAAAATGGTTTTAAAAATATTAAAAAAATAAAATAAAAGTTCAACTCACCCCCCTTTTGCCCCATTCAAAATAAAACAATTTAAAAAATAAAAAATACACATATCTGGTATCACTGCTCTCAGAATCGCCTGATCTATCAAGATATAAGAATAATTAATTGGATTGGTAAACGGTGTAGCAAAAAAAAAAGTCAAAATGCCAGGATTAGGTTTTTTTGGTTGCCGCAACATTGCATTAAAATGCAATAATGGGCGATCAAAAGATTGTATCTACACCAAAACCCTCACCCAACCCGAGATCACGAAAAATGGAGACACTGCGGGTCTTGGAAAATAACACAATTTTTTTTAACAAACTTTGGATTTTTTTTTCACAACTTAAATAAAAAAGAACCTAGACATGTTTGGTATCTAGGAACTTGCAGTAAATCCTCCCCAAAAAAACAGTTGTGGAATTGCACTTTTTTGCAATTTCACCTCACTTGGAATTTTTTCCTGTTTTCCAGTGCACGACATGGTAAAACCAATGATGTCGTTCAAAAATACAACTCGGCCCACAAAAGACAAGCCCTCACATGGCCATATTGAATGGAAAAGTAAAAAAGTTATGGCTCTGGTTAGCAGGGGAGCAAAAAACAGAGACGCAAAAACGGAAATGGGCTGCAACATGAAGGGATTAATGATGGTATTAATGGTGGCAATACAGTACATGGTTATTGTGTGGTGGTATTATTTGTCTCTTGTGTAATTATATCATATTTGTCTTGGTACAATGAATTTTGGGGCTTATGCTTGTGTTATGGTATTGTATGAAGACTTTATGATTATTTGGTGATTGGGCGTTTATGTCTCATTTACAGAACACAACAGTCAATCAGCCAAAACCCACAAATGCGCAGACATATTTAACATACTCCACAGCAAGCTGCCCAGTGCGCTTTCAAGTGTCATGGATGAATTTCAGTTCCAATCCGATACTGCTGGGAGGTGAGGAAACAAAAGTTCCAACACCTATAGATCTGAAAGAATGGCATTGAACTAGAACCAGCTTTTAGACTGGACTGTACATTCAGAGGGATGAAAAAGTGATGCATGCAGTGTTTTTCTATCCACCTAAGGATGTAGGATTAGTTTATGTAGCACACAACTTTGTCATCATTTATGTCCATCTAATACAAAAGAGACTGTCAGGACAATTCTGATATACGTTAATGCAGTCTTGTTTGATACTTTTTCCATTGTTTTTTTTATAGATTTTTGGCCAATTTTGATAATCTGTCACTCCCTGGGACGTTTTTAACCTACTAATATGAGCATACAGGTGATACAATGGTAAAAGCAATCATACCTGTATGCCTCATATCAGCAGTATTCCTGTGGAGAAATTCTCTTATTCTGTTATGGTAATGATTTCTTACAGGCGCTGGGGCGTGTGGTGCTTGGAAGAAAACTCTGCCTCCGGACTTCATTATCATACCAGCCCCCTCCCATCAGCATCACACTGCCAAGTGATGTGGAGTGGTGGCCCCGCAATCCCGCACCTGCAATAGTGGGATTACACATCACTTTTCTGCCCTACTATAGGAATTGGCTTCTTTGTTCTTCTGTGCAGGTGCCGACGAGCCACTGACACTTTTGCTCCAGTGACCGCTGATGTTAAGGTGCTCTCCCCGCTCCCCACTTACAGTTACTTGCCAGCGCCTGAGCAAGAGGATGCCAATGCCTATAGAAAAGTAGAAAAGTGATGTGTTATTGCACTATTGCAGGGCGCAGGTGCGGGATTCCGTGGCCACCACTGGAAGTCACAGGACAGTGTGATGCTGATCGGATGGGGATGGTATGATAATAAAGACTGGAGGTAGAGTTTTCTTCAAGGCACCGCAGGTCCCAGAATAAAAAAGGATTGCTCCACAAGACTGCAGATAGGAGGCATACAGGTATGACTGTTTTACCATTGTATCACCTATATGCCCATATTAATAGGTTAAAAACTTCCCAGGGGGTGACAGATTTTCTTTAATGAGAGGTTTCCCTAAAATAGATTCAACTGAGTAACATCTGAGAGAAATCATGAGCAAATAGAGAGAAGTAGATGTATTACTTTCCCTGTATTGTGCTGGAATAATGGAATAATCAGTGTTTATATATTGCATTTTAAGTAAATCTTCCAGGGAATAAATCAGGCTCCATCTAATACAGACTGAAAGACTAAGCTGTATAATTCATACAGTGTAATGTGACAGTGCCATCTGCTTTTCCCACATTTCATTGGTGTCATAAATACTACATTATAACTGGTACATAAATGCCATAAGACAATCAGTGCCATCTGGGTTTCATAAAACAAAGGACTTGTTCTGTAAATTTCATGCTGTAAGTCTTTCAGCTTGGAGCTAGAAATGTATCAAAGGGGAAAATTTAAATGCGGAAATAAATTCTTATGGTAAAAAGTCTATTGCACAATTAAGAGAACATTGTGTTTCATTTTTTTTTCACATCATACATTAAGTAAATATAGTAAAACTCTACTCGCCCTGAGACAGTTTGTGTTTTCACATAACTCATATTTGGGATTATTTTTCATGGTTTAAATTTTACCTTGTGATTAATATCAGTATATTAATTCCTGTTGATTATACTGCACAACTGTAACGTGGTGCAGGGTGGTAACCATGGCCGAGGAACTTGTCTCTTGTGCCCCGACACATTACATGAAGGTGGGGGTCCTGCCTGGGTTTGTCGACTTGTGCTGTGTTATATATTGCAGGCCACATACAACCGATGACGTTGTTTGGCCAGGACCAGATGTTTGACAGTTCAATGAGGTAGACCACCAGTCAAAAATAAACTTTTAACTCAACGATAACATGGGTGAATTAAATATAGTAGATAGCGGGTATACATCTTGATGAACATTTCCTTTACAATATGGAGCATTTTCAACACACAGTTTCAATTCTTTCTTTTTTACTTGCTTGTCTTTTATCTTCAACATTCATTTACACTTCACCATAGCCCAACTCAGTACTACAGTCCAGTTAGCAAGAGTTCTCTTCTCAACCTGCGGTTCCACATCTACTCTCCTGGATAAGTTTGAAACTTGGGCCGAAAGGTGGCAGATGCGGTTTAACAATGATAAATGTAAGTTTATACACATGGGAAGAAGGAATCAATATCACCATTACACACTGAACAGGAAACCACTGGGTAAATCTGACATGGAGAAGGAGTTCGAGATTCTAGTTAAAGATAAACTTACCTAGAGCAGCCAGTGCCAGGCAGCAGCTGCCAAGGCAAACAGGATTATGGGGTGCATTAAAAGAGGTCTAGCTACACATGATAAGAGCATTATACTGCCTCTGTACAAATCCCTGGTTAGACCGCACATGGAGTACAGTGTACATTTTTGGGCACCGGTGCTCAGGAAGGATATAATGGAACCAGGGCCGGTTTTAGAGAAAGTGGGGCCCTGGGCAAAAGTTTAAAGTGGGGTCCCAAATGCTTACATATTCCACATCACACAAACATTTTGGCTGTATTTACAGGTGCAGAGTTCAGGACATTAAATGAGTGTGATCAATGGCATTCAAGTTGTTCGACGCTTGATCCCAAGTTTCTTTACACCGGCTGAGGAAGAATGATGGGGAGTGGGGACAGACAGTCCTCGATACAGTAAAAAGCACTCTCCATGGTCCTTGATAGAGTATAATGCAGCCCCCCTCATAGAGTGTACTGCAACCCCCATCATAGACTATACTGCAGCCCCCCTCAGAGTATATTGCAGCCCCTCTCAGAGCATACTGTAGCCCCCTCAGAGCATACTGCAGGCCCCTTCAGAGCATACTGCAGCTACCTCACACATACAGTATAATGCAGCTCCCTCCATACACATTATAGTGCAGCTCCCCAACACACAGTATAGTGCAGCTCCCCAACACATAGTATAGTGCAGTTCCCCCAACACACAGTATAGTGCAGCTACCTCCACACACAGTATAGTGCAGCTCCCAAACACACACAATAATGCATATATACACACACAGGCGCACACTCGCACACTAATCACCCCTCCTCCTTGTTCCCTGCGCTGCTCCAGGTTCTAATCAGCTTCACTGTTGGCACAGCGTGGCACACGATGAAGTGATTGCTGAGTCACAAGCAGAGGGGGAGTGATGGGAGAGGGAGCATCAGCTGACGCTTTCTTCTCCATCACTGCTTTCAACTGTATCGGCGTCTATGATGCCGATAAGTTGAATCATCCATAGGGGCTGGGCCGGGGCCGGGCCCTTCAGTGGCCGTGTGGTGTGCCGCTGTTCGCCTGGGGGCCCCTAGAGGAGTGGGGACCCTAGGCAGCTGCCTTGTCTGCCTGACCCTAATGCCGGCCCTTAATGGAACTAGAGCGAGTACAAAGGAGGGCAACAAAATTAATAAAGGGGATGGGGGAACTACAATACCCAGAGAGATTAGCAAAATTAGGATTATTTAGTCTAGAAAAAAGACCACTGAGGGACAATCTAATAACCATGTATAAATATATAAGGGGACAATACAAATATCTCTCCGAGGATCTGTTTATACCAAGGAAGGTGATGGTCACATCGGGGAATGCTCTGCGTCTGGAGGAGAGGAGGTTTTCCAGCAACATAGAAGAGGATTCTTTGCTGTTATGGCAGTGAGAATCTGGAATTCCTTGCCTGAGGAGGTGGTAATGGCGAACTCAGTCGAGGGGTTCAAGAGGGGCCTGGATGTCTTCCTGGAGCGTAACAATATTGTATCTTACAGTTATTAGGTTCTTTAGAAGGACGTAGATCGGGGATTTATTCTGACGGAATATAGGCTGAACTGGATGAACGAATGTCTTTTTTCGGCCATGCTAACTAAGTTACTATGTTATTATGTAACCTAGGGAACTATATTACCAGTATGGCCGGGACTTATCTTCTCTGTCTCTGATGCTCTGGAATTTCAGTTCCTGGGCACTCTCTTCTTCTTAGATACTCTGTACCATCTAGGCCCGTTACCGTGCTGATCGATCACTCTGTTCTTTTGGTCACTTCTCTCTCTTTCTTTCCCTTATGATCTCGCTATCTTTTGTCTCTGTCTCCTTTCTCATTAGGGACACCCACGTCATGAGGCACCACTCACATCAAACCTTAGTTCTTCCTTCTACTCCCACAGGGCCCTTTCTGTTCTCCTGAAATGAAATTGGTTCTGTCCCTTCAGCTTAGCACCTCCCACTGTGGGCTAGTCCCAACCATTAACTCTTACTTTCCCTACTGTCAAACAACACACATCATTAACAGCATTAACATACAGCATAATTCACATTACACATTACGATAATACACTTGTTGATTAAGGGGTGAAACACAGGCAATATGTTCATCTCCTTACACAGCATCAACATATTCTGCAGTGCTACACAATTCACTTCAGTCTAATATGGCTCACAATTCATTTTCCTATTTAGGACACATACACATATTCAAGAGTTAATTTTATATATGCTGTTTATACAGTAGAGGCATTTTATCAGTAGCTTGTTTTAATACTGAGTAGCCATACTTATTGTGAACCAATGCAGATTCCCACAGTTCTGTTTGTTAGGGAATTGTATTATTAGTAACTCATATTATAAAATTGTAAATCAGATAAAATCATTTTGTAATGTTCCATCACATGCAGTGTTATGGAGGTATTCTCAGTATAACGCTAATTTCACATGTTGTGGATAGGTGGTTAATGTAATCCTTTCAACATACCTGGCAGAATTTGTCCAGCAACTAGCGCACCACTGCAGAAACCTCACACACCTAGACACCCACACACTCTCTGACTCTGTTCTACCACTGGCATCCATATCCTCACTCCACGACACAGACAGTGCCACTGCTTGCTACAATGCCAGTCTTGCATCAGCTATTGACGCTGTCGCCCCTCGCGTTCATGGCAGAGTGCGACGTATTAATAAACAACCCTGGCACAATAACATCACTAAAAAGTTTTGGCAAGTGTCCAGTGTTGCAGAGCAGCATTGGAGGAAAACACATTCACAAGATGATTTCACTGCTTTGAAACAAGCAGCACTCCCTTTCAAATCTGCCCTTACCTCTGCTAAACAGGCCTACTTCACAACCCTCTATCTTCCCTATCCTACAACCCCAAAACAATTATTCAACACTTAACTCCCTCCTCCGCCCACCACTCCCCCCTCCAACCTCCCTCATTTCTACTGAGGACTTAGCCACACACTTCAAAAATGAACCCCTTTGTATACCAAACCAATGCCCTTCCCCATAACTTGCCTCTCCAACATCACTGAACAAGAGCTTAATCGTCTCCTCTCCAAATTACACTTGAGCACTCTACCCCATCCCATCCCACCTCCTCCCCAACCTCACCACCACTCTTATCCCATCCCTAACCCATCTCTTCAACCTATCACTAACTTCTGGTACCTTCGCTTCTGCTTTCAAACATGACACAATCACACCTATCCTTAAAAAACATCCCTCGACCCAACCGCTTTGTCCAGCTATCGCCCCATATCGCTGCTCCCATTCGCTTCCAAACTCTTGGAGCAGCATGTCCACACTGAACTTTCCTCCCACCACTCATCTAACTTGCTCTTGACAATCTAGAATCTGGTTTCTGTTCCCATTATTCCATAGAAACTGCCCTGACCAAAGTAACTAATGACCTACTTTTATCCCAAATTAACAGACAATTCTCTATACTCCGCCTTCTAGGCCTGTCCACAGCCTTTGACACAGTCGTCCACTGCCTCCTACTACAGATCCTGTCTTCCTCTGGCATCAAAGACCTCACCCTATCCTGGATCTCCTCATACCTTTTCAACCACATATTTCCAATCCCACACTACCTCCTCATCCCGCCCTCTCTCTGTTGGAGTACCCCAAGGCTCTGTCCTATGACCCCTACTCTTTTCAATCTATACCCTTGGCCTGGGACAGCTCATAAAGTCCCACAGCTTCCACTACCACCTATATACTGATGACACTGAGATCTACCTCTCTGGCCCAGACGTCACCTCTCTGCTTTCCAGAATCCCACAGTGTCTATCAGCCATATCCTCCTTCTTCTCCTCTCGCTTCCTCAAACTCAATGTGGACAAATCTGAACTCATCATCTTTCCTCCTTGCCACAGATCTTCCTTACATGATCTATCTATCACAATAAATTACATCACGCTTTCCCCTGCACCGGAAATCCGCTGCCTCAGAGTAACCCTTGACTCTGCCCTGTCCTTCAAACCACACATCCAAACTCTTTCCACCTCCTGTCGCCTACAGCTCAAAAATAATTCCAGAATCTGTCCTTTCCTCAACCCTCAAGCTACTAAAATGCTTGTGCATGCCCTTATAATTTCCCACCTTGACTACGGCAACATTCTCGTCTGTTGCCTCCCTGTTAACACTTTCTCACCTCTCCAGTCCATCCTTAACTCTGCTGCCCGACTAATTCATCTCTTTCCTTGCTACTCCTCCGATTCACCCTACTGCAAATCTCTTCTCTGGTTCCCAATCCCTAAGTGTATCCAGTTCCAATTACTAATTCTGACCCACAAAGAATCCATAACCTGTCTCCTCTGTATATCTCTGAACTAATCACCCGATATCTTCCCTCAAGTAATCTCCGGTCCTTCATAGACCTTCTCTCCTCCACTCTTGTTCGTTACTCACCCTATCGCCTCAAATACTTCACCCAAATATCCCTCATCCGCTGGAATTTTGTGCCCCAACACGTCCGATTATCAACCACATTCGGCTCCTTCGGACGGAACTTGAAAACCCACCTCTTCAACAAACCTTACAGCCTGCAATGACCCCGCTGACTCCTCATGACTACTGGAGCTACCGCCTCACCAACACCGGAGCTGTTGTAACCCCTCAACCTACTGTCTCCTGCCCCACCATTCAGTAGAGTGTAAGCCGGCAAAGGCAGGGTCCTCTCCCCTCTGTATCAGTCTGTGATTGTTAGTTTGTTTACTGTAAGCGATATCTGTAATTTGTATGTAACCCCTTCTCATGTAAAACACCATGGAATCAATGGTGCCATGTAAATAAATAATAAGAATAATCAATCAGCTTTCAACCACAAAAGTTGAGAAAAAAGTCACAAATTATGGCACTTGCTGTATTTGTCTATTGCCACTTTTCAAAAGTACCTCAGAACGGTTAGAGTTGAGTTTTATTTGGAGTATTTAAGCTTTAGCAAGTTTATTATTATTTATTTATTATGTTTTGCTTATATAGCCTTATCTTACTCTGCAGCGTTTTACATAAATTATCATCACTGTCTCAATGGGGCTCGCAATCTTAATTCCCTATCAGTATGTCTTTGGAGTGTGGGAAGAAACCAGAGAGGAAACCCACACAAACACGGGGCAGAACATACAAACTCCTTGCAGATGTTGTATTTGTGGGATTTGAACCCAGGACCCCAGCGCTGCAAGGCTGCATTGCTAAGCACTGAGCCACCGTTCTGCCCTGTATTATAATTTGCTATATTAGTGCTAATTTAAAGCAGATCACAGTAAATGTTTTATTTTCTGGTCTTTGCCAAACATAGATGTGCCAAATGTCTTAAAAGCATGCACTGTTTTATAACTTTGGTACATCTTATGCCAGCACGCTGTTGATGCTGTATGAAATCTCATTGCGATGATGTTGTCTGGGGACGCTTGCAAAAAAGTCCTAAAAGCTCATAAGAGGAATAATGTATTAAAAATTAACAATTACTTTACCTTAGACACACATACTGCGATTTCCTAAAATAATTGTTTAAAAGGCTACATCAATAGGCCGGATAGGGCCCATGTTTCCAAGATAATGATGGGGCAGGAGCACTTGCACATAATTAGTTCTTTAAAAGTTCACATTTAGAGCAGTACATCTAGTACAGCTTTCAAGAGAATGACCTAACACTAAAAACTGCGTGTCACATTTACTTGAGGCCTTGTAATTTCATTTGTGTGACAGAAATAGGCCTCAAAATTCAACAATTTGCAGACATGGATTCTGTTCATTTCGCTTATCTGTTCTATTTTCTAATTGACATCATGCCGATGGGCCTGGACCTCACCACTTTAAACTATCACTGTGTTGCCTCCTTTCATTTCAACGCTCAGAGGTGAGCTCAAGTAAGCGGCTTATGCTTCCTTCAACCAAATGGCAAATGATGAAGTTGCTATATCAAGATCCACCAGCTTTATGCATACACATGCAAGCACGATTAATGTCTATGAGAGATATGAAAGCTAGCAAGTGAGCACACTCAGGAATCCATTGCTATAAAACAGTAATTCCTGGGAAAACCCCAATTAGCATTTTGGAAACTGCACAGAATGGAAAATGTAGAAGAGCGGCAGTAAACCTGACAGTTTGATTGTTTGAGATCCAGAAAATATTTATTGACTATGCTCACAATTATAACCTGCATATGGCATTGTAAAATCAATGTTATGCTTGTGTAAAAATTCACTGGAGAAAATAGGTAACATACTAAAAAGCTGCAACTGACTCTTCTGTACAGACTAGAGATCCTGACCCCGCAGTCCCTAGTCATTCCTGTGTGACCAGAAATTGCCCTAACCAAAGACTATTGGCAACTTGGACCTAAAATGCCTGAAAGGCTGTTGAGTTGCTTCAAGTTCCTCCTAAAAAAACAGAGGGAAAAGCAGAGTGTGAACTACCTACAAAAGGGAAAGTGTGCTTAAAAAAGGAAAAACCCAAAGTGAGTAGAATAGAAACACAAAATACAAAATAAAGTATAAATTATGTACTGTTAGATAATATGCCACCAACTTCCTAGAAAGCGACCGAAGAAAGGTGCAAAGAGAAAAACAGCAAAGAGAAAGACCTTAGCTGCAATTTCACTGACTGGCTTTAAGCAGCAACAGAATGTCTGAGCATCCTAATGGAATTATCACCAGCAGGAATTGCCGGCGGGGGTGGAAAATATCAAGCCGCACCCAAACGGTGATAGGTAGACAAATAAAAATACCTGTGCTATGCTAAACAGACTGCAGCCAGAATAACAGCACTAAACACTGGGGAAAAGGAGTATCTGCTGTGGCTCGGCAGACAGAGAAGCAGACAATCATACAAAGGCTCAAGGAGCATGACAATCAAGAGCAAATTTGTCAATAAGAGGTGAGGAAATTTTTTATTTTCTACGAGTAATTAGATTTAACACAATTTTTGGCAGCCATATGTGAATTTGTGAATAACCTTACCCTTATTCTTACCTTAACTTGATTCCAGTATGGGAATCAACAGCCCCCTAGAGGTGTTGACTACCACGGGTATGGAGTCCTACCTCATAATCAGATTTCCCAAAGATTAATTTGTACTTTTTAAAGGAGAACTCCATCTAACCTTGCTTAAAAGTCTTCCTTGGGTGTGATGGTAACTCCTATAACATACACAACGTGATTTGAGATATTGTCCCAATTGGTACATAGATTTGCTGGTAATATTATCACATCACGCTGACACATCTTTCATATTATAATAAAAGTCTTATGATGTTAGTCTTAATAAAATGTGAACTCACCAGAGTCATCATCATGTCCACCGGGCTTACTTTGTTTGGATTCATCTTGTAGAGCAGTTTCTTTACTTGCTCAAATGTTGGCCTCTGTGCGGGTTTTGACTTCGGCACCGCCTGATCAACTGCAGTGAAATTAGATAATCTAGGGTATTTTCCGTGCTAGAATTGTAGCAATAGCAAATCCACGATACAAATATCTTACAGCATCCATGTGTAGAGAGAACTGTCTACGCTCATAGCACTGAGAGAAGTCACCTTGGATTAACTTAATACACGCACATAAAGTGATCTTAGTATTAGACCGTACAAGTGCTTCCCAACTGTGCCCTTCTGTTTTCTTATATTTTTCTTTTTTTGCAGTCTTGAACTATCACAACTAATGTTTAATTTAATTCTGCTCCATTCTATTGTGTTTTACTATATAATTATATTTTCATGTTTATGTCTTAATTTTATATTCCATTATACTGTATAAATAACTTTGCAAGATAAATATTTTTTTATTATGCTATGTATTGACTTTGTAGCATTGTATTTGGGCATGTTAAATAAATTAAATGTGTGAATCAAAGGGAATCAATTGTTTAGATCAACCACCCGAAATCGCTTATTTGGGTATGCAGGTCTTTGAACTGTAAATAAATCAACTCCTTTATATCTTCTATCTGTTGCTGCATTCCTGAGTGATTAGCATTTAAAGGAGTTTTCCCATGAACAAAGTTCATTTTAATCAAAAGATCTTGGAATAATAGTATATTAGTTATATATTAAAATAATAATTTCCACAATTGGATGTGTTTAAAACAAATTTTCCTTTGCTGAGATAATATTATATGTGCCCCTAAACCCTGTAAAAAAGCATACAGACATTACAGCACGAGATTGCAAATAATTTTTTCTTTTGATTAAAATCAACTTTAAAATTAACTTTGTTCATAGGAAAACCCATTTAAGTTAATTTGCAAATGAGTCATTAAGTGCTCTGGGTGTAACTGAGCACTTAACTAACATTTGCCATAAGATGGGAGGCAGAGAACATGGGACAACCTCTTTAAAACAGAAGATGTTGTCCTGGGATGTTTTATTATGTAATGTTATATTTTCCCCTACACTACTAAACAGATTCACTAGTGGTTGCCATTCATTTACGATGAACTGTGCTCAAGCAGTTGAGCTTTTACTTAGTTTGCTATGATTTCATTGACTTACATCCACATATTCGGAAGGACATGGGCAGGCATTTTCAGCTTTGCCTTTAATTAACTCTGGTAGAGGAAGACAGCAATATTCCGCGGAGCTGATATCATCTTTCTATATAACAAAGTAACATAAGGCATAGACAAATCAGGATAAGATATTAGAACCAAAGCATAACAAAACTACTTGTCAGCAAATGCCCTATTCCTGTATATGGGAAAATTAGAAAAAAAAATCAATAAAGAAAGAGTCATACTCTGAGTCATGACGGACTATTCACATAATTCATAGGAGCAATACTGCTCATGTCCATTGGTTGTGTCTACTACTGCAGCTCTGCAATGCCAGATATAAACTCCCCCTTCCAAAAAAATCTTAGTTTTTTCAAAAAACCCTTACATAGTTATATGGGTTGAAAAAAGACCTTTATTCATCAAGTTCAATCTTTCTCCACTTAGTCACTTCAATGACTCCACTGAAACCATACCTATAACACTATTTCATATTCATACGATTCTGTAGAAGTTGTCTCTACTCATTTGATGGTGTGGCCAGCATCCAAATTTTGTTATCTACAGTTGTGTGTGACACGTAATCTGGAATATTAGCATCAGGAAGTTTATTCTAATTTCTCTGTAAGTCTAGACCAAAGTCTTAAGTTTAGAACAAGGTCAGCCATTCTTCTATATTTTACTCCCTAGAAGATGCATTTAAAATGTCTTATTTTTATCTATACAGACAATCATAGAGACATTTAGCAACCTCTTATTTCTACAAGAGCATGTTGATTGTCTTTTAAGAAAAACTCTATATTTTGCCAATCTATTGTGATTATTAATGAGAACCTCACAAGCAGAAATAAATAGGGGCAGGCTTTGTCAATGCAGATATCATTGTTTTACTCTTAAATGTTGTGGCGTTCCAGAGAAAACATAGTTTAAGAAACCCTACTGCTTCCCACCGTCTTCTTTCCATCCCGGATTGACTTGACAAGCCGCTTCCCATTTAAGTAAAACATATATGTCGGCAATGATGGAGTCTGTCCTTGTTTTATGCTGCCTATGGTTTGGAACCATGAATGTCTTTAAAAGGGACTCTGTCACTCCATTTTTCGAGTATAAATGTGGCCACCGCCATCAGAGGCTTATCTACAGTATTCTGTAATGCTGTAGATAAGCCCCCGATGTCACCTGAAAGAGAAGAAAAACGAGTTATATTATACTCATCCAGGGGCGGTCCGCCGTCCGGTCTGGTCCGATGGGTGTCGCGGTCCAGTCCGGTGCCTCCCATCTTGTAGCGAAGACGTCCTCTTCTTTCCATCCGGTCGCGGCTCCTGTGCAGGCGCACTGATCAGCCCTGGTGAGGGCAGAGCAGAGTACTGCAGTGCGCAGGCGCCGGACATCTCTGACCTTTCCCGGAGCCTGCGCACTGCAGTACTCTGCTCTGCCCTCAATAGGGCAGAACAGTACACCAGCGCCGGAGCCACGATGGGAAGCTGAGAAGAGGCCGGCTTCGCTACAAGATGGGAGGCACCGGACCGGACCGCGACTCCCTCCGGAACGAATCGGATGCCGTACCGCCCCTGGGTGAGTATAATCTAACTCATTTTTCTTCTCTTGCAGGTGACTTCGGGGCTTATCTACAGCATTATAGAATGCTGTAGATAAGCCCCTGATGGCGGTGGCCGCATCTTATACGGGGTGACAGATTCCCTTTAAAGATAATCTGTCAGCAGGATCAACCCTCCTAAGCCGTCTATATGTGCAGTCAAGTCATAGGAAACTGAATAAAATGATACCTTGATATCTGTGATACAATGTCTTATTACAAAGAAATCCACGTTTTTCTTAATATGTAAATGAGCTGTTAAGATCGATGGGCCGGACACTGATCTTCCGAGAATCTGTCTACACAGCTTATCTTAAATGAAGGGAGGCATTACCAGTGCAGTGTGAGACATGTAACGACTGACAGTCTGCTCTCCTGATCTACATGTCTCACACTGGTAACACTCCTTTTATTTATAATAATCTCTGGACGTAGATTCTCATGCAGATCAGTGTCCGGCCCATAGATCTTAAGAGCTCATAAACATATTAAGAAAAACGTGGATTTCTCTATAATAAGACTTTGGATCATGGATATCCAAATATCACTTTATTTAGCTTCCAATGATCTACATGCCCATATAGACGGCTTAGGAAGGTTAATCCTACTGACAGATTCTCTTTAACCAATGGTGTATAAAAGGATGCTACTAACTACCTTTATAATTTTTACAAAGTAAAGAACATTTTCATCATAAACACAACTTGATCTGGAGATAAGAGCAGGTCCAAACTCTCCTGTGTGCATCAGCATTCATGATGAAAATAGTCACTAATTATTAATTATAAGTATGCATATGTTTTCAGTACCATAGAAAGGAATTACCCAACACTAAATTTCTAGTATAAGAACAATTACTATAAGAACCGCATAGGAAATTGTCTGCAGTCTATTTATATTCTATACCACAACAATATTGATTATATCTGCAGAGAAACATTTCCCACGTTTGATAACCTTCTTTACCCAGTAGAACGGATTCATTTCCCGATTGCTACAACACTACACATTCTAAGATAATGTTCAGAATGATTTTACTGACCAGATTAACCCTTTGCATTTGAATTTAACTCACGGTAACTTTTCATTTAACAAATTATAGCTGGGGGTCTTTTGGGTGCTTTCACATGTGATATTTTGATCCAGTTGTATGATGCGTTTTTGAAGCTCGAGTCAGAAATAAATCATAAAGGAAGGAAATTATAAAGACAATATTCTATTTCTTTTATTTTTTAAATCCCTTCTTTTTTAGCTTTAAAATCACATGTGAAAGCAACCTTAATATTGTTAGGTCATATAAAGGAGAAGTTGATTTTTCAACAAAATTGTGCAGCGCATTGTGGGAGCTTCAACGTCAGTTTCAAAGCAAGAGGTCAGATATGAAGAAATATGAATGTCTGCATAGTGCAGGTAACTACACTGCTCAAAAAAATAAAGGGAACACTCAAATAATACATCCTAGATCTAACTTAATGAAATATTCTCATTGAATACTTTGTTCTGTACAAAGTTGAATGTGCTGTCAACATGATCACACAAAAATCAGCAATGGAAATCAAATTTTTGAACCAATAGAGGCCTGGATTTGGAGAGACCCCCAAAATGAAAGTGGAAACAAGTCAAAATGAAAATCAAAACAAGACAAAATTAAAGTGGAAACAAGTCAAAATGATGCTCAGTATTGTGTATGACCTCCACGTGCCTCTATGACCTCCCTACGATGCCTGGGCATGCTCCTGATGAGGTTGCGGATGTTCTCCTGAGGGATCTCCTCCCAGACCTGGACTAAATCATCCACCAACTCCTGGACAGTCTGTAGTGCAAAGTGACGTTGGTGGATGGAGCAAGACATGCTGTCCCAGATGTGCTCAATCGGATTCAGGTCTGGGAATGGGCAGGCCATTCCATAGCTTCAATGCCTTCATCTTGCAGGAACTGCTGACCACACTCCAGGCACATGAGGTCTGGCATTGTCCTGCATTAGGAGGAACCCAGGGCCAACCACACCAGCATATGGTCTCACAAGTGGTCTGAGGATCTCATCTCTGTACCTAATGGCAGTCAGGCTACCTCTGGTGAGCACATGGAGGGCTGTGTGGCCCTCCAAAGAAATGCCACCCCACACCATTACTGACCCACTGCCAAACTGGTCATGCTGAAGGATGTTGCAGGCAGCAAGTTCACACTCAGCACATGTGACAGACATGACAGAGTCTGGAGATGCCGTGGAGAGCGATCTGCTGCCTGCAACATCTTTCAGCATGACCAGTTTGGCAGTGGGTCAGTAATGGTGTGGGGTGGCATTTCTTTGGAGGGCCACACAGCCGTCCATGTGCTCACCAGAGGTAGCCTGACTGCCATTAGGCACCGAGATGAGATCCTCAGACCCCTTGTGAGACCATATGCCGGTGCGGTTGGCCCTGGGTTCCTCCTAATGCAGGACAATGCCAGACCTCATGTGGCTGGAGTGTGTCAGCAGTTCCTGCAAGATTAAGGCATTGAAGCTATGGACTGGCCTTCCCATTCCCCAGACCTGAATCTGATTGAGCACATGTGGGACAGCATGTTTCGCTCAATCCACCAACATCACATTGCTCCACAGATTGTCCAGGAGTTGACGGATATTTTAGTCCAGGTCTGGGAGGAGATCCCTCAGGAGAACATCCGCAACCTCATCAGGAGCATGCCTAGGCAATGTAGGGAGGTCATACAGGCACGTGGAGGTCATACACAATACTGAGCATCATTTTGACTTGTTTCCACTTTCATTTTGTCTTGTTTTGATTTTCATTTTGACTTGTTTCCACTTTCATTTTGGGGGTCTCTCCAAATCCAGGCCTCCATTGGTTCAAAAATTTGATTTCCATTGATGATTTTTGTGTGATTATCTTGACAGCACATTCAACTTTGTACAGAACAAAGTATTCAATGAGAATATTTCATTCTAGGATGTGTTATTTGAGTGTTCCCTTTATTTTTTTGAGCAGTGTATATACAGTGGCATGTAAAAGTTTGAAAGTTTGGCCCCCTTGGTCAAAATTACTGTTATTGTGAACAGTTAAGCAAGTTGAAGATGAAATGATCTTTAATAGGCCTAAAGTTAAAGAAGACACATTTAACTATGTAACACATTTTATATATATATATATATATATATATATATATATATATATATATATATATATATATATATATATATATATAAAAATGGAAAGTGGGCTGATGCAAAAGTTTGGGCACATTTGGAGATTTGTGTGTGAAGGTAACTTTGACCAAGGTTTCAGACCTTAAATAGCCTGTTAGGGTTATTGCAATTTTCAATCAGAAGATATATAGTGGCGCTAGAGTAGTCACTGGAGTGCTGCAAAAAATATGGCAAAGACCACCACTTTGCCTGTACTGGTAAACCAAAATTAAAAATAGATGTAAATTTGCGCACAATAACCTCTGCTACAACTGGTGTGTGTACAAAATATATTTTAATGTATGAAACAGATAAAAGTGTGCATCAAATGCTGCTGTCGGGGTGATGCAATAAAATTATCCCCATAAGTGAAAAGCTAGCACAGGATACTGACAATAGCTAAAATCAAGACAAGAGTAAACCACATAGCCCCTAAAAAATTAAAAATGTATTCCCAAAGGAAAATATGTCCAAAAAATGTCAATAATGAAGGACTGTGATGAACATAGGGACTGTCCCGGCCGGTGGCAGAAACCCTTAGGACTAAATAAAGTGCTATAGTCTTAGTAGCTCCACAAATGGCAATTTGGGCAGGATTCCCAATGATGTTTGCGCAAATAGTTAATCTCCTAACAGTAGTACAGTACCGGTAATCTTCTTGTAGTTCTGATGGTAAGGATAGTAGTCCTGAATCCAAACTGTGATGCCGAGAGAAGACCTTGCGGTGGCGTCAGAGAGCTGCAGAGACGATGGTCTGTTTGTTTAGGAAGACATCCAGGCGTTTGGATGTCTGCCTGAACAAACAGACCATTGTCTCTGCAGCTCTCTGATGCCACCGCAAGGTCTACTCTCTGCATCACGGTCATTCTGTAATGCTGTATATAAGCCCCCGATGTTACCTGAAAGATCAGAAAAACGAGTTATATTATACTCACCCAGGGGCGGTCCGCCGTCCGGTCCGATAGGCGTCGCGGTCCGGTTCAGCGCCTCCCATCTTCTAGCGAAGCCATCCTCTTCTTTACGTCCCATCGCGGCTCCTGCGCAGGCGCACTGCTCTGCCCTGGTGAGGTCAGAGCAGAGTACTGCAGTGCGCAGGCGCCAGAGCTCTCTGACCTTTACCAGCACCTGCGCACTGCAGTACTCTGCTCTGCCCTCACCAGGGCAGATCAGTGCGCCTGTGCAGGAGCCGGAACGGGACGCAGAAAAAAGGATGGCTTCGCTAGAAGATGGGAGGCGCCGAACCGGACAGCGATGCCCATCGGACCGGACCGGATGGCGGACCGCCCCTGGGTGAGTATCATATAACTCGTTTTTCTTATCTTTCAGGTAACATCGGGGGCTTATCTACAGCATTACCGAATTCTGTAGATAAGCCCCTGATCGCGGTGGCCGTATCTCATACTCCAAAATGGGGTGACAGATTCCCTTTAACTTGCTTAACTGTTCACATAAGGGATTTGACCAGGGGTGCCCAAACTTTTACATGCCACTGTACACATTCCAAGAAGGCACCAGCAGAATACTCACTTTAGTTCTAAATGGAGAACAAATTCCATTAAACCAAACATCAGGAACAAGTATTCAATATTTTATGTAGATTTTAACCAAAAATTTGTTTTATAGGTTAATTAATCCAGGGTTTGAAAAGTGGTGTATTCCTCCGTATTCAATTCACCACAAATCTTACTTCAGTTGGTAACTGGAGTAAGATTTGTGATGTAAGGAATGTCGCTGCACCTCATGAATTTGACAAGCAGGGGTTGCCACGCTGTAGTGCTCCCCCATCTCCTCTCAGTTTGTCGTGAGACCACCAAAAGTTGCCTCACCAAAATTTTTGTGAATTTTCAAAGCTTTTTACTCCAGAATACTGGTGTAAAAGCTATGATGAATCAGGCACTTGATCTATATCTCTGAAAAATCTTTCAAGGGAAATATTTCTATGATGTATATAGACACTGACCCATTACATCTGACTGTCCTTCACCTTATATTTGTGATGAGTATTATACAGTAAGTCATATGTCTTACCGAAGCAGGATCTTTTCTGATTGCTATTTCCAGCAAAATAACTGCATAACTAAAAATTAAAGTAAATTGGAAAACGTTTTTGTTATTACTATAAGAATACACATTCATTATTCCAGTTTTGAAGTGTGTGAGCTAAAAGAGGTTATCCAGGATTAATGTTTAATTTCCTGTACTGCAAACGTAGAAGAAACAAAGACAACTACACTCAACCTCCCCAAGTTCATCACTGACTTCCGTCACTGCCCTGGGCTTTGTTGTCAGGTTGTATTGGTGATGTTAGGACTACAGCGCATGTGACCTCTGCAGTCAATCACACGGCTCAGCAGTAATCCTCATGTAGTTTGTCACCAATGTTAACAAACACTAGCTGCAGAGGAGACTCAGCACTGGAATTGGGGAGGTTGAATATAGATGTTTTTGTTAATTTTTACATCTCCATCCTACAGCTAAATAAAATGAATCTCAGACAACCCTTTTAAACATTTAGAAATCACAATAATTAACTTAATTTATTTTGATTTGCTCATTCGGAAGTCTCCTTGCTGTTGCCTTTTAGGACTGAGGGTAAGCTTTGTTGTAGGGTAGATAACTATTGGCAATTTTTCTATATTTTTCTGAAAATATAGCCACAATAAATATTGTAATATCCACAATATATAATACATGAAGCCAGTATCTAAATAACGACCCCATACTAACAATATACAGGTGTGTGAAAAAGCGCTTGCCCCTTTCCTGATTTCCTATTCTTTTGCATGTTTGTCACACTTAAATGTTTTAGTTCACCAAACAAATATAAATATTAGATGAAGATATCACAAGTAAACACAAAATGCAGTTTATAAATGAAGATCTTTATCATTAAGGGAAAATAAAACCAAACCTAAAGGTCCCTGTGTGGGAAAAGGGATTGCCCCCTAAACTTAATAACTGGTTGAGCCACCCATAGCAGCAAAAACTGAAATCAAGTGTTTGTGATAACTAGGAATGAGTCTTTTACAATGCTCTGGCAGAGTTTTGGCCCACTCATCTTTGCAAAATTGTTGTAACTCAGCTACATTGGAGGGTTTACAAACATGAACCATCGTTTAAGGTCATGCCACGGCATCTCAATTGGATGAAGGTGAGGATTTTGACTAGGTCAGTCCAAAGTCTTATTTTGTTTTTCGTAAGCCATTCAGAGGTGGACTTTCTGGTGTGTTTTGGATCATTGTCCTGCTGCATAACTCTTGTGCGCCTCAGCTCTTCTAGGTCCTGAAGCAGCAAAACAGCCCCATGGTATGATGTTCCTTTTCTGAAATGCTGTGGTACTTCTACGCCAAATGTAATGGGACATACTATACAGCAAAATGTTCAACTTTTGTCTCGTCAGTCCACAGAGCATTCTTCCAAAAGTCTTGTGGATTATCAAGATGTTTTCTGGCAAAACTGAATTGAGCTTTTATGTTCTTATTGCTCAGAAGTGGTTTTCGTCTTGGAACTATGCCATGCAGGCCATTTTTGCACAATCTCTGTCTTATGGTGGAGTCAAGAACATTGACCTTAACTGAGGTAAGGAATGCAGTTCTTTGGATCATGTTGTGGGGTCTTTTGTGACCTCTTGGATGAGTCGTTGTTGTGCTCTTGGGGTAATTTTGCTAGGCTGGCCACTCCCGAGAAGGTTCACCACTGTTCCATGTTTTCGCCGGTTGTGGATAATGGCTTTTACTGTGTTTCGCTTTAGTCCCAAAGCTTTAAAAATGGCTTAGACTGATAAATCTCAATTACTTTGTTTCTCATTTGTTTTGAATTTCTTTGGATCGAGGCATCATGTCTAGCTTTGAGGAACTTTTGGCCTACTTCACTTTGTCAGGCAAGTTCTAACTAAGTGATATCTTGATTGAGAACAGGTGTGGCAGTAATCAGGCCTGGGTGTGACTAGGGAATCTGAACTCAGCTTCTCAAAGATGTGATAAACCACAGTTTATTTATGTTTTAAGAGGGATGGAGCAATCAATTTTCCGCACAGGGCCCTGTAGGTATGGATTTCTTTTCCCTTAATATTAAAGACTTTCATTTAAAAGCTGCAATTTTGTGCTTACTTGGGTTATCTTTGCCTAATATTTAAATTTATTTGGCAATCTGAAACATTTAAGTGTGACAAACATGCAAAAGAATAGGAAGTCAGGAAGGGGGCAAACAGTTTCTCACACAACTGTAGACACAGACCCTAATTGTGAGGAACATATTTGTACCATATGCATAATGAAATCTTGGAAGATCTGCTAGCTTTAGCACAATCAAAAGACACAAAAGCTATAGGGGATACTTGTCACTTAAAAAAAAGCAAAAATTCATGTAATTGCTAACAGAAGCACACCTGCCAGAGATTCAGCTACTCCCTGTCAACATAGCAGCAGTTTCTCCTCCTGTTGACAGGGTGGCACTACTGGTATCATGCTGATTAAGAGCCAACTCTCTGCTGCCTAATTAGAGGAAGTCGGCTTTCAATCAGCATGACGCCAGTTGTCCCGCTCTGTCAACAGGAAGAGAAACTATTGCTCTGTTGACATGGAGTAGGGGAATCTGTGGCAGGAGTGGTCAATGACCAGTGCCAGGTACAACAGACAGGTAGTTGCCTCTGTTAGCAAAGTCTAGATTATCCTCTTTAATGACATATATTACGTGGCAGAAGTACAACTAAATTTGGCTGAAATTGGAGGTCCAAATTTTCACCAGCCTCTCACAATTAACAAGATGCTATACCTGCACATATCGTCATCTGCAGAAGAGACAGACTGAGTCTCTGGGGGTATGTGCTTCTGAGCAGGATGATCTCGATATGTATTATAATCATCTGGTTTGCGGAAGAAGTCCAAACCATAGTCTGAAAGGAAACAAATGTATATAAATGGTTGGATATAATATCTGTGTTCTCTAAGAAACAATATAATACAAATGTCTAGTGGAATGTACAAAAAAACATACATTTATGTACACTGCAAAAATTGTGGTAAAAAGAAGACAAGAAAAGACAGAAATATTTTCTTAAAATCAGTAATTTGATTGTGAAAGAAACTGTTATTTTCATTGAACAACACATTTTACCGCATCCAATAGAGTCTATTGTGGAAATTTCTGTTGCAGAGACTAGGATCTTTGCTTCAGAAATTGCCCTGCTGCAGCTCGCACTGTGGGTGAGTTTATGCAGAATCAAATAGAAGCACAGTGAGCATGGGATTTTTATAAATCTCCTTCACGAGGGCTTGTATCGTAGAACGCAGTGTTTGGATAAGCTGCGTCCAAATCGCTGCTATTCCAGATCATGGACACATACCCTTACAGACTAAGGTTATTAGATTAAGGGATTAAGTGGTTTTTGTAAACCTGCTGCAATGCAGTTCTCCACATTAATGAGCACTTTATGACCCTGACCCCACCACTGGTTGACAGCTTTCTACCTGTACACAGAAAACTGTCAGTGATAGGGATGGGGTTTTACAGAACTCAAACTTCAGAGAATGGCAAGATTTGCAGCAGATAAAACAGTGCTATCAAAACTGAAGCAATCAGCTAAGTAAGTAAGTGATACATTGCTGGAATCTGAGTCTATACTGTGACAGGGTCACTGACGCTGTGTGTGTGAGGAGAGATATGTATCACGAAGATTGCTTTCTTCTGTGATCTAAAACCCGTAAGTTTCTCTCCAGCATATTATTTGCTGAAGGGGGTTAAACCAGTCGTTACAAGTGTGACGCCCCTGCGGTCTCAGTCGCCACAGGGTACTGCACTTCATTCAGAGGTGTGGTACTCTGCTCTCAGGTAAGGAAGGGGGCACTGCCAGGACGCACACACTTGCATCCAACACCAGACCTCTCAGGGCCTGGAAAGTGATAGGTAGAGGATGTGGGTGGAGGAAGTCATAGGGGGAGGAGTCAGAAAGTGGTAAGCAGTGGTCTGAGAGACCAGAGAGACAGTCTGCTCTGGGGACTGAAAGAGCCAGGAGCTCTACCCCAGAACTACAGTGAGAGAGAGAGAAAGGAAGAAGAATGAAAGAGAGAGAGAGAAGCTCCACAGAAGGAAAAGAAGAAGAGGTCTTAGGGGCACAGACAGTGAGGAATTCATCCGTGGGACCCGCATCCACCGGCGTGGTTGGTGGAGGGACCAGGTCGCAGTTAGGGGACTGGCCACAAAATTAGTGGAGAAACTAAGGACTCAGCTAGGAAACCGGAGGCTGCAGTATCTGCAAGTGATCCTAGTCTGCTGGCTTGGGACACTGTGTGTGAAGATGCAGGGCAGGAGAGGTGGTAGCCAGCATAGTGAGACAGCTAGGAAAGGAACATCTAAGGGAGCCCTTGCAACGTGCACCCCAAGCTACCTGGGGGCTGTCTGGACCACTGACCCTGAAGACACAACACACCCCAGCTGGGGATTATAACATCTGAACTGTGAGTAAACCGAAAAGACTGCACCCGGCTGTGTCCTCAAAATTTTTTACTGCGTCATCTGCCCTGCACTACAACCACCATCATCCCTTACACATACAGCTGCCCTGGGGACTAGCTCTACCTGTGGAGAGCTGTAACAACTCTGCTTGCATCACCATCACCCCCAGCAGACTCTGAAGCAGCGTCGGCTATTATCTTTCAGAAACATTATCATCCCCTTATCATCATTTTCAATGGACGCTCAGGGCCACGGACAGGGTCACTGCTGCCGTGACACATCCCCTTAAGAACCGGCCCGGCATCGAGTATTCCCACGGCCCTGGTGGGCGCTCCACAAGGGTCTGGGTTTTGGGTAAGTAGGTGAGAGATGGGCGGCATGCCTACTCACCATATCTCCACCTCAAGGGTGTAGTTGGCAGAGTTAAATGTCTAGCGACTGTGTTTTTTTTCTCTGTTTGTTTGGAGGAAGAATGTCTCCAGGTGCAAGCTCCGACGGGAGTTGAAGTGTGTTGCATCCCAGAGGGCTGGAGACCTACTGGGAAGGACTGTTTGCATCTACTTTTTATTTTCATTTGAGCCAGAAAGGCTGTTTTTATGTTATTGCTTTGCTTTGTGGTCTATGAAGCAATAAACAGACCAGAGACTTTAATACCAAGTGCTCCTGTGTCTACCTCGGAGAGCACCTGAGTGAGTTGACCTGCCTCAAGTGATGTTTTGTATGGGGGCAACATTCCAAGAACACGAGTAGCAGCTGGGGACAAACCACATGTCCTGGAAAAAGGCGGTCACAAGCCAGGAGACAAAGTCAGGCAATATGTAGGACCTGATTAAGCAACTGGTGAATGCACAACAGCAGCAATAGCTGGCACATCAGGAGACAAGTAAGCTGCTTATCCAGCAGATACAACAGCAGCAGCATTAGTTAAAGCAACAGCAGCAATATCAACAGGACAGTTCAGACAACAGCAGCAGCAGATTGACTTGCTTGCCGAGGTGGTTCGTGGGAGACCTGAAGCCAATTCCTCAAGTCCAGGTGATGACACATACGTCTGGAAGGTGGTAAGATGAGCGATGTGGAAAATGACATTGTGTGATGATGTAGAGACATTTTTGACTGTATTCGATTGGGTTGCAGAGCGGGAGAAGGTGCCACTAGAGCAGTGGGCCCTCCGCCCACACTGTTAAAAATGCTTCTACATCATCATCCCTATCTGACTGGTGAACCACAAAAAGCTTATTATGACTTGGCCTTACTAGATAACCAGGAGTATGCCAAGTTAAAAAAAGAGATATTGGCACGCTCAGGGGTCACCACCATGTCTGTCAGAGCCCAAAGGGTTCATCACTGGGCTTATTATGGTGACAAACCTCTCTGCTCTCATATGATTGACTTATTGCATTTGGTTCAGAAATGGTTGCAGCCTCCACTCCAGGCCAGATGATCGAGTGGGTGGTCATGGACAGATTTATTCAATCCTCACTAGGCCGTTGCAGACCTGGGTTGCCCAGGAGACCTTGAGAATGCAGATGACTTGGTGGGCCTCATAGAAAGGTACAAGGCAGTCAAGAGGTCCCTAAGGAAGCCAGGGGTGGGGCATCTCCATACTGGGGTACCAAGCAGGAGCCCAAGTCCTAAAAGAAGAGTAGTAGAGCCACCACTGGGGGAGTCTGAAATTCCAAAGAGTCTCTGAGGGGTTGCCAAAGGCTGCTTGTAAAGACCTGGTCTGCTGGAGATGCCACGGTCCTAGACCTATGTCCTCCTAGTAGATGGAATGCAGCCTAGGAAGGAATTGTTTGTATTATGCCTATCCCGCCTGCAATGTTGACTATCAACCTGGAGAGGGGCCGCAGGTATGTTTTGTGACCATAAATGGGGTGCTGGTGTCAGGACTTTTGGACTCATGGAGTTTAGTGACCCTGATAAGGGTTACACTCATGGGCATCCACAGTATCCATGGGGACACCAAGGACTACCCCATCGCCAGAGTGTCGATAAAAATGAGCCAGGGTACTGAGTCCCATGAGGTTGGGGTTGTTAAAGACTTACTACACCCCGTGATAATCGGGCGGGACTTCAGCCTGTTTTGGGACTTGTGGGGAAAGGCAGGGATGCTAATTAACTCAGACAGGAGCCAGATCAACCCTCATGAATCACCATGAGCTCCCCTTGTGTGTCCTGGCGGGTGACAAGGATGAGACGGAGGTGAATCAGGCTGAGGTTCCTGAACTGGGGGTTTCTGGGGAAAATTTTGGGACTGCTCAAATGCGGTATCTTATACTAAAAGGGGCATTTGAAAATGTGTCTGATAGATGTGGTTGCTCAAGAGGCGGGATGGCTGACACCAGGTTCCCACACTTTACAGTCATGGCCAAAAGTTTTGAGAATGACACAAATATTAATTTTTACAAAGTCTACTGCTTCACTTTTTCTAATGGCAATTTGCATATACTCCAGAATGTTATAAAGAGTGATCAGCTTGACAGCAATTACTTGCAAAGTCAATATTTGGCTAGAAAATGAACTTTATCCCCCAAAACACATTTCAACATCATTGCAGCCCTGCCTTAAAAGGACCAGCTAACCTCTTTTCAGTGATTGCTCCATTAACACAGGTATGGGTGTTGATGAGGACATGGCTGGAGATCAATCTGTCATGATTAAGTAAGAATGACACCACTGGACACTTTAAAAGGAGGCTGGTGCTTGGCATCATTGTTTCTCTTCTGTTAACCATGGTTATCTCTAAAGAAACACGTGCAGTCATCATTGCAATGCACAAAAATGGCCTAACAGGGAAGAGTATCGCAGCTAGAAAGATTGCACCTCAGTCAACAATCTATCGCATCATCAAGAACTTCAAGGAGAGAGGTTCCATTGTTCCAAAAAGGCTCCAGGGCGCCCAAGAAAGACCAGTAAGCGCCAGGACCGTCTCTTAAAAGTGTTTCAGCTGCGGGATCGGGCTACCAGCAGTGCAGAGCTTGCTCAGGAATGGCAGCAGGCAGGTGTGAGTGCATCTGCACGCACTGTGAGGCGGAGACTCTTGGAGCAAGGCCTGGTCTCTAGGAGGGCAGCAAAGAAGCCACTTCTCTCCAGAAAAAACATCATGGACAGATTGATATTCTGCAAAAGGTACAGGCAGTGGACTGCTGAGGACTGGGGTAAAGTTATTTTCTCTGATGAATCCCCTTTTCGATTGTTTGGGACATCAGGAAAACGCCTCATTCGGAGAAGACAAGGTGAGCGCTACCACCAGTCTTGTCTCATGCCAACTGTTAAGCATCCTGAAACCATTCATGTGTGGGGTTGCTTCTCAGCCAAGGGAATCGGCTCTCTCACAGTCTTGCCTAAAAACACAGCCATCAATAAAGAATGGTATCAGAATGTCCTCCAAGAGCAACTTCTCCCAACCCTCCAAGAGCAGTTTGGCGATCAACAATGCCTTTTCCAGCATGATGGAGCACCTTGTCATAAAGCAAAGGTGATAACTAAATGGCTCAGGGAACAAAACATAGAGATTTTGGGTCCATGGCCTGGAAACTCCCCAGATCTTAATCCCATTGAGAACTTGTGGTCAATCATCAAGAGACGGGTGGACAAACAAAAACCTAAAAATTCTGACAAAATGAAAGCATTGATTGTGCAAGAATGGACTGCTATCAGTCAGGATTTGGTCCAGAAGTTGATTGAGAGCATGCCAGGGAGAATTGCAGAGGTCCTGAAGAAGAAGGGTCAACACTGCAAATATTGACTTGCTGCATTAACTCATTCTAACTGTCAATATAAGCTTTTGTTACTCATATGTTTGCAATTATATTTCTGTCTGTGATAAAAACATCTGTCAAACACACATAAAAACCAGAGGGCAGCAGATCATGTGAAAATATAATATTTGTGTCATTCTCAAAACTTTTGGCCATGACTGTAATAACAAGGCAAGCCAAATCATGGGAATCCATAGTAGTAAGAAAGGGTCCTATCCAAAAATGGCAGTAAAATAAGTAACAAGTGGCATGTTTCAATAGTTACCCATCATGTTTAAGAGGTGGGCGTACAGATATCCTTCCTCAGGGATACGTGGTTCTCTGTTTTCTTACTAATGTATATGAGTCGCTGCTGCAATGCAATCTATATATGAGGTGGAAATTGCACCATAATTAGATCAATAACTATGATTTAGAGATTTTTTGTGTTATCTGAATATAAATAGCACCTGAAGCACATAGAACATAAAAGTGTAAATGTGACATAGGCACAGGTGATATATTTTACCTAGGAAAATGATAATAATGTAAGCATAAAGTGCAAAGTATACAAGTAATAAGATGCTAATAGTGCAATGAAACCTCTATGATAAGTGAAGTGATGATCCACTTATCATAGAGGTTTCATTGAGTTAGGACACATGAAAGAGGGTGAAATAAGTAGTGAAAAATCTCTACAACAAACTGCATATAAGAATTTAACCGTTTTCTTTGTCAATTAATTATTTTATATTTAGAGTATATAAGTAACTTTTATGAACATATAAGATACAGATAGAGACATTTTACCTGTAATTTTGCAAGCCCATCGGTCATCAATCACACAATTTGTGGATTTAAGCCGTGCATGGTATATTTTATGCTGATGTAGATAAGCCATGCCATGTGCAATATCAGTGGCAAAAGAAAACCTATAAATAAGATGCACCACATAAAAACATAAGAATCTACTCTTGCACACATAGAGAACTATTTAAAAATCACAATATAAATAGGTACAAAATACCTTAATAAAATGGAGTCACATATGAATGTAGCCAGACTTGCATGTAAGCCCAAGACATTATCAATTTTTTATGAATAAGATTCCTGTACCTTTAGCTATGCAAAGCATTACTGAATGGCTCCCTTTAGCATAGCATAGGTCATTAATGGACCCCTAAGTAAGCAATTGCAAACTCTCTGCAGAGACAGTGGTGTGATGTGTCAATGCATAGTGCCCAGACAGAACTATTTTGATGAATTACTTTCTTTACCTTCTAAACTTTCTTATATTCACACTTACCAGGTGAACATCATACAATTATATATTTCTGCACTTTCTTTATATTATGGGGGTAGCATAACTTCTCAAATCAATTATTTCCAATGTTTTCTATTTTCAGTCATCATTATTCATTTTATGCAATGTTGCAATTTTCTACTTCCACATTGCTAAAATAAGCAATTTTACTAAAGCAGGGCCACAGGGGGTAGCCATTTTGCCTGATCTCATTAGACACTGCTTAAAATCTATATATGCAAGTCTGTTGCAAACAAGGGATGCTTGCATAAATTAACGTAAATTGACTTACCTTTAACCCCTTCAAGACCTTGCGATTTTCCGTTTTTGTTTTTTGCTCCCCTTCTTTCCATAACTTTTTTATTTTTCTGTCAATATGGCCATTTGAGGGCTTGTGTTTTGTGGGACGAGTTGTACTTTTGAACAACGCCATTGATTTTACCATATAGTGTACTGAAAAATGGGGAAAAAACTCCAAGTGCTGTGAAATTGCAAAAAAAAGTGCAGTCCCACAATTAATTTTGGAGTTTTTTTTATTTACCGGGTTCACTAAATGCTAAAAATGACCTGCATTATGATTCTCCAGGTCATTATGAGTTCACAGATACCAAACATGATTCCTTTTTTTTATTTAAGTGGTGAAAAAAATCCAAAGTTACATAGTTACATACAGTGGGTACGGAATGTTTTCAGACCCCTTTACATTTTTCACTCTTTGTTTCATTGCAGCCATTTGGTATATTCAAAAAAGTTATTTTTTTTTCTCATTAATGTACACTCTGCTCCCCATCTTGACTGGAAAAAAACAGAAATGTAGACATTTTTCAATATTTATTAGAAAAGAAAACCTGAAATATCACATGGTCATAAGAATTCAGACCCTTTGCTCAGACACTCATATTTAAGTCACATGGTGTCCATTTCCTTGTGATCCTCCTTGAGATGGTTCTACTCCTTCATTGGGGTCCAGCTGTGTTTAATTAAACTGATAGGACTAGATTTGTAAAGTCACACACCTGTCTATGTAAGACCTCACAGCTCACAGTGCATGTCAGACCAAATGAGAATCATGAGGTCAAAGGAACTGGCCAAGGAGCTCAGCGATAGAATGTGGCAAGGCACAGATGTGGCCAAGGTTACAAAAGAATTTCTGCAGTACTCAAGGTTCCTAAGAGCACAGTGACCTCCATAATCCTTAAATGGAAAAATCAGAAGTCTTCCTAGACCTGGCCTTCCAGCCAATCTGAAAAATCATGGGAGAAGAGCCTTGGTGAGAGAGGTAAAGAAGAACCCCAAGATCACTGTGGCTGAGCTCCACAGATGCAGTAGGAGTTGTGAGAAAGTTCCACAAAGTTAACTATCACTGCAGCCTTCCACCAGTCGGGCCTTTTTGGCAGAGTGGCCCGGCAGAAGCATCTCCTCAGTGCAAGACATATGAAAGCCCGCATACAGTTTGCTAAAAAACACATGAAGGACTCCCAGACTATGAGAAATAAGATTCTCTGGTCCGATGAGACAAGGATAGAACTTTTTGGTGATAATTCTAAGTGGTATGAGTGGGGAAAAACAGGCACTGCTCATCACCTGTCCAATAAAATCCCAACAGTGAAACGTGGTGACAGCAGCATGCTATGGGGGTGTTTTAGCTGCAGGGACAGGACGACTGGTTGCAATTGAAGGAAAAATGAATGCGGCCAAGTACAGAGATATCCTGGATGAAAACCTGTTCCAGAGTGTTCTTGATCTCAGACTTGGCCAAAGGTTCACCTTCCAACAAGACAATGACCCTTAGCACACAGCTAAAATAACAAAGGAGTGGCTTCAGAACAACTCTGTGACCATTCTTGACTGGCACAGCCAGAGCCCTGACCTAAACCCAATTGAGCAATCTGGAGAGACCTGAAAATTGCTGTCCACCAACGTTCACCATCCAACCTGATGGAACTGGAGAGGATCCGCAAGTAAGAATGGCAGAGGATCCCCAAATCCAGGTGTGAAAAGCTTGTTGCATCATTCTCAAGAAGACTCATGGCTGTACTAGCTCAAAAGGGTGCTTCTGCGCAATACTGAGCAAAGGGTCTGTAGGTTGAAAAGTTGGTAAGGAAAAATAAAATGGTGCCATTTTCCAAGACCTACAGCATCTCCATTTTTCTAGATGTGGTGCCGGGTGATTTATTTTTTGCACACCAAGCTGACGTTTTTATTGATACCATTTTGGGGTAGATACAATGTTTTAATTGCTTGTTATTGCAAAGTTGCTTTGACCAAAAAAGTAGTTCTGTCATTTGATTTTTTTTTTCTTGTTACACCGTTAAGTGATTGAGTTAATTGTTTTTATATTTTGATAGATCTTAGTGAGAAGCACTGGGGTCTTCTGCAGACCTCCGTTTGCCATGCCAACCCATCAGTGCTTGGCAGTCATGTGACAGGGGCACTGATTGGCGGGGCTTGTGACGCGCTTTCGGCGCACTCATGTTAAATGCCGCTGTCAGGTACATTTAACATGTTAATAGCCATGGGTGGATCGCGATTCCTCCAGCATCTGTTTGAAGCACATGAAAAGTACATAATCAGCTGTCATGTGCTGGGAAAGATGCGGGCTCAGCACCAGAGACTGAATCAAAAGTAGGGACATGACCTATAACGTATCTATACGTCATAGGTCGTGAAGGGGTTAATTAAGTACCTGCAATGAAAAGTATTATGGGTAGAAAATAGTCCACCGTCTCTATTTACATAAGTAGCCATCTCATCATATAATGGAAAAAATTGTACACTAGAATCAACAATTACAAACATATAAATTTGTATTAGATACTTAAACTTTATTTAACATATATAGACTAAGCATATTAAAAAGTGGGAAACCACAGGGTGGTGCAAAAATACTAAGCTTACACACACGAAGCTTACAGAGTCATTGTTAAGTTGTGACTGAAAATAGGGCACTTAAATACATACCTAAGGTTGGGATATGCATACAAATAAAGGAGTAGTTACCTATAGTTAAATGTTAACCAAGGGCCTTACATGGCCAAACATTACTTGCCACTAACAAACCCACACCTAATGCAAAACAAAAGGACCAATTCCACTTCAGCAGCAGTATATAAATGTATTACACATAAAGCAATACCTGTAGCGTAGGATACAGCACACACCATAAGACCCGACGCACTTTTCGGCAGTTAGCCAATCAAAGTGCTCATACACACCAGATCCTTAATGATTATGCTAAATCCTCTACTAACCCCTGTGTACAGCTGACTAGAGGGAGAAGAGAAAAGGTGGAGAGAAGTACTTATCCTATCAGAGGTCCCATTTGTAGTGATCGCACAGGGGTCCATATCCGATCCAGTCCATAGTGATGAACGCAGTCCCACCAGTCTGGCAAGTGTACCACGCAGTCGCGTCAAGAGAAGGGCCGGAGCCATCTGTGCATTTATACACCACTCACGGTGATATGTGGCACTGAGCCATATGGCCAGTGAGACATCACTTGAAGAAGCATCACATCGTAATTGCCGCAGTGCCAATTTTTATGAGAAGGGAGCGTTGCAAGCCTGTCTGCTCCAATGGTTATGGAATTTATACACTATTAATCGAATCATAGAATGAGTGCCTGGCTATTCTCGGACTTTATGCTGAAAAACACTATATCCCGACAAAAAGACTGTAATATCTTAGTACAATGTTAGTCACCTTTGATTGTGAGAAGAGTTATAGTTTACTGCCCAGTTGTTGGTCATAATGTCAGATCAAGTCTAAAGCCAGATTAGACGTATGATTAGGCCTATATGAAATGACACAAATGTGCACTCCGCAAATGCTGCTGGGCAAAGACAATATTGCGCTAGTTGCATCTTACTGACCTAGGGCATTACTGTGGTCCATCAATTATATAACTATGAACATACAGACTTGTTTTTTAAAAATGAAGAGAGGAGAGGTACAAAATGATCAGCAAAGCTTCACTTTTCAGTCAGAATACTGGAGCAAAATTGACTCAAAAAATTAACACAGATGGAACTGTAACCATCTTATACAGATGTGTAGGTCAACCATGGAAGTTAATACCTAAACTGGAGTGTCTCCTAATGTGAAAGGTTGAAGAATTCGACATTCAATTTCACTGCAGCTTGCTAAAGAAGTAGAAAGCCAAAATGGGTTGAGTATTTCCTGTGAGGCAATATGGCATATAAGGCAGGGGAACGACATGGATGAGTGGCATCCATGAAGGAGGCCTCTTCTAAAGCTTATGTACAAAAAAGTCTGTCTACAATTTGCCAGGGCCCATGATGCTAAAAAATATGAGGACTACTGAGACTGTATACTTTGTAGTGATGAGACCAAGATAAATGTTTTTGGAACTGATGACTTCAAAACCGTATTATGTTGCAAAGTTGACAAGTAGGGTTGAGCGAACTCATACCCAAATGTACAGTAAGAAGTCCGTTTTTCTGTTCAGGTTCGGCAGACTAATAATGCTTGTTGAAAGGCTGCAGAGCAGTCAATTAACAAGCTTTTCCGGTGTGGGCACTTCTACAGCCATGCCAAGTATTGGCATGGCTGTAAATGGCCGGCGAACTATGTTAAAAAAATAATAATAATAATAATTAAAAAAGGTGTGGTGTCACCCCTAATTCTGATAACAAGCGCAGGTAAAACAGACAGCTGCAAGCTTCACCACTCAGTTGTCTGCTTTATCTTGGCTAGTTATCAAAAATAGAGGACTCCCATGCCGTTTTTTTAATTATTTAAATAAATAATTTAAAAAACAGCATGGGGTCCACCCTATTTTTGACCGGCTATGGTAATGAAGACAGCTGAGGGCTCGTAGTCTCAGGCTGGGAAGGATATTTGGCCCTTCCCACTTGCCCTGGTGAATTCCACATTTGTTTGCGGGGCAATTGTCCTGCTCTTATCCCCATTTTGCTTTCTTTTTCAGTCCACTAGCTTTACTATGACCATTTTAGAGCCATTTTATAGCTCCCAATTTTGGGTCCCCATTGACTTATATGGATATGGTTCCGGAGTCAAGTTTGGGTATCCGAACTGAACTTTTTTCTCAAGTTCGGCCAAACCCGCCAAACTCAAACTTCCACGGGTCCGCTCATCCCTAGTGACGAGTACAAAGAAAAATGCATAGTGCCTAAAGTGAAACACGGTGGTGGCAGTGTCCTTATGTGGGGCAATATGAGTGCTGTTGTTGTCTGAGAGCTACATTTATTAATGGTATCATGAATTCACAGATGTACTGCTCTATATTACAAAAGAAAACACTACCATCACTCCGTGTCCTTTAAAGATGTGCACTTTTCAATCATGACAAATTATTTATTCTATTCACTTACGCAGCGCCATTAATTCCACAGTGCTTTATTCACATTATCATTACTGTCGCAACTGTGACTTCCCTGTCTCACAAACACGATAAGAACATACAAACTCCTTGCAGATGTTGTCCCTGGTGGGATTTGAACCCAGTGTCCAACTACTACAAAGCATTGGTACTAACCATTGAGCCACAGTGCTGCCCAATGGACAGTAATCCAAAAGATACTTTTCCAAGGAGTACAGGGTTTGATGATTCAGTGGCCAATTATGTCTCATCATCTGAACCCAACCAAAACGCATATGAGGAATTCTGAAGAGACAAGCTGAGCATCACTCTCCATCCAGCATCCATGCTCTAAAGGAGGGCATTCTTGAAGAATGGAAAAAGATGCAATATGTCATCAACCTGTTCATTCCATGCCTAGAAGACTAGGTGCTAATCAAGCTAAAAAGACTGATGCTGGAAAGAAAAGCAAGCACCGGAGGCAGAAACTCCTTAAAGGATATATCTCAGCAGGTTTTTGCTATTTTATCTGAGACAAGCATAATGTAGGGGCAGAGAACCTGATTCCAGTGATGTGTATGTTACTGGGCTGTGCATTGTTGTTTAAAAATCAGTGTTTATCTGCAGGAGATTATCTCTAGAGGACTAGTTGCCTCCTGCCATGTAGTCTTATTGCTTTGTATAACCCTGCCCCCAATGATTAGCAGCTTTGTGCCAATGTACAGTATACACAGAAAGCTCAGCATTCAGAGAACTAGTAGATCTACAACAGGGAAAACTGTAATTTTATCAAATTGACACATTGCTGGAATCAGAGTCTCTGCTCTCTGATAACATAGCAAAAACCTGGTGACAGATTTCCTTTGAGATCTCAGCCATACCCAGAGCACTTAACACCTTGCATAAAAAGGTAAACACTAATTATTTGGGAATGCAGCAACAGATAGAAGCTATAAAGGTTTCAATGGATTCAAAGACCTGCATGTCTACATATGTGATTTTGGGGTTCATCTTATGGACAGATTCCCTTAGTTATTTTAATCCAACATTATGTAACTTATTTTTTTCTACTGTAATTGATAATTGTAATGTATAATCGTTCTAATTGTTTTCTAATTTGTTACATACATAATGGTAACATATGCACCACAGAATAATATTACCTGAATCCCCAGTTCAGAGGAATGTCTTCACTTAGCAAAACATCATTCAAGCTTCCCTTGGGACAATACTCTGTAATTATAGCCACATCAGGAACTTCAATGCAACCTCCAATAAATTTGCAAAGATTTGGATGATCAAGGTCCCTACAGAAGAGGTACAGGTTGAACAATATTATGTCAATGTAAGGCACAAAAGGCATGCTGTGTCTACAGATAACAAAAAGATGAGGAAACACAACAGAACCAAACAGGAAAAATAACTATTTCTACTCTACTGCCTAAATACAATGTCATTTACCGAATTTGCTTTACTTCCCCCGTATTCTTTTGGAGAGTGTAAAAGTCTTCTTTGGGATTTTCTTTATAGCCACTGTTCTGCCATCACTGAGAAATATATTATAGATTTACCAATAAATACCAAGTCAATGAAAAATTCTACTGAAAAAAATGCCTTAAATGGGTAAGCAGCAAAGAAAGTGGTCCTCAAAGAACAATGTTCATTTCTTCTGATATGTCTATTGTAAATTGAAAATATTGAGACCATAACTATGGAAAACAAAACGTTGGGTACGCAGCGCCCAAAATGACAACTGAAAGTAAGGGAAAATGTAGTGTAAAGCCAAGTAAGTACAAAACTAGTCCAGGTAAATCAAATTCTTACATATAAAAGTCAGAAAGAGGTGATGCAAGCTGCAAAATACTTTCCATATAGAGGACTAAAATTTTCAAAGTAAAATGAAGCCATCACAAGGTGCTTTTAATGCTGACATACATAAAAAATATATGTAATATTATTTATTTCACTTACTTATAGCAACACTGTCCCCACTGAGACTCACAGCCTAAATCAGTATGTCTTTGGAGCGTGAGAGGAAATCGGACAACCTGGTGGAAGCCCACGAAAACTTGGGGAGATCATACAAACTCGTTGTCCTTGCCCATCTTCATCTTTAATAAACCGGGGCAGGCCCATATTTGCCACTTGGTACCGGGGGTCCGGTGCCTATGGCGGCGGGTTGCAAGGGGCGGCACAAAAGAGGGAGGTAAAGGTTTTTTATTATTTCCCTGTACAACGCCATTCATTTCTATTCACATCTTTAAGACGCAAATACAAATAAACCATGAACTCAGGGAGCTGATTGACCTCAGAAGTAATAGCACCGGCACTTCCGGGTGAGAAAAGTGCCAATCAGCTCCCTGCAGTGAGGTGCTGTGGTGTCCAAACACTGCTTATGTACCTGCAGCGTGATGAAGTAATCTCACCATGCTGCATACATCACAGCAGGGCGCCACAGAAGAGGACAGACACCGGAGCCCAGAGGAGGACAGGAGCCAGAAAGAAGATAGCCATGGGAGCCAGCGGGAGGACAGAAACGGGAGCAGGCAAGCGCTCATAGAGCTGATGATTCAGGAGGTTAGGGGCGATTTTACTGTAGACTAGGATTAGGGGGCCATTTCTGTAAACTTGGGGTTAGGGGGGCTATAACTGTAGTCTGGGGTTTAGGGCAGCCATAAATATAGATTGTGGTTTAGGGGCTATAACTGTACGCTGGATGTCAGGGGGGCTATCACTGTAGCCTGAGGATTTTCATATAATACTCTGAGGATAGGGAATATAAAGAGGACAACGCCGCGCAGGATCTAAGCACAGTATTAAAAATGTCACAAATAAAAACACAAAGCTCATGCGCTCACCAAATTTTAGGTTGAAGAAACAGCGTAATGACCCTGGCGGATCCCAACCAAGGTCCAGCCCTTGTTTATTAAAGACAAGGGGGGTGGGGTCGTCATCCAGAACAGAGAGGATTATCTAAATGAAGCACTTCATATCTTGTCAGATGCAAAATATTATGAAAAACTTACTACTGAACCATCTACTCTATTCTCATTGGACTATCACACCCTTATAGATGACGCCTATAAGAATGGGATATTAAATAAAAAAGAACATAGATTTCTTACTAACAAAAATCCAAATGTAGCATTTTATTACCATCTCCCGAAAGTCCATAAAGACATCCCCCTGGTGCCCTATAATTTCGGGGATTGGGTCTTTGACATCACACTTATCACATTTTATCGATCTGTTTCTACAAGACAGAGTTTTGGGTTTACCCTCTTACATTTGGGACTCTGCACAGTTCATCCAGGAATGTAAAGATATAGTATGGCAAGAAGATTTTTTATTTATTACTCTAGATGTAATAGGTTTATATTGTAATATTGATCACACTTTGGAACTGGCAGCTGTGGATTTTTACCTCTATGAAAACAAACGAATACCATCCCTACAGCGGACGTTTATAATAAGGGATTTGGAATTTATTTTAAAACATAATTTTTTTGCTTTTCAGGATTCACTCTATTTACAGAGTCTCGGGACCACGATGGGGATGCGGTCACCCCAAGTTTTGATAATCTCTTTATGGAGCATTTAGAGTCCCTATCTGTGTTATCCGAGTCTTTTTTCAAAGAAAAAATTTTGCTTTATAAACGCTATATATGATTTAGTGATCCTGTGGAAAGGGTCCACAGAACAAGCATGGGAACTAATTAATAAACTAAACGCAAATGAATGGGGATCGCTTTTACTGCAAATGTAGACAATAATAGAACCACTTTTCTAGACCTTGAAGTTAGCCACAAAGACGGCCGTATAGTGACAAAAACTTTTTTGTAAAAAGTGGACAGTAACGGCTTTCTGGCTTTCCGTAGTGCACACTATTGTAAATGGAAGCAAACTATCCCACACAGTCAATTTCTACGCAGTCGAAAGGCCAAATTTCTGGAGAAAAAATATCCCAGAAAATTAGTACAATGTGCATACAAACAGAATCTGAAAAAACTCAGGTTGATTGCTTATGACTTAATAATCGAACAAAAGTCTTCTCCCTAGAAAATAGGACTAGTAAAACTCTGAACAAGGGAGGGGCTTAATCTTGTGGTCCATTAAGTAAGAACCAAACAATAAAAACAAACCCCTGGTGTTTTAATTTTCTCACCCAGTTTAATAATGGCAACCACAAAATAAGAGACTTCCTTGAAAAATTCTGGTATCTTTTAATTAAAGACCCCATTTTAAAGAATCTGCTACTGAAAAAACCTGGTATAATCTTTAAGAGGGGCCGCACCATAAGAAATTGGATAGCGCCCAGTAACCTAAAAAATCCACAGATTTTATCTGTAGGTCTTCAAAAGTTGTCTCCAGAAATGTATCCCTGGGTGTTCACAAATGTGGATTTAGGAATTTCTACACATGTGACATTATACAACATGAGGCTTGCTCGATCACTTCATACAGTACTGGTGAGACCTTTGAGATTAAACCCCTTAATGACCAAGCCATTTTGTAGGTTAAAGACCAGGCCAATTTTTACAATTCTGACCACTGTCTCTTTATGAGGTTATAACTCTGGAACGCTTCTACGGATCTTGGCGATTCTGAGATTGTTTTCTCGTGACATATTGTACTTCATGATAGTGGTAAAATTTCTTCAATATAACTTGCGTTTTTTTATGAAAAAAATGGAAATATGGCAAAAATTTTGAAAATTTTGAAATTTTCAAACTTTTAATTTTTATGCCATTAAATCAGAGAGATATGTCACAAAAATTAGTTAATAAATAACATTTCCCACATGTCTACTTTACATCAGCACAATTTTGGAACCAAAATTTTTTTTTGTTACGAAGTTATAAGTGTTAAAAGTTGACCAGCAATTTCTCATTTTTCCAACAAAATTTACAAAACCATTTTTTTAGGGACCACCTCACATTTGAAGTGAATTTGAGGGGTCAATATGACAGAAAATACCCAAAAGTGACACCATTCTAAAAACTGCACCCCTCAACGTGTTCAAAGCCACATTCAAGAAGTTTATTAACCCTTTAGGTACTTCACAAGAATTGAAGCAATGTGGAAGGAAAAAATGAACATTTAACTTTTTTTCCCAAAATTTTTCTTTCGACACAATTTTTTTAAATTTTGTCAAGGGTATCAGGAGAAAATGAACCACAATATTTGTTGTACAATTTCTCCAGAGTACACCGATATACCATGTGTGGGGTAAACCACTATTTGGGCGCATGGCAGAGCTCGGAATGGAAGCAGCGCCATTTGACTTTTTTGGCTGGAATTGAGATTGGACGCCATGTCGCATTTGGAGAGTCCCTGTGTGCCTAAACAGTGGAAACCCCCCACAAGTGACCCCATTTTGGAAACTGGACCCCTCAAGGAACTCATCTAAATGTGTTGTGAGAGCTTTTAACCCCCAAGGGCTTCACAGAAGGTTATAACGTAGAGCCGTAAAATTAAAAAATCATATTTTTTCCACAAAAATGATCTTTTCATCCCAATTATTATTTTCCAAAGGATAAAAGGACCCCAAAAGTTATTGGGCAATTAGTCCTGAGTACGCTGATACCCCATATGTGGGGGTAAACCACTATTTGGGCGCATGGCAGAGCTCGGAAGGGAAGCAGCGCCATTTGACTTTTTTGGCTGGAATTGAGATTGGACGCCATGTCGCATTTGGAGAGTCCCTGTGTGCCTAAACAGTGGAAACCCCCCACAAGTGACCCCATTTTGGAAACTAGACCCCCCAAGGAACTTATCTAAATGTGTTGTGAGAGCTTTTAACCCCCAAGCGCTTCACAAAAGGTTATAACGTAGAGCCGTAAATTAAAAAATCATATTTTTTCCACAAAAATGATCTTTTCATCCCAATTTTTATTTTCCAAAGGATAAAAGGACCCCAAAATTTATTGTGCAATTAGTCCTGAGTACGCTTATACCCCATAGGTGGGGGTAAACCACTATTTGGGCGCATGGCAGAGCTCGGAAGGGAAGCAGCGCCATTTGACTTTTTTGGCTGGAATTGAGATTGGATGCCATGTCGTATTTGGAGAGTCCCTGTGTGCCTAAACAGTGGAAACCCCCCACAAGTGACCCCATTTTGGAAACTAGACCCCCCAAGGAACTTATCTAGATGTGTGGTGAGAGCTTTGAACCCCCAAGGGCTTCACAGAAGGTTATAACGTAGAGCAGTAAAATTAAAAAATCATATCTTTTCCACAAAAATGATCTTTCCACCCCCAATTGTTATTTTCCAAAGGGTAACAGGACCCCAAAAGTTATTGTGCAATTTGTCCTGAGTACGCTGATACCCCATATGTGGGGGGAAACCACTATTTTGACGCATGGCAGAGCTCGAAAGGGAAGTAGCGCCTTTTTCAAATGCAGACTTTGATGGAATGGTCTGTGGGTGTCATGTCACGTTTGGATAGCCCCTGATGTGCCTAAACAGTAGAAACCCCCCACAAGTGACTCCATTTTGGAAACTAGACCCCCCAAGGAACTTTTCTAGATGTGTGGTGAGCACTTTGAACCCCCAAGTGCTTCACAGAAGTTTATAACGTAGAGCCGTGAAAATAAAAAAATCATATTTTTTTTCCACAAAAATAATCTTTTTGCCCCAATTTTTTATTTTTATAATGGTAACAGGGGAAATAGGACCCCAAAAGCTATTGTGCAATTTGTCCTGAGTACGCTGATATCCCATATGTGGGGGGGAACCACTATTTTGACGCATGGCAGAGATCGGAAGGGAAGGAGCACCGTTTTTAAATGCAGACTTTGATGGAATGGTCTGCGGGTGTCATGTCGCGCTTGGAGAGCCCCTGATGTGCCTAAACAGTAGAAACCCCCCACAAATGACCCCATTTTGCAAACTAGACCCCCCAAGGAACTTATCTAGATGTGTGGTCAGCACTTTGAACCCCCAAGGGCTTCACAGAAGTTTATAACGTAGAGCCGTGAAAATAAAAAAAATCATATTTTTTTCCACAAAAATGACCTTTTTGCCCCCAAATTTTTATTTTTATAAGGGTAACAGGAGAAATAGGACCCCAAAAGCTATTGTGCATTTTGTCCTGAGTACGCTGATACCCCATATGCGGGGGGGAACCACTGTGATCGCCTTACTGCGATCTTTGGGAGGCACAATGAACAAATCTACCAAAGGTGAAGAATTGGTTTTCTTTTTTACGCCGTTCCTCGTGCGATATTAGTGATTAGGCGACTTTATTCCTCGGATCGGTGCGATTACAGCGATACCAGATTTACACCCTTTTTTCATGTTTAGCTTCTGTCACACTCTAAAAGATGCTTTATTTTGGAATAATTTTTTGTAAGAATTTTTTGCATCGCCGTATTTTGAGAGCTATAATTTTTCCATATTTCGGCCGACAGAGTTATCTGTGGGCTTATTTTTTGCGGGATGAGCTGACGTATTTATTGGTACCATATTCGGGCACATAACGTTTTTTGATCGCTTCCTATTCCGATTTTTGTGGAAGCAGAATGAACAAAAACCAGCAATTCAGGAATTGGTTTTTTTTTTTATTTTTTTTTTCCCCCGTTCCGCGTGTGGTAAAATTGATAAAGCAGCTTTATTCTTCGGGTCACTACGGTTACGGCGATTCCTCATTTATATATTTTTTTTATGTTTTGGCGTTTTTTACACAATAAAGAATTTTATAGAAAAAATAATTATTTTTGCATCAGTTTATTCCGCGAGCTATAACTTTTTTATTTTTTCGCTGATGATGCTATATAGCGGCTTGTTTTTTGCGGGACAAGATGACGTTTTCAGCGGTACCATGATTATTTATATCTGACTTTTTGATCGCGTGTTATTGCACTTTTTCCAAGCGGTATAATGATACCGCTTGGAAAAAGTATAATTTACTACTTTTTTGTGTTTTTTTTTTACGGCTTTCACTGAAGGGGTTAACTAGGGTTATGCTTTTATAGATGGGATTTTTACGGACATGGCGATACCTAACATGTGTATTTTTTTGTTTTTTATTTTTTTTATTACATAAAAATGTGTATTTTTTAGGGGATTTTTTTTAAATTATTTTTTAATATTTTTTTTACAATTTTTTAAAAAAATGATTTTTTTCAACTTGTCCCTTTATGGGACTTTCACTTTTTTTTACTTTTGATTGCAGTTACAATGCATTGCAATGCTCTGGCATTGCAATGCATTGCAACTATAGTGGAAGCTGCTGTGACATGATCACAGCAGCTTCCCGTAGCTAAATGACCCGGAGGTTGTCATGACAACCCCCGGGTCATCAAGGCAGACATCGGCCCCTGCAAATACAGTGCAGGGTGCCGAACTGAGGCAGAGGGAGCTCCCGACCCTCTGCCTCCCCCCCTGAGCTCTGCGATCGCGCTCGATCGCAGCAGTCAGGGGGTTAACAGCCAGGGGCGGTGGGGCTCCGCTCCTGGCTGTCAGTGCAGGAAGCCTGGCCACTGCAGCGCCGGCTCCTGCACTGATCGCGCTGGGGAAGCTGAAATTTCAGCTTCTCCTGCGCGATCGCTGCTGTGTTTGGTCAGTCAGATTGACTGACCAATCACAGCGCTGTGAGTGCGGGGACCGACGGCAAAGGTCCCCGCACCGCTTGCCGTGCCTGTCAGCTGTCTGTGACAGCTGTCGGCACTGATCTACCACTGCGTGTTTACACGCAGTGGTAGATCAAAGGCATGACGTGCAGAGTCCGTCCTGGTGCCGGAACTGGCACCTTGCCATGACGGACTCTGCACGTCAGTGGACATTAAGGGGTTTTAAGCAACATCTGTCTTGCGACAGTGACTGTTATTTACGTAGTCACGTGTTGCTGCGGCCTCCAATAGGTTGGCCACACTACACAGTTAGAGCAAGAATGAATGGACACCGTCACAACACAAAAATTTGCTTCCTTCAGTATAGCTTGTCACATCATATGTTATTAAAGCATAATAAAAAATTTAAAATAATGGTTACACCAGTAGAAAATATACCATCTCGAGTGTTGAATCGTAATCAAATATTAAACAAGAAGGAATCTTTTTGGATATTTCACTTACAAACTCTGTATCCGAATGGTTTGAATGATGTGATAGAAAAAGTATAACGATACACTAACTATCATTAGAGCGGTCAAATTTTTATATATTTTGATATTTTTTATTTCTTTTTTTAATTTTTTAATATTTTTTTTAGATTTTTTAATTTTTTTTATTTTTTTTTCAAGTTTTTTGCGATAGGCCACATTGGCCCTAGAAAGTATGATTACCTTCTATTACAGTTTAATCTTTTAAGATATATGGTTCATATTCGCATACAAATTCCTTTTGCCTCGAAGTGAACTACACCCCTTATCCACCTTACTCAAGAGAAGTTAGCAAATCAAGTGGAGTATTGGTGCTGGTAGGAAAAACCCCTCCCTTTCCCTTTGCAAAAAAAGTTTTAAAAAAGACATGGCTATCTTTTCAGTATGGTTGTATAATTTACCTGATGAAGGCTTTTGCTCTTTTCAAGCCGAAACACGTTGTTTTTACTTGGTGTATGTAGAATAATTTTTTTTTTAATCAAGCTATTTTAGCACATGATATATTTTTTGGTAGCGCCGCCACCAGACTGTTTTTTTGCATCTTTCCTACTGTAGCCTGAGGGTTAGGGGGGCTATCACTGTAGGTTGGGGATTAAGGGGCTATTTCTGCAGACTGGGGTTTAGGTGGTGCTTTTACTGTAGACTGGGGTTAGGGGTGCTATTTCTGTAGACTGGAGTTTAGGGGGGCTACAACTGTAGACAGGTGTATTAGGGGGCTACAACTGTAGGTTGCAGTTTAGGGGGGCTATAACTGTAGGCTGAGAGTTAGGGGGTCTATCATTATAGGCTTGGGGTAAGGGGGCTAGAACTGTAGGCTGGTGCTTAGGGGGCTATAACTGTAGACTAGGGTTTAGGGGGGCTATAACTCCAGACTAGGGTTTAGGGGGGCTATCACTAAAGGCTGGAGGTTAGGGAGCTATAACTGTAGACTGGGGTTTAGGGGGCTATCACTATAGGCTGGAGGTTAGGGAGCTATAACTGTAGACTAGGGTTTAGGGGGGCTATCACTATAGGCTGGAGGTTAGGGAGCTATAACTGTAGACTGGGGTTTAGGGGGCTATAACTGTAAACTAGAGTTTAGGGGGGCTATTTCTGTATAAATGTAGACTGGGGTTTGGGGGGCTATAACTGTAGACCAGGGTTTAGGAGGCTATAATTGTAAAATGAAGGTAAGGGGGCTATTTTTGTATAACTGTTGACTAGGATTTAAGGGGTTATAACTGTAGACTGTGGTTTAAGGGAGCTATAACTGTACACTTGGGGTTACAGGGACTATTACTGTAGACTGGGGGTTAGGGAGCTATCACTGTAGACTGATGTTTAGGGGGCTATAACTGTAGTCGGGAGTTTGGAGGGGCTACTTATGTACACTGGGGGCTAGGGGCTATTTCTGTAGATTTGGGGTTAGTAAGAGCTATTTCTGTAGACTGGAGGTAAGGGAGCTATTTCTGTAAACTTGGGGTTACTGGGGGCTGTAACTGTAGACCGGGGTTTAGGTGGGCTATAACTGTAGACTGGAGGTTAGGGGAGCTACTTCTGTAGAATGTGGTTAAGGGGGCCATTAATGTAGACTTGGGGTTAGGAGGGCTATTATTATAGACTAGGGTTTATGGGGCTATAACTGCAGACTGGTGATTAAGGGATCTATTACTGAAGACTGGAGGTTAGAGTGGCTTACAGAGTGAGGGGATAGTGCAAGGGACAATTACTATAGACTGGGATTTAGGGGGGCTATTACTGTAGACTAGTGTTTATGGGGGCTATTACTGTAGACTTGGTGTTAGGGGCTATTATTATAGACTGGGGTTTAGGGGGCTATAATTGTAGACTGGGGATTAAGGGGGCTATTACTGAAGACTGAAGGCTACAGTGGCTTTCAGAGTGAGTGGGCAGTGCAAGGGACAAAATGGATGGGGAACAGTGTTAGGACTCAGTATGGTGGGAGGACACTGTTGGCAGGTCTGTATGAAGAGATGACAACATGGGGACCCAGCATAGAAATATATGGGACTCAGTATGAAAAGTGGGGCAGTGTGAAGGGTCGCAGTATGCAGAGGAGGCAACGTGGGGGGTCTCATTGTGGAAAGATGGCAGCGTGAAAGGTTTCATTATGGAGAAGGGGCAGCATGGGTAGATCAGTTTAGAGAAAAGGCCAGTATAGAGAGGGGCAGTGTGAGGGTTCAGTATGGAGAGTGGCAGCTTGGATGGCTCAGTATGGAGTGGGGACAGCATGGGTGGAACATTGTGCAAGAGCGGGCAGCATGATGTAGGGTCAGTGTGGAGATCATAGTTCATAACTGAGGAAGTTGTGGTGGGCAGTTATAATTTATAAAGATGGATAGTGTGGCTTTTTAGTTTATAAGGGGACAGTATGACAATTATAGCACACAAGGGTGCACAGTGTGGATTTTAGTTTTTAAGGGAGTAGTGTGATTGTCATACCACCCAAGCACCGACAGTGTGGTGATCATAGTGTAGAAGGGGGGATGATATGGTGGGAATATTTTATAGGAGAGGATAGCGAGGAGGCCATATACCGTAAGAGACACAGTGTCAGGTAAAAAATTTTTGCAGGGAGCACAGTGAGGATCAATTATTTTTTTCAGGGGCACTGCATAGAAATTTAAACAGTGTAAATTTATTTTGGTTAATCTGCTAAATTGAGAGCTCCTGCAGAGTTTAGGCTCACAGCTGTGCACTGTTTGCCACTCCCATCTCCTATATAAACTGGGTCCTAGTTAACAATCATTGTCAGAGAAAGCTTTTGCTGCATGGCTGGAGGGTGTTGGTGGTTATTAGAGTAGGCAGTTGGTGGATTTATCTGTGACTGTTCCTAGGTTATGAGTGTGTGATAATTACCTTTCTTCTCCTACTTTGGTTTAACCCCATCCTACACTTCCCAATACATCCCTCTGTTATTTGTGTGTGTCTATTTGTATGTTTGGTGTTTTTTCCTTACCTCTGTTCATATTATCTTGTTAGTCTGATTGTTGTATTACGGTATACTACTACTCCCCTCTCCCCTGGGTGGGGGAAGGGTACAGACTGAGGGCAGATTTGGGAGATAAAGCAAGTTAAGTGGCCCCGGCCTATTCATTATCAGAAGTAATCCGGGGAACAGGGCGAGCTAGGGCGCCCCTAGTGTTAGGGACAGGGAAAGATCACCTGGACCCGGGACACCCAACAACAGAGTCGTGATAGTTCATTTAAGACACAGCATAGGTGGTTATTTTTATTCAGGAACATTATAATGACTTCTGTTTTTAAGGGCACCATGTCAGGATGTGCTGCAGAAGACCTCAGTAGATGGAGATGAACTGAGGATGTGAAGTCATTATGGAGTCAGACACATAAGAAGACTGCGATCGGTGAGTATATTATCACACAAACATTACACTATAGCAAAAATTATACAGGTTTAGAGGAAAAAAAAATACTGAAATGCTTGTTTAATATTTTCCGGAAAATTTACTTTTATTTATTACTAGCTGAAGAGCCCGGCGTTGCCCGGGCATAGTTACTAACTGTGGTTAGTTATAACAAATTATAATTATTATATTGCACATGCTACATCTTGTGCAGCACCACACTTTTCTCCTTTAGACCTCGTTCACACGTTATTTAGTCAGTATTTTTTACCTTAGTATTTGTAAGCTAAAACTTGGAGTAAAACAATCAGAGGAAAAGTATATTAGAAACACGTCACCACTTCTGTATTTTTCTCCCACTAGTGATTTTGGCTTATAAATACTGAGGTAAAATACTGACCAAATACTTAATGTGTGAATGTGGACTTATACAAAGCCTCCACCTGCAGCGCCTCACTCTTCTCTATACACAGCCTCATACTGCAGCAGCATCTCACTTCTCTCATTTTCCCATCACGTCTCTCATTTTCCCCCTCACATCTCTCATTTTCCCCCTTACATCTCAGATTTTCCCCCCTTACACCTGTCTCTGTTCCCGTTGTGACTCACTCTCCGTTGGCGGAGAGGCCCCAGGACTCCTACTGACTGCCGGGACCCGGGATCGAATATAACTAATATCGATGCTGAGCCTGCGCCGGCTGCCAGGGAAGAAAAAGAATGCCGGGGGACCGCACTGTGGCTGTCGGCTGCAAATGTGAGCGGACAGATGCCCCAGGACTTCACAGGGGGAGACCCTGCTATACAGGGGAAGCCCACCGTGGTTTCCACAAGCCAAAGAGAACTGGGAGGGAGGAGGATCTTTATTGAGATGAACGCTTCCCCACCGGGGGACAATGAGAAAAGATGCATGGAGAAAGTGGTGGTGGCAAGGAGTATGTAACCACCGCAATATAGCTTAAATTACATTGTGGGGGTGATTAGTGTGGCTCCAGTGTCTGGGAAGCCTCAAAGGGCTTTGTCAGTTCACCGGGGTCCGGGAGGAGATACCTCCCATATCGCTACTGTCTCCTCAACAGCAGAGGAGGAGGGGACTATGAGTGTGGCTATGCAGAGTGAGCGGGCTATATGGAATGGGCGTGGCTTGATACATACACACACCCTTGGGGTGGCCTATGCTTTGGTGCACCGTTACACCCTCCTATTTGTATATTAAAGCCAGTCTTTTGTATTTGACAGCGCTGTGTTGGTAAAAGTGAGTGCTGTTTAAAATTAGCTTGCAATCTTTGCTTGCACACTGACACTGGATGAGTGCAGTAGCGTGCTCCAAGTGCCAGTGTGGGTGCACACAATGTGGCTGCAGGCTCGTTCTGATGCCTTGTTCTTGTCTCTTTGACTGCCCTTTGACCAGCTTCAGTAAAGAGGAGGGGTGTTGAATGAGCTGACAGCATGCACATATCACAAGGCCATCTCCTCCTCACTGAAACAATTTACTTGCTACTCCTCCGGGGCATCAAGTGGCAGCTACCGACACGCAGGACTGCAGAGTGACTGCAGACTTGTCATTCTAGACTGAAAAACCCCTTTAAGCTAAACTGTATATGATTTTTGTAGTTGCTACGTCCCCTATATAAATGTTCATGCAGTTTACTTGGCACTTTGGGGGGTGACAGACTCCCTTTAGGTAAGCTGGGAAATTATTTCACCCTACAAATGAATATTTTACATTGGGTGTGTAGTGCAGCAGTATCCACGCTGTGCAGTGATGAGGCAGTGACCCAGCAAAGTTCAAAACAAAAGTCTCTTTAATGCTCAACTCACAGCAAAACACAGCACATGATATCCTACGGATTGCAGCTGGGCACAAGACAGTCCACCTCCGGATCGCAGCTGGGCACAGGGCAGTCTAAACCTGTTGCCGTTGGCAACTGCACCGCCATGTACAGTCATGGCCAAAAGTTTTGAGAATGACACAAATATTATATTTTCACATGATCTGCTGCCCTCTGGTTTTTATGTGTGTTTGACAGATGTTTTTTATCACAGACAGAAATATAATTGCAAACATATGAGTAACAAAAGCTTATATTGACAGTTAGAATGAGTTAATGCAGCAAGTGAATATTTGCAGTGTTGACCCTTCTTCTTCAGGACCTCTGCAATTCTCCCTGGCATGCTCTCAATCAACTTCTGGACCAAATCCTGACTGATAGCAGTCCATTCTTGCACAATCAATGCTTTCATGTTGTCAGAATTGTTAGTTTTTTGTTTGTCCACCCGTCTCTTGATGATTGACCACAAGTTCTCAATGGGATTAAGATCTGGGGAGTTTCCAGGCCATGGACCCAAAATCTCTATGTTTTGTTCCCTGAGCCATTTAGTTATCACCTTTGCTTTATGGCAAGGTGCTCCATCATGCTGGAAAAGGCATTGTTGATCGCCAAACTGCTCTTGGAGGGTTGGGAGAAGTTGCTCTTGGAGGACATTCTGGTACCATTCTATATTCATGGCTGTGTTTTTAGGCAAGACTGTGAGAGAGCCGATTCCCTTGGCTGAGAAGCAACCCCACACATGAATGGTTTCAGGATGCTTAACAGTTGGCATGAGACAAGACTGGTGGTAGCGCTCACCTTGTCTTCTCCGAATGAGGCGTTTTCCTGATGTCCTAAACCAGTGGTCCCCAACCTTTTTTGCACCAGGGACCGGCTTCAAGCAAGACCATTCTTCCATGGCCCGGCAGGGCGGGGATGGAGGTGTGGCAGGGGTGGGGCTTTGGTCATAAGGGGGCGGGGCTATGGACGGGGTTGTAGTTTAGTAGTAGTGCATTCTTATCATTTAATTATAACATTTATAATGTGAATGTGACTCAACTCACCATAGGTTTAGAATGAGTGGGAGCATCGGGCTTGTTTCCCTGTATCAGTGGGAGGACTGGGCTTGTTTTCCTGCAACAAGACGGTCCCATCTAGGGGTGATGGGAGACAGCGACACCTGAAGTGTGTTCCTTATGTCCAGTCTACTCCATAATCTTGTTTTTGCTGCTGTCATTGCAGAAAATCCAGTTTCACACAGATAGGATGTTGGAAATGGAAGTAGAGTTTTCAGTGCTTTTGTGGCGATCTCAGGATATTCTGCCTTGACTTTAATCCAGAACCCCCCCATGTATAGTATGATGGTCCCACACATATAATACCCCCATGTACACTATGATGGCCCCACACCTGTAATCCTCCATATATAGTATGATGGCCCCACACATATAATCCCCCCATGTATAGTATGATCATCATGGGCCCCACACATATAATCCCCCCTTGTATAGTATGATGGGCCCCACACATATAATACCCCCATGTATAGTATGATCATCATGAGCCCCACACATATAATACCCCCATGTATAGTATGATGGGCCCACACATATAATACCCCCATCCTGTAGATTGTGCGCCTTGCGGACATGTCCTCTCTCCTTCTGTACTTGTGTGTGCTTGTATTGCTCACGTTACTGTACTTGTCTATATTTGCCCCTTTACACATGTAAAGTGCCATGGATAAATGGCGCTATAAAAATGTATAATAATAATAATAATAATGTATAGTATGATGGGCCCCACACATATAATACCCCCATGTATAGTATGATGGGCCCCACACATATAATACCCCCATGTATAGTATGATCATCATGGGCCCCACACATATACCCCCATGTATAACAAGATAGTCCCACACATATAATCCCCCATGTATATGTGTGGGACCATCTCCCACCCTCTTATGTGTAGCCCTGGTGTTAGGCACACGCAGTACCCTGGAGAATGTGTGGAGAGATAGCAGTTCAATGCTCAATACCCATTCACTCAACATACACTAGACACACCCTTAGGGTAGTGTAGTCACTTGTGAGGGAGTGGTCAGTGTGTATTCGTTGAGTGATTAGAGTAGTCAGTTTCCTGTCTTCGGACAGAGCAGACGTGTGGAGTCTAGCTGGGACTTGGAGGGAGGAAGCAGTCCAGCTTGGTTCTATCAGCAGTTCAGCAAGTGGAGGCCAGTAAGGGCGAGATATAGATCACCTCAGCCTGGTCAGAGCTGTACCTCACTTGAAGACATTGATAAAGAAAGAAGAGTTTAGTACAGAAATACTTCAGTCTCCTGTCTCAAGGACAGTGAAGGTTCAGAGACGTGCTCCTGCCTGGAAGATTACTGAGAGTCTGGTAACTAACTCTAAAGGAAGAGAAGAAGGGAGTGATTATATGACTTTTTGCAAGTGTGAGTGTTTATGCTACAAGCGCGGACAAGGCGAAAGGCACAGTGGAAAGGAATATTTAAAAAGTGCTTTTGGATTGAAGAAGTCCTGCACATTGTAACCGGTCACTGGGGACCGAAGGATCACTAAAGCTTCACGCTTAGTGGTAAGAAAACCAGAGGCTTATCGGACCTTAGGTCGCGGCAAGCAGCCCCTAAATAGTCGGTACGTAACTGGGGTCAGGGGGAGTGAAGACTTTGAGCCTGATCAGCAAGATAGGAATTCAGCTCTCTCACAGGAAGGCTCCGACCACAAAACTGACTGGGCAGTACAGCTATGGAATAGCTGGAGTTATAGAGGGAACTACGCTTCATGCTGGTTGTACTCATCGTTGTGAAAGTAAAGGAGGCCCCTAACTTGTCCAGCTGCTATCTCGAAATACATTCTCCTTGGATCAGCCTCCCTGGGACCTGCCTTACCATCTTACAAGTAAGGTATGGAAAGACGCTGACCGTGTGAGACTGAGTTATTTACTTGCATGCCTGCACAACCCTGCCTTAACCATCGACCTGAGGGAAGAGTCCTACCTGTAGGGGACCCGACATCTAGCTGCCTCACCATCCCCTCAGAGCTCTACAGCAGCGCTGGTATAAATTACCAGAAGACTACAGGTGGCGTCACGAACTGTAAATATATATCTATCCCCTGTAAATATTCCCCCAACATACGCCAGACCGCCAGGGCCACAGACCGAGCCACCGCTACCTGTGACAATCCCCATAGACTTCCATGGGCTCGGCTCTGAGTACCCCATTGCCCTGGTAATCCACAATTGTGGTGGCGGGTCGAGACAAATTGGCGTCACGAACAGGATGCGAAACTCGCAAAATTGCGAGCCCTGTGTGCCTATGGAGTTGTTTTTGTGAAAAGGACTGTTTGCACTTTTGGCGCCAAAAATCGCCATCTTTGTCGCCATATTCGCGCCCTCAGGCGCTGGAGAAGAAGGTGGGCGTACCTTCGTGGGCGTCTACCCCCCTGTGGCGCGAAGAAAATGCCTGCCCTCTCAAAGTGCTATTACAACATGCGATCCTGCCCTACAGCAAAGGAGGTCCGCCTCCTCTTCACCTTTCCTGCAAAGAGGAGGAGACGCAAACCCCGCCTCCACGGAAGAGACCGGACGTCTCTGGAGGAAGATGAAAGAATCTTCTGGAACATCATGGAAGCAGGACGTGTGCAGCCGAGCAGGGAAGCGGAGGAAGGCAGGCCCCGTGCCCCAGCCAAGCTGCCACCAGCACCGGAGTCATCCGTGGTCCTGCACCTGCAGCAAGCATTGCTGGAAGCTAAAGAGGAAAATGCACGACTAAGAAAGATGATTTTGCCACAACCTGGATTTGAAGAGATCGAGAGACGCCGGCGTACCCTGGAGCAGCGGCGGCTGTGGGACGCGGTGTTCTCCCCCTTCGATGATCCCCTACGTCTGGAGTTACCAAAACTTCTCTGCTGCCAAGGCAAAGGAGCAACCGGAGGCTGCCCCCGAAAGTACCAATCCTGATCCCACCGGTGAAGCGGTGGAGGCGAAGGAGGTTGAGGAGGTACCGCCAGTTCCGGAACGCCCGCCCGGCCAGGAGGCCGCAGCAGATGATCGATCCCCGACACCGGAGGGGTCCTGTCCGTCATTACCAGACGTGGACTGGGACGAGATGGCGCGCCTGGATGACGTCGCCTACACCGCCCAGTGGGAATGTGAGTGGCAGCGTCGTGAGGAGAAGCAGAAACGCCAGCAGGAGGAAGAGCGGGAAGCTCAGCGGAATCGACAGCGGCAACATGCAGAGCTGATCGCGGACAAGGAGAGTGTCCGGAGAGAGAAAGGTACCCTGAGGAACCGCGGCGGCAGGGGTGTGTGACAGAGTTCCAGCTCCGGAAGGGCTGGGCTTCATCAGAGAACCGGGCCTCTACCCAGGGGTCTTTGTCAGCAGACGTGATGTAGAATCCCACCTACCGCAAGGTCATCCCGGGAGGGACTTAGTTAATGGAGACATTGTCACGTATACACGGCACTGGGGAATGAAGGGATGGTATGCCCTTAACGTCACCATCGTCCGTGACCCCGTCCCCGACGCTGGTAACGTCACCACTACCGCAGCGTCTCCGTCTCCAGCTCAAGCAGTATCCGGCCGTGCCCCAGCATCGCCCCCTGCAGGTACTTCGCAAGTGGAAGCGACACCTGTATACCGTTATCCTTCTACATCGCAATATGCGACCCAGTTTCCATCGCAATCCATGACACGATCAATATCGTTAACTGTGACTCAGATTGAAACGCAATCGGTGTCTCGCAAGGAGAATGTACCCGTTGCGCCCCTAGAGGTTCGCACAAGAACTGTGGCAACTCAAACCCCAATAGCAGGTCACGACTTGTTAGTTCTGGGATCTAGGGATCACCGCATTGTTCCAGCCCCCGGGGTGGAAAATGTAGTAGAAATAATTAAACAGTAAAAGAAAAACCGGTGAGATCCAGATAGGGGTCTACCATAAGTAAAGTTGTAAAAAGTTTAAGAATGTTTGCCAATTTTTGCACAAGTTAAATGAGTATATAATATATTTATATATTGCCAACAGTAGAATGCCCGGCTGGGTAAACAGATAAAAAGTTTTGCACTTTATTATTATTATAATGTGATATAATATGTGTCGTTTTGCTAACAATGGACTCAGAGGCTGAGGACTGTGCCAGCCCAGAACTTATTTGTATATAGTTGCGCTTCGGTGCTTTATCTTGGTTTTACATAAAACCATCACAACTACCTCTGAACATAAAACCCGTGTGGTGTGGCACTGAGTGAGGTCTGCATCCAGATGTCCTGCAGCCCACCCAGGACCCACGTTGAAGGTTTGGTGCGGGTCCTTCACAAGAATACTGTGTATTTATTGAATGTTTTGATGCCTTAATACTTTTGTATTTTTCTATATTCAATGTGTTGTTTGCAACGTTCAAGACATCCTTACCTCCCGGATGGGACGAATTAATGTTTAATGTTGATGTTTTCATGCATAAACAAAACTGTCTCTTTGTATTTTACAGCCCGGGAGTGCTGTCTTTTACCATGGGGGAATGTGTAGCCCTGGTGTTAGGCACACGCAGTACCCTGGAGAATGTGTGGAGAGATAGCAGTTCAATGCTCAATACCCATTCACTCAACATACACTAGACACACCCTTAGGGTAGTGTAGTCACTTGTGAGGGAGTGGTCAGTGTGTATTCGTTGAGTGATTAGAGTAGTCAGTTTCCTGTCTTCGGACAGAGCAGACGTGTGGAGTCTAGCTGGGACTTGGAGGGAGGAAGCAGTCCAGCTTGGTTCTATCAGCAGTTCAGCAAGTGGAGGCCAGTAAGGGCGAGATATAGATCACCTCAGCCTGGTCAGAGCTGTACCTCACTTGAAGACATTGATAAAGAAAGAAGAGTTTAGTACAGAAATACTTCAGTCTCCTGTCTCAAGGACAGTGAAGGTTCAGAGACGTGCTCCTGCCTGGAAGATTACTGAGAGTCTGGTAACTAACTCTAAAGGAAGAGAAGAAGGGAGTGATTATATGACTTTTTGCAAGTGTGAGTGTTTATGCTACAAGCGCGGACAAGGCGAAAGGCACAGTGGAAAGGAATATTTAAAAAGTGCTTTTGGATTGAAGAAGTCCTGCACATTGTAACCGGTCACTGGGGACCGAAGGATCACTAAAGCTTCACGCTTAGTGGTAAGAAAACCAGAGGCTTATCGGACCTTAGGTCGCGGCAAGCAGCCCCTAAATAGTCGGTACGTAACTGGGGTCAGGGGGAGTGAAGACTTTGAGCCTGATCAGCAAGATAGGAATTCAGCTCTCTCACAGGAAGGCTCCGACCACAAAACTGACTGGGCAGTACAGCTATGGAATAGCTGGAGTTATAGAGGGAACTACGCTTCATGCTGGTTGTACTCATCGTTGTGAAAGTAAAGGAGGCCCCTAACTTGTCCAGCTGCTATCTCGAAATACATTCTCCTTGGATCAGCCTCCCTGGGACCTGCCTTACCATCTTACAAGTAAAGGTATGGAAAGACGCTGACCGTGTGAGACTGAGTTATTTACTTGCATGCCTGCACAACCCTGCCTTAACCATCGACCTGAGGGAAGAGTCCTACCTGTAGGGGACCCGACATCTAGCTGCCTCACCATCCCCTCAGAGCTCTACAGCAGCGCTGGTATAAATTACCAGAAGACTACAGGTGGCGTCACGAACTGTAAATATATCTATCCCCTGTAAATATTCCCCCAACATACGCCAGACCGCCAGGGCCACAGACCGAGCCACCGCTACCTGTGACAATCCCCATAGACTTCCATGGGCTCGGCTCTGAGTACCCCATTGCCCTGGTAATCCACAATTGTGGTGGCGGGTCGAGACACTTATACATGGCTCCGCTCCCACTCTCTTATACACGGCTACGCTCCCACTATGGCTCCGCTCCCACCCTCTTATACATGGCTCTGCACCCTTCCTGTATACAAGGCTCTGCTCCCACCCTCTTATACATGGCTCTGCACCCTCCCTGTATACAAGGCTCTGCTCCCACCCTCTTATACATGGCTCCGCTCCCACCTTATATACATGGCTCCTCTCCCACCCTATATACGTGGCTCCTCTCCCACCCTATATACATGGCACCGCTCCCACCCTATATACATGGCTCCGCTCCCACCCTATATACATGGCTCCTCTCCCACCCTATATACATGGCTCTGCTCCCACCCCATATACATGGCTCCTCTCCCACCCTATATACATGGCTCCGCTCCCACCCTATATTCATGGCTTCGCTCCCACCCTATATACATGGCTCCTCTCCCATCCTATATACATGGCTCCTCTCCCACCCTATATACATGGCTCCGCTCCCACCCTATATACATGGCTCCTCTCCCCCTATATACATGGCTCCTCTCCCACCCTATATACATGGCTCCGCTCCCCACTATGGCTCCGCTCCCACCCAATATACATGGCTCCGCTCCCACCCTATATACATGGCTCCTCTCCCACCCTATATACATGGCTCCTCTTCCACCCTATATACATGGCTCCTCTCCCACCCTATATACATGGCTCCGCTCCCACCCTATATACATGGCTCCTCTCCCACCCTATATACATGGCTCCTCTCCCACCCTATATACATGGCTCCGCTCCCACCCTATATACATGGCTCCTCTCCCACCCTATATACATGGCTCCGCTCCCACCCTATATACATGGCTCCGCTCCCACCCTATATACATGGCTCCTCTCCCACCCTATATACATGGCTCCGCTCCCACCCTATATACATGGCTCCTCTCCCACCCTATATACATGGCTCCTCTCCCACCCTATATACATGGCTCCGCTCCCACCCTATATACATGGCTCCTCTCCCACCCTATATACATGGCTCGCTCCCACCCTATATACATGGCTCCGCTCCCACCCTATATACATGGCTCCTCTCCCACCCTATATACATGGCTCCTCTCCCACCCTATATACATGGCTTCCGCTCCCACTTATACATGGCTCCGCTCCCACCCTATATACATGGCTCCGCTCCCACCCTATATACATGGCTCCTCTCCCACCCTATATACATGGCTCCCTCCCACCCTATATACATGGCTCCCTCCCACCCTATATACATGGCTCCTCTCCCACCCTATATACATGGCTCCTCTCCCACCCTATATGACATGGCTCCGCTCCCACCCTATATACATGGCTCCGCTCCCACCCTATATACATGGCTCCGCTCCCACCCTATATACATGGCTCCTCTCCCACCCTATATACATGGCTCCTCTCCCACCCTATATACATGGCTCCCTCTCCCACCCTATATACATGGCTCCCTCCCACCCTATATACATGGCTCCGCTTCCTCACCCTATATACATGGCTCCGCTCCCACCCTATATACATGGCTCCCTCCCACCCTATATACATGGCTCCTCTCCCACCCTATATACATGGCTCCGCTCCCACCCTATATACATGGCTCCGCTCCCACCCTATATACATGGCTCCTCTCCCACCCTATATACATGCTCCTCTCCCACCCTATATACATGGCTCCGCTCCCACCTATATACATGGCTCCGCTCCCACCCTATATACATGGCTCCGCTCCCACCCTATATACATGGCTCCGCTCCCACCCTATATACATGGCTCCTCTCCCACCCTATATACATGGCTCCGCTCCCACCCTATATACATGGCTCCTCTCCCACCCTATATACATGGCTCCCTCCCACCCTATATACATGGCTCCGCTCCCACCCTATATACATGGCTCCTCTCCCACCCTATATACATGGCTCCGCTCCCACTATGGCTCCGCACCCTCCCTTGTATACAAGGCTCCTCTCCCACCCTCTCCTGGGCTCCCCCGTCATCCCTGTCATACTTACCCTCCTCGCTCCGTCGCTGAACTTCCCGGCATCCCTGTCGGCGCCGGCAGCTTCCTCCTTTGCGGTGCGGTCACGTAGTACCGCTCATTAAGGGCATGAATATGGATGCCACACCTATGGGAGTGGCGTCGCGTCCATATTCATGCCCTTAATGAGCGGTACTACGTCACCGCTCAGCGCTGGATGGAGCTGCCACTGCCGGGACAGGGATCGCAGCGGCGGAAGGTGAGTATCGATGATGGAGCCGGCGACTGTAGCTGTCACTACAGCGCTACAGCCGCCGGCTCCATGTAGGTCCAGCGTTCTGGACCGGCGGTTGGGGACCCCTGTCCTAAACAATCGAAAAGGGAATTCATCAGAGAAAATAACTTTACCCCAGTCCTCAGCAGTCCACTGCCTGTACCTTTTGCAGAATATCAGTCTGTCCATGATGTTTTTTCTGGAGAGAAGTGGCTTCTTTGCTGCCCTCTGTGAGACCAGGCCTTGCTCCAAGAGTCTCTGCCTCACAGTGCGTGCAGATGCACTCACACCTGCCTGCTGCCATTCCTGAGCAAGCTCTGCACTGCTGGTAGCCCGATCCCGCAGCTGAAACACTTTTAAGAGACGGTCCTGGCGCTTTCTGGTCCTTCTTGGGCTCCCTGGAGCCTTTTTGGCAATAATGGAACCTCTCTCCTTGAAGTTCTTGATGATGCGATAGATTGTTGACTGAGGTGCAATCTTTCTAGCTGCGATACTCTTTCCTGTTAGGCCATTTTTGTGCATTGCAATGATGACTGCACGTGTTTCTTTAGAGATAACCATGGTTAACAGAAGAGAAACAATGATGCCAAGCACCAGCCTCCTTTTAAAGTGTCCAGTGGTGTCATTCTTACTTAATCATGACAGATTGATCTCCAGCCATGTCCTCATCAACACCCACACCTGTGTTAATGGAGCAATCACTGAAAAGAGGTTAGCTGGTCCTTTTAAGGCAGGGCTGCAATGATGTTGAAATGTGTTTTGGGGGATAAAGTTCATTTTCTAGCCAAATATTGACTTTGCAAGTAATTGCTGTTAAGCTGATCACTCTTTATAACATTCTGGAGTATATGCAAATTGCCATTAGAAAAAATGAAGCAGTAGACTTTGTAAAAATTAATATTTGTGTCATTCTCAAAACTTTTGGCCATGACTGTACTCTGTGGGTGCCAGACCTTTCAGCTCCACTTGCCTGTGTTGCCTCACACAGGTGGAGCTCTGCAGAGCCTTCTGCTCTGCACGCTTGCCAGACCAAACTAACACTAACACTGACCCTGACACTCTCAAACCCTTTACTGCAGGGCTTTTAACTGGAATCTGTGGCCATTGGCCACATGGAAAAACTGGGCCAGGAATGAAACGGACAGCACCACTACCATCTGTAGTCTGTTTCAAAACACAAAAGCCAAGAGCCACACTTACTTTTACCTTGCATTGCAATCACAGCTACGCCTGTGACTGCATTGCACTATCATGGCCTCAATACGCCTACGTGCGCATCCTGGGGGGAACAAACAGCGACCTCTACATGTAACACCAGTCACTGCCTCATATACCCCCTCTGTTCAAACCTGTGGGTTTGAACACTTGCCACCCCACATGGGTGTGTGACAGTGCATCCGCATGACCCTGTGACACGCCCAACCGACACTGTACTGAGAAAGCAAAGTAGGGACCGGAACCATCGGTTGATGCAAGCATCCCTCCCCTTCGCGTTTCTCCTCCATACTTCATTACATGACCAACCACCTCCCCGTTCTTCGCTGCAGATGACACGCCCCCTTTCCTGACTACCAGTAGTCTTTGGCAAGTTTTGGGTGGCGTCGCCCCGGTTTATTTGGGTTTTCCTACACCTGCAGCTCATCCTGTCACCTAAGAACCTGCCTTTGTGCCCATGGTACCATTTCCTCCTTACCCTTACCCGTGCCTTAGAGACTACGTCCCGACGAAATGCCGAGGTCCGCCCCTGCAACTCCGTGCATACATCCATACCATGTCGCACCCAAAACTTGAGCTTCCCAACGCTGCTGCCTAGCAAGAGCTCTATCCAATTTACCCCGACCCCCAGCCACATCCTTTGCGGGTGCCAGAGGGTTCCTCGTGCGTACATCCCTAGTCGCCTCCACGACCACACACTCCTGGTTCCTCCAGACTTTCTTTTTATTTGTGTGTTTCTGCTTGGGTCACTGGAACTGGACTATCCTGAACTTACCAGGGGATATTTCCAGGTTGGGGTTCGGTGGGGTCTCCTCCAAATCTCCTGCCAAGAACTCTAGGGAAAGCCTATTGAGGTTATACTCTGTCCCTAGGTTAGCGACCCCTATGGCAGGTATCCCTGACTTGGGATCTTCGGGTTCTGCACCTGGAATAGCATTTACCTTGGGAGGGTTAACCCTGGTCTTCCACGGGGACCAGAACAGGGGCAAGTCTCTTCCCAACACAGTCCCATATGAAAGAGTCTTCACTACTCCCACCACATGTTTAATGTCCCCACATGATGTGGAAAAATTAACCTCCCCGGTCAGGTACTCCTGAATTTCCCCATGAATACCTATCACCTCCACTTTCCATCCTTTGCGGTTGTCCCTGGCAATAATGGACCCATGAACCAGTCACTATGCTCCACAACACCAGGAGAGCCTCTGTTTGGCACCTGTTGACGAGTACCCAGCACCACCACGGTTCGCTGCTGGCAGTGCCTGTAGTGGCGGTACAAACTGGTTGGGCATACATAGACACACGGCGAGTAAACCCGCAATCCTGCTCCTGGGCTGACGAGGCCATATGTGACAGTCGAAGTGGAGCAGTGCCCCTACAAAGTCATGAGTTTTTGAATATCGCTCAATCAATCCTACCAGCTGATCCAGAGTGCCCGGGTTCCCTTGCCCCACCCAACGCTGCATGGTGGCCGGCAGAGCTCTCACCAGCCAGTCGACTGCCACCCTCTCTATCATCTGGGCCAGGGTCAAAATCTCAGGCTGGAGCCATTCCTCCACCAACTGCAATAAGTCATACCTGAGACCTGTTAGGATGAGTCTCTACAAAGGACCACTGATACACACTCTGATCACCCCTTATCTTAGGGGTCTCTTCTTTACACCGATAATTGCCCCTCACCATAGACGTCTCCTCTTTACACCACTGATGCTCCGGTTGCTGCCACTGCAACTGCAGTGCCTCTTGCTGCTGCCGCTGGAACTGCAGCGCTTCTAGCTGCTGCTACTGCAACTGCAGTGCCTCTTGCTGCTGCCGCTGGAACTGCAGCTCCTGTTGCTGCTGAATGATGACCACCTGTTTCAAAAGCTCCTCAATTTCTCCAGCAGACTTGCTCACCGACATGCAGCACTCTTTGGGGTATGCCTCAGTTCACACTGCCTGCATTCTCCACCATATGTTATACAGCAGTATCCAAGCTGTGCAGTGATGAGGCAGTGACCCAGCAAAGTTAAAAAAAAAGTCTCTTTAATGTTCAACTCACAGCAAAACACAGCACACAATATCCTCTGGATCGAAGCCAGGCACTGGACAGTCCACCTCCGGATAGCAGCCGGGCACAGGACAGTCTACCTCCGAGACCGATTGCCATGGGTGACTGCACCGTCGTGTACACTTTGGGTGCCAGGTCTTTCAGCTCCGTTTTCCTGTGTTGCTTTCTGCTCTGCATGCCTGCCAGACCAAACTAACACTGACACTGACCCTGACACACCCAAACCCTTTACTGCATGGCTTTTAACTGGAATCTGTGGCCATGGACCACATGGAAAACCCTGCCGGGAATGAAATGGACTGCACCACTGCCATCTGTAGTCTTTTTTAAAACACAAAAGCCCAGAGCAGGTTTTCCCTAAATCTACCTTGGACAACTAGCATGTCCAAGACCTATACTCACTTTTAGGCCGGGATCACACATGCGAGAAACACGGCCGAGTCTCACATGTGAATTCCCAGCACTGGCGCCGGCACCCGGGAGTGGAGTGTGCGGCTGCATGTATTTCTATGCAGCCACTCGCTCCACTCCCGAGTGCCGCGCCAGTGCTGGGAATTCACATGCGAGACTCAGCCGTGTTTCTCGCATGTGTGATCCCGGCCTTAATCTGCATTGCAATCACAGCTACGCCTGTGACTGCAATGAACTCTCATGGCCTCAATACGCCTCCGTGTGCATCCCGGGAGAAAAGGCACAGCGACGTCTACATGTAACACTGGTCACTGCCTCACAGGTGTCTGGCAGCCTGTTTTGATAGACCATTTGGTTTCCAATTATTGGAAACATTGTAAATGCACCTAAAAGAGTAACTAAACTTTGTGGATATTTTTTATGTTTTATGCAATAATTCTGAGCAGATTGGTGGGAAATCTAGTCCTGAGAACCCCAACCACAGTTGAAAACACCTTTTAGAAGAGTGCACGCAGAGAAGAGCAGATGCAGTAGAAAGTCATAATCCTGTCTCCTAAGCTGTGCACTTCTAAGAGGTCTCTTGAGCAATTGGTAGGGATCTCAGGACCCAGACCTACTGTACACCAATGTGAGATTACAGAGCAGGGGCTGTAACCATGCCCCCGGCCCTGACTAACAGTCGCCCCAATGCAAAGCGAGTGTCAGTCAATCAGAGCAGTGACTGAACCCACGCCGGCACTGACCCCTTGACTGAAACCCAAACGCTGCCCAGGAGAATAAAGTTCATTTTTTCCCCTCAGCCATTGCCTAAGTGCAGGCACCAGGCAGGTTAGTAACGCTATTAACCAGCAGATTAACTCCATATCTGCAGGTTAATAGCATTTTTCCTGGTGATAGGCTCCCTTTGATGAATCACTCTCATGGGTTGAGAAGAATGACAACTAACAGATGTAGCCCCACTGATCTTAAAAATCAGGTCTTAGCCTTGACTAGGTCCCCAGTTCAGAAGTGAAGTATTAATTTGTCATTCAAATGAATAAACGTTATAGAAACCTTTGAATGAGGTTTCCATAAATTCCATACAGCTCAATTGATAGAGACTGCAGGCAAAACAAATTCCCTATTAGATCAGGATGGGTCAGAATAGGTGAGATAATGAAGACTTTTTTCAGTTGTTAATGTATATGTGACTAGTACGTTTTTTATGTACAAGTCGCTATTTCCTAGTACTGATATAGAAGGGTTACTATTTTATTCTGTATTTTGTAATATTAACTAGTCTCATATTTAGCTTCATATTTTTCTTAAGATTTCATATTTGGTGTAATATTTTCCATTATCATATGCAATGCTTTGATAATGTGTGTGTTATGAATAGTACACTGGAAAAGACATAATAGCTAAAAAAAAATTCATAACATGTTTGTGAGAAGGGGAAGGTTGATGGGAATTTCCAGCAGGAACTACATTTGTCTGTAAATGGTAATAAGAACCTGCTCACAGGGTAAGAAACAATTGTTTTGATCACAAATGATGTGCATTTCTTGTCTCCGAGTGCTCGAGAATGAGAGGGCCGAGTCCCACAATTTGGCCTCACTGGTGATCCCATAATCTGACTTTGAGTGAGAACAAATAGCTACAACAGGAGTTACTGACTTTTCTGTAAGGTTTCCTGCAATGAGGAAAATAATTGAGTGCACTGATAACATCTGTCTCAAGCAACTGTATGTTAAAATTATTTTTTATCATGGTGGGAAATCATTTTGACACATAGCTGCTGTTTTAAATGATGAAATCTGTTGTTTTCATTTATGAAATGCCTCAATTATTGTTTTTGTTTCTTATATCGTCCTCTGTACAATCATGACCATCCTAACAAAATATATTCAGTGGGTGAAATAAGTATTGAACACGTCACCAATTTTCTAAATATATTTCTAAAGGTGCTATTGACATGGAATTGTCACCAGATTCCGGTAACAACCCATCCAGTCCACACAGGCAAAGAAATCAAACCATAGAGGTCCATAATTTAAGTTATGTGTAATAATGAGAAATGACACAGGAAAACATATTGAACACATGAAGAAAGAGATTTGGGAACATCATGGTGTGGGGCTGTATTTCATAATACAGCGCTGGCAAACTTCATATAATTGAAGGAAAGATGAATGGACAAATGTACCAAGACATTCTGCTGTCATCAACCAAGATGATGAAGATGAAATGAGGGTGGACATTTCATCAAGACAACGATCCCAAACACACAGCCAAGGAAACTCTCAGTTGGTTTCAGAGAAAGAAAATAAAGCTGCTAGAATGGCCCAGCCAATCACCTGACCTGGATCTAATAGGAAATTTATGGAAGTAACGAAAGATTAGAGTTCATAGAAGGAGCCTATGGATCCTTGGGGATTTGAAGAATGTTTGGGTGGAAGAATGGGCCAAAATCACACCTGAGTAATACATGCGACTAGTTACTCCATACAGCAGGCATCTTGAAGCTGTCATCACCAACAATAAATAAATTTCAGTAAGTGTGTTCGATGTGAATACTTTTCCGTCCAATTATGACAAGAGTATTCTTAGAGTGATACCTTTATTGGCTAACCAGAAAATGATATGTTCGCAAGCTTTCAGAGCGCAGAGGCTCCTTCTTCAGGCAAGATTACATTTTGATTGATAAGAAAAAGACACATTTGAGGCTTAGGGCCCCATCTCACATAGCGACACACCAGCGATCCCGACAACGATCAGGATCGCTGGTGTGTCGCTACATGATCGCTGCTGAGCTGCCAAACAGGCAGCGATCAGGACAGCGACACTGCGGGTAACATCGCTTAGTTACCCGCAGTGTACGTTGGATACTTGCGCACTGATGCAGGGAGCTGGCAACCAAGGTACACATCGGGCTTCCAGGCATCAGGTATGTCAGGACTTTTTTTTGATCGCTGGTCTCCCGCTGTCAGGCACGCATCGTTGAATGTGACAGGCAGGAGACCAGCGATCTCCTGGTAAACAGGGTAAATGTCGGGTTTCCAGGCGCGGGGCTGTGCCTGGAGACCCGACGTGTACCTTGGATGCCGGCGCGCTGCTGCGGGGGAGCTGGTGGCCAGGGTGCACGTCGGGTTTCCAGGCACCGCGCAACGCCTGGAAGCCCCATGTGTACCTTGGTTGCCAGCTCCCTGCATCAGTGCACTGGTATCCAATGTACACTGTGGGTAACTAAGCGATGTTACCCGCAGTGTCGCTGTCCTGATCGCTGCCTGAGCTGCCTGTTTGGCAGCTCAGCAGCGATCATGTAGCGACACAACAACGATCATGATCGTTGTCGGGATCGCTGGTGTGTCGCTATGTGAGATGGGGCCCTAAGCCTCAAATGTGTCTTTTTCTTATCAATCAAAATGTAATCTTGCCTGAAGAAGGAGCCTCTGCGCTCTGAAAGCTTGCGAACATATAATTTTCTGGTTAGCCAATAAAGGTATCACTCTAAGAATACTCTTGCCATAATTGGACGGAAAAGTATTCGCATCGATTTTTCTGGCTAACACGTTACCACAATATAATTTATTATTGTACACCAGTAAGTGTGTTCAATACTTTTCTCTGTTTCATTTCTCATTATTACACATAACTTAATTTATGGACATCTATGGTTTGATGTCTTTCCCTGTGTGGATTGAATGGGTTGTTACCGACATCTGGTGAGAATTTCATGTCAATAGCACCATTAGAAATATATTTACTTAGAAAATTGGTGACGTGTTCAATACTTCTTTCACCCGCTGTAGCTTAAAGAATGATAGCAAAAACATTAGAAATCAACTATAAAAATGGCTTTAGAGACATTTCTCCAGCAATGACAAATCACATTATCATATTTTGCCAAAAAATAGCTAGCAGCTATTTGAATGATTGCTGTAGGCAAGTCATCTATTTAAAGTGCTGTACCCTTACATACACTTATTATATATATTGTACTGAGTGCATGTTATCACACAATGGATAATGACGTATGGACGCTAAAAGCAGCCCCTGCAGCTCATATGAAGCTCAAGGTTGAGTGTGGGGTCCAAACTTCATTGTCCTTGACCAGGGTCCCCAACCTGTGGCTCGGGAGCCACGTGTGTCTCGCAGGTCCATGATGTGTGGCTCACAGTTGTCTGGCAGTTTGATGCATTATCACAAGGTCTAGCAAACAGCTATGAAGATCCGGTCTCCAGATGGTGACCTTGTGAGTAACCCAGCACAGAAAAGCAGCACCAGGGATGGACAATGACAGCTTGGGGCCCCTGTGTAAGAAATCTGTTTGGGACCCCCTCCTTTTATGGCATATGGCAACCAAGCTATATATGTATATATATAGCTATATATATGTATAGCTATTACACAGTCTCCACTCACTATGTACAGTGGGGAAATAAGTAAATGATCCCTTGCTGATTTTGTAATTTTGAGCACTGACAAAGACATGAACAGTCTATAATTTTAAGGGTAGATTAATTATAACATTGAGAGATAGAATATCAAAAATACAATCCAGAAAATCACACTGTATAAATTATATAAATTTATTTGCATTTTGCAGTGAGAAATAAGTATTTGATCCCCTACCAACCATTAAGAGTTCTGGCTCCAACAGACCAGTTAGACACTCCTAATCAACTCGTTACCTGCATTAAAGACAGCTGTCTTACATAGTCACCTTTATAAAAGACTCCTGTCCACAGACTCAATTAATCAGTCAGACTCTAACCTCTACAACATGGGCAAGACCCAAGAGCTTTTTAAGGATGTCAGGGACAAGATCATAGACCTGCACAAAGCTGGAATGGGCTACAAAACTATACGTAAGATGCTGGGTGAGAAGGGGACAACTGATGGTGCAATAGTAAGAAAATGGAAGAAATACAAAATGACTGTCAATCAACATCGATCTGGGGCACCATGCAAAATCTTACCTCGTGGGGTATCCTTGATCGTGAGGAAGGTGAGAGATCAGTTTAAAACTAAATGGGGAGAATTTGTTAATCATCTCAAGGCAGCTGGGACCACAGTCACCAAGAAAACCACTGGTAACACATTACGCCATAAAGGTTTAAAATCCTGCAGTGCCCGCAAGGTCCCCCTACTCAAGAAGGCACATGTGCAGGCCCGTCAGAAGTTTGCCAATGAACACCTGGATAATTCTGTGAGTAATTGGGAGAAGGTGCTGTGGTCAGATGAGACAAAATTGAGCTCTTTGGCATTAACTCAACTCGCTGTGTTTGGAGGAAGAGAAATGCTGCATGTGACCCAAAGGATACCGTCCCCACTGTCAAGCATGGAGGTAAAAACGTTATGTTTTGGGGGTGTTTCTCTGCTAAGGGCAGAGGACAACTTCACCGCATCAATAGGAGAATGGATGGAGCCTTGTATCGTAAAATCCTGAGTGACATCCTCCTTCCCTCCGCCAGGACATTAAAAATGGGTCGTGGCTGGGTCTTCCAGCAAGACAATGACCCAAAACATACAGCCAAGGCAACAAAGGAGTGGCTCAAAAAGAAGCACATTAAGGTCGTGGAATGGATTGGCCAATCTCCAGACCTTAATCCCATAGAAAACTTATGGAGGGAGTTGAAGCTCTGAGTTGCCAAGCGACAGCCTCAAAATTTTAATGATTTAGAGATGATCCTGCAAAGAGGAGTGGACCAAAATTCCTCCTGACATGTGCGCAAAACTCATCATCAACTACAAAAAACGACTGACTACTGTGCTTGCCAACAAGGGTTTTGCCACCAAGTATTAAGTCTTGTTTGCCAGAGGGATCAAATACTGATTTCTCACTGCAAAATGCAAATATATTTATATAATTTATACAATGTGATTTTCTGGATTTTATTTTTGATATTCTATCTCTCAATTGAAACCTACCCTTAAAATAATAAACTGTGTATGTCTCTGTCAGTGGGCAAACTTACAAAATCAGCAAGGGATCAAATACTTATTTCCTCCACTGTATATTGCTGTCCCTTATTACATAGTGTCCTCTCTTGTTATGTACAGCACTGTCAATTACATATTAGATTCTCATTATTTTTTATTATTCACAAGCTGAAGAGCACGGCGTTGCCCGGGCATAGTAACTAATTGTGGTTAGTTATAACAAATTATAATGATTATATTCCATCCCATAGTTCAGTGCTCATACAACCATCACACATCTTCCATTTCATAGTCCACTGACCATATACCATCATATATATCCTCCAACTCATAGTCCAGTGCCCATATACCCATCACACATCCTCCATCCCATAGTCCTGTGTCCATATACCCATCATACACATCCTCCATCTAATAGTCCAGTGCCCATAAACCCATCATACATATCCTCCATCCCATAGTCCCGTGCCCATATACCCATCATACACATCCTCCATCTGATAGTCCCAGGCCCATGTAGCCATCATACTTATCCTACATCCATAGTCCTGTGCCTATACACCCATCACACATATCCTCCATCACACAGTCCCATGCCCATATACCCATCATAAATATCCTCCATCCCATAGTCCCGTGCCCATATACCCATCATACATATCCTTCATCCCATAGTCCCGTGCCCATATACCCATCATACATATGCTCATTCCATAGTCCCGTGTACATATACCCATCATAAATATCCTCCATCCTATAGTTACGTGCCCATATACCCATCATACATAACCTCCATCCCATAGTTCACTGCCCATATACCCATCACACATCCTCCATCCCATAGTCCAGTGCCCATATACCCATCACACATATCCTCCATCCCATAGTCCCGTGCCCATATACCCATTATACGTATGCTCATCCCATAGTCCCGTGTACATATACCCATCATAAATATCCTCCATCCTATAGTCCCGTGCCCATAAACCCATCATACATCCTCCATCCCATTGTCCAGTGCCCAAAATATACCCATCACACATCCTCCATCCCAAAGTCCAGTGCCCATATACCCATCATACATTCTCCAACACATAGTCCAGTGCCCATATGCCCATCAGACATCTTCCATCCCATAGTCCAGTGCTCATATACCCATCAAACACATCTTCCATCCCATAGTCCTGGAGCCATATACCCATCACACATATCCTCCATACCAAAGTCCCATGCCCATATATCCAACACACATATCCTCCATCCTATAGCCCCGTGTCCATATACCCATCATACATATCCTCCATCCCATAGTCCCATGCCCATATACCCATCACAAATATCCTCCATTCGATAGTCCCATGCCCATATCCCCTTCATACATATCCTCCATCCCATAGTCCCATGCCCATGTAGCCATCATACTTATCATACATCCCATAGTCCTGTGCCCATATACCCATCACACATATCCTCCATCCCATAGTTCCATGCCCATATACCCATCACACATATCCTCCTTCCTATAGTCCCATGCCCATATACCCATCATACATATCCTCCATCCCATAGTCCCATGCACATACACCATCATACATATCCTCATTATAAAGTCCGGTGCCAACATACCCATCATCACCCATAGTCCCGTGCCCATATACCATCATACATATCCTCCATTCCATAGTCCCATGCCCATGTAGCCATCATACTTATCATACATCCCATATCTTGTGCCCATATACCCATCACACATATCCTCCATCCCATGGTTCCATGCCCATATACCCATCACACATATCCTCCTTCCTATAGCCCCGTGCCCATATGCCCATCATACATATCCTCCATTCTATAGTCCCATGCCCATATACCCTTCACACATATCCTCCATTCGATAGTCCCATGCCCATATCCCCTTCATACATATCCTCCATCCCATAGTCCCATGCCCATGTAGCCATCATACTTATCATACATCCCATAGTCCTGTGCCCATATACCCATCACACATCCTCCATCCCATAGTCCAGTGCCCATATCACCATCATACATATCCTCAATTCCATAGTCCCATGCCCATAAACCCATCACACATATCCTCCATCCTTTAGTCCCGTGCCCATATACTTATCATACATATCCTCCATCCCATAGTCCCGTGCCCATATACCCAACATACATATCCTCCATCCTATAGTATCGTGCCAACATACCCATCATCATCCCATAGTCCAGTGCGCATATACCCATAAACATATCATTCATCTCATAGTCCCATGCCCATATACCCATCACACATATCCTCCATTCGATAGTCCCATGCCCATATCCCCTTCACACATATCCTCCATCCCATAGTCCCATGCCCATGTAGCCATCATACTTATCATACATCCCACAGTCCTGTGCCCATATACCCATCACACATATCCTCCATCCCATAGTTCCATGCCCATATACCCATCACACATATCCTCCTTCCTATAGTCCCGTGCCCATATACCCATCATACATATGCTCATCCCATAGTCCCGTGCCCATATACCCATCATACATATCCTCCATCCCATAGTCCCATGCACATACACCCATCATACATATCCTCCATTCTAAAGTCCCGTGCCAACATACCCATCATCATCCCATAGTCCCGTGCCCATATACCATCATACATATCCTCCATTCCATAGTACCGTTCCCATATACGGATCATACATATCCTCCATATCATAGTCCACTGTCCATATACCCATCACACATCCTCCATCCCATAGACCAGTGCCCATATACCCATCACACAAATCCTCCAACCCATAGTCCCGAGCCCATAAACCCATTACACATACTCCATCCCATAGTCCCGAGCCCATAAACCCATCATACATCCTCCATTCCATTGTCCAGTGCCCATATACCCATCACACATCCTCCATCCCATAGTCCAGTGCCCATGTACCCATCATTCATATCCTCCATCCCATAGTCCCATGCCCATATCACCATCATACATATCCTCCATTCCATAGTCCCATGCCCATAAACCCATCACACAATACCTCCATCCTTTAGTCCCGTGCCCATATACCTATCATACATATCCTCCATCCCATAGTTCCGTGCCCATAAACCCATCATACATATCCTCCATCCTATAGTATCGTGCCAACATACCCATCATCATCCCATAGTCCGGTGCGCATATACCCATAAACATATCATTCATCTCATAGTCCCGTGCCCATATACCCATCATACATAGCCTCCATTCCATAGTCCACTGCCCATATACCCATCACATATTCTTCATCCCATAGTCCCATGCCCATATACCCATCATACGTATCCTCCATCCTATAGTCCTGTGCCAACATATCCATCATCATCCCATAGTCCCGTGCCCATATACCCATCATACATTTTCTCCATCCCATAGTCCCGTACCCATATACCAATCATACATATCCTCCATCCCATAGTCTACTGCCCATATACCTATCACATATCCTCCATCCCATAGTCCATTGCCCATATAATCAACTCACATCCTCATTCCCATAGTCCAGTGCCCATGTACCCATCATACATATCCTCCATCAAATTGTCCACTGCCCATATAACCATCACACATCCTCCATCCCATAGTCCAGTGCCCATACACCCATCATTCATATCCTCTATCCCATAGTCCCGAGCCCATAAACCCATCATACATCCTCCATCCCATTGTCCAGAGCCCATAATCCCATCACACATCCTCCATCCTATAGTCCAGTGCCCATATACCCATCACACATCCTCCATCCCATAGTCCAGTGCCCATATACCCACACAGCCTCCATCCCATAGTCCCGTGTCCATATACCCATAACACATCCTCTATTCCATATTCCCATGCCCATATATCAATCATACACATCCTCCATCCCATAGTCCAGTGCCCATATACCGATCATACATTTCCTCTATACCATATTCCCATGCCCATATACCAATCATACATAGCCTCCATCTCATAGTCCACTGCCCACACACCCATCAAACACCCTCCATCCCATAGTCCCATGCCCATGTAGCCATCATACTTATCATACATCCCATAGTCCTGTGCCCATATACCCATCACACATATCCTCCATCCCATAGTTCCATACTCATATACCCATCACATATATCCTCCTTCCTATAGTCCCGTGCCCATATACCCATCATACATATGCTCATCCCATAGTCCCGTGCCCATATACCCATCACACATATCCTCCTTCCTATAGTCCCATGCCCATATATCCATCATACATATGTTCATCGCATAGTCCCGTGCCCATATACCCATCATACATATCCTCCATCCCATAGTCCCATGCACATACACCCATCATACATATCCTCCATTCTAAAGTCCCGTGCCAACATACCCATCATCATCCCATAGTCCCGTGCCCATATACATCATACATATCCTCCATTCCATAGTCCCATGCCCAGTAGCCATCATACCTATCATACATCCCATAGTCTTGTGCCCATATACCATCATACATTTCCTCTATCCCATATTCCCATGCCCATATACATCATACATACCTCATCTCATAGTCCACTGCCCACCACCCATCAAACACCCTCCATCCATGTCCCATGCCCATATACCATACACATCCTCTATCCATAGTCCAGTGCCCATATACCATACACATCCTCTATTCCATAGTCCAGTGCCATATACCCATCATACAATCCTCCATCCCATAGTCCCGTGCCCATATCCCATACACATCCTCATTCCATAGTCCATGCCCATATACCCATCAACACATCCTCCATCCCATAGTCCAGTGCCCATATACCGACAACATTCCTCATCCCATATTCCCATGCCCATATACCAATCATACAACTCCATCTCTAGTCCACTGCCCACATACCCATCAAAACCCTCCATCCCATAGTCCATGCCCATAACCATCATACATTCCTCATGCTTTCCCTGCAATATACAATCATACATACTTCATCCATAGTCCAGTGCCCATATACCCATCAACATCCTCCATCCATAGTCCTTGCCATATAACCCACACATCCTCATCCCATAGTCCGTGCCCTTACCCATCATACATATCCTCCATCCATTGTCAGTGCCATATAACCATCACACACCTCCATCCCATAGTCCCGTGCCCATATTCCCATAACACATTCCATCCCATAGTCCAGTGCCAATACCCATCACACACCTCCATCCATAGTCCCGTACTCATATACCATCACAAATCCTCATCCATAGTCCCGTGCCCATATACCATCATACATATCCTACATCCCATAGTCCCGTGCCATATACCGATCATACATTTCCTCTATCCCATATTCCTGCCCACATACCATCTACATACCTCCATCTCATAGTCCACTGCCCAATACCATCAAACACCCTCCATCCCATAGTCCCTTGCCCATATACCATCATACTATCCGTGCCAATATACCATCATACATCCTCCATCCCATATCCCATGCCCATAAACCATCATACATATCCTTATCCCATAGTCCCGTCCCAAAACCCATCATCAATCCTCCATCCCATAGTCCCGTGCCCATATACCCATACAATCCTAATCCATAGTCCGTGCCATATCCCATCACACATCCTTCATCCCATAGCCTGTGCCATAACCATCACAACATCCTCCATCAATAGTCCTGCCCATAAACCCATCATACATATCCTCCATCCATAGTCCCGTGCCCATATACCCATCATACACATCCTCCATCCCATAGTCCCAGGCCCATGTACATCATACTTCCTCATCCCATATCCATGGCCTATAACCCATACATATCCTCCATCACATAGTCCATGCCCATATACCCATCATAACTATCCTCCATCCATAGTCCCGTGCCCATATACCATCATACATATCCTCATCCATAGTCCCGTGCCCATATACCCATATACATATGCTTCATCCCATAGTCCCGTGCATATACCATCATAAATCCTCCATCCATAGCCTGCCCATACAAACTCCCCACCGTCGCCCATATACCCATCAACATCCTCCATCCCATAGTCCACTGCCCATATACCATCACACATCCTCCATCCATAGTCCCGTGCCCATATACCCATCATACATATCCTCCATCCCATAGTCCCGTGCCAATACCCATCATACATATCCTCCATCCATAGTCCGTGCCATATACCCATCAAATCCTCCTCCCATAGTCCGTGCCATAACCATCACATCCTCCATCCCATAGTCCAGTGCCCAATACCCATCAAAAAAAAAAAATCATCACACATCCTCCATCCCATAGTCCAGTGCCCATATACCATCATACATTCCTCTATACCATATTCCCATGCCCATATACCAATCATACATACCTCCATCCATAGTCCACTGCCCACACACCCATCAACACACCTCCATCCCATAGTCCCATGCCCATTACCATCATACTATCATACATCCCATAGTCCCGTGCCCATATACCCATCACACATATCCTCATCCCATAGTTCCATACCATATACCCATCACATATATCCTCCATTCCTATAGTCCCGTGCCCATATACCCATCATACATAGCTCCATCCCATAGTCCCGTGCCCATATACCCATCACACATATCCTCCTTCCTATAGTCCCATGCCCATATATCCATCATACATATCCTCCATCGCATAGTCCCGTGCCCATATACCCATCATACATATCCTCCATCCCATAGTCCCATGCCATACACCATCATACATATCCTCCATTCTAAAGTCCCGTGCCAACATACCCATCATCATCACCATAGTCCCTGCCCATATACATCATACATATCCTCCATTCCATAGTCCCATGCCCATGTAGCCATCATACATATCATACATCCCATAGTCTTGCCCATATACCGATCATACATTTCCTCATCCCATATTCCCATGCCCATATACCAATCATACATAGCCTCCATTCCATAGTCCACTGCCCAACACACCCATCAAACACCCTCCATCCCATAGTCCCATGCCCATATACCCATAACACATCCTCTATCCATAGTCCAGTGCCCATATACCCATAACACATCCTCTATTCCATAGTCCAGTGCCCATAACCCACATACAAATCCTCCATCCCATAGTCCCGTGCCCATATACCCATAACACATCCTCTATTCCATAGTCCCATGCCCATATACCCATCATACACATCCTCCATCCCATAGTCCAGTGCCCATAATACCGATCATACATTTCCTCTATCCCATATTCCCATGCCCATATACCAATCATACATAGCCTCCATCTCATAGTCCACTGCCCACATACCCATCAAACACCCTCCATCCCATAGTCCCATGCCCATATACCATCATACATATCCTCCATGCTATTGTCCCGTGTCCAATATACACATCATACATATCTTCCATCCCATAGTCCAGTGCCCATAACCCATCACACATCCTCCATCCCATAGTCCTTTGCCCATATAACCAACACACATCCTCATTCCCATAGTCCAGTGCCCATATACCCATCATACATAACCTCCATCACATTGTCCATGCCCATATAACACATCACACATCCTCCATCCCATAGTCCATTGCCCATATACCCATCATTCATATCCTCCATCCCATAGTCCCGAGCCCATAAACCCATCATACATCCTCCATCCCATTGTCCAATACCCATATACCCATAAAACATCCTCCATTCCATAGTCCAGTGCCCATATAACCATCACACATCCTCCATCCCATAGTCCAGTACCCATACACACATCACACATATCCTCCATCCCATAGTCCCACGCCCATATACCATCATACATTTCCTCCATCCCATATTCCATTGCCCATATACCCATCATACACATCCTCCATCCCATAGTCCCGTGCCCATATACTCATTACACATTCTCCATCCCATAGTCCAGAGCCCATATACCCATCATACATATCCTCCATCCCATAGTCCTGTGCCCATATACCATCATACATATCCTACATCCCATAGTCCCGTGGCCATATACCCATCATGCATATCCTCCATCTCATAGTCCCATGCTAATATACCCATCACACATCCTCCATTCCATAGACCAGTGCACATATACCCATCATACATATCCTCCATCCCATAGTCCCGTGCCCATATGCCCATCACACATCTTCCATCCCACAGTCCCGTGGACATATACCCATTACACATATCCTCCATCCCATAGTCCAGTGCCCATACACCCATCATACATCCTCTATCCCATAGTCCTGTGCCCATATACCCATCACACATCCTCCATCTCATAGTTCCATGCTCATACACCCATCACACATCCTCCATCCCATAGTCCTGTGCCCATATACCCATCACACATCCTCCATCCCATAGTCCTGTGTCCATATACCCATCACACATCCTCCATCCCATAGTCCCGAGCTGGGTGGCGCTGAGCAGGGAGTTTCTGGAGATGTGCTGTTACGTAACCTGTCAGTGCGGCTCTGTGTGTGGCCGCTGATGATGCGATTTTCTATGCCAGTAACAATAGAGACCGGCAGTAATAGAGGAGGGGGTGATTAATTTCTGTCATGTGCTTTCTGCTCCTTTTTGGGGGGGCAGACAATGGATGAGAGCCAGTAGCATAGCTACCAGGGGGGCAGAGGGTGCAGTCGCCCCGGGCCCCCCACTCACAGGGGCCCACCCGGAGCTACACTACAGTGAGCACAGCCCGCCGATATAGTAGCTCCGTGGTAGAGCAGGGAGACATGACTGGTATCTATCTACCACTGACTATATGGTGGTAATATCAATGTTGGTCTTTATGGAAATGTTTTTTTAGTTACAGCAGGATCATCTGCTGAGGTTCTCCTATCTCCACGATTAGAGTGCGACACCATAGGCATAATCAGGGGTTAGGGGCCCACTCAGATGTTTCGCATCCCCTGAGCTGAACCCCTAGCTACGCCTCTGCTGGGAGCTTATGATCCCGGAGATGCTAGATTTCTCCCACCTGGACAGTGTCTGGCATGGTGAATTGTCCTGCTGGAAAAAACAGTCCTCAGAGTTGGGGAACATTGCCTGAGAAGAAGGAATCAGCTGTTTTTCCAAGATAACCTTGTATATAGCTTGATTCATACGTCCTTCGCAAAGATTAACCTGCCCAATTGTAGTTTTGCTGAAGCATCCCCAGATCATCACCGATCCTCCACTAAATTTCACAGTGGGTGCAAGACACTGTGGCTTGTACACCTCTCCAGGTCTTTGTCTAACCATTAGACGACCAAGTGTTGGGAAAAGATGAAAATTAGACTCAGAGAAGATTACCCTTACTCCAGTCTGCTTTGGTCCAATCCTTATGGTCTTTGGCAAACTTCAGCCTGGCTCTCCTTTGCTTCTCATTGATGAAAGGCTTTTTCTAGCTTTACATGACTTGAGCCCTGCCTCTAGGAGCTTGTTACGAACTGTTCTTGCTGTGCACTTCAGCCCTGGTGCCATTTACAATTACTTTTGTAGGTCATTTGATGTCATCCTGCGGTTGCAGAGTAACATTCGAATAAGATAGCGGTCATCCCGGTCAGTGGAGAGTCATTTTCGCTCTCTGCCGGTCTGTAGCTTTGTTGTCCCCAATGTCTGCTGCTTTACCTTGTTGTAATGGACTGCCGTCTTAGAAATTTTAAGGATGGAGGCAACATGACGCTCACTGTATCCCTCTTGCTAGTAAAGCCCGAATTGAGCCCTTCTTTTCCTCACTCAAGACTTTTCCTTTTTAACTCCTTTGGCATGGTTAAAAGTTATTTTTTTCATTCCTATTACTTTGGGATATTACTAGCACTTGTTTTGCCATCCAGCTTGTCCTATTGCAAGAGGATTGTGAACACCACAGCAGTGTTTTTTATACTTTCCTTCGTTAAATAAGATTTGGTTCAGGTGATCACCTAAGCAGAAGCACGTTAAGTAGAATGAGGTGTACTCTGGTTGGAATTCAACTGACACTGGAATGAAATGGCTGTCAGACAAGTAGAGAAGCTGATTTTTATAAAACTGTGCAGTGGTCTCTTAATTTTTGCCGTATATATGTGCACAATCCTGGTATAATGTTCCCCATCCTCATATATATGTGCCCCATCCTCAAACATTTGTCCCATATCCTGTATAATGTGCCATGTTTTGCAATATATTGAAAACAAATAATACTACTGTACTCTCCATCCTCCGCACTCCCACACAACACAGGGACCTCTTGTATAGCCAACGCGGCAGCTGACTTCAACATCCCTGCCATGACCCCCCAGCCACGGGCACGTGGACATCAACTGCTAGTTTCTGATTGGCCGGGAGTGTGTATTGCAGCTCAGGGAGCCGGTGGGTTCCCTGTACCGCAATACATTTCAGCTGAATGACACTACGGAGAAGGGGGAGAGGTCGGGATATAGCTCCTGACTCTTTCTCTTCAAAATAAGAGCAGATCATTTTTCATAATTGCCTTTCTTATTATAAAATGTTACAGCTGGTGCAGACAAAGCAATAACAAAGTCACCTATGCTGGAATTTGAGAATGTGGTGATAGACAGCAGTAGCAGAAAGAAGGGGCTACCTCTGGTATTGTAGTAGCACCCCTCTTGCATATACCTAGATATTTTGATAATAAGTTGGCAAATGTTTACAGGGAATCTGTCAGCACAAAATGACTGTTCAAATCAAACACAGACGCTTAAAGGGAATCTGTCACCCTAAATTGGCGGGATATTTAAATGATGGCAGTCAGGTCAGATGGGCGGTGTTTTGGGTACTTGCCTTAACATGTTGTTCGCCGCTGTCTCCATTATTTCTGGGAATTGTAGTCATTGCCCTCCATATAACGCGCCTGCGCATTGCAATCTTGAATTGCGCACGCGCAGTATGCTTTGCCCGCAGATTGCAATGCGCAGGCACCAATTTTTAAATCCGCACTAAATCTGCGCGGAAAAATCTGCAGCATGTGCACTGCGTTTTTTGATTTCCATTGACTAGAATGGTACTGTACATCACTTGCAGTTCTGCTGCAGATCTGCAAGGCAAAATCTGCTGCAGAATTGCAACAGAATCTGCAACGAGTGCACATACCCTGAGGGACCTTTTTAAATGCTTAGGAAGCCTTTGCAGGTGTTTTTTTGTTAATTATTCTAATTTACTGAGATAATGACTTTTGGGTTTTCATTGGCTGTAAGCCATAATCATCAACATTAACAGAAATAAACACTTGAAATAGATCACTCTGTTTGTAATGATATAATATATGAGTTTCACTTTTGTTTTGAAGAACTAACATAAATTAACTTTTTGATGATATTCTAATTTTGTGAGCTGAACCTGTAGGTGGAAAGGAGCACTGAGCTGTTTGACCACAGCAAGGATGCATTGAGAGTCTGTGCTTGGTTTGAAAAGTCTTTTTATGCTGACAGACTTAATTCCCACTCATGTGTAGCTCTTTTGTGTCTCCGAAGCATTCACATTAACATCTATCTTTTAGTATAGCTTTGTTTTGTGTTGGACGCGCTTTATTCCCACTGAATGTTTAATTTAAAGTAGAATAGATTATTTTGATATTATTATGATAAACCTACCAGGAAACAAGGATATATCAGATTTAGTAAGATTGATGACGGTGCAGGAAAGAAACGGGTTTCAATTGAATTACAGCAGAGAATTAGAGAGAAGAAAATAAGATTGATAAAGACATACTATCTGCCAGTCTTGGTGAAGAATTGCTTTCTGGATGTGCTGACAATCGCTGTGCATGAGCTCAGTGTAGTGATACAACTGGCGTTGGATGTGCTGGCAGCTCGGACTGTGCTTCCTGTAAGATTCCCAGCTGCGGAGGGACATGAAGATAAGAATATAACTGTGTAATAGCATCACAAGGGTCAGTTTAACACTATATACCCTTATTGTAATTCAATAATGATACAGCAAGAAATACACAATATACTGCCACATTACAAACAATGATTACATCTATGGAAATCTTAAGGTGAATGTATTATTAGAAAATGATCTATTCTTTAAATTAGGTTTTGTGTTAAATGTATTTTTTTAAAATATTTTGGGAGGTTTTTTTTCACCTTTTTCACCTTATCACAATATGTATTAAAAATTCAAATTAGGAATCTTGCAATTTTCACACTGACCACTAGGGCTATTTTAGACTTTAACTTCATTTTGTTTCAGAAAATTCATACATTAGTCACAACTGAACAGACTTTGAAATGATGTTTTGTATTCTATCATCTAATGAGCGTGTGCAAAGGTCATTGTGAAGGAAGGAAGGGGGAGCAGGGTCAGCTGTGACATCACCTAATTTGACTGATGAATCCTGTGTTATCAGCTGTGTATAGGGGTTTTACCTATCATTGTAATTTCGTGATGATAAGGAAACTGCTGTAAACTGATTACTGATTTTGTTCTCTAATATAAATTGTGATATTAAAATAAAAAATTGTAAAAAATGTTCAAAAATATGTGTTACACAAAAAAACTAAATTAAAGGGATACTGTCATGCACTGATAGCCCAGCTGCTGGCAGGAATTTAGATTTTTTAAATTTTCATTCATAGAGGCGCGGACGGTGCAGCTTCAGTCACCGCGGCTGTAATCATGCCCCAGCACTGACTGACAGCCGGCTCAGCAGTACATCACTGCAGAGTGGGCTATCAGACAGAACTGAGGCGTGGTTCGAGACGCAGTTCACTATGTACTGAATGGTGACTGAAGCAGCACCGTCCGTGCCTCTATGACTGAAAGTTATAGTTTATTTCCTCCTGTCAGCCATTGCTCACTATGTACTAAGTGTTGACTGAAACTGACTGAAGGCACACCTCTATAACTGAAAGCCGGAGGCTGACGGGAGAAATAAAGTTAATTTTGTCCCAGCAGCTACACAGATTTAGAACGCTCTTAACTTGGAGAATCACCCCAAATCTGCAGGTTAATAGCCTGTGAGGACAAAACAGGTTCCTTTTAAAAAATATGTCATTTTATTTCCTTCAAAGGACCACTCCTATGGAGATGTTTTTTTATATACTGTGTATATATGTATGTTGTGTAGTGTGAGTGTATTAATATACTCACCTACCACGGCCTTCTCCAGGATCCAGCTCCTCTACTGAGAGACATCACCGCTCTGCAGACTATCCTGTTTACTTTATGCTCTAGGTGTGAACCGGAAGTCTCTTTTACAATGTAAGTCTAGGGAACCTTGTTCAGTCTGGGCCGCATAAATTCTGCATAGGGAATTAAGTGCTTCCAGAATCCACCTCTACAAAAGAGATGTAACTACCTATACACAAAATGCTACTTTTATTTAGATGTAGCAAAGCTTACCTCAAAAGTAGCCCATCATGTCCGACAATGCTATTAACCAGCAGATATTGGGTTTATCTTCAGGTTAATGGCATTCTGAAGTTGCCCAGCCACTGTGTGGAAAGTGCAATACCTGAGAGAATTTGAACTTTATTTCTCCCGGGACACGCTGGCCTTCAGTCATGCAGACGTACCTGGACAAACACTTTCACACCCTGGTACTGACTGACAACTGGATCTGCATTATTGTAGAGCTGCCTGTCACTCAGTGCCGGGGTGTGCTTATGGGGCAGCTCTGCAGTGAGTGGTGACTGTTTGCCCTGGTATGCTTGCATGCCTGAAAGTCGGCGGCTCCAGGGGGAAATAAAGTTGTTTCTCCAGGATGCCGCACTTTCAGTAATGTGGTCAGGCAACTTCAAAACGCTATTACCTTGCACATTAGCATAGTACCGGAGGGTGTGCGGTCGACCTGGGCCCCTCGCTTAGAGGGGCCCACTTGGAGCTACTGCCACTGTTTAGTATATCTACATGCATGATCTTCCTGCACTACCGCTCTCTGTTCTGTAGACTGCAGGTCTATTTAAGCCTGCGGTCTACACAGCAGGTGATGCAGCAGGCTTCAGAGTCTCGACGCAGTAATGGGCACAAAGGAGACATTTTACTACTGTATGTAAGGAGAACAGTGGTGGCATTACTATGTGGGGCGGTAAGAGAAGCGCTGTTATTGTATCACACAATTGGTGTAGTAATAGAAACACAAATGGCAGCAGCGGCTCAGTATTGGGGTATCAGCAGGATAAGGAGGTTGTGCAAGTTGGGGATATATGCGGATGGTGCAGGAAATGTGAGAAGTCAGATGTGTCTTTGTTGTGATCATTGCAGAAGAGTCCTGGCTGGAGAAGTTGACGTGTCGGAAAAAGATGGGAAAAGTTAATGACTCCATCAGATAGAACATCATCTATTTGTCACTATCTATGACTATAATGGTCTTTATGGTCATCATATGGCGGAAATATTAGTGTTGTTCTTTGTGTACAGATTTTTTTTCGGTTACAGCACGGTCATCTGTTGAGGTTCTTTTATACCTACAATTAGGGGGCGTCACCACAGTTGTAATCAGGGTTACCGGTTAGAGGCTCAGTCAGATGTTTCACGATCCCTGAGCTGAACCCTAGTTACGGCTCTGAACCTCTGCAGATTAACCCCATATCTCTGGGTTAATAGCATCATGGGACCTATTAATAAAGAATATTATTTTTAGTGAACTGATGGACTAGTGCGTTCACTGTAATAGTGAGGTTGCAATTTCTGGAGAGATGGAGGTCTGTGATTGGAGACATGTATTCTGGAGTGTAAGTTATTGAAAGAAAATAACAAAGATATTTCCCAGATCATTTTCCAATGATTGTACAAAGTAGAAAAATGACATTTTGTGTCTTTAAGTTTATTACAATAACGACGTCAGTATTCATCATTAGTGTTATAAGACTTCTCAAATTTCCCGACGTGTACGTGCCCGCATGATGTACAGCAGTGTTATTAACGATCGTCTCCTTTTATCCATCCAATTGTTAAGTCAGAGATCGACAATAGTGCCTCAGAAATACTGTGTGAAAAAGTTTTCGTCTTTGGGGAGCAGATAACTGGTGTTCACACAGTATGTGTTCTCTTAAAGTGGGTCAATAGCGAAGGCTGCAGCATTGTTTCTACACAGAGGAATAACAGGCTACTGATGCACTTTCCATTCAACTGATCAAATTAATACACAGCCGTGGCTAAAAGTTTTGAGACCGACACAAATTTTAGTTTTCGAAAAAGTTTGCTGCTTCAGTGCTTTTAAATCTTTTCATCAAATGTTTAGTCAGACTTTCACAGACAAATTCATCAAGTGTATGTAAAGACATATCATAATAATATTTACAGTGTTGACCCTTATTTTTCACTGTTTCTGAAATGCTGGATATCAGCAATCAAAATTAATGTCAGTCTACAATTTTTTGGTCACAATTGTAATGTTATGTAAAGGGATGTTCTCAAGTTCTTAAAGGGGTGGTCTAAAATCAAAATTTAATTTCATCTTAAATGTCTATGTATTTAATTTAGTAATCTAATCACTTTTCTAATAACAGCTTACCGACATATGATGTATTGGTACGTGCATTTTAATCAGCCATCATGTACCTCTAACAAATGGGGTGAAGCTGAGATCCGTCCTCAGCTGTTAACAAATTGAATCCTGCTGTCGATTGTGGCTGTCATTGCTTGATGTACCGGTGACGTGATCGCAAGGCGCCGATGGGTTTTCATAACAGCTGATGCACTGCTATGTATAATACAAGCGATCAGCTTCATGACCCCTTACTATTGAATAAAGTAAAAAGTAAAAAAAAAAGTTTTTAAAAATATGAAAAAATAACACAAAAGTTCAAATTACCCCCTTTTGGCTCATTAAAAATAAGAAACAATGAAGAAAAATAAAAAATCTGCATATTTTGGTATCGCTGCATTTGTAAAAGTCTAATCTATAAAAATATAAAATAAGTTAATTAGCTCGGTAAACGACGTAATAAAAAAAAAATTGAAAAGCCAGAATTACATTTTTTGGCCACTGCAATATTCCAAAAAAATGAAATCAAAACATCATATATACCGCAAAATGATATAAGTAAAAAATAAATTCTCCCACAGCCCCATATACCGTAAAAGAAAATGTTACAAGTCTTGGAAAATTGCGACCCAAGAAAGTTTTTTTTTTTTTTAGTCTGCTAGCACTAAACATGGCTGATCAACCCCTTTCAGAATTTGGTGTGCTTGAGCATTTGCTAGGTTGCCATCACTGAAGCTAACACTCTAAGTGAAACATACCTCCCCTCCAGTACTTTGTCACATATCTCAAATTTTAAGTGCAGTGGGATCGCAGTTATGGCGCAGTCTGAAATGCCTAGGTAATGTCTGCAATTCCACATCAGCTTCAACGTGTTTTGCGGCCACAATGTCCCTCACATGTTCCCATGTCCTTATTCTAAGCTCACGTGAGGTGAGTCCCACATAAATTAGACCACAGGTACAGGTGGCATAATACACCACATGGGTGATGTTACATGTGATGTAACTGGTTATCCGGTAATCTCTATTACCATCCGCCGATGTAAAGGATGTGGCACGAATGATGTTACGACAGGCTGCATAAGATCCACAAGGATAACAACGCCACTACTGTATACCAGCCCCGAATGGATTAGGGGGGTCAGTAACTTCTGACAAGGATGTCCTTCTTGAAGTAAGAAGAGGGCGATCAGGAATCACTTTCTTCAAAGTGGGGTCCGTCATCAAAACAGGCCAGTGTCTCTGTAAAATATTACAAATTGATCCCCACTGTTCATTAAATGTGGTGATGAACCGCAAGTGTGGATCCTTTTTGACACTGGTCCGTGTTGTGGATAAAAGTTGGTAACAAAAAATACTTGGCACTCAAGCAAAAGAATGATAGACCAAAGAGAGGAAATAGTTGCTGTGGTTATTTATTACTATTGTCCGTGGAAGAATAAAGTGCTGTACATAGCGGGTAAACGTTTTCGGCTGCAAAACATCAGCCTTCCTCAGACCATATGTAGAATTTAACACTTGAACAAAACGGATGTAGAAAAATAAACCACAAAAGGTAAGTAACTTGGAAGTAGTGACGTGTGGCTAGAGAAAGAGCGCTGCAGGAAACTGCTAATAAAGATAACGCGCTGTAGGTAGTAGTAATATGTACTGCCAGAAGGTGAACTGAAAAAGGGCCACTTAGAGATCAAGAGAGAGGCGCTGTGGGCTATAATGGTAGCATGAGAAAAGCGCTGAAACCGCTAGCAAGGGTTGATGTGGCCGTATGAAGGACGCTAGCGTCCTTCCTTCATACGGCCACATCAACCCTTGCTAGCGGTTTCAGCGCTTTTCTCATGCTACCATTATAGCCCACAGCGCCTCTCTCTTGATCTCTAAGTGGCCCTTTTTCAGTTCACCTTCTGGCAGTACATATTACTACTACCTACAGCGCATTATCTTTATTAGCAGTTTCCTGCAGCGCTCTTTCTCTAGCCACACGTCACTACTTCCAAGTTACTTACCTTTTGTGGTTTATTTTTCTACATCCGTTTTGTTCAAGTGTTAAATTGTACATATGGTCTGAGGAAGGCTGATGTTTTGCAGCCGAAAACGTTTACCCGCTATGTACAGCACTTTATTCTTCCACGGACAATAGTAGTAAATAACCACAGCAACTATTTCCTCTCTTTGGTCTATCATTCTTTTGCTTGAGTGCCAAGTATTTTTTGTTACCATTATTTGGGCTGGAGACCCTACTTGTGCACCTACATCTATACTAGTTCATTGAGTGCCATGTTTTTTGTGGATAAAAGTTGGTCACGTGGTGTTTTCGAGCCCATTGATACCCCTGTCGGATGTTCCTATTGCTGCAACCTCTCTCTCGGAATCTGCTGGAGAGGTCACAGGCCTGAACCTCGAAGAACCCATCCAATGAGCAAATGCGTCACATATGTAAGAACTGTCCAATTGGGACAGCTCGTATTCTTGAGGAAATGTGTGCACTAGATGCATGCAATAGTGCATTGACTGACGTTTCTTTACGGAACACGTCAGTTTGCACCATGCCAACATCATCAATCACGATCTTAATATCTAGAAAATCAATTTCTTTTAATGCGATCTCATATGTTAGCTTGATGTTATACTGATTGCAATTGAGCACTTGGATGAATTCATCAAGGTCAGACCTGTAACCCTGCCACACAACAAGGATGTCATCTATGTACCGGTACTGCACATGGGCAGCCGCGTGCGCGCCATCCCCGAAAACCTCCCTCTCTCAGTAGCCAAAAAAGAAGTTTGCATACGAATGCGCACACGCCGCGCCCATTGCAGTGACGCGTTGTTGAAGAAAAAAACGGTACTTGAATGTGAAAAAGTTGTGTCAGCACAAACACCAGCAGTTCCAGGATGAGAGAGCCCAATTCAGGGTTCAAGTTGCTTGATCCAAGAGTGAACTCCACTGCCCTTAGCGCATCCAAATGTCCAATACTTGTGTAAAGTGACTCTACATCAATGGTGGTGAAGAGCATATCAGTCTCCACCACTAGGCCGCTAACCTTCCCAGGACTTCCATCGTGTCTCTAACATAGGAGGGCAGCGTTTCCCCCAAAGGATGAAGATAGTGTTCAATAAATTTACATATTGGCTTGCAAAACTCTCCAATGCCAGAGACAATAGGACGTCCCGGGGAGTGAGGAGATCCTGGATCTTGGGCAACAAATAAAACGTAGGGATTACTGGATTTTTGACAGTAAGGCCCTCATAAATTTTCTTTGGAATAATCCCCTGCACAAGCGCCTTTTCCAGAATCTCATCAAGAGACCCTGTAAAATCAGCAATGGGATTTTTTGATAGTGCACTATATGCTTCTCTATCTTTCAATTAGCGAAAGGCTTCCTTTTCATATAAATCCACAGGCCAGATCACCACGTTCCCCCCTTTATCCGCTGGTTTAATAACCACATCTTTCATTAATCTCAATTCTTTAAGTGCCTGCCATTGGGCTCTAGTTAGATTATCATTTCTCCTATTACATGAGATATTTTTGAAATCTGCCAATACAAGTTTGTTAAAGATTTCAACCTGTGGGCATAAGGAGAAGGAGGGAACGCGGCAGACGAGGCCATGACGGATGTAGGAAAAGTACCTTGGGTAGGAAAGATGCTCTCTTGTTCAAGTTCCTCCAAAATGGCCACTGCCTCCTGCTCCATTGTGGTGTCCAAGCCATCCGAACCCGTTGATCTAGTATGTAACTTACGCAGAATGATCTTACGCAAAAACAACTGCAGATCCTTCATGGCTGAAAAAAAGTTAAAATTATTGGTGGGAACAAAGGACAAACCCAAACTAAGAACATCCTTTTGGGTACTTGATAGCACATGTCTTGAAAGGTTAATTACCTGTAAATTATTGTTAGTTTTGGACCTTTTTTCTGAAGGTTGTGGAAGAGTAAGTTTCCTCTTATTAAAGGTTGAACCCCTCTTCGACGCATGTCTACCAAGTCCCAAATGAACTTCATGTTGAATGATGGAGTGACTTGATGTAGGCATCTTCTCTATGATATAGTTGACGTGGTGCATCAGATACACATCACGTTTAGACACCCATTTAGTTTCCTGTGCTGTTGCAGAAAAAAAGGCTTCTGGACAAGTGGAGCTGGACACACAGCTCTTTTTGAATCCTTGATGATGCCCAGGCTCACCATTTTCCTCACCTCCTTCAAAATCACCTTGCAGCAGGCTTTGGGGATTCTATACAGCTGTTGGTTCACCCTCATATGTGGTTCCATTAGGATTTCATGTACAACAACCTGCGTACATCCTGGCAACTTTGAAAACATGTCACGGTTCTGCTGAAGCAGTTCTCGGCACTGTTGGTTTTGAGCCGGTGACAGTGTCTCTGCCACTGTGACATCCTCAATGTCTCCTTCGGGTTTGTCCAGCCAACATGGAGTTTCAATGGGGTCTTTCCCTTGCATTGCCTTGATGGCTAGCGGCACGAGAGGATTTTGGAACTGAGAGGTGGTAGCGGTTAACTGGCAGATGGGACAGGACTTAGGATTTCCCGGTGACATCCGGGCCAATGGAACCTCCGCCTGACCCATTCTTGAGTTTGCGCCACCCTCAGATGGCCACCCAAGACATGTGAGTGGGCCATATCCAACAGCATTTGTCTATAGGGTCCTGGTACCAACAAATTCTCCACTATCTCCTACCTCATCTTAGTAACTTGGTACACTCAACATGAAATCGGGAAACCTGGTGTCAGCTCCCGACTCCTCTGTTATGCCGTTTATAACGCTTACCTTATTGAATACTTCTTTTGGAGTTAGATCCTTACATTGAGTGAACCCAAAATTTTGTCTGATCACCCTTATCTCAGGGGATACAACCTTCATCTCTTCTCCCATTACACATAAGTGAAACTTGTCAGGGGTTGGTGAGACTTATTTAGCGCGAAGAAGTTTCTTACCAGAGCAATTGAGGTCTCCACCCCTCCCCCACAAGTCCAAAATAACACAAAATACTGGCCTATGATAATTAGATGTAATAAATCCTGGACCACACTGACCTCATGGGACTCAGTACCTCAGGCCGTCTCAATGAACACTCTGGCCAGCGGATAGTCTTCAGCATCCCAGTGAATGCAGCGGACGCCCAACTTCTTCCCAGGGATCAGCTGGACAGGGAGTGTGACCCTCACAAGCTTCACCAAACCCCCTGGGTCTACAACTTCAATCTTTTGCAGACGGTTCACTTTTACCGGACAAACTTGGGGCCCATCGCCGCCCCCAAGTTTGGACAGTCCACACTGCAAGCTGGATATGCGTAGAATGAAAACCGGTGTACCATGCCACAGTCCATTTGATTGGTGGTCAGGGGACAATGGGCAGCTATATGACATGGGCTGTGACATCTCCAGCAAATTACATCCTCCAGTGAGGCCCTCAACATGACCTCTGCTGCCCCCTTTGATGTTGGACGCCCCACCCCTTTTTAACCTCCGCCCCCAGTACGGAGTGGGTTGCCTCCCCAAGGACGCATCGACCACTTGATACCTTTTGTGTTATGTTTCGGTAGCTGAGGAGTGCAGGCAAAAAAGGCAATACACCAGAGCAGTTGGAATCTATGAGATTGCAGTACCCTGACTAACCACAACAACTAGAGGCAGCCGTGGAGCGTTCCTACGTTGGTCCTAGATGCCTCGTCACAGCCTGAGAAACTAACTACACCTAAAGATAGAAATAGGAAAGCTATCTGCCCCGGAGCAGAACCCCAAAGATAATAGAAAGCCCCCAAACATGTAATGGCGGTTAGACAAGAAGAAATACAGACACAGACAGAAAATAGTATGAGCAAATGTTGGGGCCCAAACTAACTAAATAGAAAAGGATAGGAAGGGTACTTACTGCAATCCCAGAAAACCCTGAAAAGCACCAACTCTACTAATTTCAAAAACACCTGAGATCACACGACCTCTACCACCTAAATTAGTTCTCTGGTGTAACAAAATCAAAACAGCAGCCACTGAAAAAACTGGAAAAAGCAAAGGTACAAACATCAGTGGCTGAACTAAACTGAGAGGGAAAAAGCCCCCAGAGGGGACCCTGAAGGCCCCCACAGAAGTGCAGGACAAAATGCAAAAATCAAGCACAAAAACAAAACGAAGAAAATGTCTTATCTGTTAGCAGGAGATGCAGACACGACACAGCAGGCTACAAAGGAAACAAGAATCAAGGATTCAGACCAGAACAATTGATCACCGGCAACCCTGATGGGAAGGTGACTCCCTTATATAAGACCAGTCAGTAACACCTGATTCCCAATCCTCACAATCTTCACAATCTTCACTGGACAGACCAGCACCGCCTGTAACCACCAGAGGGAGCCTCTGCTCAGAACTCATCCCAAGCCCACTCACAACAGTACCCCCCCCTTGAGGAGGGGTCACCAAACCCTCATTTGAGCAACCAGGTCGGTCAGGATGAGTTCTATGGTACGCACGGATGAGTCTCCTAGCATGGATGTCCGAAGCAAACACCCAAGAATTGTCTTCCTGACCATAACCTCTCCACTTAACCAAATACTGGAGTTTCCGTCTAGAAAAACGAGAATCTAATATTTTCTCAACCACATACTCCAGATTGCCCTCAACCAAAACAGGGTCAGGAGGCACAGCAGCAGGAACCACTGGCTCAACAAACCTCTTCAACAAGGACTTGTGGAACACGTTATGGATCTTAAATGTCCCTGGAAGAAGCAAACGAAAAGAAACAGGATTAAGAATCTCTATGATCTTATAAGGTCCAATGAACCTAGGCTTAAATTTAGGAGATGCTACTCTCATAGGAATATTTTTTGAGGACAACCAGACCAAGTCACCCACTTTAAACTGAGGACCATCAGTCCTATGCCGGTTAGCAAACCGCTGGGCCCTCTCCTGAGAGAGGGACAACCTCTCCACTACCTGGTCCCAAATCTGTTGCATACACTCCACAACAGAGTCAACACCTGGACAGACAGAAGCCTCCGTCTGTACTGAAGAAAATCGAGGGTGAAACCCAGAATTACAGAAAAACGGAGACATCAAAGTGGCAGAGCTAGCCCTATTATTAAGAGCAAACTCAGCCAAAGGCAAAAAAGAGACCCAGTCATCCTGATCAGCAGACACAAAGCATCTTAGATAAGTCTCCAATGTCTGGTTTGTTCTCTCAGTTTGACCATTGGTCTGAGGATGAAATGCCGAGGAGAAAGACAATTGAACACCCAGTTTAGAACAAAAAGTCCTCCAAAATCTGGAAACAAACTGGACTCCTCTGTCAGACACTATGTTCTCAGGAATGCCGTGTAAACGAACCACGTGCTGAAGGAACAACGGCACCAATTCAGAGGAGGAAGACAACTTAGGTAATGGCACAAGATGTATCATCTTAGAAAACCTATCACAAATCACCCAGATGGCGGTCATTCTCTGAGAAACAGGAAGGTCGGAAATGAAATCCATAGAGATATGGGTCCATGGTCTCTTGGGCACAGGCAATGGCATCAACAAACCACTAGAGCGAGAGCAAGGCTTGGAGCGAGAGCAAGTCCCGCAGGACTGCACAAATTCCCTGACATCGCGAGACAAGGTAGGCCACCAAAAGGACCGACTAACCAAGTCTCTGGTACCAAAAATTCCGGGATGCCCAGCCAACGCGGAACAATGAATCTCAGACATCACACTCCTCTTCCACTGGTCCGGGACAAACAACTTTCCAACAGGGCAGCGCTCGGGCCTATCCTCCTGACACCCCTCCAGAGCAAGTCTCAAATTAGGTGAGATGGCGGAAAGAACTACACCCTCTTTCAAAATAACAGAAGGATCAGATAACTCAGGAGAGTCCGCAAGGAAGCTCCTCGAGAGGGCATCCGCCTTAACATTCTTAGTGCCAGGAAGAAAGGAAACCATAAAATTAAAACGTGTGAAAAACAAGGCCCACCTGGCCTGTCTAGGATTGAGTCGCTTGGCAGATTCCAGATAAACCAGATTCTTATGGTCAGTAAGGACCACCACCTGATGTTTGGCTCCCTCCAGTCAATGTCTCCACTCTTCAAAAGCCCACTTCATGGCCAATAACTCCCGATTACCCACGTCATAATTACGTTCAGTAGGTGAAAATTTTTGAGAGAAAAAGGCACAAGGGTTACTTTTAGAGGTTCTGGATCTTTTTGGGACAAAACGGCACCTGCCCCAATTTCAGAGGCATCAACCTCCACCTGAAATGGCAGAGAAACATCAGGCTGCCGTAGAACAGGAGCAGAAGTGAATCTCTGCTTAAGTTCCTGAAATGCAGAGACTGCCTCAGGAGGCCAATTCACCACATCAGAACCCTTTTTGGTCAAATCAGTTAATGGTTTAACAATAACCGAGAAATTACCAATAAATTTACGATAAAAATTGGCAAAACCCAAAAATCTTTGAAGAGCCTTTAATGAAGTAGGTTGGACCCAATCACAGATGGCCTGAACCTTGACCGGGTCCATTTCAATAACAGATGGGGACAAAATGAATCCCAGAAATGAGATCCTCTGTACACCAAAAAGACACTTTGATCCCTTCACATACAGAGCATTCTCTCTCAAAATCTGGATTACAGTTCGAACATGTTTCACATGAGAGTCCCAGTCATTAGAAAAAAATCAAGATATCATCCAAATAAACAATCAGAAATTTATCCACAAAATCCCTGAAAATGTCATTCATGAAGGACTGGAAGACAGAAGGAGCATTAGTGAGCCCAAAGGGCATCACAAGGTACTCAAAATGCCCCTCCGGGGTATTGAATGCCGTCTTCCATTCATCCCCGTGCTTAATGCGAATAAGGTTATATGCCCCCCTGAGGTCAAGCTTGGTAAACCAAGTAGCGTTTTTCACCCTGGAAAACAGGTCAGAAATCAAGGGTAACGGGTATTGATATTTCACAGTAATATTGTTCAAAAGACGATAATCAATACACGGCCTTAATGAACCATCCTTTTTGGCCACAAAGAAAAAACCGGCACCTAAGGGTGAAGAGGATGGTCTGATATGACCCTTCTCCAATGACTCCTTGATATAAGACCGCATAGCGTCATGTTCAGGTACAGACAAGTTAAAAAGGTGACCTTTAGGGAATTTACTATCAGGCACTAATTCAATAGCGCAGTCATAGCTCCTATGGGGAGGCAAGGATGCAGATTTACTTTCGCTAAATACATCAGAAAAATCAATCAAAAAGTCAGGAACATCCTGAGCCTGGGGGGAGGCAGAAAAAACAGGAGTGTTGGTATTAACACATTGGCAGCCCCAACTGGTTACAGACACAGATTTCCAATCCAAAACAGGATTATGAGACTGTAACCAAGGGAAACCCAGTACGATAATATCATGCAGATTATACAGAACCAAAAATTTGCAGCACTCTTGATGATCAGGTTCAACCCTCATTATCACCTGAGTAGAGAACTGAGGTTTATTCTCAGCCAAAGGGGTAGAATCGATCCCCAGTAGGGGAATAGACTTCTGTAGGGGTATCAAGGGAAACCCACAACGTTTAGCAAAATCATAATCCATCAGGTTAATAGCTGCTCCAGAATCAACGAAAGCCTGAGCAGAAAATGAGGACAGAGAACATATCAGAGTGACAGTTAATAAAAACTTAGTCTGAACACTACCCAAGACAACTGAGCGTGCAAAACGTCTTCCCCGCTTAGGGCAGACTGAAATAGCATGAGAGGCATCACCACAGTAGAAACATAACCCATTGCGCTTTCGAAACTCATGACGCTGTGCCCCAGACACCACTCTATCACACTGCATGGATTCAGAAGCAGGTTCACAAGGCAACACTATTCCACGCATACTTCTCCGCTCACGCAAACGTCTGTCAATTTGAATCGCTAATGACATAGAATCATTGAGACCAGAGGGGACAGGGAATCCCACCATAACATCCTTTACATTATCTGACAGACCCTTCCGAAAAAGGGCCGCCAAAGCGTCGTCATTCCACTTGGTCAGGACTGCCCACCTACGGAATCTCTGACAGTATAACTCAGCGTCATCAAGCCCCTGATTTAATGCCAACAAGGCTTTTTCAGCTTGATCAGTGACATTAGGCTCATCGTACAATAACCCCAAAGCCTGAAAAAATGCATCAACATCACTCAAAACAGGATCCCCAGGTGTCAGGGAAAAAGCCCAATCCTGAGGATCGCCGCGCAGGAGAGAGATGACAATTTGAACCTGCTGCGCTGCGTTCCCTGAGGACTTAGATTTTAAGGCAAAAAACAATTTACAATTATTTTTGAAATTCTGAAAGTTAGCTCGATCCCTAAAACAAATCTGGCATGGGAATCCTAGGTTCCACAACAGGCAACCTAGCAAGATATGCAGCAATACTCTGAACCTCAGTGGCAAGCTGATCCACACGGCCAGACAACTGTGCAAACTCCATTGAGAGAAAAAATCCTCCCCAGCACCCAGAGATACAGAGGGAAAAAAAAAAAAATGCAACAAACAGAAAAATATCTCTGACAACTCTGACAACCGTTTTTTCTTTCACAAATTTTTTCCCTTCTGTGAGTACCATACAATTTTAAATTTTAGGCCGGTGATACTGTTATGTTTCGGTAGCTGAGGAGTGCAGGCAAAAAAGGCAATACACCAGAGCAGTTGGAATCTATGAGATTGCAGTACCCTGACTAACCACAACAACTAGAGGCAGCCGTGGAGCGTTCCTACGTTGGTCCTAGACGCCTCGTCACAGCCTGAGAAACTAACTACACCTAAAGATAGAAATAGGAAAGCTATCTGCCCGGAGCAGAACCCCAAAGATAATAGAAAGCCCCCAAACATGTAATGGCGGTTAGACAAGAAGAAATACAGACACAGACAGAAAATAGTATGAGCAAAGTTGGGGCCCAAACTAACTAAATAGAAAAGGATAGGAAAGGTACTTACTGCAATCCCAGAAAACCCTGAAAAGCACCAACTCTACTAATTTCAAAAACACCTGAGATCACACGACCTCTACCACCTAAATTAGTTCTCTGGTGTAACAAAATCAAAACAGCAGCCACTGAAAAAACTGGAAAAAGCAAAGGTACAAACATCAGTGGCTGAACTAAACTGAGAGGGCAAAAGCCCCCGGAGGGGACCCTGAAGGCACCCACAGAAGTGCAGGACAAAATGCAAAAATCAAGCACAAAAACAAAAAGAAGAAAATGTCTTATCTGTTAGCAGGAGATGCAGACACGACACAGCAGGCTACAAAGGAAACAGGAATCAAGGATTCAGACCAGAACAATTGATCACCGGCAACCCTGATGGGAAGGTGACTCCCTTATATAAGACCAGTCAGTAACACCTGATTCCCAATCCTCACAATCTTCACTGGACAGACCAGCACCGCCTGTAACCACCAGAGGGAGCCTCTGCTCAGAACTCATCCCAAGCCCACTCACAACACTTTTGACTAGCCAGACCAAGTCATCGGCATTCCGGGATCTCCCTGGGCAACCCAAGTCTGTATCGGGCTCGCAAGGGAGTGAACAAACCGGTCCATTACAACACGCTCCACCATCTGCGCTGGTGTAAGTGACTCAGGCGGTAACCACTTTTGGATGAAGTGCAGCAGATAAAACATTTGGGAACGAGAGGGTCTGTGACGGGGAAATGCCCAGCCGTGAACCCGTTGTTCCTTGACAGACAATGTCACCTCCAAGAGTGCCAAAATTTCTGTTTTCAATTTTGCATATTCTTTGGTGCCCTGCAAGGCCAAATCATAGTATGACTTTTGTGGCTCTCCCATTTAAGTATGGCGCCAGGACTTCCACCCACTGCTCTGGCTGGAGTTTCTCCCTATCGGCAACACTTTCATAACTGGTTAAAAAGGTTTCTATGTCGTCACTCGGGGTCATTTTCTACAAGGCTCTCCTCACCGCCTTTTGGACAGAGAAATCATCACCTGAAATTGGAGTTGAAGATGCCACCGTGAAACAAATCGTCTCTGTGAGTAATTCAATCTGCTGCTGTTGTTGTATGTTCTGCTGCTGGATCAGTTGCATCAACAGCTTACTTGTCTCCTGTTGTGCCAGCTGATGCTGGTGCTGCTTCTAGAGCTGCTGCTGGCTTTGAACCAGGTGCTTGATAAGGTCCTCCATTTTGTCTGACTGCTGTTCCATCTTCAACCAGGACATGCAGTTTGTTCACAGTCATCACACTTGCTTCCTAGGGATCTCGCCCGCACTTCTAGCACCAACTGTGGTAGATCAGCTCACTTGGCTGGTAGACACAGGAACACTGTCTCTTTAAATCTTCCACTAGTTTATTAAAAATACTGCATAAACCACTGCAACACGCATGCGGATGCATCCACATACATCCGCATGGCCTGCGTACCCAATGTTAAAGATAGGTACGCAGGACGCATGCAGACGTAGGCGGAGCTGAACGGAAGAGGTGTGGCAGTGGGCGGGACTTAATGGAGCCCTCCGCAGCCCTGCCGAATGCTAGTGTGAAACTAGCCTAACTCCTTTCAGCACTTGATGTGCTGGAGCATTTGCTAGGTTGCTATCACTGAAGCAAATACCATTAGTGAAACATGCCTCCCCTCCAGTGGTGACTTGTATATGTGTGTTTGTGTATATGTGCATTTGTGTATGTGTATTTGCGTATGTGTGCATCCGTGTACATGGTGACATGTGTGTCTGTGCGCCCGTGTATGCGGTGACATGTGTATGTGTGTTTGTGTATGCATACGTCCATGTATGCTTCATCAATGCACTGTGCATGATCAGTGAGGCAGCAGTGATGCAGGACTCAGCCATTACCGCCAACTCTGCAAATCTCGAGCTGGCTTTGTCCTTCGTGACTGCTGCATCCCTGGGCATGTGCAGTCTCCCTATGAAGCTGGGTTGCTACACCCAGCTTTTCTGCATATTTCCAGGGTGCATAAACCTGGCTAAACTGCATATTCCCCCGGGAGGCAGAGATTTGCAAAGAAGCAGTGGTAATGCTGTACTTCCAATCATGTCACTCACGCCCACAGCCACAACGTGAGTTAAGGGAAGATTAGTCTATTGAAACTGAAGAATCTGCAAGTCTTTGGAGTATGTCTCTACCAGCTTTGCACATCTAGAGGCTGACATTTTTTACCATTCTTCTTAATACACTCACTCTAGCTCAGGGGGATTGGATGAAAACGGTCTGTGAACAGCAATTTTCAAGTCTTAATACAGATTCTCAATAGGATTTAGGTCTGCACTGTGACTGGGCTTTTCACAAACATGAATATGCTTTGATCTAAACTTCATTGTATCTCTAGCAGTATGGTTAGGGTCATTGTCCTACTGCAAGGCAAACCTACACACCAGTCTCAAGTGTTTTGCAGCTTCACAGATTTTCCTTCTGGATTTCCCTATATTTAGCTACATCCATCTTCCCATTGTCTCTGACCAGCTATCCTTTCCCTGATGAAGAAAAGCATCTCCACAGCATGATGCTGCCACCATCAAGCTTGATGGTGGGGATGGTGTTTACAGGGTGATGTGAAGCGTTAGTTTTCCAACACACATAGCGTTTTGCATTTAGCGTTTTGCTCTCATCTGACCAGAGTGCTTTCTTCCACATGCTCACTGTGTCCAATACATGGCTTTTTTTAAATTGGCAAATGGGACTTCTTATGGCTTGCTTTCAAAAAATGACTTTCTTCCTGCCACTCTTCCATGAAGGCCAGATGTGTGGAGTAAATAGCTCTCTTTCCTGCTCTGTGGTTCACTGCAACTCCTCCAGAGTGACCATGGGCGTTAGGGAACCAGCTGGGGAATCCCACAGATAATCCCCCCTACTTCCACCAATTTGTCATGAACCAGCACTCCGCTGCCTCCAGTCATCAAGACAATCAGGCAGTTGACTGACGATGGATGGACGAGGCCATGGCTGCTTTCACTACTAGGCCGATTATGGGGGAACCCACAGTGAATGTATAATATATACACATCCAATTCCAACCTTTGGAAAATATATATACTCTGATACCATCACTACAAAGCTTCACAATAACCCAAGAAAAACTAGCTGCCATCACCAATCATTTAAACAGGTCAAGTGGACACCCTTTACAGGTAGCATCTGGCTTCAGTAATGCGGTTTATGGAGCAAGAGGAACAAGGCTATTACATTTTATATATTTACCATAATCAAAAAACTAGGCAGTGTTTATAAAAATAAACAAAATATATTACAAAAGGGGCCAAAGGAATGCAGAATACAGTATATACAATTACATAAAATAAAAGGGGATAGCAAAAGAAAAGTACTAAACCTGTGTTGCGGAAATGACACAGATCTTAGCGGAGGGAAGTTCTCCTTTTAGGTAAATGGTGCAAACCTATAGCGAACTGTGTCTTCTAGGACTTATAATTCAAAATCGTAATTTTCCTTGGATGACCTCAGATTGGGGCTGGTCAATGAGATGTGACTAGGTCCTCTCCATGTGAGAGAACGAAGAGCCTTGGAGCTGTATTACACCTACAGACCAGCCAGGTTGCCCGGGGTTTCCCACCTCCACCTAGCTCCCATCAAGGAGAAGAAGTTTGCCTTGCATCCCTAGCCAACTGAATCCTGAAGCTCCAGGTTGGAACCCTGTGTGACTGCAGAACAGCCACATCAAGGAGTAAGCAGCTTGCTAGGACTTGTGGTTCCACTGGGGGCAATTATTTAAGAGCTATCCATGAGGGAAGATTGCTGGGACTTGTGGTTCACTTGGAGTTATTAAAGAACCAGCTGTGGAGGGGATCTTGTTCCTATAGCATCATCCCTAACATTCAGGTTAACTATATGGCATTTGTAGATTGTGTAATACTATTTGTTTTATTGTTACTTGCTATCCACTTACCATATTCACCATTTATTCACTTTGTGAATAAACGTGTTAAATGTTCTTACCTCATCTCTTGTGAGTGTATATGAAGTGTGGGCAGGGTTTCCTGAGTCAACTCCTAGCAGAAGAGGAAGACCCTCCTGCACCCCACTATAGCTCCCAGCAAAATTTGAGTGGAGGCACTGCACCATATTGAGGTGAGGACTACCAAACACCCTGCCCATGGAGGCGGCTTAAAGGGGTGTTACAAAAGTATATTAGAAAAGTGATTAGATTGCTACATTAAATTGATAGACATTTAGGATTAAATTAAACTAGCTTTGATTTTGGATCACCCCTTTAAATAGGTTTAATTAGTTAGACAATATGAAAATGAGTAAATTTGCAAATGACTTGCTATTTCTATCTGATGTCATTCTTCTGTAATGACAGCTTTATCTTTTATAGTGTACAGCTGGTTTCTATGGAGTTTGGCCTCCAGATCTTGCCCCCCCCCATTGTTACATTAAAGGAGAAAGGTTAACTCCTAACATACCAGCCACCTCTCTCTAGCTCTTTGATTCATTTATAGCAGTTAGCTGCGCACCTCCATCCCCTTCCATCCCCCTCCCTCTTGTATTTTGAAGAGAAGCAGTTATAAATCACCAGACCTGCAGCTTTCAGAGCAGATCTGCTAATCATGGCTCTCTGCTTTTCCTGTCCAGAGCTGTGACTGTGTTGTTGCTCATATGTCCTCTGAACACTAAGTGTAAAACAGTGATAACAGTGTAGATTCCATAACAAAACACCGACAGCTCAGTGTGCTACAGCAGAACTTGTGCTTTATACAGTTAGGTCCATAAATATTTGGACAGAGACAACATTTATCTAATTTTGGTTCTAGACATTACCACAATGAATTTGAAACAAAACAAATCAGATGCAGTTGAAGTTCAGACTTTCAGCTTTCATTTGAGGGTATCCACATTAAAATTGGATGAAGGGTTAAGGAGTTTCAGCTCCTTAACATGTGCCACCCTGTTTTTAAAGGGACCAAAAGTAATTGGACAATTGACTCCAAGGCTATTTCATGGACAGGTGTGGACAATCCCTTCATTATATCATTCTCAATTAAGCAGATAAAAGGGCTGGTGTTGATTTGAGGTGTGGTGTTTGCATTTGGAAGGTTTAGCTGTGAAGGAAACATGCGGTCAAAGGAGCTCTCCATGCAGGTGAAACAAGCTATCCTTAAGCTGCAAAAAAACAGAAAAAACCCATCCGAGAAATTGCTACAACTTTAGGAGTGGCAAAATCTACAGTTTGGTACATTCTGAGAAAGAAAGAAAGCACTGGTGAACTCATCAATGCAAAAAGACCTGGGCGCCCACGGAAGACAACAGTGGTGGATGATCGCAGAATACTCTCCATGGTGAAGAGAAACCCCTTCACAACAGCCAACCTAGTGAACAACACTCTCCAGGAGGTAGGCGTATCAATATCCAAATCTACCATAAAGAGAAGACGGCATGAAATTAAATACAGAGGGTTCACTGCACGGTGCAAGCCACTCATAAGAATCAAGAATAAAAAGGCTAGGCTGAACTTTGCTAAAAAACATCTAAAAAAGCCAGCACAGTTCTGGAAGAACATTCTTTGGACAGATGAAACCAAGATCAACCTCTACTAGAATGATGGAAAGAGAAAAGTATGGTGAAGGCGTGGTACAGCTCATGATCCAAAGCATACCACATCATCTGTAAAACATGGCGGAAGCAGTATTGATGGCTTGGGCATGCATGGCTGCCAGTGGCACTGGGACACTAGTGTTTATTGATGATGTGACACAGGACAGAAACAGCCGAATGAATTCTGAGGTATTCAGAGCCATACTGTGTGCTCAGATCCCGCCAAATGCAGCCAAACTGATTGGTCGTCGTTTCATACTACAGATGGACAATGACCCAAAACATAAAGCCAAAGCAACCCAGGAGTTTATTAAAGCAAAGAAGTGGCATATTCTTGAATGGCCAAGTCAGTCACCTGATCTCAACCCAATTGAACATGCATTTCACTTGTTAAAGACTAAACTTCAGACAGAAAGGCCCACAAACAAACAACAACTGAAAACCACCGCGGTGAAGGCCTGGCAGAGCATCAAAAAGAAGGAAACACAGTGTCTGGTGATGTCCATGAGTTCAAGACTTCAGGCAGTCATTGCTAACAAAGGGTTTTCAACCAAGTACTAGAAATGAACATTTTATTTACAATTATTTAATCTGTCCAATTACTTTTGGTCCCTTTAAAAACAGGGTGGCACATGTTAAGGAGCTGAAACTCCTAAACCCTTCATCCAATTTTAATGTGGATACCCTCAAATGAAAGCTGAAAGTCTGAACTTCAACTGCATCTGATTTGTTTTGTTTCAAATTCATTGTGTTAATGTCTAGAACCAAAATTAGATAAATGTTGTCTCTGTCCAAATATTTATGGACCTAACTGTAGTTCTACTAATATTACAGTTCTACTTTCACCAGAGCTATCAGTCATAGAGGAGAACTCACCATGCTAAAACTCAGGAAGTAAGGCCTCTTTCACACTTCCGGCGGGCGCCTCACGGCGCCCCCGGCATTTTGCCGCAGCGCCGCATCAGAAAACCTGATGCACCGCCGGCGGCCGCATGCGGTTTTTTGCCAGATGGTTTCTGATGCTTGGAGACATCAGAAACCATCCGGCAAAAACAAAAAACGTTACATGCAGCGTTTTGTCCGGCCGCCGCAATGTACATTTGCGCCGCATCCGGACAAAACCGCATGCAACGCATTGACATGCGGCGCCATCCGGCGCTAATGCATGTCAATGCGAAAAAAGCCGCATGCGGCGCATCAGGTTTTCTGATGCGGCGCTGCGGCAAAATGCCGGGGGCGCCGCAAGGCGCCCGCCGGATGTGTGAAAGAGGCCTAAGAAGGCTGTAGATTTCATAGCTCTGAGCTCCTCAAGAGACAACTTGAGAATACCCTTTTAAGTTTGCATGGTTGTATGGAGTTATATGCAAAGCACCTATATAGGTGTACAGTGTCGGACTGGGGTGCCAAGGGCCCTACAATAACATTGGCTTTGGGGAGCCCACTTTTCACCTGCATACAAATATTGCACGACCCTCATTCACAAATTTACCTATACCTCTATACAATAATAAACTGGGTAGTTAATGAATGATGAGATGCTGTTTTTTTCTGTACAGAGTGAATCAAGTGAATTATGCCAAATACTGCCCATACCATGGTGTTAGGGGCCCAGATCTGCACAGAGGCCCACCAGAGGATCGCCCTGTTACCCTATGGACCAGTCTGAGCATGTAGGTGTATAATGCATAGTGTACATCCTTATTCCTCTGATTTCATAAAGAAACATAAATATTTTTTTCTGACAGATTGTGTTTCAAAATCAATTAATGGCACTTCACATTAATTAAACATCAGCAACCCACATGTCAATACATCCAAGGTAAAGAAGAGATCCATATATAACAATCTATACATTTATTTCAGTGTGATTAAAAAATCCAAAGCATAGACAAAGTTAAAAAAGCAAGATGTCTCAAAAATTGGAGAGACGCTACCAACACAATTAATATTCTTAAAGATACATGCTAATATCCACAATTGCAAATATCAGGCTAAAAGCTAAATACACAGTGATTATATAAGTCTCAATAAACTTAAATTATAATGGAATAATAGCCTCTATCATAGGGGTATTCATAACTTAGATATCCATCTAAGGCCCCTTTTACACGTCAGTGTCTCCAGTACGTGTGGTGACAGTTTTCTCATGTACCGGAGACACTGACACACGTAGACCCATTCAAATGAACGGGTCTATGTACATGTCAGTGTGTTTTCATGGACCATGTGACTGTGTGCGAAACACGCAGATATGCCCGTTTTCACACAGACCGCAAAATGTGCCGCACACATATACACGGAGAACAGTGCACACTGTCCTCCGTGTGCACGGACAGCCGCCAGGGAAGTAGAGCTACTGTAAGCCGCAGAGCAGGGGAGAATTACAGCCAGCTTCACCACCAGCCACCGGGGAACAGCGCTTACAATAGCCGCTTCCCCGGCGGCCATCCGTGTGGTACTGATGCGGCACACAGTTGCCACACGTGTGCCACACATAGTACACATGGACTCAGATATCTCCGGTACCGGAAAAATACGGACGTGTGAAACCGACCTAAAATAAAGTGCACAGTGCTATTCAAGTAATTTCAATCTGATAGTTATCACAGGACACAAGTGGCCCTAATCCTAAATTGCTCAATAGCCTGTACTTTAAGGTCACAACACTGTGCAGGAATATACCCTCGATGTCCGACAGTACATGTAATTTATTAGAGAAATTTAAGAATTCCTATCCAAAATTAAAAACACTGTGCAAATGGCGGTGGTGGTGTTGGAAACGTCTCTCCAATTTTTGACACATCTTGCTTTTTTAACTTTGTCTATGCTTCAGATTTTTTAATCATACTGAAATAAACTTATATATTTTTATCTATGGATCTCTTCTTTACCTTGGATGTATTGACTTCTGGGTTCCAGATTGTGTTTCAGTACAACTATCTCCTTAATACCATGTCATATGGAGGTGCCACAAAGCATGTGGAGCCTGCCTGACTTTTGTTCATGAGGCCTTACTCTACAAATAGATGCGCTGGACTCCTTTTGTTTGATACAACATTTGACACAACAAAAATGTGACATACTCAATACAAATGCATCCATAAACTGAAAATTGCTAACCACAGAGTACACATCCAAAATGGCAACGATTACTTATGGCTTCCATACCTTGTTTAATATCACTGTATTTGACGATCCAACTTTCATCCCAAAACATTCTTTGCCTTTGATATTGAAAGCCCTATGAAAAAAATAAAAAATAAAACCTATTATTACTGAACTAGCAGACACTAATAAAACTTTTGTGTAGCCCTGGTATGTAAGGCACACATTATCCTGGAGTCTGCACAGAAAGGTAACAGTTAAAGCTCACATCATCCATTCACACTTTAGACACACCCATGGGGTATATAAGCTAGTGACATGCAGCAGAGGAGTGGAGTAGTGGGGAGTCTTCCAGGAAGTGAAGTGAAAGACAGTCACTCAGTTGGTTCCTGTCAGCAGTTCATAAAGTGGAGGCTAGTAAGGGTGAGCCAGTTCATCTTAGCCTAGTCAGAGCTGTTCCTTAACCTGAAGACAGAGACAGCTTTGAAGAAAGGAAAGTTTGCAGCAGAAACTTCAGTCGCCTGTCCCAAGGACAGTGAAGTTCAGTCAATGTGTTCCTGAACTAGGAATATACTGAGAATCTGTCAGCAAGCTCCAAGGAAGAAGCAAGAAAGGATTGACTTGTACTACCTTAGGAAGTGTGCAGTGCCTGTGTTGAGAGTGGAAAGCAGGGCGAAGGGCACAGTGGAGAGGACGGAGCAGTGCCTTAGGTAGTGAATTACCTGCACCAATTATCCGGTCACTGGGGACCGAGGAGTTGCTATTGATTCACTCATAGTAACGGGACAACCAGAGTCTTACTGGACCTTAGGTCGCAGAAAGCAGCCCTTGAAGTGTCGGTACGTAATCGGGGTCAGGAGGAACAAGGACTTTTAGCTAGGCCTAGCATAGAAGGACTCTGTTCTCACCACATAGAAGGCTCCACCACAATACTGACCGGGCAGTACAGCTATGGAGTTAGCTGGAGTATTCGGAGTTAACTTAGTTCCATGCTAGTTGGACTCATCATATTGAAAGTTAAGGAGGCCTCTAACCTGCTCTGCTGTTACCTGGACGTGCAGTCTCCACCCCGACCAGCTCCCCGGGACCTGCCTAAACATCTGACAAGTAAAAGGTATAGAAAGACGCTGGATGGTGTGAGACTGATTCATTTATCCGCACCCTACATCATTATAACCATAGACTTTGAGGGACCAGTCCCACCTGTGGGGGACCCGTCATCTAGCTGCCACAACATCCCCTCAGAGATCTACAGCAGCGCTGGTCTTAGTGACTAGAAAACTACAGGTGGCGTCACGAACTGTTATCTACCAATCCCTGTAAATAATTCCCCCCATCATACGCCTGACCGCCAGGGCCCGGACCGAGCCACCGCTGCCAGTGACACAAATCCCATAGACTTCCATGGGCTCGGCTCCGAGTACCCCATTGCCCTGGTAACCCACAATTGTGGTGCGGGTCACAACAAACTTGGCGTCACGAACAGGATCCGAAACTTGCAGCATTGCGAGCCCTGTGTGCCTGTGGAGTGTTTTGGTGAAAAAGACTGTCTGTGCTTTTGGCGCCAAATACCGCCATATTTGCTGCCATATTCGCGCCCTGAGGCGCTGGAGAAGAAGGTGGGCGTACCTGAAAGGCGCGCAGAGTCTCGGACACGCCCCCGGCTCTGACTCAGCTGCAGGTCCTGCGACAGGAAGTGAACGCTCTGACATCAGAGCGCCTGCGACGAAGGTCCTGTCCCCATCGCTGTGCTTGTGGAGCGGCAGCTTCTGGAAACGGTAGGCCCCGATTAACCAAGGGGGCACTAATATGTCGCAACAACCGGCCGACAGTGCGGCCCCAGCCGGAGGCCCCGACCCCGCGCCGCGTGGCATTGTAGCGCCGGATGGGGGCGCAGGCCCAGCACCCGGCCCGGTAGTCCCGCTCATGCCACTAACGCTCCCATATATGCCTGGGGCAAAATGGCTTCCCCAGTACAGCGGCGAGCCAGGCACTTTAGCAGGATTCAAACGGAAGATATGCAGTGTCCTGGAAATGTACTCCATGTCTGAGAGGCAAAAAGCTGCAGTATTAATAGGGCAGCTAACTGGCGCTGCTGAGCGAGAAGTGGAGACTTGGGCTACCATGGACCAGGAGTTGGTGCCTGCGATCCTCTTAAAGTTACAGGCCATTTTTGAAGATCGCACCGAAACAGATCTCCGGATGGCATTCTACAACTGTTCACAGCAACCAAGTGACAGTATAAGGGACTATGCCTGCCGACTACAAGGGGCCCTGAGAGCCCTCAAGCAGGTTAATACCATAAGTGTCATTGATGAAGATAAGATGCTGAAAGAACAATTTGTGCAAGGACTGAGCCAGCCCAAAAACTGTATCCTGTAAATAGTTGCACTTTGTGCCTTGTCTTGGTTTCACACGAAGCCTTGACTTACCTCTGAACATAAAACCCGTGTGGTGTGGCACTGAGCGAGGTCTGCAGTCAGAAGTCCTGCAGCCCACCCAGGACCCACGTTGAAGGTTTGGTGCGGGTCCTTCACAAGAATACTATGTGTATTTATTGAATGTCTTGATGATTTGATACTTTTGTATTTTCTATTGTCCATAATGCAACGTTTAAGAATTTCTCACCTCCCTGCTGGGAAGAGTTTGATGTTAATTGTTTAAATGCAAAACAAAATTCTTTCTTTGTCTATTTCACAGCCCGGGAGTGCTGTATTTTACCAAGGGGGGATGTGTAGCCCTGGTATGTAAGGCACACATTATCCTGGAGTCTGCACAGAAAGGTAACAGTTAAAGCTCACATCATCCATTCACACTTTAGACACACCCATGGGGTATATAATAAGCTAGTGACATGCAGCAGAGGAGTGGAGTAGTGGGGAGTCTTCCAGGAAGTGAAGTGAAAGACAGTCACTCAGTTGGTTCCTGTCAGCAGTTCATAAAGTGGAGGCTAGTAAGGGTGAGCCAGTTCATCTTAGCCTAGTCAGAGCTGTTCCTTAACCTGAAGACAGAGACAGCTTTGAAGAAAGGAAAGTTTGCAGCAGAAACTTCAGTCGCCTGTCCCAAGGACAGTGAAGTTCAGTCGATGTGTTCCTGAACTAGGAGTATACTGAGAATCTGTCAGCAAGCTCCAAGGAAGAAGCAAGAAAGGATTGACTTGTACTACCTTAGGAAGTGTGCAGTGCCTGTGTTGAGAGTGGAAAGCAGGGCGAAGGGCACAGTGGAGAGGACGGAGCAGTGCCTTAGGTAGTGAATTACCTGCACCAATTATCCGGTCACTGGGGACCGAGGAGTTGCTATTGATTCACTCATAGTAACGGGACAACCAGAGTCTTACTGGACCTTAGGTCGCAGAAAGCAGCCCTTGAAGTGTCGGTACGTAATCGGGGTCAGGAGGAACAAGGACTTTTAGCTAGGCCTAGCATAGAAGGACTCTGTTCTCACCACATAGAAGGCTCCACCACAATACTGACCGGGCAGTACAGCTATGGAGTTAGCTGGAGTATTCGGAGTTAACTTAGTTCCATGCTAGTTGGACTCATCATATTGAAAGTTAAGGAGGCCTCTAACCTGCTCTGCTGTTACCTGGACGTGCAGTCTCCACCCCGACCAGCTCCCCGGGACCTGCCTAAACATCTGACAAGTAAAAGGTATGGAAAGACGCTGGATGGTGTGAGACTGATTCATTTATCCGCACCCTACATCATTAGAACCATAGACTTTGAGGGACCAGTCCCACCTGTGGGGGACCCGTCATCTAGCTGCCACAACATCCCCTCAGAGATCTACAGCAGCGCTGGTCTTAGTGACTAGAAAACTACAGGTGGCGTCACGAACTGTTATCTACCAATCCCCTGTAAATAATTCCCCCCATCATACGCCTGACCGCCAGGGCCACGGACCGAGCCACCGCTGCCAGTGACACAAATCCCATAGACTTCCATGGGCTCGGCTCCGAGTACCCCATTGCCCTGGTAACCCACAATTGTGGTGCGGGTCACAACACTTTATTGCAGGCATATAAAACAATTATATTCATCATAAAAATAGATAATTACCACCGCAAACAAAATGAGGCCTGCTATAATGACTGCCACAGGAATGGCTACTGACATTCGCATGTCGGATGGGAGACTGCACTCCCCACAGTCTGCAGGACACGTAGCACAAGCCTCTTCTTCTTCACACATCCCATTACCACACACTGCAGGAGAAGACATGACAGTTACCATTTTGCTAATTGCTAACGCTGAGTTACCATTTCTTTCCTTTATGCTTGTGTTACAGCAGTGATAATGTCCTGCTAATAAAACACTCATTGTACTGAAACAAAAGCACACTGCCTAATAACTGACACATTGAAGAAATCATTGTCTAAGACCCTACATCATGCTGCATTCAGATTACATAGTAAAACCCTGCTGACAGATTCCCTTTAACCCCTTCACAACATCTGTCATTCATGTACGGCACATGTGGGAAGCAGGTGTATAGAGCGGGTTCCCCCAGCGAGCCCACCCCATACTCAACAGGTGATGGCTGTGTATTACAAGCCAGGATTTGCCACTTACAAACATGGATGGAGCAGTGCTCTGCCCGCGAATATTAACTTGTTAAATGCCACTTTCAATGACAATGGCATTTAACACGCGCCGACGTGACATGAACGCAGATCATCGATGGGTTGTCACACATGCAAGCGGGGGGTCAGGTGATTACTCCGGTGCCTGACATTATGGAGCTTCTGCCTGTGGCCAGGCTTCAAAGGAGACCATGATTTCTGCTATACACAACGATGCTTTGGCATCACTGTATATAGCACAAGCTATAGCACGATTGCATTTTCATTCCCCTAAAAAAGATAACAATAACAGTAAAAAGTAAAAAAAAAAAAAAATAAATAAATAAAAGTTCAAATCCCTCCTTTTCCCCCTTTGAAAATAAAGATATTTTTTAAAAATACACATATGTTGTATCGCTGGTTTTCAGAAAAGTACAATCTATCAAAATATAAAAACATTTAACCTGATCAGTAAACACCGTAAATGGAAAAAATTCAAGAATGCTAAAATTATGTTTTTTTCGTCGCCGCAATTTCGCAAAAAAAGGCTGTAACGAAAGATCAAAAAGTCACATCTATCCCAAAATGGTACTCAGAAAAACATCATCTCACCCCACAAAAAATTAAGCCGTCACATGGCTCCATAAATCGCAAAACAAAAATATTAACTGGTCTCAGAAAATGGTGACACAATCCAAAAAAAATTTTTTTTTGCAAACGTCTGAATTTTTTTTCACCAGTAAAATAATTTAAGAACTGTACTTGTCAGATATCACTGTAATCGTATGAATGAGGAGAATCATATTGCATGGTTATTCTTACCACAAAATCTACACCGTAAAAACAATTCCCAAAAAACAATGTCAGGATTATGTTTATTTCACAATTTCACCCCACTTGCAATTTTTTTCCCATTTTCCAGTACACTGTATGGTAAAATGAATGGTGTCACCCAAAAGTACAAATCATCCCTGAAAAAATAAGGTATCATATGTCTGCGTGGACAGAAAACTAAAAGAGCTATGGCTCTGGGAAGAAAGAGAGGAAAAAACGAAACGCCAAAAAGGAAATGGGCCACTGCGTGAAGGGGATAAGAGGAATTCTCCTGCCTGAGCAGGCTGCTCTACATTATTTCCATAACTTCCATGGAAATGAATGAGCACAGTGATCTACGCTGTTTACATCATTCCAGAATTACAAGTTAGCTCACTGTGCTTCAGTAATGCCCATCAACGTCTATGAAAGTTACATAACCACCATAGACAGCTGTTATGGAGTCCCAACCTCCTCTAGCCAGTATATAGAGACACAATGGCTGACATGGGAGTAACCCTTTAATACTACAACCTCAGAGGAGGTGAACACATTTAGTGGCTCACATGCATTGTGCTCCATGGGCAACTTTTTTGGTGCATTTTCAGTACAAATAGGGTGCATGATATTAGCACTTCATTTATTTCAGTGCTACTGATTTGCTTCAAAGAGTGCATTTCAGTATGTTCATTCGGTTGTCACAAGAAAATCTTTCCTGAATTTGGATTTTAGCTGTTGGTAAGTACAGTATGCTGGTTTTCCTAGAGTTATCGTCATGAAGAGTATCCCACTCCAAACTACTGAATATAGCAGTGTGAAACGTACCTACTACAGGAACCACCAACGTTTTGGCCTCAAGCGCAACTTGCATTTTGCCAATCCTTATATGAGCAATTAGAGAAGTCATCCCAGCATGAACTAAAACCACCTAGTAATTGAAGAGAACATAACTACATGAAGAAAACAACTTCACAGGCTGTTTCCTCGCAACCATCTTATGTAATGAATTTCTCATTTGAACAAAAAAAGTTCAGTATCAAAATAATAATGGCAAATTAAAATTCCTATAAACATTTCAATGTTTGCTATAGGTTAGTACTACTAAAACTCTGTATCATTTAAATGCACTTTTGCTTTTTATTTACTTAGTTACAGCAGGGTTTTTGCTCATTTTTTCTTTTGTAGATTTGTATGTTTGTATGTTTTATGGCCAATGTGAACATGCTTTTATGTGCTGCATGTGTACCAACTCAAGTCAAGCTCAATTCTTCCTTTTTTTTTATATAGTTATATAAAGTTATATTGAGAGTTATATAGAGAGAAGAAACAATTAACAAATACTTAAAAAATCTAATATGAAGAAAGGGAAACAATATGATAATGTAACAGATGGTTTATATGGATTGTATGGAGATTGACAAACCAAATTACTTTTTTATGTGTTGTATCACATTATGAAATGTCCACAAGATTTCCACATTTTTGACAATGGAGTCACTAATCAACACATCCCCATACTAAATACCTTAAAGTATGTAGAAGTAAAGTAGAGTAGTGTATGACAGGCCTAAAGACCTACTGTCAATTTGGGGACCTATACTGTTAGCGCCTAAGTCTTGTCATTAATATATTGATAGTTTTAAAGTTGAATGAAGATACTGGTTCAATATGTTCAAGCACAGGAAGGCAGAACCCCCATGAAGCCAGTGGCGTACCGCTAATAGTGGCAGACCTACGAAACCCATGAGTCTGGAATTTAATGGTAATTTGAATACAATGGTAAAACATGGAGTCTTTTGTTCCTTGTTCCACCATTCAGCCGATGCGTCTGATTCTCAGCGCAGCAGATGCAATGACATCACTAGATCGTGCCTGCTGGGTGAAAACTCCATCAACACACAACTCAGACAGGAGCAGCTCACAACAAAAATGGGTTTAGGTGAGTTGTTTTTTTTTTTTATTTTACCTTCATACTCTGTTGATGGGCAGTGAGAACATTATACTGTTTGTGGTGGGGGAGGAAGGTGTTTATGGATAACAATTCTTTGTGGGTTTCTGTAGAAGCCATCAAACTGTTCTGGGAGCTGTGGGCCCTTATTTTTTTGGGTACTGTGAGTACTATCATATTGTGTGGGAGGCTGTAGGGACCACAATACTGTGCTGGGAGAATCATACTGTGGGACCATCATGCTGTGTCTGTATGTGGAGGGGTTGCTGTAAGGCATAATACCGTGAGAGTAACCATGGGGGCCTCATACTGTGAGAGTGGGATTGTGGGAGTTATCATGCAATGAGGAGGCTGTAGGGATAATCATACTGTGAAGTGAGGGGCTAATACTAGGTGGGTAACATCATTCTGTGTGGGTGTTTGTGGGGGCATCATACTGTGTATCATGCTGTGTAGGGAACTGTGTGATAATCATACTGTGTTGTCAGGTGTGTGGGTGGCTGATGGGGCATGATACTATGGTGGCCTGACTGGGGGCATCAAACTGTGTTTGTGTGTGTGGGGGTGTGACTGGGTGCAAAATACTGTGAGGGAATCATACTATGTGAAGCTCAATGTGGGGGAACGATAATGTGTTATTTGTCACCGTAGGGGCCTCATAATGTTTGTGGAGGAACTGTGGCAGCATCATATTGTGTGTGGGAGGGGGACATTTTTGAGGCATCATACTCTATTGGGGTGATGAAAGGAATATTGTAGTGGGTGAGAACATTATTCCTGTGTACGTGCTATAATGCATCTACCTGGCTTTAAAAGTTTTGAGGTATGCCCTTCTGTAACTGACTATGCTTATGTGCTTTGACCCTACCTACTCTGCTAAATATTTTTTGGAGGAAAGGTTAGGGCCCATTTAACACTTTTGCCACTAGTAACCATGATTTCTATACTGTATATGCCACTGCATAAGTCAAATGATAATTGACCCACTATTTGAAGAAAAACTTCTTCCTGACTCCTCATACTGCAGTTTCTGTATCAATGCCCCATCACCAAATCTATGATCCATCTTTCAAGAATGGCATTGAGGCCCTCTTTGTACTTTTTTCGTAAATTGATCATTACAACATTTTGTGGCAGAGAGTTCCACAACCTCACGACTCGTACAGTACACTGAAGAATAGCCATTTGTGATCATTGCAAAACCTTTTTTCTTCTCTAGAAGTAGAGGATGCCCCCTTGTCATCATTGCAAGTCAAAGTTGTAACAACTTATTGTTAATGAACCCACTAAAATTGTTTCTATTATCAAGTGATCTGCTCTCACATTAGCTTCAAATAAGGTTGTCTTCTCTTGGACTCTTTGAGCTTAGTGAGGATCTTCTGGTACTGTAGGGCATCAGTTCAAAGCTGAAAGTCAATTTACAATCGAGAACGGGAACATTTCTTAGTGCTGAATATTACATGTACTATATAGTAGTGGTAAAAGGACACAATGCTTGAATAGTTTGGGAAGAGATTGTGCTAAAAAGTGCCTCGTTAATAAAAATACTATATTGCTGTTTTTGAGTAATAGCCAATTTTAGCCCATTCTTTCCGAACATTGGTATTTGTGAATGAACTGAATATTCATTTGAATTTATTTTGTTTTTCTTTGGTTTCTATTATGAATGATGTAGTCTTGGGATTGTTTACAGGGTGCCCAATCTGAGGTCTATATGTGTCTTGCTTTGGATCTGTATTTTAGGGGGTCTACTTGGTTTCCTTACTTTTAGGGTTTCTGCTGTAAGATCTGTATGTTTTAAAGGGTTGTGTCTGGGGGTGTCCGGTTTAGGGTCTGTATTTATTTCTAGCAGGTTGGATGCATTTAGTTTTAGTTTTTTTAGCAGTCCAATCTTGAATCAGCATATCCAGGGTCTGGAGTCTATATTCATATGGTGTTTGTGTTTGGAGAACCTAGTGTGTGGTCAATATTCATTTTGGGGTTGTGCTAAAAGATCATTTTCACTATTTGTGATACAAATGCTATATGTTGGATGCAGGCTCTATACAATGGTCACAGATGTGTAGCTCCTCTCCCTGATTTCCCTTGTTGAAATCTTCCTGAGATTTCTAGCATTATAAAAGAGATATGCAATTACAATCAATAATGTATATTTATATAAAATATCTTACTGAAAATTTAAGAAAAAAAATATATATTATTTATCGCTTAAATTGCTTAAAAACTATATACTCTGCCATTTTGTGCAAAATATTATAACACTACTGTGTTAAAGTCCCCGTATACAGTATGGCACATAAGTTTGCTACACTGATGTAAAAGATGTGATGTACACCAGTGTACCTTTGCAGACCAGTTCCCTTGCGTCATTTGTCCAGAGGTAGATAAGGTGTGCGTGAATATCTGTCCATCGTCTGGTATCCATGGGCCACAAATTCCACCTTTTCCCTTCATGAATAAAAGAAACATTTTGGAGCCATACATTTTCACCCTTTAATTAGTTCTAAAAGTGGAAACTTAAAGCTATAATGACTTATTTTGATAGATGCCATCAAAGTGTGATTTACTTACCATAAAAGACATAGGGCAAGAGTGAATATTAGCATGGTGAATACAGCAGTTTTCACCATTTGCATCTTTCCAATTTGATGGACAGTCTTGCTCCTCACAAAATCTTTTTGCCAGCTCAGCATCTCTTGTTCATGCACAAAAAAAAAAATATTGTATTAACTTTTTTGTAGCTCTACTTATTAGTAATAACAAGTATTATTTCCTATATTATTCTAAAAAAGACTAAAAAAAGTTACTTAATATATTAAAAAAGTTGTCTGGTCTAAGATGACAAGTATGCTGTCACTCTATGTGACTGCAGACTTGTGAATCCTCCCTGCTCACGTCCCGCATGCTGTGAGGATTCGCCAGAGTCAGCACCAGGAATGGTGGTCACATGACCATAAGTATGCAATTTGCATATTCCTGGCCAAGATACAACTAGACTGTTTGCGGCCTGAGCGTGCCAGAGACAGTCTAGTCAGATTCTGGCCAGGCGTACAATATGCATGTCACATACTTGTAGTCATGTGACCGCCGTCCTGGGAGAATTTGCACGCTGTGAGGATTCACAACTCTTCAGTCACATAGAGTGATTGTAGACTTGTTGTTTTAGACTGCTAACCCCTATAAGCTCATAGAAATTTGACTTTAAACTTCAACATTCACTACCAATGTGTCCAGTATTTCAGCTTCATGGGTTGTCACTCAGCTTTCAAATATTCTTGAATAGCAGATAGGTAGTAACCGCTACGGGAGCTGTGATGGTATGAACTGGTTGTCAAGTTTATTTCCGAAAACAAAAATATAAAGCAGGTATGATATGGCGATTACTTTTCAGATTGACAAAGGGCAACTCAAGTGACTGTTTAACCCATGGTTGTTAGAAAATAACCTTTATTGAGCAAAGTCAGATATTCTCCTATCGAAGAAAGGATCACATTTTTTTAAAAATCCAAGAGTAAAAGAAGCTCCACAGAACATTTAAAGGTTTTGCGAGTGAAAACAAGTTATAATATGTTCACAGGATAAGTTATATCTGTGGGGTCTGACTGCTGGGGCCTGCACTAATTGACAGAATGGATAACGTCCAACACCGTTAGAATGGAGTGACAGTGTGCATCCTCAACCACAGCTCCCATTCATTTCCTATGGGGCTGATGAGCAATGCGCGTGAATAAATGGATCATTGGTCGGATGTCTGATATGACGCTCCACACTCCTTATCTATGAACTGTTCCAATATTTATGTTCATCTCTATCTCTCATAATGATAGTTCTAATTCACGTCACTTTTCTTATCTATTGCATTGTTTCTGTACTGTGTTGTGTATAAATATGTGAGTCTTCAGATTTTGTATTAGTCTTTGCCTGATGAAGAGACCTGAGTAGTCTGGAAAGCTTGCAATTTGTTACCATCTTTTCAGTTAGCCATTAAAAGGTATCAACCACTGAGGACTCTCAACTCTAAATATTTTTCAAATAAGTTCGGACACTTCTCTTCCTGACTGTCCGAATAGTAACTTGTAGGGAGTGTAACCATTAGTACTATGCACTCTTGTTATTGTAGGCCCAGAGCAGTTCAGGCAAATAATCTGGCCACTGCAATGTCTTGTCTCCCTCCAGGGTTCAAAGTATCTGCACCAGTGTTCGATTAAATCACTTAAAAAGCGCTATTTTCCTGAGGGTAATACAGTGTTGTTCGTGACCTCCGAATCCAATAGATCTCACAGAGTTTTTCCATGACTTTTCCTTGAAAGCATGCTCCTTAGTCAGAGTGAATCATCTTTTTACATTGGTATACATACCTGAATAAAGTGTCTACACAAGACCATAACTGCCGTCTCTGCATTTTTATCGCCAGTCGGTACAGCCACCGCAAATTTTGAAAAGTGATCCGTCATTACTAAACAGTACTGTAGCCCTTCTGCAGCAGGCATGACAAGTAGATAATCGATCATCTAGATCTCCAGGGGTGCAGTTGACTAGATGACATGAGTCGGCCCCCTCTGCTTCGCCAGCTTGCAAGCTCTGCCGATCTGCTCCAAATGATTACAGTGCACAAATCATTGAATCCATTTGCAAGTTTTCTCTGGACTGAAATGGGCACTTTACTCATGGCACTCCTAAAACCACACTCTGATCTAGGCTGCTAGGAATCACGACTTGCCACTACTTTTTTCTCTCTGACAGCAAATACACTATCTGGTAAATTACGCCATCTTTAACAAAGTCTTTCCCACTGATGCAGAATCTTTCAGCCATCTGAGGACAATTCAGCCTGAGCCATCACTGAAGGCCATTTCCCTTCTAGTAGCAAGCCCTTGATCATCTGGATTACAGGATTATCATCTTGGGTCTGGGTCCATTCATCAAGTGCCCTGCTGAACAACACCATCTGGCCTACTGTTACTCCATTAGTCTTGGCTATGGAGATCACAGGTTTCACTCAATCTAAGTCCGGTATCTCCATCTCGTCTTCTTCATCCACCTCTCTGGAGGAAACGGGAATGGTGACTCGAGACAAAGCGTCAGCATTAGCATTCTCTTTACTGGAACGGTATTTGATGGAGTAATTAACCTTTGCCATTAGGGCAACCAACCTATGTTCCAGGGCCTCCAGTTTTGCACTTTGCAGATGAACCAGTGGATTCTTGTCAGTCTGGACCAAGACCAATGCTCCAGTGAGGTATTCGGCAAACTTCTCGGTTATGGCCCAGATGAGCGCCTACACACCTCCAGCTTAAAGGAGCTGAATGATCCTACAAAGGGGAAGTCTATGCCAAGCATAAAAGAAATAAACTTTTCTTTAACATACACTTAAGAAATATTAACATTTTTGCTGAAATACAGATGCAAAATACACTGCATACAACATGTGTGTACTAATCCTATTTTAAGACAGTTCGTGCAAGAATGCCTCATGCCTTTTTAGGATGAAATCCCATAAGGTGTTAAACTGCTGAATAGTTATGTGCGAATTTGTTCGAAAAGCCATCACCAAACATAAATTCGGCATGAATATATCACATTCGAATTTGTGATCGGAAAAACAAGCCAAATTTTATCAAATCGGAAAAAAGGTAACATTTGGTAAAAAGTGCGGTAAAATATTTGCTTTCCCACAAAAATATTTTCAGTACTTTAGTAACAATAATGGTGGTGTATTATGAGAGTTTGGTACGTGTTTGATAAGGGGGGGGGATTTGCAGAGCTCAGAGGAGCGGCGTTCTTGTAAACACTATTTTTGATTTTTTTTTTCCTAACTTTGTGTTCACATTGCGGCTAGCCAATCAGGGCACAGGAAACACCCAGAATGTCCCGACACAACGGCTTGTGTCATTGGCTGCTGAAATCACATGTCCCTCTTCATATAAATAGCGGACCTCTTGTTTTAGCACCATTTTGACACTGTAACAGCGCAGAGAGGCTGCTACTTTCGCTGGCACTGTTAGCAGCAAGATTTTAGCTAGTTAGCTAGGCGGTTTAATATACGAGTCAAATAGTGTAGCTAGCTAGTGTCCAGTGTGGCTGTTAAATTTACCTTCCAGCATTTTTTATTTTTTTTGCCATTACTGACATCCACAGACAAAGCCAGAAGGGCACATACCTCCTGTATCCCACGTAATTTTGTGGCGGTGATATAAACCTTTCTGCAGACCTAACACACATTAAAAAAAAAAATTATAATTTTTTTTTCTGTTGCTGAATGTGATGTAATTTTATGGCGGTGATATGAAGCTAGTAATATCGGTATGTCCAAAAAGTAAACAGCTGTTAGACACTTCAAATACTATATATCAACCATTGTCTATTGTGGCTATGTTGCCACTAGACCAGAAGAGAGTCCAACAAAAGTAGGATAAAAAATTTAATGTTTATTAATAACAAGTTAAAAATACATGATGGGATACCAAGAAATAGACAGGGCTAAAACCTCAAAAAACAAGGAGGGAAAGAATTCAGTCCAAAAGGCACAGCACATTGATATGAATTAATATAAGAACTGTGAGTGTATACTAACATTAGGACACAAAAGGGCAGCCTTAAAATTATATCCTTAAGTACTAGAAATTATTAATATATCGGTATAATCCGTACAAGGCTTAATCAATACAGCAAATCAATTAATGAAAAACCGATGTGACCCAAAAGGATGTAAAGAGGTAAAAATTAGCCCAGTGCAGGAAAACAAATGTGGAAATATATTGTATCCTAAGCAGGGGCTATCCTCTTATAGTGGGCAGCAGTCCCTGATAAACCTCAGGAATTATATACATAATATCCATGTAGAGGAGGTTAAAATAATTCCCCTATGGCGCATTTATTACCTGAGTGAAGTCGATGGATGAACCTGTAGATGGTAGTGTTGGCCTAAAGAGATGTAGCAGAGCTGTGTTACCCTCCCTCCCCATCCGTACTGCCTTGTGCCAGGCTATGAAAAATGTCATACTGCACCAGGTCTCGGCGCTGCTGCCAGAGTTGCTGCAACATGTGCAGAGTTTAATTCCACGGTGTGGTCATATCACATATCAACCAGTTAACCGGTAGTCCGAAAGATCTTTATACCAACTGACGTGGAATAGTGGAAGTCAGCACGACAATGGTTTCTGCAGCAGCGCATCCAGGCTGGGACAGTGGCAGAGGAATTGCTGTACCATCAGGTTGAGGATGCGAGCCATGCAAGGCAGGTAGGCCCGGCGTAGGGCCACCACCAGGTTTGCTATATTATCCCACACGGCCTTCCCTGGCTCCAGTTCGAGTGTAGACAGCCTTTTCTCAAACTCAGCATGGATAGCTGTCCACAACTGTTGATCTGTATGACTGCGATCTCTAAGGCATATTAATGTAAACACTGCCTGACTACTGTGAGCCCTGGCTGCGCAGTACAGAGGTGTGGGTAGGGATTCTCTCGGCAGTGTTGGAACATGTGTTTAATTAAGGCAGAGGTTGAGGGAACAGGTGGAGGCCCTAGAGGAGTTGGAGGAGGCAGAAGGACTGCAGGAACTATTACATACAGAGGTTTGTTCCTCAAGCCCTGGGGATTCAAAGACTTGGTGCTTAGTGACACTTTGGTGTCTACTGCTTTAGTTCTCCATCACTGGTGTATACTAGTTTAGTTCTCCAACCCAAGCTGTTTAGTAGTTTAGTTCTCCAACCCCTGTTGTCTAATAGTTTAGTTCTCCATATTCTGGTATTATTTTGTTTAGTTATGCAGTCATAGCTGTTTAGTAGTTTAGTTCTCCAACCCCTGTTGTCTAGCAGTTTAGTTATCCATCTTATGGTGTGTAGTGGTTTATTTCTCCATCCCCAAGTGCCCTGCAAGCCTTGGAGATTGCAAGACTTGTGGAGCAGCTACTACAGCCACCAGAGTCACCCAGTGCCCAGTCATCTAGATGGAACTCCTCTGTCCATGCTTGCTCATCAAGGTGTCATTGTTGAAATGCACCCTGGCAGACATAGAATTTTTAGGGAACGGGTGATGTTGTCTGCAACTTGTTGCTGTAGCACAGGCACATCTTTCTTAGAGAAGTAATGGTGACTGGGCAACTGGTACTGAGGGGACTGCAACGGCCATCAGCTTTCGGAAACTGTCTGTGTCCATAAGGTGGAAAGGCTGCATTTCCAAGGCCAACAGCTTTAGTTATCTGGGTTTCGTTTGGAGTTTCTCAAAAACTGACTGCCGTATGCTATTACTTGTTCCTTGCTTCCCTGCTCTTGGGCCAGCACTGCTCCCAATCCGTGAAGATTTTCGTCCATATATAGAATGAATGATCAATCATATTGACCATATGCCAACACCAGGGCATTGGTTAAGGCTTCTTTCAGCTGATCCAGGGCTCGTTTTTGCAAGGGTCCCCGGGCAATGGGCTGATTTAGGTTATTTGCGGTCCCCTTCAGTAACTTGTGAAGAGGATTGGCTATCTTAGCGATGTTCGAGATGGAATGTCGATAGTATCCTGTTAGTCCCAGGAAGGCTCGTAGCTCTCAAAGAGTCCTTGGCGAAGGCCAATTTCTTATAGCTTCCATTTTGTTTTCAGTTGGGCTGACTCCACCCGAAGACACCATGTTCTCTAGATATTCAAATTCTGTCTGAAAGAAATGACACTTTTGGGGCTTCAACTTCAGACTGTGAGCCTGTAGACATGTCAGCACTTGTCGTAGTCTTAGTAGATGTTGCTCAAAGGTGGGTGCATGAATGGTGTCTTTTTTCAGATAGATCAAGATGGCTTCAAAATTCAGCTTTTCCAAATAGTGCTCCATTAACCGCTGAAACGTCTCAGGTGCATTGGTGAGTCCGAAAGGCATTCTATTAAACTCGTACAGGCCCATTGGTAAACTGAAAGCTGTCTTGAGCTTGTCTCTTTCAGCCACCGGAACCTGCCAGTAGCCACTTGGCACCTCTAAGGTGAAGAAATACTTGGCCTATGGAAGCGCCATCATGAACTCTTCCACTCTTGACAAAGTGTATGCGTCTCATATCGTGACACTATACAACTTGCGATAGTTGACACAGACTCTCAAGCTTCCATCTTTCTTTTGGACTAGCACTATCAGTGCTGCCCATGGACTCTGACATTCCCGCAGTACTCCACTACTCCGCATCTGTGATATTATGGCTTTTACTTCCTGGTACAGGTTAGTGGGAATTTGTCGATATCACTCATGGATCGGATGTGTGTTTCCCGTCGGAATCTCATGTTCAATGTGGGTTGTACATCCAAAATAATTTCATTTATGGAGAATGCATCTTGAAACTCCCATAACAGGTCATCTTTCAGCTGAATTTGTTCGGAGCAGAACTGATTGGTGTTGAATTATATTATTTGGATGATCTTCCTGTCATTCCACTCGGGATTCTGCTCTGTCATCGGAGCTTCGGACACAGTCATAGTTTATGGTTCCTGTTCCTCAGCAATCAGGGCCAGTTGGACTATGGGGACTGTCTCTCCTCCATACATGGACAAATCTGTAACATTTTCACCTGCACAAAGCACGACAGGAGAATCATTAGAAAGACCACAGAAAAAAACAGTGCAAAAAGTCCATATTCAGAAAAATACAACTTTATTAATTTAAAAATGATACTATCAATGGTAGCAAAGGAGCTGAATAAAGTGACGTGCATAAGTCACCACATGAATTTGAACATAGCAGGGATACCAAAACAACGTCCATATACACGTATAGGTATAATCGCAGATATAATTCCAAACATAGTCGATATATGTATCACCCCTAATTACATATTTTAGATAAATTCCACATGTGAAGTATATTGATGTCATCAATTCACATAACGGGCAAGTGCCATTACATAAGGTGAAAACACAGAAAAAAAAATAAATAATTAATCACATGTGTAGATATATAAACGGTCTACATATAGGGCAACATGGTGCTACCAATAATTATAATGGGGCAATGCCACTCTTATAGAGAAGACACACATGTAAGCACAGATTACATATAAACACATGTGGGAGCAGACATACCACTGGCAAATACCAGGACTGATATATGGGCACAGATTATAATGAGACACATATGGAAGCGAACATACCAGCTGACAATTTCCTGGACGAGACCTTGGACCCCTGCCTCCCCAAAGCGCGTTTCGGCATACAATGCCTTCCTTCCCCTGTATGCCGAAACGCATTGAAGTCTTGAAGTGCTCCAGTGGCATTGTGGAGACTTTGGCTCCCATATCTACTAGGCCATGCACGGTCTTGTCTTCAATCAGTACGTCCAACATTGGACTTCGGGACACCAGGTTCTTAGGGCATTCCAGGCCTTGCCTACATGGGGCATTTCCTCCAGTGCACCTTACCACTGAAGGTGATCCTCGTTTAAATGTTCTGGCTCACACTCTCCCAGAATTGAAAGCCCTCTTTCTCGACAACTCCAGCATATTGGGCCCCGGGGTACAGATTGTTCAGGTGTTCTCAGGTTTGGTCCTGGTTTGGACAAGGTTGTCCTTGGGGGTGGGACAGGCTGCGCATTGGACATGTTGTCCCAGGTCTCTTCTGGTGACCTATACGAAGGGGCGTTTGTCAGATGTCTCAGTTCTTCTGTCAGGGTGACAGGTCATACATTAAATTAACCGGCTTCCCCCACCCCACTTGACGAGGTATGAGACCTTTTTAGCTGGTCTACTTGCTGGGTCAGTTCCTGGATTGCAGTTCTCATCTCAGCCAAGGAGTTAGGAGTCAGACTTCTGATTTTCAGCCTGGACTCCCTGTCTTCTGGGGCCATACATCCGCACAGTGCTGGAGCCCATTTCATCCTCACCTTCACGAGCCAATGCTTCTGCATCAACCTGGGCAAACTGAAGTGTCCCATTCGTTCATGTCTGATCCCGCACTGTCCGTCTTAGCGATGAATCCATCAGTCCCTGAACAAACTGTTCTTGCATGATGGAGTCAGGATCGGTAAAAATAGAGGCTCCAGCCTTAAATGTTTTTGGGTAGGTCTATAACATTCTCTGTAAAGCATTTATGTACTGGGAGACGCTTTTGTCTTCTTGCTGACACCGATTAAAGAAGCACATTATGGAAACTAGCGGAGGAGCCTCTCTCTCCGTAAACCTTCTCTAATATGGCCACAATTTCTTCTAGAGTTTTTCGTGTTGAAGTGGAATCCACGTCACCATTTCCTGGGCTTCTGCTTCTACTGTGTGCAGCGTGACGTCATACTGCAGCTCCTTAGCTAGGTTGTACAGTCTGTATGTACTTTGCATACGATCGGCCCATTCTTCAATTGGCATGTTATCGCCGTCAAATTTTGCAAGTTGTCTCAGAATGGATAAACAGACAGAAAGAAAAAGAGCATAAAAAGTCCTAAAGTAAAATTATATCAGTTTATTTAAAGACATATGAAACACAACAAATAAAAAAAGAGTAGTAATAATCAAGTTTGAGACAAAGTTGGATAGTTGATTACACAGGTGTAACACACAGAGTCCACCTTTTATTTAGTGGATAGGAAGAGGAAAGCATAGCAAGCAGAAGTAAAAGTGCTTAAATAATAAATGTTCCCATATGGGTACGAGACTCAATGAAGAGACACTCACTGTCTCACAATATGAAAAGTTAAAGTGATACAAAGAGATAAAAATAGTAAATAGTGTAAAACTATGGAGACAGTGAGTGAAAAATCCACATTGGAGAACCGTACACCATAAATTGAAAAATTCAGTGTATGTCACTTTAACCCCTTAGTGACAGAGCCATTTTGCAGCTTAATGACCGGGCCAATTTTTACAATTCTGACCACTGTCACTTTATGACTGGAACGCTTTAACGAATTCAGCTGATTCTGAGAATGTTTTTTCGTGACATATTGTACTTCACGTAAGTGGTAAAAAATTTTTTATATGACTTGCGTTTATTTCTGAAAAAAAACGGAAATATGGCGAAAATTTTGAAAATTTAGCAATTTTCAAACTTTTAATTTTTATGCCCTAAAATTAGAGAGATATGTCACACAAATTTCTTAATAAATAACATTTCCCACATGTCTACTTTACATCAGCACAATTTTGGGAACAACATTTTTTTTGTCGCAAAGTTATTAGGGTTAAAAGTTGACCAGCGATTTCTCATTTTTACAACACCATTTTTTTTTAGGGACCACATCACATTTGAAGTCACTTTGAGGGGTCTATATGATAGCAAATAACCAAAAGTGACACCATTCTAAAAACTGCACCTCTCAAGGTGCTCAAAACCACATTCAAGAAGTTTATTAACCCTTTACGTGCTTCACAGAAACTGAAGCAATGTGGAAGGAAAAAATTAACATTTAACTTTTTTTGCAAAAACTTTACTTCAGAACCAATTTTTTTTATTTTTACAAGTGTTAAAAGAGAAAATGAACCACAAAATTTGCTGTGCAATTTCTCCTGAATACACCAATACCCCATATGTGGGGGTAAACCACTTTTTGGGCGCACGGCAGAGGTCGCAAGGGAAGGAGCGCCGTTTGACTTTTTCAACGCAGAATTGGCTGGACGCCATGTCGCGTTTAGAGAGCCCCTGATGTGCCTAAACAGTGGAAACCCCCAACAAGTGACCCCATTTTGGAAACAAGACCCTTTAAGGAACTTATCTAGATGTGTGGTGAGCACTTTGAACCTCCAAGTGCTTCACAGAAGTTTATAACGTAGAGCCGTGAAAATAAAATCGAAGAAAATCCGACTCTGGGGGGCACTATAGGCTTTTTCAACAGCTGTGGTTTAAGTACCCTTAACTAGCACCGTTAAAAGGCGTATCGTCTGTCGTTAAGGGGTTAAGGGAACAAAATTAGCCTATATAGTGCTAGAAGCTGTTCTTACCCATAGTTTCCACTTTAGGACATGGTTCTTGTAGCCCCAACGCGCGTTTCGCAAGGGGTTTCCTCGGGGGGCTGTAACTAGCTGTGTGATGTCTTAAATAGAAATCCAAATCATCTGTTAATCTGTCGTGTGTGTGGTGCGCCACGGCCTGGCGGTTGCATCACATAGTTTAAGCCTGGCACCGTCGGGCAGGCAAATCGCCTGTGATGTCATTGCCCAGACAACACCAGGGCATGGTTGGCTTATAAGATGAACTTTCCTGACTGCTATCCTTTCTGTTTTTTTGTCCTGATGAAGAGGTCATTTAGAACCTTGAAACGCGTTGACTTTTAAAAACCTGTAATATTAAACTCTTTGGATTTTTCCTCTGCATTGAGTGTTATGAGCAGCACAAGTAAAAAACATCACCGGTTTGCACATCTATTTTTCTGGTCTATCTCTGATTGGTGTCTTGCGACAGCTGTATATAAACCTGTTTCATGTTGCTGGCTTGCAACCATACCAGGTGAGTGTTTCCACATCTCTTATTTATTTGTACCATCGGATAAGACCCTATTGCACATTTTGTCTCCTAGTTTTCTCTCCACTAACAAATATAATGACAGCAGTTACTGTCAATAACACCGAATAAGAGTAAACGCAGGTATCCTTAAACACAATTAACAGTTATATGCAAGCAAAATACAGCGCAATTAACTCTTTCTATGCATAAATCAATAAAACAACAGTATTATGCCAATACTTTAGTAATTTCCTACTTGGAACAGTTTTTGAGATGTCTCTTAAGGAAGAGATCTTTTATCCTGTCAAACTGGACCTATAAGGCTATTTATATATGCGCATATATCTTCAGATGTTCCATGGTACTGGTACGTCCTGAAACTGAAGTAGAAGGGTCCTTGATGGACTAAGTCCTGAATAATCAGAAACGCCATCTTGAAGCTCTTAGGGAATGCTGATCTCTTCAACACAGGGCTTTCCTAAATCCTTAGAGATAGAAACACCATCTTGAAGTTCTTAAAGAATGACAATCTCTCCAATGCAGGGCTTCACTAAAGGTACTGCCACACTACACGATCCCGCTAACGATCTCGTTAGCGTCGCATACTAATGAGATCGCTAGCGGGATCGTTTACAATATTGCTAGTGTCGGCCACATTTAGCGATGTCGTTAAGGACGCTATCGCGGTTAGCGATCTCCTTAACGACTTTAGCGGTACAAAAGTACCGCTAAATCGCTAAAAAAGGTGCCACACTAGCGATATATACTTACCCAGCGGGACGCCGACGATCAGAATAGGGTCCGGAACGATCAGGACGACGGACGAGATCACAGCAGGGGCCACGTCGTTGCTGCATGCCGCACACAACAACATCGCTAACGGGATCGCTAAATAGTGACGTTTTTTAGCGATCCCATTAGCGATGTTGTTTAGTGTGGCATACCCTTAAGTCTGTAGAGATAAGGACTCATGTGGCCTAGCCCAAGATGCTGTGTACTTGGTTGTCCTCACCAGGTCCACTCCAAGCCGAACAAAGCATCCCAGAGTCATTACTTGCAACCTGGACTCTCCTTCGACTCCTCCCAACCGACCATCAACAGCCAAAAACCCTCGCGCGTCAACTCTGGCCTCTTGTGGCTGGCCTCTACTGGTGAGGTTTTGTCTTTGGAGAATATCTTTATGTTCACAATTATTAGGCAACTCTTAGTGTGCAGAATTATTATACAACTAAATGAAAAACTTACATTTTCCCATCTTAATTGTTTATTTTCATCTGTTAAAAGTGAGAACAATAACTAAACAACTCCATGTAGAAAAAATACATTTCTGGCATCACAAAAATATCAGTGATTAATCTAGCTACCCTTCTTTTCAATAATAGGCATAAGCCTTCAATCCATGGAGTCTGTCGGTTTCTTAATCTGTTGTCAATCAACAACTTAAAGAGCAGCACCAACCAGAGTCTCCCAGACACAGAGGTGTATTGTGTCCCTTCACCATAAATCTCTTATGAGAGTGGCCCATAAATTCTCAATAGTGTTTAAGTCAGGTGAAGAAGGAGCCTTGTCAGTATTCTTCCATCTTTAAAGGGGTTTTCCTATGAACAAAAGTCCATTTTACTCAATAGATTTTGGAATAATAATTAAGTTCTACAATTGGATGTGTTTAAATAAAATGTTCCTGTGCCGAGAAAATCTTATAAATGAGCCCCTGCTGTGTATGAGTCTGACCATGCTGGAAGATGGTCTGATTATACCACATGGGCAGGGGAGCAAGTAAAAGAGTACACAGACATTACAGCATAGGTTCACAGCTGATTCTTTTTGTGAGGTAAAATATTTCCCTTCCTGTTTTAAAACAATGTTTTACTTCAAAGAATCATAGTAACCAAAGAAAAGTGCTACTAAAGTGTAGCCCTTGTGGTAATTTGGACAAGTACTGTATTGGACCGCTGCGCCTGCGCATATTGTTTGGCATGTACTATGATGGCTGCGCCTGAGCAAATTGCTTGGCATGCATTGTGATCGTACTATGACTGCTGCGCCTGCGCAAATTGTCTGGCATGCATTGTGACCAGCAAGCTAAGGGTTACTCTGGTAACGCTCTTTTTGCAGCCTTTCCTGTATATACGCTACTCCGGCGGATGTAGCCCTTGTGGTAATTTGGACAAGTACTGTATTGGACCGCTGCGCCTGCGCATATTGTTTGGTACGTACTATGACCGCTGTGCCTTCGCAAATTGTTTTGCACGTATTGTGTCACGTACTATGACCGTTGTGCCTGCGCAAATTGTTTGGCACGCATTGTGACCAGCAAGCTACCGATTACTCTGGTAGCGCTCTTTTTTGCAACTTTTTCTGTATATACGCTACTTTGGCGGATGCGCACTGTGTAGCTTCCGGGTCTTGGAATGCATGATGACCCGCATGCCGTCTTTAGATAATGGCAATATTTGTAACTATACAGTTCATTTTGCGTATATGCTTTTTTTTTTGTGGGTGCCTACTAGAATGTTTCCGGTGCATGAAGCGCATGGTGATCCACACGTTGCTGTGAGTTGATGGTAACACATGTTAGGGCAAAGACACACTGCCGTATTTCACGTGCGAGAATCGCATTGTAAAACTCGTCCTGGCTGTCGGCTCTCCTGACCTGAGCTTGACCTCTGCATAGTAATCCATCATGCTGTCTTGCTCAGGTCAGGAGAGGTGTCAGGCCAGTCCGTGCAGTGCGATGCGATTATCGCACGAGTTTTACGCCCGTCTGACTCAGCCTTACATATATAATTGCTAAAACTGTTCCCAGACCGTCAACACGGTTTGATGATCGGGGCAACATTGGTAAGTGCACTTACCCTTATTTAAGCTGGATCTGGAGACATAGCATGGTATCTTCCCTGACGAAGCCACCTAGGTGGCGATACACGTAGGGACAGTATATGCAGCCCTGTTTATAGCACCTGGTAAGCATATTAAACATTTATTTTCCACAGTATGTTGCTTTGATTTCATGCGGGTTATTATAGGTTGCTTTCACATGGGGCTGCATGATTAGCTGGGACTATTATTTATGCATGAATCTTGTGTATACAACAATGGGAAAGTATATGCAGCCCTGTTTATAGCACCTGCTAAAGCATATTAACCATTTATTTTCCACAGCACGTGGCTTTCATTTCATGTGGGTCATTATAGGGTGCTTTCACATGGGGCTGCATGATTAGCTGGGACAATTATTTTTGCATGAATCTCATGTATACAACAATTTTGGCATAAGTGCTTTTTGTATTTAAATATATTATATATCTTATTACTTGGGCGGCCTTATTTATGGCATGTTATGTTAGCCTACCATTTATACAGTGTTTTTTCTATGTACCTTTAAGCACTTTACAGACCAATTAATGATTTTTTCCTACGTCATTATTCTTTGCAATCATCTGTTACAGCTATGTTGTTTTTACAGTGCAATTTTAAATGTTTTTATGCATGTGCACTTACTGTGTTGCAATAAAGTCTTTTTCACTTTATCATTAAGTGGTTGCACAGTTTTTGTGCCTTCTTTCTTTCTAAATTCAAAGAATCATTTGCGATCTCATGCTGTAAAGTCTGTACACTACTCCTCTCCAGGAGATGTGGTATTATCATATCATGTACCTGTACGGTCAGACACAGCCATTACACAGTACACAGCAGGGGCACATTTATAAGATTATCTCAGCACTGGGACATTTAATTTAAACACATCGAATTGTGGATATTAGATCTATTTATTAAAATCAACTTTTGCTTGTGGTAAAATCCCTTTAACGACTTTACTAGCTAGTCAAGCAGTGGAGTAATTTTGATGCATGGGATGAAGCATTTTCCTTCATAAAAATCATGATTTTCTTGAAAGATGTAGTTTAGTCACTACTAAAAACTGGCAGTAGGTTTCGTAGTTAATTTTGATTCCCTCTTCAACCTGAAAAGGTCCAATTATCGCATATTTAATAATGACAGCCCATAGCATTACTCCACCTTCACCTCCACTGAGACAGGAGCATAATCACGCTCCTGCAGTGTGTAGCACTGAGCTGCCGTGAGAAAAGTTCACCGGCATTCACAGCTGATGAACCCTGGTCACCTCACTTACAGTACCGCGTGTTGTGTGAGAGCTTTCTCACAGCAACTCAGCGCTACAAGCTGCAGGAGCGTGATTATGCTCCTGTCTCAGTGTGAGCTGGATGGCGTGGATAGCTGTTGTATCACTGATGTGACTGCTATTCAAATCATTCAAATCTTCACGGGACAGATATAGATAATCTTCTTGTCGGGCAGATGAGGAATATGGTGGTCTATTATGTTTATTCTTTTACAGGTGACAGGCATCAATTGATTAGGCGTAAAAGGTGAGTATAACTGCTTTTTTATTTCAAATAAAGGAGTCAGTGTCTTTATGTCAATTAAAGGACTTTATTTCTCACTGTGCTTTTTTTACAATCTAACTATGTATCTTATAGATGCCTCTCCATTACTAACTCCTGGGTTTGATGTCAGCAGCCATAAATCAGCTGACATCAACCCCAAACCTATTAACCCACTTGCCACCGCACCAAGGCAAGTGGGAAGAATTGGTGCATGTAATAAATGCACTTTTTCTAGGGAGGCTGCGGGCTGCTATTTTTAGGTTGGGTGGGGCCAATATCCAAGGTCCCTTCCCAGTCTGAGAATACCAGCTCCAAGCAGCCTGCTTTAGATTGGCTGTTTGTCAAAAATGTAGAGACTCCATGCAGTTTTTTCATTATTTATTTAAATAATTTAAAAAATGGAGTAGGACCCCTTTATTATGGATAACCAGCCATGATAAAGCTGACAGCTGGGGGTTTCAGCTCGCAGCTGTTGGTTTTACCTGTGCTGGTTACCAAAAATAGATGAGACCCCAAATCATTTTTTTTTAAATGTATTTATTTATAGCACAGGCGTATGCTGATGAGAGTAGTACTGTAACCGGTTTTAATCCCAATCAGAGCCTGTATTGCCGCGCTGTCATGCAGATGACAGCGTGGCAAACAACGGTTGTTCGGGCCCCACATTCAGGTTCAAGTTCAGGTACTTTTCTGGTACACAAACTTAGCTTTTTTTAAGTGATCGTCCAGCCCCGAACATCCACGGGTTCGCCCATCAGTAGTCATTACTGCTTCTTTCGGTGTTGCAAATATTGATGCCTTTCTATTAGATTCCATATAAATTAGAGCAAAATAAAAATCACTCCTTGTTCACTGGAAACACTGTTACAGAGCATTCTTCCAGGGAAAGTATATCTGTAATGTAGCCTTGGGTGGAATTCCTATGGCTCTGTAATATGGGGTCCAGGGACTTCTTGTGCCTCCATATAGACCATGTGTATGAGTTCTTACAACGGTTGATAGGAATACATTGCAGTCATTCTTATTTCTCCTTTTTAACCTATGATTAACATTTCTCAGAATAGTGTGCTTAAATATCTTGGATCTAAGGGGTAACGTTTCTCCTTGTGAAGAGTGAAAACCCAGGCCTGACATGTCGGAGTGAGGAGACTTATACGCCATGCATGTTCCTCTGGTAAATAAAATATGCAAATTGCCTCTTCAGAGAGGAAGATTACTTGAATTCTAGTGCCACCCATTGGAAGTAGCAATCCTGAAAGTCAATATCGACCCTTTACCGAGTCTTGCCATATAACTTAAGATAAAAGCCAAACAAGAATCTCAATTCACAGACATGGTGTTTCGGAGCATTGCCCCATTGTCAGAGAAAAGTGTGAGATTTGATTTGGCAAGGTGAGTAGTTTAAGACTGGGATCTATCGGGTAACATTTCTGCTTGTGGAGAGTAACAAGCAAGGCCTGGCATGTCAGAGTCAGGAGACTTATCTTGCAAACATTTACAGTCATCACATCGACACTTATAATGATAAGCACTTAGAGGAAATTATAGCATATATTTACAAAAGTCATTTAATCTTATCTTACACTCTAGTGAGTATATAGTATCTCTGCATAAGTATATATACATGTATCATTGACTGAGAGATTAAATTTTCATACTTTTTTAGCATTAGAATGATCCATCTATACAGAGTAGTACAGATGGGTCCAATATTAAGATGAATTATTGCAGAATACTAACTCCGTTTTAGTTGGCAATATCTTTTATACATTTTGCCGTTTTTTGCAGTTTGCTTGCTTTGCCCAATAAAAAGAGACATATTAACTGGATTTATTTCCCATGTGAGCTACTGCTTCATATAAGTACTTATCAAATTTATGTAGAAGCTTAACCTAAATCAGCGAATATTACTATATTTCTAAACTGCGGTGAAAAGATAAATATTATATCAAGGAAATATAAGTACATAAAGTACATATGCAGTTCTAAGCAGTTAACCTATTTTGCCAGACTATGTATAATATATGCTAGAACGGGAAATATGATCTAAAGTGATGAACGTCTTAAACAGGTTTACCTGCTTATTGAGAGAATAGTATTATTAACCAGATGTATTTTTACATTGAATTACAGTACATATAGTCAGCTAGTCTACCTGTGTGAGAGGATCCCATTTGTCACAGCAAATGTATAAAAGTAATCAGAAACGGACACAGAGTAGATTACGTCAAATGATTCACCACTAAAGACTTTGGAAGGAGGCCGGAGCACCCATGCCATCTCCAGACCTGTAGAGAATATACATAGAAATGTAATGTCACTCACTATATGACAATTCTAAGCAAAACAGGGAAGGCATAATATGGATCCATAAAATAATATTAATCTATGAAAATATGAGCCCAACCAGTCGGTCAGAGAAAAAAAGATTACACACACTAATGTGAATATGGCCTTATAATATCGGCAGTAAAAAGTGTGCAGAAAGTTTTGTGCTGTTGTGAAAATGACAGCAAATAAAGCGATTCAACTTCCATTGCAAATTAGGTTTATTAGCAAAATGTACAAAAGTTCTTCGGTTTGCAATAAACAAATCAAATAAGAGCAAGTTATGCAGATCAACAAAATTAATAAAACAAGTGGTTTCTCCAAATTCAACACAAAATGACAATTTTTATAATTAATGCAGTTTCGGTATTATTCATCACCGTCATGACAAGTGTCAGAGAACCCTCTGGATATTATGTGCTGCAAATGTGATGCATAACCTGAAACCTGCTTTTGGCAGCGTTCCCAGGGAATCCTAGCTCATTACTCATGGTCAATGACCTCTAATTCATTAATATTCTTGGGTTGTCAAGAGAGTGGTCCAAAAAGTTTAGAGAAAAGATCACTGCATAGCACAATCAAGAAAAAGGATAGAAAAAGATAGCAAAGACATTGAATTTAGTGGTTGCAGTGAAATCCTTCAGGGCTACTGATAAAAGATAACAGCACTCATATCGGCCTTCCACTGCCTTCATCACTCAGTTAAAGTTCCTAGACATTTGTTAATGCCTTACTAATATAGATGCAGGAAAGATGTATATCTTTGTACCGTGTTAGCCAGTAGATAGAAAAATATTTGGAATTGAGAGTCCTCAGTGGTTGATACCTTTTAATGGCTAACTAAAAAGATGGTAACAAATTGCAAGCTTTCGAGACTACTCAGGTCTCTTCATCAGGCAAAGACTAAAACAAAATCTGAAGAATCACATATTTATACACAACACAGCACAGAAATAATGCAATAGATAAGACAAGTGACGTGAAGCAGAATAGTCATTATGGCAGAGGGATGAACATAAATATTGGAACAGTTCATAGATAAGGAGTGAAAGTTTTATTGCCCTCTGATTGGGGTCTGGTAATGTTTTGTGATGCTCTCACAGGGTCTTTGAAGTAAATTCCTTAATTGATGTTAATTGATGTTCCAATATTTATGTTCATCCCTCTGCCATAATGACTATTCTGCTTCACGTCACTTGTCTTATCTATTGCATTATTTCTGTGCTGTGTATAAATATGTGATTCTTCAGATGTTGTATTAGTCTTTGCCTGATGAAGAGACCTGAGTAGTCTTGAAAGCTTGCAATTTGTTACCATATTTTCAGTTAGCCATTAAAAGGTATCAACCACTGAGAACTCTCAATTCTAAATATTTTTCTTACTAATATAGATGAACTATCACAAAAGTTTTTATTGGCCAGATGCAACCATGACAGGCAGTGGACAAACAAAAAAAAAGTCCAACATCTTATCAGAAATGATGGCAACAGCAGGATGTTAGAACCAATTATAGCCAAATACATAAAGGTAAGATAAAAGACTCAGTTTGGGATACAGAACACATGACAGGTTAAAGGTGTCTCAGCAGAAGATGCAAGAATCAAAGATGATGCACTTTGGTACTCAGGTACCAGAATTGGTAGGTACAGATCTTCATTAGCTAGAGCATTAAGACTCATTTCAATCAAATAAAGCCTCATATATAAGCATATAGAGCAGCAAAACACAGCAAAAAAGAAAGATAACAGCAAATAATCTTGTGTCCATGGAGTTTACAGTAGTCACATATATTTCCCTCATGCTAAACAAAAAGACCTATACTCACCTCCATTCCAGTGATATCGGCGCCTGGTATCATGGTCTTGTGTGACATAACAACCCTGCAGCCAAATAGCCACCGATTCTCATCTCCTTGGGATGTAACTGACATTCGGAGGAAGTTAGTGAGCAGCAGCAGTTCTCGTCTATTCCGGGACTCAGTTTCATCTAAAGGAAGTGAGAGGGAAGCAGGAGCTGATTGCTTGCAGGGCTTATGTGAAATAATGTCACACGAGCCCCAGAAGAGCAGGTGCCAACCTTGTTGGAACAGAGCCCTCATTGGAGTCCAGCTGTTATTATTTACATGGGGGGAATATAGTGATTGAGAAGGATTGTCGGAATAGTGGACAACCCTTTTAAGTAGATAATGTGGGAATGAAGAACAGAAACAAGGAGTATATGTGCCTGTTGCGCTGTCAGGCACACTGTCTGAGGGTTGTTTTCGTGTCTAGGAACATTACAGAAAAGGGGTTTCCTGGCTGGAAGTCTGTGCTGTTACCTGTAAGATTAACCGCTGCAGACTATACAGTAGCACTTGCCATGGCAGGCCAGGACCCGACGAAGTAGAGAAGATTGAGAGAAATCAGAGTGCAAAAATAAACTTTTCTTTACCAATCAAACTAGTGGAACGTTTGTACATCAGCAGACATGACACTTAGAGAATACATTTTCTGCACAGGTCTAGAGTCAAGAACTTCATGGTTATTAAACGAGCAAACCATCATAGGAGCCTCCAGCTTGCTTTGTGAAGGCTACAAGGGACGAGGTTGGCCACTTTGGCCCCTCACAGTTATTCTCAACTTAAAATTGATGTGGGTCACATGCCCCTTGGTGTGTCACTGCATCTTTGCACCTGTTCACAATTATTACAATCCCCTTACTAGAATACACCTGGCCAGTCTTCTCTATCACCCTCAGGTCTAGCTACATTTTACCTTATATCCTAGAATAGATAATGCTTGCTGTAGGCCCCATCTTGCCTAAGATAAGGAATCCTTCTGCCACTTAATGCTTTTCACTTCAGAACTTGCTATCTGAGTATGGTCTCCTGCTTTCTTCACACAATACCCATAAAACATTGCTGGTCTGCTAACTATAAGACCATAGGTTACTCACTTTACTAACTCCCTGACAAACAGTAACTGAGTTCCTTTTGCACATGAAACACCACCTACCATGGGCTGGCCCAAATAGTTACCCTTGTCCACTGGTTTGCTAACTGCTGAAGGCAACAAAACAGACAAAACAATCATAGAAAACATGTCAAGGCATTATATTACTATAGAATCTTCAGGAGGGGTGTCAACAACTTCTCCATGACAATATGCAATCTGTAAAATAGCCATCTATTTCATACCATGTCAGTATAAGTATTTATGCTCTTTTACCATGCAGATAACAGTAGGGAACTACTTTGTCCTCTGATTCATTACTAAGATGACTGTTTTTGCTTGTCCTATTTGAAGTCATTTCTGTACAGCTTCCCTTCCTTCCAGAGGTAATTGTAAACCCCATCCTCAAGGAAACAGCCCTAGGGCCTACTTTTTAACCAAATCATCACACTGTACATACACTTACAGCGCCAGTCAAAAGACTGGATATATCTTCTTATGCAATGGTTTTCCTTGTTCTTATTGGAATGTGCACATTGTAAAAAAAATTTGTGAAACAAACCAGAATATGTGTTAAATCTTAGATTCCTCAAACTATTCCCCTTTCTACTGATAACAGATTTACATACTCTTGGCATTTGGGGAACTTTGGGGAATCTAAGGTTTAATGCATATTCTAGTTTGTTTCACACACGTTTCTTTACTCCCTGTTTCTATATTTGTCCTCCATGATTTGGCTGCCTTCAGTCTGAATCTCCAGTATAAACAAGAAAAACCATTGTATGAACAGGTGAGTCCAGACTTTTCACAAATACTTTATGTCTCTTACTTGACTAGTTTGACAATCAGTTGAAAATCAGTTGGCCACAAGGAAAGACACATGGTAATCTTGTTTGCATTCCTGGTATCATCAGATGATATTATGCAAATAGTGAGTGTTTTCTCAGTAATGGTCTTTGGTTAACCAAGATAAGTAGCACCCAGAATAATAACCGTTTATATTACCAATCCCATGAAGCTTTCATCTTCAAGCTGTTTAGCTTAACTTCAGTATTTTGCCTTAATTTTTCTTTGATGCCAGGTTCCTGGTTATGCCACTGATATGTTCTTTACTGTTCACAGTAGTGATGTCACGTCCCCTTGAAAAACCTGGAATTAGACAGTCACGTCGGGTAATGAATCACAGATCTTCTTTAGAGATGGTGTGATTCATGTCATATTTTAAATGAATTTGGTTTCCTCCAGTGCATAGAGGGTTAAGGACTCTTTCCATGCTGGCTGAGAACATGCAGCCTGGTTGTTCTCAGCTGCTTCTACTTATCATTTACTCCCTCTATATACTGGCTCTGGGTGGTTAGTCCTTGCCGGTGAAATATTTGTCTTCTTGTGCTGAGTGCTAAAGCTTAGTAGTTGGAGTGGAGTTGTAGTTGTGATCTGTAGTTTGTTGTAGTACGTGTGTGTTTATTTCCTGGTCCCTGTTCCCATTAAGTTTATTCCTCCCTGTCCTTATCCTCCTCCCTATAGTTGGTTTGTGCCTTTGTATTATAGAGCTTTTCAGTTATCCCTGTTTTTGTCTTCTTGTCTTGTTTACCTCACTTTTCTGTCCCATGCCTCATGGTTTGGGGGAGGGGACAGATTAGGCTTTAACAGGAGCATAGCAAGGTCGGAGGTCCGGGTCTCTCTACCTTCAACTGTACTCCCGGGACAGGGATAGTTAGGGTCCCAGTTTCAGGGACAGTTTAGGTTCCTCTCCCTTACCGAAGACCGTCACAGCATGACAACTGATCAACAATTTACTCATTCCAGAGTAGTGAAAAATACGACTTTATCAAAGTATGCAACTTAAATGTATACATTTACAATGCAAAATAATACATTATAACATTGGAAACTGTCTTAAATTGCAATAAGCTATAAGACTAGTATCATGTCATTCTTTTTTTTTTTTTTTCCTTAAGTAAAATATTGATCCATTTCCATTAGTGTTTTGGATCAGATTTTCATCAGTGTTTGGTTCATGTGTCAGATATTACCATCAGAGTTTCATCAGTCTTTCTGTTATGAAAAAAAAAATAACTGCGGTTTCTCAAGCTATGAAACAGTCGATGAAAAACAGACAGCACTATGATGCAACCTGGATGTCCGAATTTTCATTGACCTATGACTTTTATGGGTGAGTTTAATCCGAGACTAAGATCTAAAACAGAAATGTCTCAGGTTTTTTTTCTAGACACTCAATCAGCAAAAAATAGATGTGTGAATAGCACCATAGACTATAACGAGTACTGGAAGACAAAGTCAGAACACTTTCAAGAAAATGGGACCTGTTAAATTTTCCTGTTTATAATGAACAATGCTCGCACAATTTTGTCCAACCAGTTATTAGTTTTGTCCTATTGACAATGTTGAAATGTAATTTCTCCTGTGGTAGACATACCATAGATGGAAATGTATTAAAGAGGATAAGAACATACTCCCTATAATGAAGTCGTTTTAGTTTGTCATATTGAGAATATCGGAAATGAGAGAGCTAGTAGTACTTACACGTTCTCATTTTTTGAGAGAACTCTATGCATTTATAACCCAGCAAAGTCCTGCAGTATAATAGTAGAGTAGAATTTTTCAACATTTATATGAAAGATTGGTATCATTTATTAGTATTATTTCTGAGACGTATCATTAGGATAGATAATTTTGTTTTGTAATTAAATAAGTGATACTTGTTTAGATGCTTTTGTCCTATTTTATATAGTAAATTGGAAACTAAAAACCATAAAAAGGAATAAAATGAACAGCAGCAGATATCTGTAAGGGGGCAAAAATTATTTTTTGCAGCTGTGCAACCATCCCTGGTATTCTGCTGATTGCAGTTTTACATTCCCCATAGTATTACAGGGTTATTTCCAGATGGATCCACTAATAGGAAGCAATTCAGATAATATTACACTGCACTTATACACGTTGATATATTTCTGGGCAAGAAAAATGTGCATTATGTGCCCAAATGGGCAACATCCTAACTTGGATAAAGGGCTTGGTAAAGGGCTATTTTCAATGACCATTTACGTTCATCGATTTCTGAAAATACAGTATGGACAATTGTACAATTTGCAGGGAGAGTACAATTCTGCACATTTTTTACCTTTCTTAGCCGATGAACGTCACCAACCTCCTATATCCATTTTCTTTCTTTGGCAACCTTACCTCCACAATTTATCATATTTACTTCATCAGGCTTTTCCAGCGGCCAGCAGTCATATTCTGTGTTGTCCAAGTCATGCCAGCCTTGACTTACATCAGAAAAAATGATCTAATTCAATACAAAAAAACACAACTTTAGTTTCCAAAGTGAAATTTGGTTCAGTATTTTTATAATGCAAATATAATCTGCTTCGGAAATGTATCAAGAATCTAATATTTGCAGATGTAGCAGACTTTATTGCTCCCTTCGGAGTTTTACATGGTGATTTGTAGCAATAATCGTGACACCAAGGCCTAGGCAAAAGGTAACAGTTTACATTAAATGAAGCTAGTTTTATTATTTGTCAGCAAAATGCAAGTCTACTAAATCTAGACTGAAGTTTAAACGTGTAAGCGAAAAATCCAACTGTTCTCCTAGGTGTGACGTGCGACATTTAATAAACATGATAAAAAAATAGTATAAATGTAATTGGAAATCCCTCTTATTTGTGCTTGTGCGTTTAAATATATGTGTAAGTCTACATTATTATAATAGTTTATATACAGAAAATACATATCAGGCATAACATATACACCTACCATTAAACTCCCAATCAGATGCAACAGAAAAAGAAATGATTTGAAGCCTTTCATAGCAGAGCAGATTATTACATCCAAGTTCTAGGTATTTACTTAATGGTCTCAGGGGGGTTCTTTAGAAACGGTGCTGTGCCTGCGATACACGACCAGATGTGATGCTGTTCTTGCTGTTGCTGCTATAATTTCTCCCTTAGGACTGACGATTGGATGGTAAGGAGGAGAAAGTTGGCTGTGCTCAGCTGGAAAATCAATTGACTTTCAAGGAATCATTGCATTGAGTAAATCATTCTGCTTGATCTCCATCTAGTGGGCATATGTGGAAATACAAGGACGTATACATGGAAGTCCTCTTATAGTAAAAGATACAACAAATATATATGCAAAACCAAACAAATAAGCCGGAGCATAAGTTTGCACACAGTACAGACCAAAAGTTTGGACACACCTTCTCATTCAAAGATTTTTCTGTATTTTCATGACTATGAAAATTGTAGAATCACACTGAAGGCATCAACACTATGAATTAACACATGTGGAATTATACATTACACTTTACAAAAAAGTGTGAAACAACTGAAAATATGTCTTATATTCTAGGTTCTTCAAAGTAGCCACCTTTTGCTTTGATTACTGCTTTGCACGCAGAAAAGGTGAACGGATGGACTCTACATGCCTAGTACCCACCGTGAAGCATGGAGGAGGTGTGATGGTGTGGGGGTGCTTTGCTGGTGACACTGTTGGGGATTTATTCAAAATTGAAGTGGTGAACGGTCCAGCTCACCCCAAACCATCTCGACTGGGTTCAGGTCTGGTGACTGTGGAGGCCAGGTCATCTGGCATAGCACCCCAACACTCTCCTTCTTGGTCAAATAGCCCTTACACAGTCTGGAGGTGTGTTTGGGGTCATTGTCCTGTTGAAAAATAAATGATGGTCCAACTAAACGCAAACCGGATGGAATAGCATGCCGCTGCAAGATGCTGTGGTAGCCATGCTGGTTCAGTATGCCTTCAATTTTGAATAAATCCCCAACAGTGTCACCAGCAAAGCACCCCCACACCATCACACCACCTCCTCCATGCTTCACGGTGGGAACCAGCCATGTAGAGTCCATCCGTTCACCTTTTCTGCGTGCAAAGCAGTAATCAAAGCAAAAGGTGGCTACTTTGAAGAACCTAGAATATAAGACACATTTTCAGTTGTTTCACACTTTTTTGTAAAGTGTAATGTATAATTCCACATGTGTTAATTCATAGTTTTGATGCCTAAAGTGTGATTCTACAATTTTCATAGCCATGAAAATACAGAAAAATCTTTGAATGAGAAGGTGTGTCCAAACTTTTGGTCTGTACTGTACGTGCAAAGTATAAGAGCAAGTTCACACTGTGACCATTTGACAGGCAAAACTAAAGAAAAAAGCAAAATGAGCATATTTCCTATAGTATGGAATTAGTATATGTAAATAGCATAGGGTACTTACCTATCACTATTTTGGTCAAATTAGTGTTAAATTCATCCTACCACAGCAAGGCATACCCAATCAGGATGGTCCTATCTTTTCTCTAATATTATTACCTCACCAACCATGGGAAGAAACTGCAGCATAAACAAAAAAAATGGGTATGAGCATAAGTTGGTATATGTGTAATGTATCAGAGCACATTAATACTCTGGCCATTTAACAGACAAAACCCAAGAAAAAAAGCAAAGTGAGCATATACCCTATAGAAAGAAAATAAGTAAATATTAGTAGTACATGTAAAAAACATAGTGTACTTAATTAACACTATTTTGATTAAAAAAAAAGAGTAAAAACCATCCCACTACAACAAGGTGTACCCATTCAGGATGATCCTGCTTCTAGTATTATAATCTCATCTTGTGCCAGCCAGCCTCCATGTAGATAAGGGCAGAGCAGGACACGAGTACGACTGTTCACAAATCTGCCCATGGGAAGATATATAGATGAAATACCTGACTTAAAAAGAGGGCCATGTCCCTATTTGTACAAAGCACAGGAAACTACAGCAAAACCAAAGAAATGAGCTAGAGCAAAAATATACTGTATATACATATATATATACTAGTATATAGAGTCATGGCTGAAAGTGTTGAAACCCTTGAAATTGTTCCAGAAAATGAAGTGTTTCTCCCAGAAAATTATTGCAATTTCACATGTCTTTTTATACATGTTTATTTCCTATGTGTGAATTGGAACAGTACAAAAAAATAGAGAAAAGGAAAATTGAACATTATTTCACACAAAAGCCCCAAATTGATCCGGACAAAATTGATGGCACCTTTCCAAAATAGTGGGTAAACAACTTTGTTTCAAGCATGTGATGCTCATTCAAACTCATCTGTGGCAAGTAACAGGTGTGGGCAATATGAAAATCACACCTGAAACCAGATAAAAAGGGGAGCAGTTGACTCAATCTTTGAATTGTGTGTCTGTGTATTCCACACTAGGAATGGAGAACAGAAAGAGGAGAGAGAAGTGTCTAAGGACTTGAGAACTAAAATTGCTGAGCAATATCAACAATCTCAAGGTTGCAAGTCCATCTACAGAAATCGTGATGTTCTTTTGTCCCTGGTGCGCAACATAATCAAGAAGTTTGAAGTTTATAACCCATGGCACTGTAGTTAATCTACCTGGACATGGACGGCAGAGTAAATTGATGAAAGGTTGCAACTCCAAAACAAGTTCCAAAGAAATTCAAGCTGCCTTGCAGCCTCAGGGTACATCAGTGTTAGCGTGAACTATTCTTTGACATTTGAATGAAATGAAAAGATCTGGCAGGAGACCCAGGATTACCCTATTGCTTCCGCAGAGACATAAAAAAGCTAGACTGCAGTTTGCCAAAATGTAAGTGAGTAACCCAAAATCATTCTGGGAATGCATCTTGTGGAGAGATGAGACAAAGATAGAGCTTTTCGGTAAAACATTATACTGTTTACTAGAGTTAAGCAAAATAGGTTGGTCAATTTCAAAGGTCGGTCACGTGTTCAGCGACCATTGCGCCCGAGTCGATTTTCCCATAATACTTTAAGGGCCTTTTCTCGGCCAATGAGCAAGGACGCAGACTGTGGGCAACGCGATGACATGGGCAGCGGCCAGCACCATCTTAGAGAAGGGTATTGCAGTGATTGGCTTGCTTTGCTTGGCGTCACAGAGCCTATAAGAGCCCTGACCGCCATTTTACTTCTACCGATCTTAACGTAGGGAGAGGTAGCTGCTGCTGGTTCTCAGTAGGGAGAGCGTTAGGCAGGCCCAAAAAAAATAAATCTGTGCTTGTGCTGATAGCGATTAGCTGTACAGTTAGTGTGCAGTGACAGGGGAGGATTTTGGTGTGTGCAGCAACGCTGGTTCCTAGGCTGCCTGCCAGTGACAGGGGAGAAATTGCTTGTGTGGAGCAGCAGAGCTGATTATTAGGCTGCCTGCTAGTGAGAGGGGAGGAATTTATTGTGTGCTGCAGCAGAGCTAATTATTAGGCTGCCTGCCAGTGACATTGGAGGAATTTCTAGTGTGCAGCGGCAGAGCTGATTATTAGGCTGCCTGCTAGCTGTATTGCTGTGCAGGCTGCTTTTTAACACAGCACTAATACTTTAATTTTTTTCTGCACAGTTACCGAGCGTTCAATTTTTCCCCACACTATATAGAGCTGTACGCTACTCACACTACCGTGTATGGTATCACGGACAAATACATGCTGACTATCTGTGTGTGACTTCTGAAATATATACGGAGATTTACAATTCCCCCAACACTGTATACAGCTGTACGCTACTGATAGAGTACACTTTTTCTAATTTTCATATTCTGGTGTTATCCAGACTGGGCCTCTGACTGTGTGTGTTACTCCTGAAATAAATATGGGGATTTAAAATTCCCCCAACACTGTATACAGCTGTATGCTTCTGATACAGTACATTTTTTGGTTTTTATATTCTAGTGTAATCCATACTGAGCCTGTGAGAGTCTGTGTCTGTTACTCCGCAAATATAAACGGAGATTAAAATTTTTCACCTTCACCGGGTACAGCTATACGCTTCTGATACTGTACCATATATCTGCTGTTATTTTGGGTACATTTACACAAACATGAGGAAGTATGGTGGAAGAGGTCGCGGATGTGGTCGTGGGGGGCCACCTGCTACTGATGGTGGTGGTGGTGTATTTGCTGGTTGTGCCAAAAGCACAATAGCACCTAAGGCAGGAGGTATTGAGCCTGCCTCATCGTCTGGCTCCAGAAGGGCTGGAAGGCTCTCTTTTCTGGGATTACGTAAACCGGTTTTAAAGCCGGAGCATCAGGAACAGGTTTTGGCTTACATTGCCAAAACAGCCTCCAGCTCTATCTCCTCCTCTTCTGAAGTTTCAAAAGCTACAAGCACTGAATCGTCAGTGCAGGCTTCTGGTCAGGAACAACCCCTTTCCTTGGGTCCTTCACTCCCACCAAAAGTGAAGGATGCTTCAGCCCACACTTCAGATTACTCCATGGAGCTCTTTTCACATACCATGCCTGGGTTATCAAGTGAAATCCTGAATTCCCCAGTCCAAGATGAATCTGACATGGAGTGCACTGATGCACAGCCACTGCTAGATGATTGTGCTGGTACATTCAACCACAGCACTACATTGCCCTCGCAGTGTACTGAGCCAGAATGTGACCCTGATGAAACTCAGGTGCCCCTTCACGCATACTCTACCACCTTTCACGGTGACACAGAGGAAGGTGCAGATGAAATTGAAGAGGAGGGGAGGTGATGGATGACCCAGTTGTTGACCCGGATTGGCATCCAGTTGGGAAAGAGGATGCCGCTGGCAATAGGTCAGAAGAGGAGAAGGATCCGCAGCAGGTATCGACATCACAGCTGGGGTTATCTGGCAGGCCCGCAGCAGTCTAAAAAGGTGTTAAAAAAACAAAAAGAGCTGCAGGACAGCTTGGCCAGATGGTCAAATTAGCACAGCGTGCAAGCCCTGAAAATTTATACCATAGTAGGAAGAGTGTAGTGTGGCACTTTTTTGACCAAAATCCTATTGATGAGGCAAAGGTTATCTGTAAAAAGTGCCAAAGGACCTTTAGCTGAGGGAAAAATCTCAGAAATTTAAATGCCAGTTGCATGCTTAGACATTTACTGAACATGCACTTGCAAGCATGGACGGACTACAAAATCTCAGGTAGCACATGTGCACCAGCTCCGACTGAAGTTAGGCAGCAATGCTCCATCGCTTCCCCCACTGTAAGCCCACTGGTTGGCACACCACCAGTTAGAAATTTTGAGGTGTCGTCGCAAGGCCAAAGCAGTCAGGGAATCACAATGTTTTTGCAATGAAAGACTGCATCTAGGCCATCACCACCACCACCACCATCACCAACCACCTCTCAGTCCGTCATGTCCACCGATAGTTCCCCCATATGCAGCTCTCAAGTCCAGCTCACCCTAGCAGACACTCTGAGTAGGACAAGAAAGTACTCATTCTCTCATCTGGGTTTGAACGCCTGCATTGCCAAACTGATCTCATTAGAGATGATGCCCTTCCGTTTGGTTGAAAGCGCAGCGTTGCGAGAGCTCATGGCCTACGCTGTCCCATGCTATGACCTACCCAGTCGCCACTTCTTTTCTAGAAAAGCCATCCCTGCCCTCCACCTGCATGTGAAAGACAGCATTGTCCATGCACTCAAACAATCAGTGAGTGGAAAGGTGCACCTCACAACAGATGCATGGGCCAGTAGGCATGGCCAGGGCCATTACGTGTCCATCACTGCGCACTGGGTTAATGTGGTGGATGCAGGGTCCACAGGGTACAGCGGCGGTCGGACAGTGCTGCCTAGCCCACGATATAGGCAACAGTTGGCTGTGGGCGCTCAAACCTCCTTCTCCTCCTCCAGAAGAGAAAGCTCGTCAACAGAGCGCAGTCGCACGAGCACTCCATCCACAACTGCCAGTGTTGCACATGAGGTGTCCCACTATCGAACAGCTAGTGGTAAGCGTCAGCAGGCTGTCTTGAAAATTACTCCTGACGAAGCCGAGTGCGGTGAAACGCGCATCGGGGCTCTTTTCACACGCCATCCCAGCACTGTTTGAGCGGTCTTTTATCATGTCACAAGGTAATGTAGGCTATTCAATGTTATTCTATGGGATTTTTTGATTACACAATTATCTTGCTGGGCACATTCCCGGTTTGACTATGAATTGTTACCATTATATAATGCCGCTCTATTTTTCTATTTAAACTCATTTACTATCATGCTGGGTGACGTGAGTTTCTCTGCCATTACAGCTTCAATGCAATTTTTATCAACTTGTATGTCTCCCTAATACTTTGTCCATTTTTGTACATTGTTTATTTGAATAAACTTTATAAATTTTGTCATTACCCCTTTTTCTGTGGTTATATTGAGTATTCGATCTCATTAAATTTATATATTGTTTTATTAACCCTTTTATAGGGACTTAATATGTGGTTCCCTAGCTTCCTTTTTTTTTTTTTTTTTGAAAATTATGTCTTTGGGCGACAACAGACACATCGCGGAGGTACTGGCCGACTACTTGCAGTGAGAAACTGAGTCATGGCTGGGCAGTATACATCTTGAGGCAGGCAAGGTAGTCAGTGATAACGGACGTAATTTTGTGGCGGCCATAGCCCTGGTAAAACTCAGACACATACCGTATATACCCATGTATAAGCCGAGATTTTCAGCCCATTTTTTAGGGCTGAAAGTCCCCCTCTCGGCTTATACGCGGGTCATATACGGGGGTCGGCGGGGGAGGGGGAGCGGGGGTGTCGGATTATACTCACCTCTCCGCCGCCGCGGTCTCTGCAGCCCCCCTGCTTCTCCCACGATCTCCGGCTCCTTCCTGCAGCGGTCACATGGCACCGCTCATTAAAGTCATGAATATGCACATATTCATGACTTTAATGAGCGGTACCATGTGACCGCTGTAGGAAGGAAGCGCTGCAGAGATCGCCGGGAGAAGCTGCAGGGACGCGCGGCGGAGAGGTGAGTACAGCGATATTTACCTGTCTTCTCTCCACCGCTGTGCTGCGTCCTCGTCTGACTTCTCTGGCGGTGAATGATCAGCAGAGGGCGCGATGATGTCATTAGTGAGCGCCGCGCCACCTGCCAGATCATTCACTGCCGAGGACCAGGAAGACGACGCAGCGCTGCGGTGCAGAGAGGTCAGGTAAATATCACAGGTGCCGGGGTTCTGAGTGAGCGGTGACCCCGCACCTGGCCCCCAGCGACGAGAGGTGAGTATGTCATTTTTTTTATTTTTTTTGCAGCAGCACATGGGGCATAATCTGGAACATATGGGGGCATAATATGGAGCATATGGGGCATAAGCTGTGGAACATATGGGGCATAATATGGAGCATATGGGGGCATAATATGGAGCATATGGGGGCATAAGCTGTGGAACATATGGGGCATAATATGGAGCATAATATGGGGGCATAAGCTGTGGAACATATGGGGGCATAATATGGAGCATATGGGGGCAAAATATGGAGCATATGGGGGCATAATATGGGGGCATAAACTGTGGAACATATGGGGGCATAATCTGGAGCATATGGGGCAAAATATGGAGCATATGGGGGCATAATCTGTGGATCATACGGAGGCATAATCTGTGGAATATATGGGGGCATAATCTGGAGCATATGGGGGCATAATCTCTGAAGCATATTGGGCATAATCTGGAGCATATAGGGCATAATCTGTGCAGCATATGGGGGCATAATCTGTGGAGCATCATATGGGGGCATAATCATTTTTCACCCTAGGCTTATACGCGAGTCAATAAGTTTTCCCAGTTTTTTGTGGCAAAATTAGGGGGGTCGGCTTATACACGGGTCGGCTTATACATGAGTATATACAGTACCTTGCCTGGCTCACACCTTGAACCTGGGGGTGCAGTGCTTCTTAAATAATTATCCTGAGTTAACAGCCCTGTTCCATAAAGTGCAAAGACTGTGCTCGCACATCCGTCGCTAGCCCATAGACTCCAGTCGCATGCAGAGGCTGCAGCGATCGCTCCACCTCCCCAAGCACCGTCTAATCATAGACGTTGCAACAAGGTGGAACTCCACCATGCACATGGTTGAGAGGCTGTGCGAACAGAGGCAGGCTGTAATGCATTTGTGGGAGGATACACGGGCAGGCAGTTTGAGGGCAGACATGGAGTTGTCGGGTGTGCAGTGGTCAAAGCTGAAAGACCTCTGTAAAGTCCTTCAGTGTTTTGAGGAATGCACACGGCTGGTAAGCGCAGACAACGCCATCATAAGCATGAGCATCCCACTTATGCGTCTGCTCATTCAAACTTTGACACACATTAAGGATCAGGCATCTGCAGCGGAGGAGGAAGAGGAAGAGGGAAGCCTTTGTTGCACAGCTTCTGAATCCACACCTTTGCAGCAGTAAACTTCACAGAGCAAGTTGCATGGGATAACAAGCGTTTACTTCTCTGAACGTGAGGTAAAAGAATAATGCACAGACATTACAGCATTGCATCAGCTAACAGGAACAAAACGAAAGTGAAACTAGACACAGAAGAGACTAATTCTTATACTATACATTAAACAGAAGGAAAACGTTACACAACATCGCCATCTACTGTCAGGTCAGCATAAAGGCCTCCTGTTACACATATATAATAAGTTCTGATCTGTTGCATATGACAACACCCTTTCTCAACAGTAAGGACTTATTCAATCAAACCCAACTTTTTTATTAGTCTCTGATGTTTATCAGCATTCAACGCCTTCGTGAAAATGTCCGCTGTCATTTCTTCAGTAGGGCAATACTCCAACTTTAAGACTCCTTGGTCCTCTTTGAGTTTTTGTTGGTTCCAAGTGTGATTGTCCTAATTCTGTCAGCAATTGTCTTAACCACAGTACTTCTTGTCTTTCTATCTGTATTCCTAGGTACTGTTTTACATTTCCCAAGTCTTTGATTTCAAAATGTTGTTTCAGGATTTTTAAAATGTTTTCTTTATCCCTTTCTTGTTTAAAACAAATCAAAATGTCATCTACATATATGAGTACATAAATCCATCTATTACTCAGCCTTTTTGTGTACAAGCATGGATCAGCTTTGCTTCTTTGAAATTTTTCATTTGTTAGTACTTCCGTGATTTTGTCATTCACGCTTTAGCTGCTTGTTTTAAACCATATATGTTTTTCTGTAGTTTGGGTTGTTCCATGTAAATGTCTTCTGTTAAATCTCCATTCAAAAAAGCTGTCTTTACATCCAGATGTCTTAGTTCCATCTGTTCCATTGCTGCAACTGTAAGTAAAGTTCTTATTGTAGTGTGTTTGACAACTGGAGCAAATGTTTCATCATAGTCTTCTTCTTCTGGAAGTCAAGCTATGTCTTCCTAAGAGATAGATTCATACATTTTTCTTGTACTTGCCTTGTATGAGAGGCGTTTTGGTGGTTTTCCTTTGTTCTCTCTTATTGAACGTCTTGGTTCAGTGTCTGTTTGTAGTTGTGATTAGTGTTGAGCATTCCGATACCGCAAGTATCGGGTATCGGCCGATATTCGCGTTATCGGAATTCCGATACTTAATTCCGATACTTTTTCCATATCGTATACCGGAATCGGAAGTTCCCATAATTCTTTGAGAGGCAATGTGATTTTAGTCAGCCAATGAGGAATCCTACGAAGTGTGGGCACATCCTGTAATGATGCGGTCATCTTAACTAATGGCATGGCTGTGATTGGCTGCTGAAATGATGTCAGAATGCACTATAAAAGGCGCCGCAGCCATTTTAGCGTCACTGTGCTGTGAACTCAGTTAGGGACAGAACGCTGCTGTGCTGACTCTGAGGGACAGTTAGATATTGCGATTTTGTGTACTACTGTGCTTGAGGCAGGCTAGTTTACCAACCGCTGTGTAAAGCTTCATTTTGCCAGTGTTGTTTTAACAGCTCTGTGCAAGGTGTGTGTGTGACAGTGCAGGTGACGCTGCAGTTTGCTCTGCATCCACCGCTGTTTGTAGGCATCTGCACGTGTCACTTTTTTTTTTTTTTTTTTTATTTTATTTAGTGGAATTGGTGCAGCTCCATTATATTAGAAAAAAATCAAATCTATTAGTGTGACGTGCTTCCATCCGTATACAATACATTGGTTGCAAACACTATAGAAGTACAGAAAGGAGCTTTTCACAGATTGTGGACAGTTGTGTTTCAGTGTTCACTTCAGTCTGTGTTTTTTACTTTTTTGAGTGCAGATCACGCTCCAGTTACATGTTCAAGCACTGCTGCTTGTACTCTGCTGAGCGTGTCTCAGTGGCTCATCCTTTTCATTTATCTCCAATTGGTTCTGCTACATTCCATTTAAAATAAATCTAATCTATTAGTGTGACGCGCTTCCATCCGTATACAATACATTGGTTGCAAACACTATAGAAGTACAGAAAGGAGCTTTTCACAGATTGTGGACAGTTGTGTTTCAGTGTTCACTTCAGTCTGTGTTTTTTACTTTTTTGAGTGCAGATCACGCTCCAGTTACATGTTCAAGCACTGCTGCTTGTACTCTGCTGAGCGTGTCTCAGTGGCTCATCCTTTTCATTTATCTCCAATTGGTTCTGCTACATTCCATTTAAAATAAATCTAATCTATTAGTGTGACGCGCTTCCATCCGTATACAATACATTGGTTGCAAACACTATAGAAGTACAGAAAGGAGCTTTTCACAGATTGTGGACAGTTGTGTTTTCAGTGTTCACTTCAGTCTGTGTTTTTTACTTTTTTGAGTGCAGATCACGCTCCAGTTACATGTTCAAGCACTGCTGCTTGTACTCTGCTGAGCGTGTCTCAGTGGCTCATCCTTTTCATTTATCTCCAATTGGTTCTGCTACATTCCATTTAAAATAAATCTAATCTATTAGTGTGACGCGCTTCCATCCGTATACAATACATTGGTTGCAAACACTATAGAAGTACAGAAAGGAGCTTTTCACAGATTGTGGACAGTTGTGTTTCAGTGTTCACTTCAGTCTGTGTTTTTTACTTTTTTGAGTGCAGATCACGCTCCAGTTACATGTTCAAGCACTGCTGCTTGTACTCTGCTGAGCGTGTCTCAGTGGCTCATCCTTTTCATTTATCTCCAATTGGTTCTGCTACATTCCATTTAAAATAAATCTAATCTATTAGTGTGACGCGCTTCCATCCGTATACAATACATTGGTGCAAACATAGAGTACAGAAAAGAGCTTCACTTGACAGTGTGTTAGTGTTCACTCAGTCTGTTTTTACTTTTGAGTGCAATCACGCCCAGTTACTTTCAAGCACTCTCTGTACTCTGTGAGGTTCCAGGTCTCTTTTCATTTCTCCAGGTTTTGCAATTCATAATAATTATCTATGTGACGCGTTCCCCCGTTACAACATGTGCACACTATAGATACAAGACTTTCACGTTGTGACAGTTTGTTCAGTCATTCATCTGTTTTACTTTTGGTCAGATCACGCTCCAGTTACATGTTCAAGCACTGCTGCTTGTACTCTGCTGAGCGTGTCTCAGTGGCTCATCCTTTTCATTTATCTCCAATTGGTTCTGCTACATTCCATTTAAAATAAATCTAATCTATTAGTGTGACGCGCTTCCATCCGTATACAATACATTGGTTGCAAACACTATAGAAGTACAGAAAGGAGCTTTTCACAGATTGTGGACAGTTTGTTTCAGTGTTCACTTCAGTCTGTGTTTTTTACTTTTTTGAGTGCAGATCACGCTCCAGTTACATGTTCAAGCACTGCTGCTTGTACTCTGCTGAGCGTGTCTCAGTGGCTCATCCTTTTCATTTATCTCCAATTGGTTCTGCTACATTCCATTTAAAATAAATCTAATCTATTAGTGTGACGCGCTTCCATCCGTATACAATACATTGGTTGCAAACACTATAGAAGTACAGAAAGGAGCTTTTCACAGATTGTGGACAGTTGTGTTTCAGTGTTCACTTCAGTCTGTGTTTTTTACTTTTTTGAGTGCAGATCACGCTCCAGTTACATGTTCAAGCACTGCTGCTTGTACTCTGCTGAGCGTGTCTCAGTGGCTCATCCTTTTCATTTATCTCCAATTGGTTCTGCTACATTCCATTTAAAATAAATCTAATCTATTAGTGTGACGCGCTTCCATCCGTATACAATACATTGGTTGCAAACACTATAGAAGTACAGAAAGGAGCTTTTCACAGATTGTGGACAGTTGTGTTTCAGTGTTCACTTCAGTCTGTGTTTTTTACTTTTTTGAGTGCAGATCACGCTCCAGTTACATGTTCAAGCACTGCTGCTTGTACTCTGCTGAGCGTGTCTCAGTGGCTCATCCTTTTCATTTATCTCCAATTGGTTCTGCTACATTCCATTTAAAATAAATCTAATCTATTAGTGTGACGCGCTTCCATCCGTATACAATACATTGGTTGCAAACACTATAGAAGTACAGAAAGGAGCTTTTCACAGATTGTGGACAGTTGTGTTTCAGTGTTCACTTCAGTCTGTGTTTTTTACTTTTTTGAGTGCAGATCACGCTCCAGTTACATGTTCAAGCACTGCTGCTTGTACTCTGCTGAGCGTGTCTCAGTGGCTCATCCTTTTCATTTATCTCCAATTGGTTCTGCTACATTCCATTTAAAATAAATCTAATCTATTAGTGTGACGCGCTTCCATCCGTATACAATACATTGGTTGCAAACACATAGAAGTACAGAAAGGAGCTTTTCACAGATGTGGACAGTTGTGTTTTCAGTGTTTCACTCAGTCTGTGTTTTTTACTTTTTGAGTGCAGATCACGCTCCAGTTACATGTTCAAGCACTGCTGCTTTACTCTGCTGAGCTGTCTCAGTGGCTCATCCTTTTCATTTATCTCCAATTGGTTCTGCTACATTCCATTTAAAATAATCTAATCTATTAGTGTGACGCGCTTCCATCCGATACAATACATTGGTTGCAAACAATATAGAAGTACACAACGGGCCTTTCACAGCTACTGAACATGGGTTTTTAATTTTTAACTAAATATGTATTTTTTCAAATGACACAAATATAAGTAATGTTGAGGAATAGTCCTAACATCCATTGTTTGCACAATATTACAGGTGTACATCATGTCCCTTAATCAACAATGTATTATTTATTTACTTGTATGCTTTTATTTAAAAGCCAAGAACACAGAAGGATAACCTTCGCACTGCAGCTGTTGTCAAAGTTCAACCCACATTATGCACTTCCAACATTGCAGCATTTGAGGCATGATGTGAGTTGGATTGGTCAAAGTTATGGAGTGAGAAGGTTCACCATCAGTACCCTATAGCATAAGTATGCTTTTGTGTTAGCATTTGTGTTAGACATGTGGATATCTGCCATAATATGTCACAATTATTTAGTTACAGATTTGTACCAACACTAATCATTGAATGGTTTTAAATTTGACGTTTCACTTGTTTACAGCTTAGAAATAAGGGTGTAGCCTGATATCTATGTGTAGCACTAGCCACTTTAACATGTCATGTTTTTTTAAACATGTGTAGCTAGGTAGCAGTAATTTTTGCCGGACACACAGCAGGGGAACAGCAGGCGTTACTGAACCCCACTATCACTATAGCTTGTGTATTGGTCTGTGGACACGACACTTCTGAGCAGCAACTGGCAGTGTTGTAGCCCAGGGAGTATAGCTCAGGTGGTAGAAAGATGAACATAACAGGAGACATGGAAAACGTTGCCAACCAGTTAGTTAATCTGAAACCGGACAGGCAAATTCAGGCGAGATCCATGCCTAGTTCATTTTCAGAAAAGTAAGCCGTTCTACATTATCGTAGGATAGTCGCATGCAACGGTCTGTTAGTACACCACCTGCAGCAGTAAAGACGCGCTCCGATAATACACTGGCAGCAGATCAAGCCAGCACCTCCAATGCATACTGGCTAAGCTCTGGCCATGTATCCAGCTTAGAGACACAAAACTTGAATGGGGAAGAGCCATCTGGGAGTACACTGAGAGGGCAAGACATGTAGTCTGTCACCATCTTACGGAAATGTTGCCTCCTGCTGACTGGAGCCGTCTCGGATGGTGTAGACATTGGTGGCGCTGCCACAAAACTTCGACACATTTGGAACATACTGTTCTTGCCCTGTGCAGAGGCGCTGCTTGTGCTCCCTCTTGTTGCAGAGCTGTCTCCACTGCCTCGACGCACAGAGCTGCTTTGTAAATCAGTAGCAGCAGCAGTGCTCTCGGCTGGAATGGAGAACATTATGGATTGCACCAGTGTGTCTTGGTACTTCCGCATTTTACGCTCCCGGTTCAACGGTGTGATGAGGCTTTGTAAGTTGTCCCGGTAGCGAGGGTCTAGGAGGGTGTACACCCAATAATCAGACGTGGTGTGAATGTGTTCGATGCGGCGGTCGTTTCTCAGCCACTGCAGCATGAAATCAACCATGTGCTGCAGACTCCCAACTGGCCAAGAAACGTTGTCCCCTGCAAGAGGCGTCATCTCCGCCTGCTGTGCATCACCCCACCCTTGGTCTACATACTGACTAGAGCATTGTCTACCTCCCTCTGGAGCGATGTCTTCCTCCTCCATTGACTCCTCCTCATCCTCCTCACAAAGTCCTTCAAATACATATAAATTTACAAAATTTAAAACTCAAAATTTAAAAACTTTGTATCATAATTCTGTAACATCAGTTTATGGAAACACAATAGCATTACAAAAGGATAGACAAAAAATGTACATTATGTGCTTTGTAAATACATTAAAAGTTTGTAATGGTTATGAAAATATAGACAGCGACTCTGGAGGTTCAATTGTTGATACAGCATGGTACTTTGAAAGTCCTCCAGCCCTTTGTGAGGAACCACGTTGCGCTGACTGTCCAGAAGGTGATGGAATTTGTGACTCCTCATCCTCCACCTCTTCCAAAACCTCATGCCTTAGTGCTTGCAGTGTTTTTTGAAGCAGGCAGATAAGGGGGACAGTCAGGCTGACTAGTGCATCATCTGCACTCGCCATCCGCGTTGACTCATCAAACGCACGCAAAACGTGGCAGATATCCTTCATAGAGTTATTCGCCACTCATTACACTGGCAGTGGCTGCCCATTCATTATAGGATCCAATTCTAATTACTGGTTCTCACCAACAAAGCTCTCCACAGCGCAGCACCCCCCTACATCTCCTCCCTTATTTATATTTATCGGCCTAACCGACTGCTGCACTCTGCAAACGACCTTCGACTAACCTCTGCACTAATCCGTACCTCCCACTCCCAACTCCAAGACTTCACCCGCGCTGCGCCAATCCTCTGGAATGCTCTACCCCAAGAAATTAGGACTATCCGCAATTTGGATGGTTTCAGGCGCTCCCTCAAAACACATTTGTTCACAGTGGCCTATCACATTCACTAATCAAAGTCATTCTATGTGTAATTCTGTGTGTGTAGCCCATTCACTATCTCCATGCATCCCTCACTTCCTTAAAATGGCTGGACCATCATTGTAAAAACACCATTGTATATAAACACCTGTACTTTGTATCTCCCACACCTCATTGTAGATTGTAAGCTTTCACCAGCAGGGGCGGCTGATTTTGCTTTAATTATTGTATTGTTAACGTTGTTACTTATGACTCGTGTTTTGAAACTGTTAAACTGTAAAGCACTGCGGAATATTATGGCGCTATATAAATAAATAATATTATTATTCTTATTATAGAGGCCCACTCAGTAGTGGTGAAGTGTGAACGCCGCAAATTGCGAGTTGACTGCGCCTGATGCAGCTGATACTCCATTACTGTTGGCTGCTGCTCACACAACCGCTCCAACATATGTAACGAGGAATTCCACCTGGTGGGTACGTCACATATGATGCGATGTTCATGAAGGTGAAATCTGCGTTGCAGAGCTGCAATCAGCGATCTGGCCATGCTGGAACGTCGCAAGTGAGCGCACTCTAGGCGGACCTTGTGCAGCAGTGCATCAAGATCCGGATAGTCCCTCAAAAAACTCTGCACGACCAAGTTGAGCACATATGACAGACATGGTATGTGAGTGAGGTTGCCAAGGCCCAGAGCTGACACCAGATTTCGGCCATTGTCACACACTACCAAGCCTGCCTGTAGATTCTCTTCCAAAAACCACACGTCGCTCTCCTGCTTTATGGCATTACAGAGCTCCTGCGCTGTGTGGCTAAGATTCCCCATGGAAATTAATTTCAGGATGGCCTGTTGACATTTGGACACGGCTGTGCTCATATCGGTCGCAACAGGTAAACGTTCACGGGTCCATGTGGAGGTAGACCGTGACGGCTCCTGCAGCGATGATTCTGAGGAACTGGAATAGGAGGAGGAATCAATGTGTACAGACTTGATTCCTGCAATCCTTGGAGTTGGCAGAACACGTACAGCGCCACTCGCAAGATCAGTACCCGGCTGCACAACATTGACCCAATGGGCAGTGAGGGAAAGGTATTGTCCCTGGCCATGGGTGTTAGAACCCTCTTGTTAGGTTTTGTTTCAGTTTGCTGGTCACATGACCTTTTTTCCCTATTTAGTCTGGCTCCGCCCTTCTGGCTTTGCTTGACTTCATTGTATTATCTACTGTTAAGCTAGCCGGGTGCTTAGGTGCCTTAATCTGTCAGTTTTGCTTGATGTTAGGATCACAAAGTATTTATTTTTCTGTTTAATTATCCATGCTACAATTTATGTTAGGAGGTGTCCACCTTTTCTCACAGTCCCTAGATCTTGTAGGGATTACTCCCTCGCAACTATAGGTCTTCGTTCACACTAGATGAGGACTTTAGCGTGTCTGGTCGCAGGATCAGGTTCCCCGTTACATCGTAGGGATTCAGCTTAGTTGTATTGTAGGGACAGAATTCCCTTCTTTCCTTACTGGTTGTAGCAGATCATAACAATGGGTACTGGTCCACGCATCGGTGGTCAGGTGGACCTTGCTACTGAGGGCTTTTAGTAGCGCATGTTTAATTTTTCCCTCAACATGCTTTTGCAGACCAGGGACGGCTTGCCTGCTGAAATGAAATCGGCTTGGCACATTGTATTGTGGGATTGACAATGATATTCAGTTACGGAAACTGTCTGTCTCCACCAGCCTGAATCACAGCATTTCAAGGGACAGGAGTTTTGCAATGCCAGCATTCAGAGCCTGTGCTCGTGCATGGTTTGCGGAGTATGGCCGTCTTTTATCCCATGCCTGTGCTACCGATGGCTGTTTTGTGGCCTGGGAGTGTGAGGATGACAGGGAACTTGCTGCTGTGTGTGGAATAACAGTTTGTCTCTGGACAACAGTGGCCGAGGTTCTTCCATGGCGATCCTGTGAGGAAGCATAACCAGCTGTGTGTGAGCTCGATGAAGAGGCTTCAACACAACCTGAAGATGTAGGTGCTGCTGTAGGTTGGCCTACATCTCTAGTGTGTCTTTGTAACTCAACTATGTGCTTTGTCCGCACATGTTTCCACATATTTGTGGTATTGAGGTGACTGACACTTTTAGCTATTTTTAATTTTTAATTACACAGCTTGCATTTCACATAGCAAATATCATGTGCAAGTGTGTGAAAAAAGGACCACGCAGTGCAAGTCCTGGGAGCGCACGTTTTGACTTTTGGAAGACAACTGCTCCGAACAGGTGCCAAACTGGAGGCTACAGGCAACCGAGTCTGCAGCCTAACTCTCCCTCCTGTTTGTACCGTTGGGGCAATGTCTTCCTCTATCTTCCTTCTATCACTAACCATTTCTCTAGGCCTCTCCCAGCTTTCAACCAAAGTACTGGTTCTCACCCACAAAGCTCTCCACAGTGCAGCACCCCTCCTACATCTCCTCCCTCATTTCTATCTATCGGCCTAACCGACTGCTGCGCTCTGCAAACGACTTTCGACTAACCTCTGCACTAATACGTACCTCCCACTCCCGACTCCAAGACTTCTCCTGCTCTACGCCAATCCTCTGGAATGCTGTACCCCAAGAAATTAGGACTATCCACAATTTGCATGGTTTCAGGCGCTCCCTCAAAACACATTTGTTCAGAGCGGCCTATCACATTCACTAATCAAAGTCATTCTATGTATTCTGTGTAAGTGTGTGTGTGTCTCTAGCCCATTCACTATCTCCATCCCTCAGTCCCTTAAGATGGCTGGAACATCATTGTAAATGCACCATTGTATATAAACACCTATACTTTGTATCTCCCCCATCTCATTGTACATTGTAAGCTGTCACGAGCAGGGGCGACTTATTTAGCTTAAATTATTGTATTGTTAACGTTGTTACTTATGACTTGTGTTCTGAAACTGCTAAACTGTAAAGCGCTGCGGAATATGATGGCGCTATATAAATAAATATTATTATTATTCCTCTGAGCTGCTCCCACCACCTTCCTGTTCTTCATGCCATGTTGGGTCTTGGACCTCATCATCTCCACTACCCTCTTCCAACACCTGCTGTTGGGTGGTCTGGCCAGCACCATGCTCAACAGAAACTGGCACCTGGGTCTCATCATCATCATCAGATGTGTTCTGCGGTGTGCTGACCATCGGCACTGTCTCACCCGCCTCTTCAGATTCAGAGAGACACAGCTGTTGCGCATCACTGCATACTCCCTCTTCTTCACATTACAGAATGCTGCTTGGCTGGGCCCCTGTTTGCAAGCCAATAGATTCTGAGAACAGAAGCAGACACTCAGCTGGCTCCTGTACAGAACTCTCTGACTGCCTGGGCAATTTGCCAGGCGGTGAAGAGACAGATGGTTGCCCAACAGTGCTGTGGTCCTGAGAGGAGGTGGAAGCAATTGAAGTCGATGCATTGGCTGAGATCCAAACAACAACGGCTTCAATTTGTTCTTCCCGCAGCAGGGGGTACTCCGAGCTCCTACAAAAGTGCGCATAAAGGAACGCTCACGGCCCGGGAAAACTGGTGGATGCTGTGTCACTGGGGGCCGCAGCAGCCACAGAATCCCCACGTCCTCTCCCTGAAGAAACTCCACGACCACGTGCCTTACTCCCTGCCTTCTTCATCTTGGTAGATTGATAAAGAAAGTCTGAAAAGTTATAAGGTCTAAGTGTGGTTATTCCGCAGAGACTGCAGTGAACACTGCACACAACTGTTCACTACCCAATGCGTCTCAGCAGAAGGCAGTCTGTGCGTCAAAACAAAGGCACAAGCATACATCCATGTACCCTGTTTATACAGCTATATAAAAAAAAATATGTAGTAGTGACGCACACTTTATTGAGGTACAGTATTACATCGCCATTCACCATCTGTGGCTATGCAGTGTCATCTATATATACCTTATCTATCTGTTGTCATGCTTCCAAGTCGACAGTCAGCCATAAATAGCAATTTTCACTATGCACTATGCACTTTTTAAAGGTTATGTTTGTTAATAAAAATGATTATTGCCACATATTATGAGTATTACATGATGGAAATTGTATAATTTTGTATAAAATATTTAGGGACATTATTCAGCAAATGGAACATTTTAGTAATATCACAGATAACTTGTAATGCTGATGATGTTTTGAAGTCAGACATTCATTGTCTATACAATAAAAATGGTGTACATACTGTTACTTATCCATCATTAATGGATTCAGATATGTACTTGTATGCTTTTATGTACAACCGTATAGCAGATTCCTTAACTAATTTATTTTGTGGTTTGCATTGCTGTTCAACATGTTAATGTATGTGTTTATGTTTGTCAATTCTTTATTTATCTAGATATTAGTTTAAATGAAATCATCATCTTATGGTAGTAAAGGTTATCTTTCTCTTGTTTGAAGTATAGACATTTAAAATTGACAGGTAACAAGGAAATTACTTGATCTAGTATTTAAACATCCTCCTTGACCCTGGGCTCCAACACCGCCAGTTGTTGCTCGGAAGTGCTGTTAGCACAGTCAACACTTGCTCCTGTGTTACTGGGGTTCAGTAACGTCAGCTGGTCCTCGGTTGTGCCATTGGCTCTTTTCCTTCTGCTGCCCCTCCGGGTTCCAGCACAGTCAGCTGGTCCTCGTTACTTGCATTGGCTCTTGTACCTTCTGCTACCCGTCCGGGTTCCAGTACCGTCAACTGGTTCTCCGCAGTGCCTTTGGCCTAGGTGCCTCCATCTCGGTATCCGAGTTCCAGCAACGTCTGCTGGTCCTTGGTAGTGCTTTGGAGCACAGGTACCTCCTGCTTAGTAACCGTGTCCCAGTAACGTCAGCTGGTCCTCGGTTGTGCCATTGGCTCTTTTCCTTCTGCTGCCCCTCCGGGTTCCAGCACAGTCAGCTGGTCCTCGTTACTTGCATTGGCTCTTGTACCTTCTGCTACCCGTCCGGGTTCCAGTACCGTCAACTGGTTCTCCGCAGTGCCTTTGGCCTAGGTGCCTCCATCTCGGTATCCGAGTTCCAGCAACGTCTGCTGGTCCTTGGTAGTGCTTTGGAGCACAGGTACCTCCTGCTTAGTAACCGTGTCCCAGTAACGTCAGCTGGTCCTCGGTTGTGCCATTGGCTCTTTTCCTTCTGCTGCCCCTCCGGGTTCCAGCACAGTCAGCTGGTCCTCGTTACTTGCATTGGCTCTTGTACCTTCTGCTACCCGTCCGGGTTCCAGTACCGTCAACTGGTTCTCCGCAGTGCCTTTGGCCTAGGTGCCTCCATCTCGGTATCCGAGTTCCAGCAACGTCTGCTGGTCCTTGGTAGTGCTTTGGAGCACAGGTACCTCCTGCTTAGTAACCGTGTCCCAGTAACGTCAGCTGGTCCTCGGTTGTGCCATTGGCTCTTTTCCTTCTGCTGCCCCTCCGGGTTCCAGCACAGTCAGCTGGTCCTCGTTACTTGCATTGGCTCTTGTACCTTCTGCTACCCGTCCGGGTTCCAGTACCGTCAACTGGTTCTCCGCAGTGCCTTTGGCCTAGGTGCCTCCATCTCGGTATCCGAGTTCCAGCAACGTCTGCTGGTCCTTGGTAGTGCTTTGGAGCACAGGTACCTCCTGCTTAGTAACCGTGTCCCAGTAACATCAGCTGGTACAAGATTGTGCTACAAATACAAGATACGGAACAAGAGACACAAGAACAATAAGCAGAAGATCTAAAAGCAGAAGAACATGAAGTATAAGACCAAAATGAAGAGCAAAATATATGCTCTAAATTCTAAGCAGAAGAAGACTAAGCAGTGTATGGGGGTGAGTCCGTTCCTCCTCGTGGTGCCCCTGGAAAATGCCTGCTGCTGCAGGCTAAACTGAACACGGACAAATACTGTTGTAATTTAAATCTTTTGTGACAGCAAGAACGGAAGGATGAAAAATTCATACTTTGACAGATTACAAGTACAGGATTCTCTGTCACAAATAAGAATATGATGAAGAAGATGAAGCAGAATATGAATAAGAATAATAGTTTAATAAGAAGAATATGAGTAATGTTAACAAAGATGAATAGCAAGAAGTTTAAGAAGAAGATAAAGAAGGTGAAGATGAAGAATAATTTGATGAAAAAGATGATGCTGCAGAAGATTATGAAGGAGAAAGTGTGTGAAAAGTTAAAAAGGTGAAGATGAAGAGCATGGAAGTTGTGTAATATACATATTTGCCAAAATATAAAAAACGTTAACATTGTCAATTTCTTCGTCAATCCGAACATCTTTAAAAAAAAAAATATTTATGCTATTCCATTTGATTGGGTTAAACATCTATGCCTTTAATGTCTCCTCAACCTTCCCCAATACATTCTACATTACTCTTTCTTGTTTTCCTTCATGTACAATTAACCAACAAGGCAAGAATGGGTTTTTTTTAATTTCGATATTTTGTTCCCATAGACTTACATGGGACTTCCGGTATCGGTATCGGGTATCGCCGATATTTTAGTGATATCGGCGATACCATTCCGATTCCGATACTTTAGGATATCGGAAAGTATCGCTCAACTCTAGTTGTGATTCTTCACTTTCAGTATTTTGTTCTTCATTAATTTCTACTTCTTTCTCATCAGATATTTCTTCAGTTATGTCACTATTGTTTTTCTCAATTTTTGTTTCAACTGAAATCATAATGTCTTCATTTAAATCTTCAATGAATGTCACTCTGTTACTCACTGTAACTCTGTCTGTTTTGGGATCTAGAATTCTATATCCTTTGCAGTTTTCACTATATCCAACGAATATTCCTTCCATGGATCTGTTTTGAAGTTTGGAACGTTTTTCTGTTGGAATGAATATAAAAACTTTACATCCAAAAACTTTTAAATGATTGATACTTGGTTTCATACCTTGCCACAGTTCATATGGAGTTTTCTTCAGTTTTCTGGAAAAAAGTCGGTTCTGTAGATATGTAGCTGTCATTGCTGCCTCACCCCAATATTTCTCTGGTAGTTTAGAATCTGTCATCATACATTTCATCATTTCTGTTAGAGTTCTGTTTTTCCTTTCTGCTACTCCATTTTGTTCAGGTGTGTATGGAACAGTTTTCTGATGTTCTATTCCATTTTGTCTTAAATAGTCTTCTATTCTGTGACCTGTAAATTCACCTCCATTATCACTTCTGATGACAATTGGCTTCCTTTGAAATTTGTTACTTGATCTTGTTACATAGTCTACAAGTTTATCAAAAACTTCACTTTTGTTCTTAATTAAGTATGTGACTGTGTATCTTGAGTAGTCATCTAAAAAAGTCAACATGTATCTATTGCCTCCTGATGTAGTCACTTTCATGGGTCCACATACGTCAGTATGCACCAAATCAAGTGGTCTTTCGCTTTTCATCTCACTTTCTTTTGGAATAGATATCCTTGTGGCTTTGGATTTTATACAACAATCAGATCTTATGGTAATTGAGCAATCTGATATCTTTAAATCTTTTGTCAATTCTTTTCTCTGTAGTTCCCTTATACTGTCTGGGTGTCTATGTCCTAGACGTCTATGCCACATGTGAATACAGTTTTTGTGATCATGTGTACATACCTTCATCTGTTGCTTTGGTTTGTCAAAATGATATAATTGTTCATCTGCCTTGACTTTGGTTATCAACTTGTTTCCTGCAAGAATTGCACACTCATTATCTTTGAACTTTACTGTAAGTCCTTTTGCTGTTAAACGTTTCACAGATAATAATCCGCCTTCCAATTTTGGAACATACAACACATCCTGTACAAGTATCTTTGAATCTTGTCCGAACTTGTTTGAACAATTTAGCATACCTTGTCCGATACCTTCTGCGGTTATTTTGCTTCCATCTGCAAGATAAATGGCTTCTTTCTTATTTAAATTAAGATCAGTAAAGAAATTCTTGTCACTTGTCATATGACTCGTTGCTCCTGAATCAATAAACCAACCAAGTGATGATTTCTTATCAGTTACTTTAAATGTGTCATTCCAATTATTTCACATGAACCAGAAATTGTGTTTTTCACCTTCTGTATATTATCTTTATGGTGTAAATTCTGTTGTTCTGCTTTCCATATAGTACAGTCTTTCTTTAAATGTCCTTTTTTCTTACATCTGAAGCATTCTCTTGTCTCTTTATTATAGGGTTTTTTAAGTTCTGTAGCTTTAAGAGCATTTCCATTATCTTTTTCAGTAGAAGAATCATTTGTTTGCTCTTTCTTTCTCTGATATTCATCTATGAGTCTGGTTTTCACAAACTCTAATGTAATGTCAGTTTCTGGTCTTGTCTCTAGTGCATTTATTAAAGCTGTATATGAATCTAGTAAACTGCACAATAAAATTACTACTATATGGCTTTCCTTAATATCTTCACCAATAGATCTTAGCTGTAATATCACTTCCATCATTGAGAATATATGCTTCTGCATGTCACTGTTTGCATTTAGTCTCATATTGTAAAGCTTTCTTAGTAGAAATAACTTGTGATTTAAGCTAGGTCTCTCATATAGCTTTCTTAATTCTTCCCACATTCCTTTTGCTGTTTCTTCATTTCTTATATGTATTAATTGAGCATCATCCACTAATAAGCTGATGGTAGCTCTCGCTTGTCTATTTTTTCTATCCCATGTCTGATTATCTTCATCAGGTCTATCTGTAGTGATTACTTCCCATAAATCATATTTAGACAATAACATCTCTACTTTGAACTTCCATAGCTGATAGTTCTCATCATTCAGTTTAGCTACTGTGAGTTTTAGCTCTGTGCTATTCATCATTTTTAACTTATCTTACTTGTTTGGAGAGACTTGCACTGAAGAATTCTTCTGCATTCACCAGGGTCTTGCTGAGAATTCCAATGTCCTGGGTATCTGGTATTCTTGGGTGTCCTGGGATCTGTGGTGTCTGGATTCTCTGTATCTGGGTACGCTGTATCTGGGTGCCTGGGTCTGGGTGTCTGGGCCCATAACTTGTTGCACAGCTTCTGAATCCACACCTTTGCAGCAGTAAACTTCACAGAGCAAGTTGCATGGGATAACAAGCGTTTACTTCTCTGAACGTGAGGTAAAAGAATAATGCACAGACATTACAGCATTGCATCAGCTAACAGGAACAAAACGAAAGTGAAACTAAACACAGAAGAGACTAATTCTTATACTATACATTAAACAGAAGGAAACGTTACACAACATCGCCATCTACTGTCAGATCAGCATAAAGTCCTCCTGTTACACATATATAATAAGTTCTGATCTGTTGCATATGACAACAGCCTTGATGACTGTCAGCCATTGTCTGCTCAGGGAACTGTACGAGGTGGAGGAAGAAGAGGAAGAGGGAGGAGGAGGGGGGATGATTCTTTTGGGGAGGAGGATGCTTCTCAGGGGGCAAGAGAAAATGTTGGCTTGCCAAGTTCAGGTCCAGGGTTTGTGCGTGACTGGAGGGATGTGGATTTGTCAGAAAGTGCTCCTCCACCCACCACTGGCAGTGCTGCCAGAAGTGGCAGGCCAAGAAAAACATCAGAAAGGCAGAAAAGAAGAATGGTGAGATCAGTCAAGGACAATCCTCAGACCACCTCCAGAGAGCTGCAGCATCAACTTGCTGCAGATGGTGTCACTGTGCATCGGTCAACTATACAACGTACTTTGAACAAGGAGAAGCTGTATGGGAGAGTGATGCGAAAGAAGCCGTTTCTGTAAGCACGCCACAAACAGAGTCGGCTGAGGTATGCAAAAGCACATTTGGAGAAGCCAATTTCTTTTTGGAAGAAGGTCCTGTGGACTGATGAAACCAAGATTGAGTTGTTTGGTCATACAAAAAGGCGTTATGCATGGCGTCAAAAAAACACAGCATTCCAAGAAAAACACTTGCTACCCACAGTAAAATTTGGTGGAGGTTCCATCATGCTTTAGTGCTGTGTGGCCAATGCCGGCACTGGGAATCTTGTTAAAGTTGAGGGACGCATGGATTCCACTCAGTATCAGCAGATTCTTGACAATAATGTTCAAGAATCAGTGACAAAGTTGAAGTTATGCAGGGGATGGATCTTTCAGCAAGACAATGATCCAAATCCACTCAGGCATTCATGCAGAGGAACAATTACAATGTTCTGGAATGGCCATCCCAGTCCCCAGACCCGAATATCATTGAACATCTGTGGGATCATTTGAAGAGGGCTGTCCATGCTCGGCGACCATCAAACTTCACTGAACTGGAATTGTTTTGTAAAGAGGAATGGTCAAAAATACCTTCATCCAGGATCCAGAAACTCATTAAAAGCTACAGGAAGCGACTAGAGGCTGTTATTTTTGCAAAAGGAGGATCTACTAAATATTAATGTCACTTTTCTGGTGAGGTGCCCATACTTATGCACCTGTCAAATTTTGTTTGGATGCAGATTGCACATTTTCTGTTAGTACAATAAGCCTCATTTCAAGGCAGAAACATTACTGTGTCCAATAGTTATTGGATATATCAAACTAAAATGGCTGTTGCAAAAATACCAATTTTTATAAAACATTAAGCTTAAGATTAATAGGGGTGCCCAAACTTTTTCATATAACTGTAAATAACTTGTGTCTGGTGATACAGTACCCCTTTTTCATCTTTTTAAATTATTGTGTAATCCATACTGAGCCTGAGAGCGTCTTTGTCTGCCTCCTGAAATATATACAGAGATTTTGAATATTTTCACTATACTACCTTGTATCTGGTGATAAAGTACCCCTTTTTCTTCTTGTTATATTCTTGTGTAATCCAGACTGAGCCTGAGAGCGTCAGTGGCTGCCTCCTGAAATATATGCGGAGATTTAGAATATTTTCACTATACTACTGTTATGTTTAGGTAGCTGAGGAGAAATAGCAAAAACATTAATTCACCAGAGAAGCTGGAACCTATTGGATTGCAGTAACCTGAACTAACCACACAACTAGAGGTAGCCGTGGAGCATTCCTACGTTGATCCTAGACGCCTCGTCACAGCCTGAGAGATAACTACACCTAAAGGCAGAAAGATGAAAGCTATCTGCCCCGGAGCAGATCCCCAAAGAAAATTGGAAGCCCCCAAACATGTAATGGCGGTTAGACAGGAAGAAAGCACGGACACAGACAGAAAATAGAATGAGCAAACGCTGGGGCCCAATATGTCTAGACAGAAAAGTACAGGAAAGAATTCAGACTGCAATCCAACAAAGACCCTAAAAAATACCAGCACCTCTGATTGCCAAAAAACCTGAGATCACACGATCTCATCTACCTAAATCAGATCTCTGGTGTAACAAAGCCAAGCCGCAGCCACTGAAAAAACAGGAAAAAGCAAATGAACAAATAACAGTGGCTACAGATAAACTGAGAGGAGCACAGGCCCCAGGAGGGGACCCGGCTGACCTCCACAAAAGTGCAGAAAACTATGCAAAAAGCAAGCACAAAAAGAAAAGCAGAAAATATCTTATCTGAAAGCAGCAGATGCAGGCAAGACTCCAGCAAACTTCCAAATGAACCAGGAACCACAATTGAGACAAGAACAATTGATCACTGGCGACCATCATGGGAGGGAACCTCCCTTATATCAGTCCAGTCAGTGATCCCAGATTGCCATTCCTCGCTGGAAGGTTCAGTACTGTCTGTAACCACCAGAGGGAGCCTCTGCTCAGAAACTGTCTCTGGCACATTCACAACAACTATCTTGTATCTGGTGATAGTGTACCCCTTTTTTTGGCCTCCTCTTCCTTGGATTTTTCCAATTAATCCATTTGCAGCTGCTTTACGTCCATAATACACCTCAACATATGCCATTTTTGCCACCTCCCTATCTGGGCTGCTCCACCCCCAAACTTTTTATATTCTTTTGTAATCCATACTGAGCCTTTGATCTTCATTGACTGCCTCCTGAATTATATACAGAGATTTATAATATTTTCACTATACTAGATATACCTTGTATCTGGTGAAACAGTACCCTTTTTATAATATTGTGTAATACATACTGAGCCTGAGAGCATCAGTGGCTGCCTCCTAAAATATATACTGATATTTAGAATATTTCCCCATAATATATATACATGGTATCTGCTGATATAGTAGCTCTTTTTCTTCTTATTATATTCTTGTGTAATCCATACTGAGCCTGAGAGCATCATTGTCTATCTCCTGAAATATATACGGAGATTTTTAATATTTTCACTATACTATATATACCTGGTGTGAGGCATCGGGCGACGGCAGGATCCCAACTTGGATCCGAGGAGTCTGTGGTCCCCCATCCAGGTCCAGCCGAGGCAGATGCTGCTCTGCTTCGCCGTCGATCCCAACGCCTAGCTAATACCCGAGAGGTACGAGCTGTTCCTAGAGTCTTTGTGCATAGTAACCTTAAACCTAGGTTGCAGAAGGGAACAAAGGCTGTTATAGCCTAAGTCCTGAAATGTCTGCACTGAGCATGTCCGTGACGTGGCGGACCGTGATTGGTGGTTTGGTATCAGCTGATCCGGTGACCTGGCACCGCCTGATTGGTCATGGATGATGTCATCAGTGATGCGAGATGGTTGGGGGCATGGCTTAGCCTTTAAATAACGTGACTGCCTGCGGCGCTGCGCGGTCAGATCATACTATATAGGTAGTGCTCATGTGTGGACATACCAGAATCTGGGCTCCACGTGCTCTCTAGCTTTGCTCTTCGGGACCTGCCGATGCCAGAGTACGCTCGGCTAATTAGCACAGGTCCTTCAGGCAGGTTAACTTATGCCAGGCAGGTAGCCAATGTGGCGCAGTCTAGCTCCGACAGAGGGTAGCTATACACCCTGAGCAGACTGCGGGGCACGTAACCTGGGCATCGCCTGCCAGCTGAGCAGAGTTGCTCAGTCCGGTCTCACACGGGCTAGCAGCATGTACGCCTGGCGTTAGTCGCATGCACTTCCTAATCGGCATGCAAGTGGCTTCTGTGCTGTTAACAGGGCTACATCTATGCCAGCCTGCAGCACATAGTGCAGATCTAATATCTGGCAAGTGGCTTCTGTGCACTTAACAGAGCTACGTCTACGCCAGTCTACAGCACATCTCCCGTGAAGTTAACGGAGATAGTGCAAATTCAATATCTTGCTTAATGAGATGTAACACAGGCAATACCTTTATATTTCTGTTGTCAGTTTTCACCCTCATACTCGAGGGGTGTTCGGCCGCAGCATCTCTAGCTGCAACGCGGACCCCAGGGTTCAGTTGCTCCCTATCATATATTAAAGTTGTTGCCACCGTCCCCTTAACACCTGGTATCTGGTGATACAGTACCCTTTTTCAGCTTTTTATATTGTGGTCTAATCCATACTGAGCCTGTGAACGTCTGTCTGTTACTCTGGAAATATATCCTGAGATTTAAAAATTTCCCCAACACTGTATACAGCTCTACGCTTGTAATACATTACCCGTTTTCTACTTTTTATTTTTGTGTAATGCATACTGAGCCTTTGAGCGTCAGTCTGCCTCCTGAAATATATACGGAGATTTAGAATATTTTCACTATACTATATATACCTTGTATCTAGTTAAACAGTACCCTTTTTATATTATTGTGTAATACATACTGAACCTGAGAGAGTCACTGTCTGCCTCCTGAAATATATACAGAGATTTAGAATGTTTTGACTATACTATATATACCTTGCATCTGCTGATACTATACCCTTTTTCAGCTTTTGTAATTGTGGTCTAATTCATACTGAGCCTGTGAGCGTCTGGCTGGAACTCCGTAAATATATACGGAGATTTACAATGCCCCCTAGACTGTATCCAGCTGTATGATTCTGATACAGTACCCTTTCTGCCATAAAGTCCTCCTCCACCCACCACTCTAAGTGCATCATTGACACCCGGAACATTGGCCCACATGTGTGATTATTTCTTGCAGATCTTTTTATATTCTTGTGTAATCCATACTGAGCCTCTGAGCGTCAGTCTGCCTCCTGAAATATATACGAAGAATTATAATATTTTCACTATAATATACAGTACAGACCAAAAGTTTGGACACACCTTCTCATTCAAAGATTTTTCTGTACTTTCATGACTATGAAAATTGTAGAATCACACTGAAGGCATCAAAACTATGAATTAACACATCTGGAATTATACATTACACCTTACAAAAAAGTGTGAAACAACTGAAAATATGTCTTATATTCTAGGTTCTTCAAAGTAGCCACCTTTTGCTTTGATTACTGCTTTGCACGCAGAAAAGATGAACAGACGGACTCTACATGCCTAGTTCCCACCGTGAAGCATGGAGGAGATGGTGTGATGGTGTGGGGGTGCTTTGCTGGTGACACTGTTGGGGATTTATTCAAAATTGAAGTGGTGAGCGGTCCAGCTCACCCCAAACCATCTCGATTGGGTTTAGGTCTGGTGACTGTGGAGGCCAGGTCATCTGGCGTAGCACCCCAACACTCTCCTTCTTGGTCAAATAGCCCTTACACAGCCTGAGGTATGTTTGGGGTCATTGTCCTGTTGAAAAATAAATGATGGTCCAACTAAACGCAAACCGGATGGAATAGCATGCTGCTGCAAGATGCTGTGGTAGCCATGCTGGTTCAGTATGCCTTTAATTTTGAATAAATCCCCAACAGTGTCACCAGCAAAGCACCCCCACATCATCACACCACCTCCTCCATGCTTCACGGTGGGAACCAGGCATGTAGAGTACATCCGTTCTCCTTTTCTGCGTGCAAAGCAGTAATCAAAGCAAAAGGTGGCTACTTTGAAGAATCTAGAATATAAGACATATTTTCAGTTGTTTCACACTTTTTTGTAAAGTGTAATGTATAATTCCACATGTGTTAATTCATAGTTTTGATGCCTTCAGTGTGATTCTACAATTTTCATAGTCATGAAAATACTGAAAAATCATTGAATGAGAAGGTGTGTCCAAACTTTTGGTCTGTACTGTATATACCTTGTATCTGCTGATACAGTACCCTTTTTCAGCTTTTGTAATTGTGGTCTAATCCATACTGAGCCTGTGAGCGTCTGGCTGGTACTCAGTAAATATATACAAAGATTTACAATGCCCCCTAGACTGTATCCAGCTGTACGCTTCTGATACAGTACCCTTTCTGCCATAAAGTCCTCCTCCACCCACCACTCTAAGTGCATCATTGACACCTGGAACATTGGCCCACATGCGTGATTATTTCTTGCGGATCTTTTTATATTCTTGTGTAATCCATACTGAGCCTGTGAGCGTCATTATCTGCCTCATGAAATATATACGGAGATTTTGAATATTTTCACTAAACTACCTTGCATCTGGTGATACAGTACCCCTTTTTTTGGCTTCCTCTTCCTCGGACTTCTCCAATTAATCCATTTGCAGCTGCTTTACGTCCATTATACACCTCAACATATGCCATTTTTGTCACCTCCCTATCTGGGCTGCCCCACCCTCCCTCCTCCACCCCCAAACTTTTTATATTCTTGTGTAATCCATACTGAGCCTTTGAGCTTCATTGTCTGCCTCCTGAATTATATACGGAGATTTATAATATTTTCACTATATTAGATATACCTTGTATCTGGTGAAACAGTACCCTTTTTATATTATTGTATAATACATACTGAGCCTGAGAGCATCAGTGGCTGCCTCTTGAAATATATACAGATATTTAGAATATTTTCCCCATAATATATATACATGGTATCTGCTGATACAGTACCCCTTTTTCAGCTTTTGATATTATTGTGTAATAAATACTGAGCCTGAAAGCATCAGTGGCTGCCTCCTGAAATATATACTGAGATTTAGAATATTTTCACTATACTATATATACCTGGTATCTGCTGATACAGTACCCCTTTTTCTTATTATATTCTTGTGTAATCCAGACTGAGCCTGAGAGCGTCAGTGCCTGACTCCTGAAATATATACGGAGATTTTTAATATTTTCACTATAATATATATACCTGCTATCTGGTGATACATTACCCTTTTTCTACTTTTTATATTCTGGTGTAATCCATACTGAGCCTGTAAGCGTCTGTGTGTTACTCCGGAAAGCTATACGGGTATTTACAATTTACCCCTACACTATATACACCTGTTATCTTCACATTTAGTACCCTTTTGCAGCTTTTCATATTCTGGTGTAATCCATACTGATCCTGTGAGCGTCTGTGTTACTCTGAAAATCTATACGGAGATTTAAAATTACCCAAACACTGTATACAGCTGCACGCTTCTGATACAGTAACATATATCTAATGGTATTTTTGGTACATTTTCAAAAACATCAGGAAGTATGGTGGAAGAGGCCGCGGACGTGGGTGGGGGGCCAGCTGGTACTGATGGTGGTGGTGGTGCATCTGCTGGTAGTGACTAAAGCACAATAGCACCTAAGGCAGGAGGTGTTGAGGCTGCGTCATCGTCTGGCTCAAGAAGGCTTGGAAGACTCCCTTTCCAGGGAATAGTTAAACCGCTTTTAAAGCCGGAGTATCAGGAACAGGTTTTGCCTTATATTGCCGAAACAGCCTCCCGCTCTATCACCCCCTCTTCTGAAGTTTAAAAAAATGCAAGTACTGAGTCGTCAGTGCAGGCTCCTGGTCAGGAATAACACCTTTCCTTGTGTCCTTCACCCTCACTAAAAGTGAAGGATGTGGCAGCCCACACTTCAGATTTCTCCATGGAGCTCTTTTCACCTACCATGCCTGGGTTATCAAGTCAAATCCTGAATTCCCCAGTCCAACATTAATCAGAGATGGAGTGCACTGATGCACAGCCACTGCTAGATGATTCTGCTGGTACATTCACCCAGAGCACTACATTTGCCTCGCAGTCTACTGAGCCAGAATGTGACCCTGATGAAACTCAGGTGCCCCTTCCTGCATACTATACCACCTTACACGGTGACACAGAGGATGGTGCAGATGAAATTGAACAGGAGGTGATGGATGACCCAGTTGTTGACCCAGATTGGCATCCAATGGGGGAAGAGGGTGCCTCTGGCAATAGGTCAGAAGAGGAGAAGGATCCGCAGCAGTCACCGACATTGCAGCAGTGGTTATCAGGCAGGCCTGTAGCAGTCCAAAAAGGTGTAAAAAAAAAAAAAAAAGAGTTGCAGGACAACTTGTCCAGACGGTCAAATTAGCACAGCGTGCAAGCCCAGAAAATTTATACCATAGTAGGAACAGACCAGTGTGGCATTTTTTTTACCTAAATCCTATTGATGAGGCAAAGGTTATCTGTAAGCAGTGCGGAAGGATCTTTAGCTGAGGGAAAAATCTCAGAAATTTGAATACCAGTTGCATGCTTAGACATTTAATGAACATGCACTTTCAAGCATGGACAGACTACAAAACCAACAAATCCCCCTCCAGGGCCGACGTCAGCACCTGGCACACCCGGGCAAGTGCCGGTTCCCTGAGCAGGTGGGGGGGGCTGACTCGTGGGCGACGGCACTGGCACAGGGCCCCTCATAGTACAAAAAATTGTCTCTGATGGTGGGAGGGCCCACTCGCCGTCAGACACACCGGCGTACTATGTGGGACCCTGTGCCACTGCCGTCGCCCATGAGTCGGCCCCCTCTGCTTGCTCAGGGCACCAGCACTTGCAATACTTACCGCTGCCTGCTTCACTGCTGTGACGTCTTCCGCATTTCCTGACGTCACGTCTGTCCGCCCTCTGCCTAAACAGTCCAAGTGCAGAGAGCTGTAACATGGCAACGCTGAGGAGTCCAGAGTAGAGCAGTGCACAGCGAGGAGAGGTATTACATTTTTTTTAATGTTTGGAGCAATATATGGTAGCATTATATACTGGAAAATTATAATTGGGGCACAGCATACACTTGAGTTTTACAAATGTGGCAGATCAGACACTGGAGCAGCATGCATGGGGCCCATCATATACTGGAGCATTGTAAATGGGGCAGATCAGACACTGGAGCAGCATCCATGGGGCCCATCAGGGGTGGACATATCATTAGTGCAACCTGTGCAGCCGCACAGGGGCCCAAGAGGTGAGGGGGCCAGTTTAAACCTCCAAAGCAGGTGCAATTTTGCATTTTTAGGAGATCGTGGGCTGCAAAGGGCTCATGTATTGTTCTTGCAAAGGGGCCCTTTTCTGACTTTTTACACCAGTGGGGCCCATCATATACTGGAGCATTCTAAAAGGGGGAAAACAGACTCTGGAGCAGCATTTACGGGGCCCATTATACACTAGATCATTAAGAATGGGGCCCATTATATATGGATCATGATTTTGGCCCATAAGACGCTGGAGCATCATCCATGGGGCCCATCATATACTGGAGCATTCTAAATGGGGCAGATCAGACACTGGAGCAGCATCCATGGGGACCATCATATATTGGAGCATTGTAAATGGGGGACAGCAGACACTGGAGCATCATCCATGGGGCCCAACATATACTGGATCATTCTAAATGGGGCAGATCAGACACTGGAGCAGCATCCATGGGGTCCATCATATACTGGAGCATTGTAAATGGGGCAGATCAGACACTGGAGCAGCATTTACGGGGCCCATTATACACTGGATCATTAATAATGGGGCCCATTATATATGGACCATGATTTTGGCCCATAACACACTGGAGCATTATCCATGGGGCCCAACATATACTGGAGCATTCTAAATGGGGCAGATCAGACACTGGAGCATCATCCTTGGGGTCCATCGTATACAGCATTGTAAATGGGGGACAGCAGACACCGGAGCAGCATTTACGGGGACCATTATACAATGGAGCATTATAAATGGGGCCCATTATAAATGGAGCATTATTTTGGCCCATAAAACACTGGAGCAGCGTCCATGGGGCCCATCATATACTGGAGCATTCTAAAAGGGGGAAAACAGACACTGGAGCAGCATTTACGGGGACCATTATACACTGGATCGTTATAAATAGGGCCCATTATATATGGAGCTTTATATTGGCCCATCATACACTGGAGCATCATCCATGGGGCCCATCATATACTGGAGCATTCTAAATGCAGCAGATCAGACACTGGAGCATCATCCATGGGGCCCATCATATACTGAAGCATTCTAAAATACGGGGAAAACAGACACTGGAGCAGCATTTACAGGGACCATTATACAATGGAGCATTATAAATGGTGCCCATTATATATGGAGCATTATTTTGGCCCATTAGACACTGGAGAATCATCCAAGGGGCCCATCATATGCTGGAGAATCATATGGGGTTAATTATTTATGGGCAACATATAGGGTATGGAGCATCATATGTGGCACATATGGGGCCTATTCTTTATGGAGCATTATGTGGAGCTCATCATATACTGTATGGAGCAATATATGGAACCCATTCTGTATGGAGCAATATATGGGGCTCATTATTCTGTATGGCAACTACGTGGTGGCCATAATACTGTATGGAGTAATATACTGTCCGGTTTTTGAGCTATTGTAGATTTTAGCATAGATATCAGTCATGTAATGTAAGAAGTGAAGTATTTGTCATTGTACTACACCTATATTTCTCTGCCGTATCGGAGCATCATGAATTGTGGTATGTGTTAAAGGGGCCCACTGACACTCTTTGGCCCGGGGCCCACGAAAACCTGGAGCCAGCCCTGCCCCCCCACAAGTTTAGCCAAATAACCCCCAGTTTCCAATGAGTAACTATTATTATAAAGTTAATTAAGGTTTCCAAGCTTAAGTAATAAGAATTGATGTCGTTGGCATTGAAATTGGCACTGTAGATGTGTTTACTGTTCCCCCACTCCCTGCCGACTTTGCTTCCCCATTGACTTGCATTGGGTTTCGTGTTTCAGTCGGACCACCGACTTTTCCCGATAGTCGGCCGATTTTGTTCTACCCGACTTTTGAGAAAGTCGAGTTTCATGAAACCCGACTCGACCCTAAAAAAGGGAAAGTAGCTCATCTCTAGTAGAGAACAATAATATTGAGTATGCAAAAAAACATAAGAAATGACCTAGCTACAAAAGGCACTACCAAAATACCATATCACCTATAAATTGACGGAAGCATATACCAAGAAAAATTTAATAATTTTTATTAACAAAAATTAACAGACAAATTAAAAAGAATTTTCGTCTTTTGTGGTTAAACACACAAATATGGACCTGAATATTTTTGATTGTTGTAATACTTAGCAGCAAGTTTGCACTTTGATCAGTATATTTTTCTTTAACACTATGTGGGACTCACCCTATGTCTAATTTTTGCTAAGGAATATAATTAATGAGCACTAAGCACTTTACTGCCATCTGTTGGAAATATAAAGCAAACTATCATATATGTAAAAATCTTTGTGAGGGGCTATATATCTCTATATACTTCTTTTAATTAGGTTATAGGCTATAGTGATTATAATATAGAGCTGTACTTGTAAAAATCCCCTTTTTTTAGAGGTTTACATAACCATTTTTGCAGTGTTATCGTAATGTTAAATATTTCATGCTCATTCATCCCTAAATAGTGTTGGTATATAATTTATATGCTATTTTTGCAAAACTTTGAATATTGAGCTTTAAACTTTTTTGTAAACCTGTATATTGTAGTTTCCACATGCATTGAACTATATAAGAACCAATTGAATCTACAGCTGTGGAAACTCTCCTTTGTGGAATCCTTCTGTGATTTTTTCATTATATGCTCTGAATATACCAACTGTGTTATGAAATTTAAATAATAGCTTATAACATGGGTATTTATTCCTGTGCTTTCAGGTCCATATTTGTGTGTTTAACCACTAAAGACGAAAATTCTTTTTAATTTGTGTGTTAATTTTTGTTAATAAAAATTATTAAATTTTTCTAGGCATATGCTTCCGTCAATTTATAGGTGATGTAACAATAATATTGAGCATTTGATCATCTACTTTGTGTTTTTGTTTTTAATCCAGGGTGGTAGAAAGCAAAAATCCTGCCTTTGCTGTTGGAAGTTATTATGTTGCACGGTCAGGCTGGACCACACATTTCATATCAGATGGGAAAGAACTCCAAGCTTTGCCATCCAGTTGGCCTGAATCACTGGCAAGATCACTGGATAAGCCTTAAAAGTACACACCTCAATGTTTTTATAACCTCCTCCCTTACCAGACCTGAAACATCTGGTTAAAATTAATATAATCTATTTGTTCACTTTTTGGAGGATAAATAGACAAAGAATAAACTATGAATTTCATGCAATAAATAAATAAAAAGACAATGTGATATACTCTAATTGTGAAGGGAGAGAAATGTAGCTGGTACACCAGCATTAATTGCCCATGTTTACAGATGAACATAGAGTGGGTGGAAATAAGTATTTAACACGTCACCAATTTTCTAAGTAAATATATTTCTAAGATACCAGTAAATTATGTGTAATAATGAGAAAAGATACAGAGAAAAAGTATTGAACACGCTTACTGAAACGTAATTACTGTATATTCTTGAGCATAAGCCGACCCGAGTATAAGCCGACTCCCTAATTTTGCCACAAAAAATTGGGAAAACTTATTGACTCGAGTATAAGCCTAGGTTTGGGAACTGAAGCAGCTACTGGAAATTTCAAAAATAAAAATAGATGCCAATAAAAGTAAAATTAATTGAGACATCAGTAGGTTAAATGTTTTTGAATATCCATATTGAATCAGGAGCCCCATATAATGCTCCATACAGTTCATGATGGCCCCATAAGATCCTCCATACAAAATACGCCCCATATAATGCTGCACAAAGGTTAATAATGGCCCCATAAGATGCTCCATAGAATAATATGCCCCATATGCTGCTCCATAAAGGTTATGGCCCCATGAGATGCCCCATGGAATAGGCCCCATATGCTGCTCCATTATTGTTATGGCCCCATAAAATATGCCCCCATATGCTGCTCCATAAAGGTTATGGCCCCATAGAATATGCCCCATATGCTGCTCCATAAAGGTTATGGCCCCATAAAATATGCCCCCATATGCTGCTCCATAAATGTTATGGCCCCATAGAATATGCCTCCATATGCTGCTCCATAACAGTTATGACCCCATAAGATGCCCCATAGAATATGCCCCCATATACTGCTCCATAACGGTTATGGCTCCATAAGATGCCCCATAGAATATGCCCCATATGCTGCTCCATAAATGTTATGCCCCCATATGATGTTCCATAGATTATGACCCCATATGCTGCTGCGAATAAAATGAAAAAAATGACATACTCACCTTTCGTCGCTTGGGGCCAGGTGCCGGTGTCCTGAGCAGGCGGGGACACCAGCGCGCTATGGGTGACAGGTGCCGGTGTCACCGCTGGCTCAGGCCCCCGACACCTGCGATATTCACCTGTCCCCGTTCCACCGCCGCACGCTGCTGTGTCTTCCGGGTCGGTCCTCTGGTTGTCAATGTTCAGGCAGAGGGCGCGGCGTGCACTAACCACGTCATCGCGCCCTCTGACCTGAACGTCACAGCCAGGGGACGCGAGGACAGAGAGGCGCGCAGCGGTGGAACGGGGACAGGTGAATATAGTATGGCTCCCCCCGTCCTCCCCATCATACTCACCCCCTCCTGGCACATCTCTGCAGCCCCTGCGTCTCCCATTGTCACCGGCGCCGCAGCTCTTCATTCCTTCAGCGGTCACGTGGTACTGCTCATTAAAGTCATGAATATGTGCATATTCATGACTTTAATGAGCGGTACCACATTACCGCTGAACACAGGCACCGGAGACCGTGGGAGAAGAGCAGGGGCTGCAGAGACCGCGCCAGGAGGGGGTGAGTATATAGGACAGCTGCGCTCCCCCTCCACCGCCGACCCCCTGGTATATGACTCAAGTGTAAGCCGAGAGGGGCACTTTCAGCCCTAAAAAATGGGCTGAAAATCTCGGCTTATACTCGAGTATAAACAGTAATATTTAATACAAAAGCCTTTGCTGGTGATGACAGCTTTAAGATGCCACCTGTATGGAGAAACTAGTCGCATGCATTGCTCAGGTGTGATTTTATCCCATTCTTCCACACAAACTCTCTTCAAGTCATGAAAGTTTCGTGGCTCCTTCTATGAACTCTGAGCATTAGTTCATCCAATGAATTTTCTGTTGGATTTAGGTCAGGTGATTAGCTGGTCCATTCTAGCAGCTTTATTTTCTTTCTGTAAAATCAATTGAGAGTTTTATTGGCTGTGTATTTGGGATCATTAGTGAAAGTAAAAAAAAAGTTCACACCAGCTTACCAGCACAGGCAATGTTTCCAAGAGGGTGCCATGCACGGCCAAATCCTGACTCTGGTTTCAGTTAAGTAGACATGAAGAGGAAAAGGCAAAGTAGTCCAGCTACCGCCTACAAATTATTTTAGAAAAACAAGTGGAAAAAAATATTGTTAAAAACTTTATTTAAATACTCTAAAAGCAAGAAAAAACATTATTTTAGAATTAGGCCTACACATTTCAATCACTACCATGCTCTTAATCATAGCCTCTAACCAGAGTAACTGCATACATTGGTCTACAGAAAATCTGCAATCCAAAACCATGGGAAGTGTTGCTTGTGAACAGTGCTGCTGTGGCTGTGGGCACAATAGTAGGACAAAGTGCTAAGATAAAGGTACATTATAAAACATGTATAAATGTTATTTTTACATATGTCACAAGTATATCAGGTTCTGAATTACTCTGCATACTTATCCAAATGGTATAAAAGGGCTACTGTCATGACATACAGTATGAGGGGTTTTATAAGGCTAGTTTCACACTAGCGTATGGCTGCGCTGCAGAGGGCTACAGATTTCCTCCATGAAGCTCCGCCCACCGCCTCACCTCCTCTGGTCAGCTCCACCTATGTATGTAAGCGGCTTGTGTACCTATATTTAACATTAAGTATGTAGGTCGTGCAGATGTATGCGGATGCCGCCACATGTTGCATTTTGTTGCTGTCGCCGCACCGTCAAAACGATGCATGCGGCATCCGCATACATCTGCACGGCCTGCATACCTAATGTTAAATTTAGGTACGCAGGACGCATGCAGGCCTCTTGCATACATAGGCGGAGCTGACCGGAGAAGGTGCGGCGGTGGGCGGAGCTTCACAGAGGAAGTCCACAGCCCTCCGAAGCGCAGCCATACACTAGTGTGAAACTAGCCTTACTCAGCCGTCATGTTTATATTTTACCATATGTTGATATGTTTTTGTTTCTCAAAAAATGCATTTAAAATATGTAGGGTTTTCCCAACCTTTAAAGCATCGCAGAATCCAGAGAAAAAAATGGATACCCCTGAGAACCCCTACCATTTTTTTCAAAAGAGAAAAAGGCTAAAAATAAGTAGTACATACGGTAATAAGTAATAAAAAACTGTACTAAAAAATAGCTCTTATTCAAAAGCAGAATAAATAATCAACAATACAACAGTGTAAACAAGGACAAGTTAACAATCACAACTCTCAAAGAAAAAATAAAGAACCAAAAAAGAAGAAGTTAACTTTTTTTCACCATGTCAAAACACAGGTTGTCAGATACTACAGTTCAGACATCAGACTTCTAAAATTTATTTAGATCCCAAATCAGACTCTAAAATTAATTTGGAACCAATACTCCAAGTCACACAAAAGCAGGCACCTTGTGTGCCAGTCCATTAAGGACCCGACTTTGTCTGCGAGTACCCTGGACTATGGGATATCCTCAGTCTGAGCCCTCAGCGAACGTCTTTGTACTGCGGTGGTGCATGTGCAGTGCATACAACCACAGAACTGTTCAGAACCTCACCAGTCTTGAAGACATACACTGGAGTCAGACGCTCCTGATTCATGAAGAGGCATACACCTCTTTATGAATCAGGAACTTTGGACGAGTGGCATACACCTCTGTGTGAGTCTCCCCACTAATCCTACTCTACTCCCTAATAGAGTAAAGGGTATGCCACACTAAACAACATCGCTAACAGGATCGCTAAAAAACGTCACTATTTAGCGATCCCGTTAGCGATGTTGTTGTGTGCGGCAGCTGCCAGCGACGAGCTTCCTGCTGTGATCTCGCTCGTCGCTGGAATCGTTCCGGACCCTATTTTCTCGTCGGCGCTCCCGCTGGGTAAGTATATATCGCTAGTGTAGCACCTTTTCTTAGCGATTTAGCGGTACTTTTGTACCGCTAAAGTCGTTAAGGAGATCGCTAACCGCGATAGCGTCCTAACGACATCGCTAAGTTAGGTAGCTACTAGCGATATAGAAACAATCCCGCTAGCGATCTCATTAGTATGCGACGCTAACGAGATCGCTAGCGGGATTGTGTAGTGTGGCAGTACCTTAAGATTTGTAGCATAATAAACATCAGAACTCGTCCCAAATTTGACAAGTGTTGGTTCCACTTTGTTGAAGCTGAATGAAAATATTGTGAAAACTTCAAAAGTCGCAGAATTTTAGTGCAGCTGCCAGTTGGACCAAAATTATGCAACTTTTTAAAGATTTTTAGACCATAATACTGATCTAAAAGTTTTGATGAATCAGGCTCAAAATATGTAATGAATGTTAATTGATATTTCATGAATGTGTTTGTTATAAAAAATACTTTTTATCTCCAGGGCTGTAAAGTAGTTGGATCTGCTGGGTCAGATGAAAACTTGCATATTGTGAGACAGTGAGAGTGTAGCGCCGGCGCCAGCGTCCCTGTCCTCTGCCAGGCAGGGACGCTGTTCCCCTGCCCCAGCGTCCTCTGCCAGGCAGGGACGCTGTTCCCCTGCGCCGGCGTCCTCTGCCAGGCAGGGACGTCGCTCTCCTTACCCTCGCTCGGCGTCCTCCTTCCGCCCTGCTGGGGCTGCGCGCTCCTTCCCTGCCACTGGGCTTAGGGCGCGCGCGTGTGCACTCCCCCGCTCTTAAAGGGGCCGCGCGCATCTTTCAAAAAAGTCCTCGGCCAATGTCGGAGGATTCCACCTTATATAAAGCACCTCCTCCTTAATGGAGGTGCCCGAGCAATGTTGTTGCACTGTTCACTACTCTGCTTCAGCCCTCAGGTTCCGTTACCAGTTACCTGCCTGTTTCCTGCCTGTTTGCTGTCTGCTATCTGTCCGCTAGCCTACCTGGAGGTTCGGCCGTCACATGCAGTGATCATCGGCTATTCCAGAGACTCTCGCCTGCTCACTTGTGGGCGCTCATCTGCCATCTGCTTGCTAGCCTACCTGGAGGTTCGGCCGTCACATGCGGTGACCATCGGCTATTCCAGAGACTCTCGCCTGCTCACTTGGGGGCGCTCATCTGCCATCTGCTTGCTAGCATACCTGGAGGCTCGGCCGTCACATGCGGTGACCATCGGCTATTCCAGAGACTCTCGCCTGCTCACTTGGGGGCGCTCATCTGTCATCTGCCTGCTATGCCTACCGGGAGGCTCAACCATCTCAGGTCGTATATGCCTGTCTATCCAGAGACTGCCCCGGTCACTTGCCGTGACTACCTGCCTGTCTATCCAGAGACTGCCCCGGTCACTTGCCGTGACTACCTGCCTGTCTATCCAGAGACTGCCCCGGTCACTTGCCGTGACTACCTGCCTGTCTATCCAGAGACTGCCCCGGTCACTTGCCGTGACTACCTGCCTGTCTATCCAGAGACTGCCCCGGTCACTTGCCGTGACTACCTGCCTGTCTATCCAGAGACTACCCCGGTCACTTGCCGTGACTGCCTATCCGTCCTCCCCTGGCGCCACCCGCTCCTTTACAAGGAACACCTCCTTGTATATTAGCTCAGAGGTTCCACCTCCCAGACCCGTTACAGTTTGCTCGGGCCATGGAACCCGGTGGCACCCAAACTCCCTCGCTCTCTGACCTGTGTCATGAACTGTCTCGTCAGAGGTCTCAACAGGACAGGAGTCCATCTTGGGTCACCTGCGGAATGTTAATTCCCGCCTGGACACTCTGACTACTTCACCAGCAACCACCGCTGGCGCCATGACTCGCAACCCGACAGTCCCGCTGCTTACCAATTCCGTGGTTTCCGTTCCCGGAACTCGACTTTCAGCTCCTCCTCATTTTGGAGGCGACTCTGCTCTGGCTCGGGGTTTCATTAACCAGTGCACCCTGCACTTTGAACTCCTGTCCCACCAGTTTAACTCCGACCGGGCCAAAATTGCCTTCGTCATGTCCCATCTCACCGGAGAGGCTCTGGCCTGGCTTAATCCTCTTTGGGAGAGAGAAGACCCCCTGGTGTCCGACCTGCCTGCCTTTCTCTCGGCCTTCCGGAAGGTATTCGACGAACCCGGACGGAGGACCTCCTCTGCATCATCTCTGCTACGCCTCCGTCAGGGAAGTCTCACCGTGGGTCAATATGCCATACGGTTCCGTACCCTTGCCTCGGAGCTGGCCTGGGATAATGAAGCTCTGATATCTGTCTTCTGGGAGGGTCTGTCCGGTCGTATTAAAGATGAACTTGCCGGTCAGGACATTCCAACCTCTCTCGATGACCTAATAACTCTTGCCAATCGAATTGATCTACGGTTCCAGGAGCGCGCCAAAGAGGTCACCCGTGAGAGAAGGTTTCCTCGTCTAGCTCCTACTTTTCAGAGACCAGTAACTCCTTCCGTTTCTCCCCAGGTACACACTTCTGAGCCTATGCAGGTCGACCAGACCAAGATGGTCAAAGCCCGCCAGGACTTACGCCGTGCCGAGGGGAGTTGCTTCTACTGTGGCAGTAAGGAGCACCTGATCCGTACCTGTCCGGAGAGGTCGGGAAACGCCTGTGTCTAGGTTCGCTCGGGAGAGGTCAACCTAGACAAGAATAAATCCTCTTCATCTCTGCTGCTGTCAGTCTCAATTCTCCTCGGAGAGGACCGTTATTTCGAACTAGCCCAACTTGATTCTGGAGCAGCCGGGAATCTTGTTTCACAGGCTCTAGTAGAAAAATATTGCATTCCCACCAAACCTCTGGTTGTACCAGTATCTGTCGCTGCTGTGGATGGGGGTCTCCTACCACGTCCCATCCAACTTATCACCGAATCCATAACCCTGCAGGTGGGAATGCTGCATTCTGAGAGCATCTCGTTTCATGTTCTGCCTGGACTCTCTCACGCTTTTTTATTAGGTCTACCTTGGCTCCAAAAGCATGCACCCGTGCTCGACTGGCAGACTGGAGAGATCCTCCGCTGGGGACAGGACTGTCATAAAACGTGTTTGGTTCCTGTTCATCCCGTCCGTCCTTCTCCTACACCAACTAATCTACCAGGGCTCCCGATTCCATATTGGTCATTCGCTGATGTCTTTAATAAAAAGGAAGCAGAGATATTACCCCTCACAGACCTTATGATTGCTCGATCGACCTGCTACCCGGTACTACGCCTCCCCGTGGGCGTATTTACCCATTGTCTGCTGCTGAGACCAGGTCGATGTCCGAATATATCGAGGAGAATTTGGCCAAGGGATTCATCCGGAAATCTACCTCCCCAGCGGGAGCAGGTTTCTTCTTCATAAAAAAGAAAGACGGCTCTCTCCGTCCCTGTATAGACTACAGAGGTCTAAACCTGATCACGGTGAAGAATAAGTACCCTCTTCCGCTCATTCCAGAATTGTTTGATCGTCTGAGGGGGGCTAGAATCTTCACCAAACTGGATCTTCGTGGGGCATATAACCTAGTCCGTATCCGTCGGGGAGATGAATGGAAGACGGCATTCAACACCCGGGACGGCCACTACGAGTATTTGGTGATGCCCTTTGGTCTCTGTAATGCTCCGGCAGTCTTTCAAGAGTTGGTCAATGACATCTTCCGAGACCTTCTCTACTCCTGCGTTGTGGTGTACCTGAACGACATCTTGGTCTTCTCTCCGGATCTCCAGTCTCACCGGAGGGACGTTCGTCAGGTTCTGCTCAGGCTCAGGCAGAATCACCTCTTCGCTAAATATGAGAAGTGCCTCTTTGAGCAGACCTCGCTTCCGTTTTTGGGCTACATCATTTCTCAGACAGGCCTACGAATGGATCCAGAGAAATTATCTGCCATCGAGAAATGGCCCCGACCGGAGGGATTGAAGGCCATTCAGCGGTTCCTGGGATTCGGCAATTATTACCGCCTCTTCATACCGCACTTCTCTTCCCGGACTGCTCCAATCTCCGCACTCACCCGCAAGGATGCTAACCCCAAACAGTGGACGCCCGAAGCAGAGGAGGCCTTTCTTTCTTTAAAACAGGCCTTCTCTTCCGCTCCAGTGCTGCATCGCCCGGACGGCAACAAGCAGTTCTTCCTGGAGGTTGACGCTTCCTCCTCTGGAGCCGGAGCGGTACTTACTCAAAAATCTTCGTCCGGGAGGATGGTATCTTGCGGCTTCTTCTCCAAACTCTTCTCCTCTTCTGAGCGCAATTACTCCATTGGAGACCGAGAGCTATTGGCCATTAAGCTGGCATTGGAGGAATGGCGTTACCTACTCGAGGGGGCTCTTCATCCGGTAATCATTTACACTGACCACAAGAATTTGGCTTACCTCCAGCATGCCCAGAGACTTAACCCTCGCCAAGCCCGGTGGTCCTTGTTTTTTGCCCGTTTTGATTTTCTTTTACATTTTCGCCCGGCAGACAAGAACATCAAGGCGGATGCCTTGTCCCGGTCCTTCCTGGTGTCGGATCTCGAGGAGGAACCTAAACATATCATCAATCCCGCCAGAGTGATGCAGGTGGCTCCCGTGAGTCTAAATCGTCTCCCTCCTGGTAAGACGTTCGTATCGGTACCCGATCGGGAGAGGATCCTACACTGGGGTCATTCGTCTAAACTAGCTGGCCACGCTGGTCAGAAAAAGACCCTCCAGCTCATTACCCGGCATTACTGGTGGCCTACCCTGCACAAGGACGTAATAGACTTTGTTTCTGCATGTGCCTCCTGTGCCCGCAACAAAGTTCCGAGACACCTGCCTGCCGGCCGCCTTCTTCCGCTTCCTGTACCCGCTGCCCCTTGGCAGCATATAGCCATGGACTTCATAACTGATCTTCCCGTCTCTGCTGGTTGTACGGTCATTTGGGTGGTCGTAGACCGATTTTCCAAAATGGCTCACTTCATTCCCCTGCCAGGCCTTCCGTCTGCACCCGAGTTGGCTAAAGACTTTATCCGCCACATCTTCCATCTTCATGGTCTGCCTCGTCACATTGTGTCGGATCGTGGGGTACAGTTCACCTCACGTTTCTGGAGAGCCACTTGTAAGTTGCTAGACGTCTCCCTGGATTTCTCCTCCGCCTACCACCCACAGTCCAATGGTCAAGTGGAGCGGATCAATCAGATTCTGACCAGTTATCTCCGGCACTTCGTTAATGCCCACCATTCTGATTGGGTGGATCTCCTGCCATGGGCCGAATTTTCTTACAACAATCACGAGAGCGAATCTTCCTCCAAATCTCGGTTTTTTGTAGTCTTCGGTCAGCATCCTCGGATCCCTGTTCCCGTCTCCACCACTGTGGACAATCCAGCTGCGGAATCTCTTGTTAACGAATTTTCCTCCATATGGAAGAGTACCCGGTCTGCACTCATTCTGTCATCCGAGCGCATGAAGAAACATGCTGACAAAAAACGTCTGGATCCCCCTCAATTCCGTCCTGGAGATAAGGTCTGGCTCTCGTCCAAGTATGTCCGGCTCAAGATTCCTTCCTACAAGTTAGGTCCTCGGTTCATCGGTCCCCTGGAGGTCATCAGTCAGATCAACCCGGTGTCCTATAAATTGAGACTCCCGGCCAATTTGCGGATTCCTAACTCCTTCCATGTATCTCTCCTCAAACCGGTGGTTCTTAACTCTTTTGTCAAGCCCACAGGTACACCTCCTGCTCCAGTTTCTGCTGAAAACGAATTTGAGGTAGAGAACATTCTGGCCACCAAAAGAGTAAGGAGAAAGACCTATTTTCTGGTGGATTGGAAGGGGTTTGGTCCTGAGGAGAGAACGTGGGAGCCTCGGGAGAACATCCATGCCCCTCTCATCCTAGCTAAATTTCTTTCTGGCTTAAAAAAGGGGGGGCCTAGAGGGGGGGGTACTGTAGCGCCGGCGCCAGCGTCCCTGTACTCTGCCAGGCAGGGACGCTGTTCCCCTGCGCCAGCATCCTCTGCCAGGCAGGGACGCTGTTCCCCTGCGCCGGCGTCCTCTGCCAGGCAGGGACGTCGCTCTCCTTACCCTCGCTCGGCGTCCTCCTTCCGCCCTGCTGGGGCTGCGCGCTCCTTCCCTGCCACTGGGCTTAGGGCGCGCGCGGCGCGCGTGCACTCCCCGCTCTTAAAGGGGCCGCGCGCATCTTTCAAAAAAGTCCTCGGCCAATGTCGGAGGATTCCACCTTATATAAAGCACCTCCTCCTTAATGGAGGTGCCCGAGCAATGTTGTTGCACTGTTCACTACTCTGCTTCAGCCCTCAGGTTCCGTTACCAGTTACCTGCCTGTTTCCTGCCAGTTTGCTGTCTGCTACCTGTCCGCTAGCCTACCTGGAGGTTCGGCCGTCACATGCAGTGATCATCAGCTATTCCAGAGACTCTCGCCTGCTCACTTGTGGGCACTCATCTGCCATCTGCTTGCTAGCCTACCTGGAGGTTCGGCCGTCACATGCGGTGACCATCGGCTATTCCAGAGACTCTCGCCTGCTCACTTGGGGGCGCTCATCTGCCATCTGCTTGCTAGCCTACCTGGAGGTTCGGCCGTCACATGCGGTGACCATCGGCTATTCCAGAGACTCTCGCCTGCTCACTTGGGGGCGCTCATCTGTCATCTGCCTGCTAGCCTACCGGGAGGCTCAACCATCTCAGGTCGTATATGCCTGTCTATCCAGAGACTGCCCCGGTCACTTGCCGTGACTACCTGCCTGTCTATCCAGAGACTGCCCCGGTCACTTGCCGTGACTACCTGCCTGTCTATCCAGAGACTGCCCCGGTCACTTGCCGTGACTACCTGCCTGCCTATCCAGAGACTGCCCCGGTCACTTGCCGTGACTACCTGCCTGTCTATCCAGAGACTGCCCCGGTCACTTGCCGTGACTACCTGCCTGTCTATCCAGAGACTACCCCAGTCACTTGCCGTGACTGCCTATCCGTCCTCCCCGGGCGCCACCCGCTCCTTTACAAGGAACATCTCCTTGTATATTAGCTCAGAGGTTCCACCTCCCAGACCCGTTACAGAGAGTATGTGTGTTGAATGGGGTGTACATTTCACCTAGATACTTTGCTGACTGGTATAAGGGAAATGTATGGCTTTGTAAACCTAGTGGTAGAGAAAGGTCACTACACCTTACATTCAGTACACACTTGCATCTCAGGCCTGAAACCACTCAGCTGTTAATTAGGAGACCAGAAGTAGGTGTCTGCGAACACAGACAGAGAGCTCGCTTAGTCTGGACAAGGAGTCCAGGCACAAGAAGGAGTCTCCAGGAGTATGAGCTGTCTCAGTCTGGGTGCTCGATGTACCCCGGACACAGGAGTAGTCTCTGTGAGAATCCATGCGGATAGCTGCTGAATAGGAGGGGAGCTCTCTCAAGTCTGGACGTTGGATATGCCTTCAGACACAAGGAGGAGACTCTGTGAAACTCCATGCTGGTAAATGCTGAACATATGTGTTGTTTTGGCCCAGGCTGTTAGAGTCTGGTCCCGGATAGATAGGGAAATCTATCTAAGTGTAGTAAGTGGCTGGACAAGCCCAGGTCTTATGTTTATGATTTGGTTTTGATTATGTTCTGTTTGCTGTGGACTTTAATAAAACTGGTTGCGGCCAGTTTTTACCAGAACTGCTGTCTGTGAATGAACTGTTTCCGTGCCACTCCATCTACCCGGACGGCGATCCCAGAGCTATATCCCCTGAAAAGCTTACAATATTTAAAAGAAATTGGTTTTGATGAAGCTTTTAACTACAAGACAGTGAGCTCTTTGGATGAAGCTCTGAAGAAGGCCTCTCCGGAAGGCTATGACTGCTATTTTGAACATGTAAGTTACAAACTGTTATGAAATGCTTTTAAATTTGAGGCATTTTCTCAACATCACAAATGGATCAAATTGAAAAGTGCTTGTAAAAATAAGCAACTTTGCAAGTTACTTGCTATTAAAGATCCTCATTTACTTGCTGTTAAAGTCCTACTGGGCTGGCAAGGCTATGTTTCAATGGTGCTAGTGAAATGGGCCTTTCAGCCTGTCAGGGTTGTGAGCAAATGTTGTGTCATGCCAGCAGCTGCATGGGCCACCCTCTCTCATTCCCTGTGCCTCCCTGTGCCCTAATGGACAAGTGTTGTCTGTTTAGAACTATGTCAAGCCTTATATGTCCCAAAGGGGTTTGGAAAGCCCCCATTGGTGAAAGTGTGGAGACTGTACCGCATAAACCCTCGATTTATTAGTGACGTCAGGCAGAGCTGCGAGATGCAGTTCTTCACATATTTGTGGCAGTGGTGAGATATGTGTGATATTTCCGATGTCATCCTCCACAGATATGACTTAAACATCTAGCTGTTGTGGTGGTAGGTGCACTGGTATTTGTAACCAAAGTGTCAGTAGGATTCTGAGCCTGGGAAAATCTAGAGGAGGGAATCAGAAGCAGCGGCAAGGAAGGCAATGACTGTGATGATGTCATTGGCAATGAGTAAAACAATGACCAGGTACTACTTGGAGATGATCACAAGGAAAAAGAGGAGGTGGATGACTACTGAGCCATGCTAATATTGCTCGCCAGTTTGCTTTTTCCAGTTTGTGGTCATCTCAGTTATGGGAATCGTTTTCCATGTTGCTGACTGACGAATATTTTGTAGTGTAGTGTAGCTCTGCAGGAGGAAAATAAATCATGTGCATCCAGGCTCAAATAGACTAGGAACTATGGCACTTCATACACACAAGAGGCAGCATTACCTACTCATGTGGGAAAATCAAGCTGACCAGCAATATGAGCAATGCTCGAGCTGTCTTCCTCATCCTTAACCTCACGATCGTCTTTCTGGTAGCCAGGTTACATCCACAAGTAGTGCCTGGTTGATGTTGTCATCATATCATCATCATCATCATAATAATAATTTACTGCTATGTGTACTCTTTCTCCTCTTCTATTGCATTGTTGTCGTTATGCTTCCAGTCATCCATTTGTATGGAAACTTTAGGCTAAGTGCACACGTTCAGGAATATTTGCGTTTTTTTCGCATTTTTTCGCGGGAAAAAAACACGTCAAAAACGCATGTATTAAGCATCCTATCATTTAGAATGAATTCCGCAATTTTTGTGCACATGGTGCGTTTTTTTCCGCGAAAAAAACGCATTGCGGAAAATCTAGCAACATGTCCATTAATTTTGCGGAATTCTAGCGTTTTTCCCCCTATATTATTGACCTAGAAAGTTCAGGAAAAAATTGCGGTAAAAACGCGTCAAATCCGCACAAAAAAACGAACCAAAAACGCGCAAAATCCGTGCAAAAAACCGCGCGTTTTTGCCGCGAAAAAAGTCCGGTTTTGCTCAGGAATATTCTGCAAACATTCTGCAAACGTGTGCACTTAGCCTTACTCCCACATATTTAAGTTCACCACAGTCACTGCCATACCACATGGATTCTACTGTCTTTTGCAAAAAGATGGTGTTCTCGCAGCCTCAATGGAGGATACCAAGAATGCCATCATTGCTTTGTACTCTCACTTAGCTGAGATCGTGGTCCGCTCCTTGGAATTCTTGATGTCCTACAAAGTGCACTCCACCAACAACAGCAGAAATTATGGCCACAGAAAATGGAAAATGTCTTTCATGGCCTTCAGATTCAATGTATTGAATGACAGTGATGCACAACAATAAAAAGACTATGCTGTGACTGGTGGAACCTCCACACCAATCAGCACTTATGCCCCTTCTTCACCTCCTCCACACCAACTCAAATGGATGTCTCTCAACCCCAACAGCAACAGGGCAGAATGTTAAATCAATGTCCCAGCTGATGATTCCGCGTTCACTATGGTTCAGCAAACTAAGTTTCAATGCAAAAAACTTTGTAGCTGCAATGATTTTGAGCAGAGTAACACATGCTCCCTGCTTGTCTTCAATTTTATTGTGCAACACTTTTCAAATAAATATACCCACTTGAAGTAGGGAAAAGTGTGGGCACTTCCACCTTTCTTACTTAGCGAAAAACGGACTCCAGGATTTACAGTAACATCACAGTGTGCTTGAGCATTGCCTGATTTTAGAAATTGCAATGTGATGGAATTCAAGGTTGCATGTTGAAGCGTCTATTCAAGCAATGTAAAGCTGACAGATGACTCATTATATCATGCACCAGCGAAAATGGAGTATCCTTGAGATCCACCGTTGGCAGGCTATAAGGGATGAGTATTCCATAATTACTTATTTGCCATGATTACCATTTTTTGCAAAAAGGAAGATTTTTTTGGGGGAGGGCATTGACTAGGGTGTATTAACCTAGTGCCCTCTGAGCAAGAGTAGATAGCTGTGCAGAACTGGACATTGGGCACACAAGGCTAAAATTTTTTTAAAAAAAGATTATTGCTGTTTTCTTGACCATTGTGGATTTCCCCAACAGGGTGATGCGCAGGATTGGGCCCCCTGTTCAGGACTGGTTGTAGTGTTATTTTCCATAATTACAGTACAAGGTTAGAGAGAGTAACTGAACTAGGAATCGAACCCTGAAAGTACGTTCCCACAATCAGGAAGAACCTGCAGTAGTTCGCTGCATCCAAAATTCTGCGTTATAACCATAAGGATTTACCGCATCCAAATCAGTCTATTGTGAAAATTTCTGTTGCGGAGACTGCGTTGTTGCAGCTGTAGAATACTACAGCACTGGATGATAATGGGTAGAGATGAGCGAACTTGTTTGGAAAACATTCATCAATCTCAAATTGTGCACAAACCTTGCACATTCAGATTCATGTTTGGTTTCCCGAGCGGTTTCCACAAATTCGGCAAAATTCAGCCAAAGTTCGGTAAATGATCGAGTTTCCACTAATGCTTTAGTTAGCACTTTGAGTATGATAGTGGTGCTGTATGATGAGCGAGGTAGGAGCATATTTGATGTGGATGTGAGGTGGGGAGAGGTCAGAGGAGCAGTGGACTTATTTTTTTTTTTATTAACCTAATGTGTGAAGATTCAGGCAGCCAATCAGGGTGCAGAAACCATCCACAACATCAAGACAAAATGGCTTCTGTCATTGGCTGCCAAAGTCACATGTGTCTCTGCATAAAAGGCAGACATGTGGCTTCGGTGCCATTTTGTGAGTGTAACAGCGTAGTGCGGCTGCTACTGCTGCAAGTAGTCAGATACTTAGCTAGGTGGTTTATTCTCAGCTAGTTTAGATGGATCACCACTTCAGCATATAAATCCATAGGACTGCTGATTCTGTGGTACAGTGACCAGTCACCACTTCAGTATAAAAAAACTTTTGTGCTAATTGTGTGGTCCAGCCACCAGTCGACATTTCAGCCTATAAATCTTTTGTGCTAAATCTGTGGTCTAGACACACTATCTCAGCAAATAAATACTGATTGTTAATTTAGTGACAGGTGATTGACAGGTCTGAGCCTAGGGTTGTGAAACAGCTGGTTAAAAGAGGGAAAGGGTACATCCAACATGAGTGGGAAAAAGCAAAGCCGGGGTGCAAGGGTGAATAGGCCTAGTGTTCACGGTGTACGTTCGGTAGGTGGTAATGTTACTGAAAGCTCTACTGAACAAACACTGTCTCATCCTATTTAAAGACAACTGACAACTTTTCCTACTGGACAGACTACTCGGTTCCCTTTCTTTGGTAGCCGCACAGCGGTACGCCTTGTAGATCATTTTTTGAAATGTGGAGACTCCAAGTTGAGTCTCCATCTGGTAGGTTGCCTGTAGTGGAAGGGGACTCAGAACACCAGGCCCACACCTGTCATTCATCCACCTCTTACTGATCAATTTGTCAGCTACAAATGCTGGGCCAGACCCTGTTCCCTACATCCATGCTGCGCCATTATAAAATTTCTACTCTGAGTCAATTGATGCCACTTTTACTGGAGTCTGCCCTAGTTTTTGGAAATGTTTGGACTCCAAGTTGTGTCTCTTTAATGTGTGTTTCCTGTAGCAGTAGGGCTCCCAGACCGACAGGCCTGCACTTACTTTCAGTCAACTACCAGTGTTACTATCCTTAAATGTTTTTAACAATAGTAGTCTAAGAAGCTTATGTTTGTGCCACATGAGTGTAGCTGAGCAGAAAAGCAGTTTGAGCTGTTGCATGAGGTATCAGGTCTCCCAGCATAGCAGAGCTACGCTAGTACATCACCCACCTCTTAATTTTAACTTAAATTCAAAGCTGTAAATGCTTACCCGGACCATGTCTCATGCATGGCTCATGCCTGACTGCTGCGCCATTATAAAATTTTTACTGTGGGTCAATTGATGCCACTTTTCCTGGTGTCTGCCTCTAATTGTTGGCATGCCAAGTTGGGTCTCCTTCATGTGTTTTGCCTGAATTTGGCAGGACTCTGAGAGCACCAGGCCAACAGCTATCACTCAGTCATCTGTTACTGATCAATTTTTAAGCTAGAAATGCTGGTCCAAGCCCTGTTCCTGGCCCTGTCCCATACATCCATGCTGCACAATTATTCTATTTGTACTCAGGGTCAATTGATGCCACTTTTCCTGGTATTTGCTCCTAATTTGAGCTTTTGTGGCAGCTTTTGGGTCCCCCAGAAGGTGTAGTATATGCGTTTTGGCTTTGCCTCCCATTGAAATCAATGGGGTTCGGATACGTTCAGCGAACATCAGGAAGTTCGCCGAGCCAAACCGAACCTTAAAAGGTTCGCTCATCTCTAGTGTGTTCCTGGTCACTTCACGTTTGATTCTTCTCAAACCTTTAGCAGTTAATGTGTCTTTTTTTCTCAAAATGTTTTTTTTTCAACCCTGTTAACTATTTGCAAGAAAACTTTTGATGGTTTTCTGATCACGCCCCAATATTTTAGAACTTTTCACTTACAAAAAGCAGGTTTTTGCTGTGTCTTTTGCTGGGTTTTTATTGTCCCTTGTGCATGTTGATAAAGTTTAGGGCCCTCAAAAAAGCATGTTTTAACTTCCTTAGGTTTTTGCACTTACCTGTTATTTCCTATGGGTGATGTTAAGGAGAGCTAATTTTGGTTAAGATACAAACTATCTCCAATCTGCCATTATCGGTCCAAATTAAAATGAAATAAAATAAATAAGATGCATAGACGCCAAGAAAATACACACAGCCAGTGTCTGTCAGTGTACAATTCTTGTCTAGTTTTCAGATGCCCAGTCAAAATTTTTATTACAACCACAGAGATAAAGAATGTGAGAATGGCTTCTTACATAACATTACCTAAGAGAGAAGATATTTAAGTTGGGAAAAAACAAATCGTAAATTACGGAATATGCCACAATTCCTTTCTCACTGGTTCTAACCAGCTTACTATACTGTACTTTCAGAAACAAAGAGGAATGTATCTATATCAGAGACAACACCTTGCTATTGCTTTTATGAATAACACTTATAAAGCTAATGCTAAAATACAAAATTATCAAAGATATATAGGTAGATTTAATTGTATAAAATAATAATTAAAGCAAAGTATAAATATTTACCACAACAATGAAAATACGCAGAAAAAAACGCTGACATAAGTGACATGCTACAGTTTTCAGTTAAAATTTGCATTAAAATACGCAGCAAAAGCGCCATGTGTCAACATAGCCTTATTAAACTGAGCGCTCCTGCAGTTCTGTGTTGAGAAAACAACCTCAAAAGTGCTTTGGTGCAAAATTGTTAGATTTCATTTGAAAAGAAGTTCTTATAACAGTGTTAGAAACTTTTATGTTTGCCCTACTAATTTTAATGAAAAGGGGGCTGGAGCTGAGGGCATATGAAATGTCTGCAGACTGTCAGTCTGGGCAGCTGAGCTGTCTGTATTGAGTTACAACTAGAGATGAGCGACTTTGCCTTTTTATGGTCGAGTCGGGTTTCATAAAACCCGACTTTCTCAAAAGAAATCGGCCGACTATCGGGAAAAGTCGGGGGTCCGACTGAAACACGAAACCCAATGCAAGTCAATGGGGAAGCAAAGTCGCCATGGAGAGGAGGACAGTAAACACATCTACAGTGCCCATTTCAATGCCAACAACATAAATTCTTATTACTTAAGCTTGTCAACCTTAACTAACTTTACAATAATAGTTACGCATTGAAAACTGGGGGTTATTTGGCAAAACTTGTGGGCGGGTAGGGCTGGCTCCCGGTTTTCGTGTGCCAAAGAGGGTCAGTGGGCCCCTTTAACACATACCACAATTCATCATGCTCCGATACGGCACAGAAATATAGGTATAGTACAATGCCAAATACTTCACTTCTTACGTGAAATGACTGATATCTATGCTAAAATCTACAATAGCTCAAAAACCAGACAGTATATTCCTCCATACAGTATTATGGGCACCACATAGTGCGCCATACAGAATAATGAGCCCCATATATTACTCCATACAGAATAATTGGTCCCATATAATGTTCCATTCAGTATATGATGAGCTACACATACTGCTCCAGTATATGATAGTCCCCTTATAATGTGCCATAAAGTATAGGACGGTCCCCATAGAGTACAATGAGCCCCACATATTGCTCCATACAGTATGAGTCGCATATAAAGCTCCATACAGTATATGATGGGCCCCATATATTGCTCCATCCAGAATTGGCTCAATATAATGCTCCATACAGAATAGGCCCCATATGTGCCCCATATGATGCTCCATACCCTATATGATGCCCCATAAATAATGAACCCCATATGATACTCCAGTATATGATGGGCCCCTTTAAGAATGCTCCAGTGTCTTATGGGCCAAAATCATGCTCCATATATAATGGGCCCCATTATTAACCCCTTACTGCCATCCGACGTACTATCCCGTCCATGGTACCTGGGCCCGTATGACCATGGACGAGATAGTACGTCCCAGCGATCGGACGCGCTCCCGGGGGGAGCGCAGCCGATCGCGGCCGGGTGTCAGCTGATCATCACAGCTGACACCCGGCACTGTGTGTCAGCAGCGGTCACGGACCGCTCCCGGCACATTAACCCCTGGCACACCGCGATCAAACATGATCGTGGTGTACTGGGGCACAGGGGAGGATCGAGCAGGGTGGGGGCTCCCTGCGCGCTCCCCTGAGACCCTCAGAGCAGCGCGATGTGTCGCGCTGTTCCAAGGGTCCGTCCTCCCTCCAGGTCCCCGGATTCAAGATGGCGCCGGGGTCCTGCAGGGATGCGGCTTCCTCAGTGCCTGCTGAGAGCAGGCACTGAGAAGCCTGCAGTGATGCCAGAGCGATCGCTGGTGTGACAGAGTGCTGTGCACACTGTCACACCAGCGATCTGCTAAAATACAGTGATGTCCCACTCTGGGACAAAGTAAAAAAGTTAAAAAAATAAAAATAAAAATTGTTTAAAAAAATCATAAAAAAAAAAAAAATATTCCCCAATAAATTCATTTTTTCCTGTAAATAAAAAAACAAAAACAATAAAAGTACACATATTTGGTATTGTCGCGTCCGTAACGACCCCTCCTATAAAACTGTCCCACTAGTTAACCCCTTTAGTGAACCTCTTAAAAAAAAATTAAAAAAAACAAAGCAAAAAATCATTGCTTTATCATCATACAGCCGAACAAAAAGTGGAATAACACGCGATCAAAAAGACGGATATAAATAAACATGGTACCGCTGAAAATGTCATCTTGTCCCGCAAAAAAACGAGCCAAATACAGCATCATCAACAAAAAAATAAAAAAGTTATAGCTCGCAGAATAAAGCGATGCAAAAATAATAATTTTTTATATAAAATTGGTTTTATTCTATAAAAGCGCCAAAACATAAAAAAAATGATATAAATGAGGTATCTCCATAATCGTACTGACCCGAAGAATAAAACTGCTTTATCAATTTTACCACACGCGGAACGGTATAAACGCCTCCCCAAAAGAAATTCATGAATTGCTGATTTTTGTTCATTCTAACCTCCCAAAAATCGAAATAAAAAGCGATCAAAAAACGTCACGTGCTCAAAAATGGTACCAATAAAAATGTCACCTCGTCCCGCAAAAAATAAGACCTCACATGACTCTGTGGGCCAAAATATGCAAAAATTATAGCTCTCAAAATTTGATGATGCAAAAACTATTTTTTGCAATAAAAAGCGTCTTTTAGCGTGACAGCTGCCAATCATAAAAACCCGCTGTAAATAGTAAATCAAACCCCCCTTTATCACACCCTTAGTTAGGGAAAAATAATAAAATTAAAAAAAAGTATTTATTTCTATTTTCCCATTAGGGTTAGGGTTGCGGCTAAAGTTAGGGTTAGGGTTGGCGCTAAAGTTAGGATTAGGGTTAGGGTTGGGATTAGGGTTATGGGTGTGTTAGGGTTAGGTTTGTGGTTAGGGTTGGGACTAGGGTTAGGGGTGTGTTGGGGTTAGGGTTGGAGTTAGAATTGGGGGGTTTCCGCTGTTTAGGCACATCAGGAGCTCTCCAAATGTGACATGGCGTCTGATCTCAATTCCAGCCAATTCTGCATTGAAAAAGTCAAACGGTGCTCCTTCACTTCTGAGCTCTGCCATGCGCCCAAACAGTAGTTTACCCCCACATATGGGGTATCAGTGTACTCTGGACCCCAAGAGTTATTGTGTAATTTGTCCTATTTCTTCTGTTACCCTTGGGAAAATAAAAAACTGGGGGTAAAAATATCATTTTTTTTTTAAAAAAAATGATTTTTTGTTTTTACGACTGTACGTTATAAACTTTTGTGAAGCACTTGGGGCTTCATAGCGCTCACCACACATCTAGATAAGTTCCTTGTGGGGTCTATTTTCCAAAATGGGGTCACTTGTGGGAGGTTTCCACTGTTTAGGCGCATCAGGGGCTCTCCAAATGCGACATGACGCCCCCAGACCATTCCATCAAAGTCTGCAATCCAAATCGTCACTACTTCCCTTCCGAGCCCCAACGTGTACCCATACAGTAGTTTTCTCCCACATATTGGGTATCAGCGTACTCATGACAAATTGGACAACAACTTTTGGGGTCCAATTTCTCCTGTTACCCTTGTGAAAATAAAATATTGGGGGCGAAAAAATCATTTTTGTAAAAAAAAAAGGATTTTTTATTTTTAGGCAGTACGTTATAAACTTCTGTGAAGCACTTCGGGGTTCGAAGTGCTCACCACACATCTAGATAAGTTCCTTGTGGGGTCTATTTTCCAAAATGGGGTCACTTATGGGGGGTTTCCACTGTTTAGGTGCACCAGGGGCTCTCCAAATGCGACATGACACCCCCAGACCATTCCATCAAAGTCTGCAATCCAAAACGTCACTACTTTCCTTCCAATCCCCGACGTGCACCCATACAGTAGTTTACTCCCACATATTGAGTATCAGCGTACTCAGGAAAAATTGGACAACAACTTTTGGGGTCCAATTTCTCCTGTTACCCTTGTGAAATTAAAATATTGGGGACGAAAAAATCATTTTTGTAAAAAAAAAAAAGATTTTTATTTTACGGCTGTACGTTATAAACTTCTGTGAAGCACTTCAAGGTTCAAAGTGCTCACCACACATCTAGATAAGTTCCTTGAGGGGTCTAGTTTCCAAAATGGTGTCATTTGTTGGGGGTTTCCACTGTTTAGGCAGATCAGGAGCTCTCCAAACACGAAATGGCATCCAGCCAATTCTGTGTTGAAAAAGTCGAAAGGCGCTCCTTCCCTTCCAAACTCTGCCATGCACCTAAACAGTGGTTTACCCCCACATATGGGGTATCAGTGTACTCAGGACAAATTGCACAATAACTTTTGGAGTCTTGTTACCCTTGGGAAAATAAAAATTGGGGTGAAAAGATAATTTTTGTGGATAAAATATGATTTTTTAATTTTACGGCTTTACGTTATAAACTTGTGTGAAGCACTTTGGGGTTCAAATTGCTCACCAAAGATCTAGATAAGTTCCTTAGTGGGTCTAGTTTCCCAAATGGGGTCACTTGTGGGGGGTTTCCACTGTTTAGGCACATCAGGGGCTCTCCAAATGCAACATGGCGTCCAATCTCAATTCCAGCCAATTTTGTTTGGAAAAAGTCAAATGGTGCTCCTTCCATTCCGAGCTCTGCTGTGCGCCCAAACAGTGGTTCCCCCCCACATATGGGGTATCAGCGTACTCAGGACAAATTGGACATCAACTTTTGTGGTCCAATTTCTCCTGTTACTCTTGGAAAAATAAAAAATTAGTGACTAAAAGATAATTTTTGTGGGAAAAAAAATAGGATTTTTTATTTTCATGCTCGGGCATTATAAACTTGTGTTAAGCACTTGGGGGTTCAAAGTGCTCACCAAAGATCTAGATAAGCTCCTTAGGGGGTCTAGTTTCCAAAATGGGGTCACTTGTGGGTGGTTTCCACTGTTTAGGCACATCTGGGGCACTGCAAACGGAACATGACCCCCATCAACGTCTGCATTCCAAAATGTTACTACTTCCTTTCCAAGCCCTGTCGTGCGCCCAAACAGTTTCCCCCCCACATATGGGGTATCAGGGTACTCAGGACAAATTGGACAACAACTTTTAGGGTCCAATTTCCTTGGGAAAAATCAAAAATTTGTGACTAAAATATCATTTTTGTGGAAAATTGTTTTTTTTATTTTTCAGACCCAGGCATTATAAACTTTTGTGAAACACTTGGGGGTTTAATGTGCTCACAACAGATCTAGATAAGTTCCTTAGGGGGTCTAGTTTCCAAAATGGTGTCACTTGCGGGGGGTTTCCACTGTTTAAGCACATCAGGGGCTCTCCAAACACGACATGGCGTCTAGTGTTGAGCATTCCGATACTGCAAATATCGGGTATCGGCCGATATTAGCTGTATCGGAATTCCGATTCGAGTTCCGATATTTTCGTCTTATCGGATACCGGAATCGGGATTGTCACTGTCACTGTCAGTGTCCGTCTGTCGGGTCTGTCAGGAGTCAGCGGCACTTACCTGGCAGAAGATCTCCGGCGGTCACGTCCTGGACTGCTTCATGGCCGCCATCCTCTTCTCCCCAGCGGTCACATGCAGTTTCTCGCGATAACTGCAGTGACTGCTGGGTAATCCCGGCCGTAAAGCAGTCAGTCCGATGACGTCACCGCCGGGGAAGCAGGTAATCAGCTGTGCTGCGTTGCAATGACAGGCTCTGCCTGTCATTGCGATGTAGCAGAGTTGGATCGTCGTGGGACAATCGTTACTATGGACTGCGTCGGACAGGTGATATACTGTTGGTTTGTTTTTTTTCTTTTTTTACAGGAGATCGATGGCGTCGCAGGAATGAGTGTATAATAAAAGAAATGAAAACTGTGTTGTCTCTTTTATTTCATTAAAAGACTTTTTTCTTGCTTTGTCTTTTTTTTACACATTTAATAACTTTGGGATTAATAATGGATCGGTGTCTTATTGACACCTCTCCATTATTAACCGGGCTTATTGTCACCGTGCAATCAACGGTGACAATAACCCCTTATTACCCCGCTTGCCACCGCTACAGGGCAAGTGGGAAGAGCCGGGTAAAGTGCCACAATTGGCACATCTTTTGATGCGCCAAATGTGGGGCTGCTGTAGCCTGGTATTATCAGGCTGTTGAGGGCCAAAATCCATGGGCCTTGACAGTCTTTTAATACCAGGCCGCAGCAGTCTGCATTTTACTTGGCTGGTTAACAAAAATAGGGGGGATCCCCACGCCGTTTTTTTTTCGAGGGGATCCCCTATTTTTGTTAACCAGCCAAGCTAAGCAGACTGCTGTGGCCTGGTATTATCAGGCTTGCAAGGTCCATGGATATTGGATCCTTACCAGCCTGAAAAACCAGGCCTCAGCGGTCTGCTTCATCTGGCTGGTTAACAAAAATAGGGGGGACCCCACGCTAATTTTTTTCGAGGGGATCCCCTATTTTTGTTAATCAGCCAAGATATGCAGACTGCTGTGGCCTGGTATTATCAGGCTGGCAAGGTCCATGGATCTTGGCTCCTTAACAGCCTGAAAATCCAGGCCTCAGCGGTCTGCTTCATCTGGCTGGTTAACAAAAATAGGGGGGACCCCACGCCAATTTTTTTCGAGGGGATCCCCTATTTTTGTTAATCAGCCAAGATATGCAGACTGCTGTGGCCTGGTATTATCAGGCTGGCAAGGTCCATGGATCTTGGCTCCTTAACAGCCTGAAAATCCAGGCCTCAGCGGTCTGCTTCATCTGGCTGGTTAACAAAAATAGGGGGGACCCCACGCCATTTTTTTTTCGAAGGGAACCCCTATTTTTGTTAATCAGTTCCCTCTGACGTCACTGATTGTGTCCCTGGCTGACCTGAAGTGAAAGTGGAAAGCAATCAATTAAGCTTTCCACTTAAGGGCCCGTCTCACATAGCGATATCGCTACCGAGATCGCTGCTGAGTCACTAGTTTTGTGACGCAGCAGCGAGCTCACCAGCGATATCGCTGTGTGTGACATTCAGCGACGATCAGCCCCCCTGCCGGGTATCGCTGATCGTCGCTGAAATGTCAGGACCTTTGATCGCTGGTTTCCCGCCTGCCACACGCAGCGATGCGTGCCTGTCAGAGGGAAACCAGCGATCAAAAAAAGGTCCTGACATTTCTGCGACGATCAGCGATACCCGGCAGGGGGGCTGATCGTCGCTGAATGTCACACACAGCGATATCGCTGGTGAGCTCGCTGCTGCGTCACAAAACTAGTGACTCAGCAGCGATCTCGGTAGCGATATCGCTATGTGAGACGGGCCCTTAAGCGATGTTACCCGCAGTGTCGCTGTCCCAGATCGCTGCCTGAGCTGCCTGTTTGGCAGCTCAGCAGCGATCATGTAGCGATACACCAGCGATCCTGACAAGTGCATATCGTTGTCGGGATCGCTGGTGTATCGTTATGTGACACCCAGCCTTTACTCTCCTGTCAGGCAGGAGAGGAACTCATTCATTTGGGGTTTACTGTGAGGCTGCAGCATTAGCTGCGGTCCCTGCAGTAAACATTAACCCTTTCTGAAGGATTACACCGTGGGACCTGACTGTGCATGGGATAGGTAAGAATAATTTTGCTTTTTTATTTTATTTTTATTACAGGAAATGGTTTTTGCAGTAAAATAAAAGATGGTCAAAAACATGTGTCTTTATTTCATTAAAATGATTTTTAATTAAAGTGTGTGTGTTTTATTTTTATTTCATGCAATAGGATTAATAATTGATAGTTGTCTAATTGACAGCTCTCAATTATTAACCTGGCTTAAGGTCACCTTTCAATAGCAAGGTGGCTTTAACCCCATATTAACCCATTCGCCACCGCTACAGGGCAATGGGAATAGACGGGCAAAGTGCCAGAAAGGGCGAATCTAATTATAGATTTGTCTTTCCTGGGGTGTCTGGGGGCAGATGTTAGTAGCGGGGGGGGGGCAAAAATAATGGTCCCTCTCTGGGCTATTATTATCTGCCCCACTCACTGGCTTTGTCTGTCTGGTTGCGAAAATAGGGCGGGAGCCCCACGCATTTTTTTTTCAGCAATTTTACACCTCATATATATATATACATGTCATTGAATTTGTGACACATATATATATATATTTATATTTGTAGTTCATACACTTCTACATAGTATAATAGCCGCTAATTCAATTGCCGCTTTTGTGAAAATGCAGAACCCGACATGAAATGCACTTGGGTACTAGGGTTACCAAGTTTTTTCAGTCCTTTGCTATCATAATTTGCAAAAAAATTAAATCGACTTGTTTTGCAAAAATTTCACACCTCTGGGGTTAATTAAAGGTGTTTGTAGCAAAAAAAAGTCCGTTTTTTTACAACGATTTACACCTTTAATTAACCCCTACAGGGTGTAAAATTTTTCTAAACATAGTCTGATTTAATTGTTTGTGCAAATTAGTAGCAAAAGGACATGAAAAAATGTTTAACCTATGTACACCAAGTGTCTTTTTCATGTCGGGTGCTTCTGTCTTTTCATGAAGCCGGTTTTCCCCGGCAATTGAATAAAAAGGATATTTTACTATGTAGAAGTGTTAAACTATACTATTTGTATTTTTTATATGTCACAATGACATGTATATATTTATATTGTATTTATGGGGTTATTTATGTTTACAAGGAAAGAAGGGGTTTTTTTTTTAGTTGCAAATTTTTTTTTCCCTTGCTTAAAAGGGACTTCCGGTTCGGTATCGGGTATCGCCGATATTTTGTGATATCGCGTACCTTCCCGATTCCGATATTTAGCATATCGGAAAGTATCGCTCAAATTTAATTGGCGTCCAATTCAATTCCAGCCTTTTTTGTTTAAAAAAAAGTCAAACGGCGCCCCTTTCCCCTTTTCGAGCTCTGCCTATGCCCAAACCAGGGGGCGTACTTTGAAATCATGGGGCCCATAGCAAAAGTCTGAATGGGGCCCCCCCCCCAAAAAAAAAAAAAACAGGTGCTCTTAACTCCAACACACACACACCTGCAGTGCAGGCAGGGCCCCTACACCCTCCACAATGGGTGCAGCGGGCCCCCCTCCCTAAGGGGCAAAGTGCAGTCAGAGCCATTGAAAAATGTAAAGTGCCAGCACAGTGAGGGGGACACATTTAAAAAAAAATCGACCCCCCAGCCGGCTCACCATATTGTGTGTCCCAAGTGGCGTAGCAACTGTTTGTGGGGCCAGGGTGGCTAAAAAATTTTTGCCCCCCCCTTTGGCCCATTGATTAATCCTGAAGCTTCCCCCATTAAACCAAAAAAAAGGCTCAAAGTAAATCCTTTCACCTGTAAAATCAGCAGGGCCCAAAAATACCACTGCAAAGCGCAACAAAACAGTTATGGATTTGTTTATGATGTGCTTTATCCTCCTTGGACAAAAAGGACTTCTTTAGGCTTGGCTCACTTTATACAGGGCAGTCTGCTGGACAAAATATGTCTGTTTGCAAAAAAAAATGGTATTCAGCGTATTTGGATGCATACACAAACCATAATGGGCAACTCGTAGTATAAAAAAAATGTTCTTCTGACTATGTTTTGCCCGGTTCACGTTGTATTGTGGGAAAAAAAACATAATTGACCAAAGGTACGCGTTTTTATGTGGGGTGAAAAAAAGTTTATTCCTCGGACACCTCTCACAGAATTTAGCAAAAATGGGTGGGATGGGACTGTTGCACCAGAAAAAACTGGTTGGAAAAAAAAATGATTCTTTTTAAGTAAAAAACATATAGGGGCAAAAAAGGGGAAGTACGATATTATCAAATGTACTTTTTAAATTTGTAGGTTGATGAAAGGCTCGTTTTATGTTATGTCCAACGCATTAAGTCGGGAGGGTAAAATGTGAACCTAGCCTGACGGAACAATGCTGCTAGTGTGCTCCGATTAAAAAGTGTGGTGCCTAATCGACAGCAGGTACAAGAATTGCCATCATTCATGGCTTCATATAAGACAGGTAGAAAGGATGAATATTTTGTATTGAAATGATTGGAATTGTCAGCTATGCAAAGTTCCAACATGTGTACAAATACAAGAACCCTTTTATCACAGGTAAGGGGACACAGAAAATGCCCCACCAATATCTTCCAAAATTGCAGAACTTCCACTCTCAGGCACCTCATGAGCTCAGCACGCCCCATGTATTGTGTTCCAGGTGCATGCCTTTGAGGTGAAGGAGCAGAATAAATTTTTGTAAAATTTTTTTTGGGCCCCGCACCGTTTCCGGGCTTTTTTTGAAATTTCATAAAAGCTTGTTGAAAAACCCTTTTACGTGAATTGGTTTTGGGGGGAATAATTTTGGGCATGGTCTTACCTACCTGGAAGCATAAACCCCCCTGGTGGTGGTACGGGGGGTTAAAAACACAAAACCCCGCTCTAATGGAAAAGCATTGTGAGGGGGCAGAAGGTGGCGCGGCATGCGGGCCCCCCTCCCCACAGTGGCAGTCGGCCCCCCCCCCCTCCAAGTGCATGCGGGCCCCCCTCCCCACAGGGGGTTTCGGGCCCCCCCCCCCCAACCCCCGTGCCTGAATCAGGCCCCCTCATCCCAAAAGGGGAAAAGTCGCCAGGGCTAGAAAATTTTAAATTTTAAGTCCAGCACAGTGGGGGAATTAAAAAAAAAAAATCCACCCCATCCTCAGCCCGCAGGTTTTACGGGTTGTGTTTTTCCCAAAATGAAAATTATGAATGTTTTCTGCCCCTGGATGCACGGGGGGGTTTTGGGGGCAGGCTGGCTTTTTATGAAAAAGCACCCCGAGACAGGGACAAAAGGAAAGGGGCCTTAAGGGGGTTTTTTTTAGTGGGCCGTGTTTATTTTAATTTAAAGGAAAAATATTTTCGTGTCACCAGAACCCGCCAAAAGACAGGGCCGCGGGGGCCCCTCACCCGTCTGGGCCCTTGCAGCGTTTTTTTTGCTCTATTCACGGGAAAGCCACTGGCCCAAACAGTTTTTTTCCCCCATATTGGTTTGGGGGGTTTCGGAAAAAATTTTACAAAAACCTTAAAACTGCCCCTTTGCTTCTTTTCCCTTTGAAAAAAAAAAAAAAATTTTTTAAAAAAGTTTTTTTTTTGGGCAAAAAAATTTTTTCTTTTTTCCTTCCACGTTGTTCAGCCCCGTGAAGCACCTAAGGTTAAAAAAACTTTTAAAAGGGTTTTGGTACCTTGGGGGTTTTGGGGGTTTTAGTTGGGTCATTTTGGGTATTTTCTGCATATAGCCCCCCCCAAATTCTTCAAATTGAGATGGCCCCCAAAAAAAATGGTTTGTAAATTTTGTTGTAAAAATGGGGAAATCGTGGTAAATTTTAACCTTAAAATTTCCTAAGAAAATAAACCCCTTGGTTCCAAAAAGTGCTGAGTAAAATAGAATTTGGGAAAGTTATTTTTTAACATTTTATGTGAAATTTTTTCTTGTTTTAAGGGAATAAAAAATTAAAGTTTGGGAAAAGTACTTTTTAAAAAAATTTTGCCATATTTGCGTTTTTTTTTAAAATAAACGCAAGTTTATGGAAGAAATTTTTCCACTAACGTGAAGTACAATTGTCACGAAAAAACAATCTCAGAATCCCCGAAAAAACCGTTGAAGGTTCAGTTTTAAAACCCATAAAGGACAGTGGTCAAAAATTGAAAAATTGGCCCCCCGGGTTTTATTAAGTGAAAACCCCCTTTGGGGGGTAAAGGGGTTTAAAAAGGGAAAATGGAAATTTTTAAATTTTTTTTTTTTTATTTTTCCCAAAATAAGAGGGGGATAAAGAGGGGTTTGTTTTACTATTTTTTGGGGTTTTTATAGGGGTTTTTATTTTTGGGCAGCTATACACACTGAAAGGGGGGGGAATTAAAAATTCCGGGGGGCCCATGAGAATTTTGGGTTTGGGGGTTTTGAGGGCCGGACTTTTAAAAAAAAAATTTAACTCCTTCTACCCAAATTTGTATATATATTTTTTTATTTATTTTTCTGTATACGTATATATACATTTCCTGCCCTTTTCATTTTTTCCCCCCCTTTTTCATGCCTCCCCCTTATCAGCAAAGCCGCCCCCCATCCTCTTCTCCCCCCATCAATGCCTGGGGCCTTATCATCAATGGGTGCCCATTTCATAATTTTCCCCCTCACATCAATGCCCCCCATTTCAAAATTTTCCCGCCCATCATCATCTTCTCCCCCTATCAAGCCTGCCCTTTAAACAATACTCCTTTTTTTTATCTTTCCCCTCATTTTCAATCCTGCCCCCCATATCTCATCATTTCTCCCCTATCAATTTTCCCGGCCCTTATCATCAAAATTCCTGCCCTTTTTCATCTTTCCCCCTATCATCAATGCCCGCCCCATCATCCCCTCTTCTTTCCCCTCATTTTTGCCTGCCCCCTTTTCATCAATTTTCCGCCCTTTTTTATCTCTTTTCCCCATCTCATAAAAAAACCTCCCCTTATCAGCAATGCCTGCCCTATCATCTTCCCCCCCATCATCAATCGCCCTTTTTCTAAGCTGCCCAAAATTTCTTTTTTTTTTCCCCCCATTTACAATGCCTCCCCATTTTCAGCAAGCCTTTTCCTCATACTTTCCCATCATCAAAGCCGCCCCTTTTTTCAAAAACGCCCTTTAAAACATCTTTCCCCATCTCCAAGTGCCCCCATCATCATTTTTCTTCTCCCCCCCATCAATGGCCCGCCCTTATCATTAAACCTGCCCTTTTCATATCTTCTCCCCCTTTTTTCCCCCAAGCCCCCCCCTCATCATCACATCTCTTTCCCCTATCAATGCCTGCCATTTCTCAATTCCCCTTTCATAAAATTCCCCTCATCATCAAAGCCTCCCCTTTCAGCAATGCTGCCCTCCCCCTTTTTCTCCCCCCCATCAAGCCTGCCCCCCTTTCTTATTTTCCGCCCTTATCAACAAATTTTTTCCCCATCATCTTTTAAAGCCTCCCCTTATCAGCAAGCCCGCCCACACAAACAGAAGCACAAAACATCTCTCCATAAAAACACACACACACACACACACCACACACCGCACCAAAAAAGCACCCATTAGACACGCACACCAGGACACTTTTCCCCGTCCAGGGCCCCCTCTCGACACGGGGCCCGGCCCCCGAAAGAGGGTTTCAGGGCCCCCGGGTGGGGGAGGAAGGGGCCGGGGGCCCCCCGGGGCCGCAGCGGGGAGGGAGGGAAGATTGTCAAGCTGAAACGGGGCCCCCGAGCTCCGGAGCGCCCGCGGGCCGGGGGCACTGACAGCGGGGGCGGTGGGCCGCCCCCCGCCCCTTCCCCCGGGTTTTCATAGAAGATGTTTTTATTGCAAAAAATAGTTTGGGATTTTTTTTTTAGAGCTTTAATTTTCCCCAGAGTAAAATGAGGTATTGTTTTTTTGGGACGAGTTGCGTTTTTTTTGGTTTCCATTTTCGGGCACATGAAATTTTTTGTCGCTTTTTATTTAGATTTTTTTGGGGGAAGGGTTTAAAAAAATTCCCCAAAATTCCCCGAATTTTTTTTTGGGGGGGGGTTTACCTTTTGCGTGTGGTTTAAAATTATAAAGCAGTTTTTTTTTCGGGTCGTCCCTGGACGTGTTTCGATTTTTTTTTTTTTTATGTTTTTGGGGGCCCCCCTTTTTTTTTTAAAAAAACTATTTTTTTTAAAAAAATATTTTTGCATCGCTTTTTCGGGAGCTATAACTTTTTTTTTTTTTTTTTGGTTTTGGAGCTTTATTGCTTTTTTTTTTTTCGGGAAAATTTTTCGTTTTATCGGACATGTTTATTTTAACCGTCTTTTTGATTCGTGTTTTCCCTTTTTGTTCGGTGGCATTGCTTTTTTGTTTTTTTTAAAGGTGTTCACAAAAGGGGGTTAAAATTGTGGGACAGTTTTATAGGCGGGTCGTTTGGGCGCGGGGGGGTACTTAAATATGTTTCCCTTTTTTGTTTAGATTTTTTTTTTTAAAAATATTTTTTAATTGATGGAAAAAAATATGATTTTTTTTATTTTTATTTTTTTTTAAAAAAAATTTTTACAATTTTTTTAAAAAAAAGTTTTAAATTTTTTCATTTACCTTTGGGGCCCCCCCCCTGGGCCCACTCTTTTGTGCAGGCTGTTTGCTTCTTCCCGCAGACTGCTGCTAAAAAGGTTAGCGCTTTTTAGTTTCTTTTCAAAAAAGGGGAGCTTCCGGGTTTCACGCCATGCAGGAAGTTTTAGGCCCCGGAAAAACAGTGGCCCCCGGCTTTTTGGGCAGCAAAGGGGGTTTGGGTTTTATTCCGCAGGGGAAAATTAAAACCCCGGTACTGGACGGAATTATGTCTAGGCAGGGAAAGGGGTTTAAAATACCCCCAAAAAAGCATATAAAAACATTTAATTTTTAAGGTTTTTAAAACCCTTTTAAAACCTGACTTTTTACGTTTTGTGGGAAGATGGGTTGGCATGAAAACCCTGGGGTCTGAAGCCTTTTTTTTTCCATTGCTGAACTGCTATGCACTGCCCTTGGAAAGCTCAAAAACGGGGTGAGCATTTTTTTTCACATGCATTGCGGGAAAATGTTTTGGCAGACAAGCAATGGGGGTGCCCCAAAATTAAAGACTCCAAAAAGAAATTAAAGCCAGAAAAAAGTAAAAAAAAATTTTTTAAAAAAAAATTTTTAAAAAAAAATTTTAAAATTCCCCCCCTTTTTGCCCCTTCAAAAACAACAATTAAAAAAAGACCAAAAAACACATTTTGGGGTATTGCCCCGTTCAGAAACCCGATCTATCAAAATTAAAAAATTTTAATCCGTTTTGGGAAAAGGGTAATGAGAAAAAAAAAAAAGCTCTTTTTAAAAATTTTAAAAAAATGCAAAATGGGCGTTTTAAAAAAAAATTTTCTATCCCAAAATTTTTCAATAAAAACCCCCAGCTCTTTTTAGAAAAAAAAAAACCCTTTTCCCCGGGGTCGGGGGGCTACAGGTCACAGAAAATTGTGAAAATTTTTTTAAAAATTTTAATTTTTTTTAACCCTTAACTTTTTAAAAAAACCATCATATTTGGTTTTATGAACTCGTAATGCTGAAACAAAAAGGGGGAAAAATTTTTGCATTTAGTGAAAAAGGGTAAAAAAAAAAAATTGGGAATTGTTTTTTTCAATTTCACCCCATTTGGGGGTTTTTTCCCCGTTTTCCAGTCAATTTTACGGTAAAATAAATGGTGCTTTTTAAAAGCCAAATTGTCCTGAAAAAAACCAACTCTCCAGGCCATATTAATGGAAAAAAAAAAAATTTTTTGGGGGCCGGGAAGATGGGGAAAAAAAAACAAAAAATCAAAAACATTTAAAAACAAAGGTGGTAAAGGGGGTTAAATTCCCCTTTGCCGTAATTTTCGTGAAAAGGTTTCTAAAAGGAACCCGTTTCCCACAATTTTTTAGTGTAAGGAGGGCGAATGCAATGAATGAGCAAAATGTTTTCGGGGAATTAATTTTTAAGCTTGTTTCAAAGCGTGTTTTCGGCAGCGCCGTCCCATGAAGCAGGGGCTTGCATGGCGAGAACAATGGTCCCATTACAGGAAACATTTTTTAAACCACCTATCCCCCCCAAAATTTAAATTTTTTTTAAAATTGTTTCTGTCGGAGGGGAAAAGGTCGGATAGGGGATAAAAAAAAGGGAACTGTTTGAGTGGGGGCCCCCGGGGAAGGGGGTTTTAGGTCAGACGCTTGGGGGGGGCCCCTCTTTTTAAAAGTAAAAAGTTTTAAAAAAGTGGGGGGGAAAACTCAAGCACCCTAACAGGAAGGTGGGGGAAAAAAGGGAAAAATCACTTAAAGGGGGTTTGGAAACATTTTTTAAAAGGGCCCCAATGAGGTAATTCCTGTTGCTTCCCGGGACTCCCAGGTCACTTTTTTACAAAAAAAACATACAAAACCAAAAAAAAATTTTTTTTTTAAAATGGGGGGAAACTTTTTTTCCCCTGTTGTAGGGATGTGGTCTTGCTTGGGGGGGCCCCCGGAAAAGGTTTTAAGGGAGGGCGACTTTTTTTGGTTCTTTAAGCAAGTTTATTAAGACTTCAAAAAAATTGCAGTCAAACGGGGAAAAAAAATCCCGCCTTTTTGGGGACAAAGGGGACCCAAAAAAACACCCCATAACGCCCCGGTTTTCTCTAACTGGTAGTTCCTTTTTTCAGCACCCCCCAAATGGGGGGTTTTAAACTCCACATTTTGGGGGGTTTCCCGGGGCCCCCCGGGGCCAAAATTCCCCCTGTGGTCGCATTAGGCCTCATTTTTTTTATACCGACATTCAGCTTAAAACAGAGCCCATGACGGTCACAGGCAGTCCCCTCATCACAGGCCCCAAACCCCCCTACAAAGGTATAGTAAAGTTTTTTCCCCCATCGCACAACCCCCCCCCCCTCGCCAAAGCCGTGGGGTTGGGGGAAAAATTTCCCTTTTTCCCGGCTAAAAAACTCTTTTCTTGTCTCCACAATTAAGGGTTTTTGTCCCCAGTTGGCTTAGGTAAAAATGATTTTCCCGACCCCCGACCCCCAAATTTTTTTCGGTTTCCCCCGCCTTCCCCCCTTTATTTAGGCCCTCTTTTTTCCCGTCTTGTTCCATTTTTTTTTTAAATTTTACTTTCAATCTGAAGCAAAAATTCTGCCCCCCTCTTATTAGGGGGGTTTAAAGGGGGCTGCCTTTTTTCCCCCAAAAATCTTGCAGCTTTTTTGTTAAAACTGCTCCCCCTTTTAATTTTTGGGGTCTTATTTTCCCCCGGTGCACCCCCAAAGGGCACCCGGGTTTTTTCCCCCCGGTTTTCCACCAACCCTGGGGTTTGGGGGGGTTTTTTTGTTGACCCCCCAGGGGCTCTGCTTTGGGGAGAGGAAATTTTTAAAATGGCATATCCCTTAGGAAAATTTTTCCCGTTCATTGGGGGCTTCCCGGGTTTGGCCATTGGTGGGGGGTTTTCCCCCTTTCTGACTTTTTTCCTCCTTTGGGGGGCCTTTTTTTTTGGGGGCAGCCTCTCCAGTTCACTCCCCCCCCTTTACGCTCCCCCCAGGAGGAGGCAAACCGTTGGCTTCCCGGATTTGTTGTGGATTTCCTGAGTGGGTTTTTGTTCCCCTTTCTAGGGGTTTTTCTTTAAAAATTTTTCCCCCTTGCTCCTCCCCCCCCCCCGGGGTTTTGCTCATCCTCCCCCCGAAAAATTTCCCTGGTGTTGCTTCCCCTGGGCCCTCTTGAGCATCTCCATATCTTTCGGTAGGATTTTTTGCCGGGGGGCACGTGACAGTTGACCTTGGACTTTGGGGGGTTTCCTTCTCCGGGCCCCCCAAAACCGTTGCTCCCCCCTTTTGCCCCGTACCTTTCTCGCCCGATTTGTCTCTTTTAAGCACTCCTTTTTCATGGACTTGCTCTCTTTTATCCAGTAAAGGGGGGCCCCCATTTTTTCCCCCCCTTTTTTTTTCTTCTTAGAGCATATAGGCTGTCGGGCCCCCTTTTTCCCCCCGCCCTGCGGTGAGGGGGGTTTTTTGGGTATTTTTCCCCCCTCTCCCCTTTCTGCATCGTTTTCCCCCCCAAAACCTTTTTGGGGTTTAAATTACGGGGGGGGAAATGAGCTTTCCCAAAACCCCCTGCCCCTTTTTGGGGAAAACCCCAAACCCCCCCTTTAAACCCCGTTTGGGGGCCCCCTTTTCCCGGAGCTCCCCCTTTTTCCCCCGGGGGCCCATTTTTTGGGGACCCCAAAGTCCTCTTTGGGGTTAAAACCCCCAAAACTTTCTTAAAAACCCCCAGGCATGGGTAAATTTGGGGGAATTTTTTGGGGGGGCTCCCCTTTTTTTTTCCCCCCCCCCCTATCAGCAACCACTACAGCCTCCTGCAGGAATGGGTTTTTTGGGGGGTTTTTTTTGGGTTTCCCCCTTTTGAGCAATCAGCGTGCTTCGTCCCCAAACCCCCCAAAAACCTTTTTCCCCAAACCGGGCCCCCTTATTAAAGGATAGGGAAAATTTTTGGGGGGAAATACAGGGACATAAAAAGGGGGGAAATAATAGTGGACTTTTTTAAAAAATTCCCCCTGGAAAATGGATACCCCAAATTTTCCCCCCCAAAAAACCCCCAAGGGGGGTTTAACTTCTTTTCCCGGGGAAACAGTTGACAGGGATTTTTGGGGGCGCTAAAAACAGGAGTCACTGGCCCCCTGGTTTAAAAAGTCCACTCACAAAAATCTCCTTTTTACTTTTTTGAGAAAAGTTCAGTGCCCCCGGTAAGATGTAAAGTAAGTACACCATTCGGGGAAAATACGCTGTTAAACCCTGAACCCGGCCAGTTTTCGGCTCATCCGCCGCCTCCTCTTTTCTCCTCATGACTCATTTTGGGGGGCTCCGCCCCTTCGAGTGGGGGAAAAGGGTTTTTTTATTGGGGGGTTTTTGGGTTCCCCCCCCCTCGCTAGGGCCCCCCAAAACCCCTTTTCCCCCCACAGATCCCAAAACGGGGAAATTTTTCGGCCTAAATTTTAGGACGCACCAAGCCCGGGAAAAGGGGCCGTACTTCATGGGATTTTAAATGCCCTGCGCGTTTCAATTTTCCCCTTGGCCATAGGGTAGCCCTTTTTTCTTCACCATGTATGCATTGAACACCCAAATTTTTTCCCGGGGGAAAATTTTTAGGGGAAAAAAAGGGGCCCCAAAACAAGGTCAAAAAGCTCCCAGAGTCTAGCAGCGCGTTTTTGCTTCACCCTTCACCTTAAAAAGGGCAGCTTGAGGACCCCATTGGGGGGGAAGGGGGTTTTTCCCCCGGGGGCTGGATATGATTTCCATGAAAAAAGGTGTCCTATGCCAGTCCACCCGCTCGGTTTGTCGGGGGGCAACCGGGGGGGGTATGTGTCCTGGCTTTGGCCCCCCCCAACAAAAATATTTTTCCCCCCCCCGACTTGGACACCACCTCCCCTCGCCCCCCTTTTTTTCCCTTTGGGGCCCCTCCCCCCTTTTTGGGGGGGCTGCCCCCTGTGGGGGCCCCCCGTAAAGTAATGGGCTGCTTCCCCCACTGCCCCTTTTCCTTTTCCCCCAAGGTTCCCCTTTTTCCAGTCCCCCCCCGGTTTTTTCAGCATTCCGGGGGGGACCCTGGGAAACCCCGGGGCTGCAGGGGCCCCTTTGGGGAGGGAGGGGGCAAACCCCAAAAAATTACTACTCTTTCTACAACTGGGGGGGCCGGGGGGTTTTTTGCGGAATCTGGCTCAGCCATTTTGGACCTGATGGGGCCCAAAAAAAGGGCAAACAATTTTTGGGGGGGCGGCGGGTTTTTTCCCGTGATAAGCCTA